>CM077522.1:50312085-50924585 GCA_039654895.1 Mongoloraphidia duomilia | reverse complement strand
CAATAAAATAAAAATAAATAATAAACGGTGTACGTGTATCGAAGTTCAATTAAGTGTAAACTCATAACTTCAGCTGTATACTCAATCTCGGAACGCATGGTATAATTTGTTCACAGCTACGTACAAAAGAACATTTCAAGCGAATAATTTTTGCTTTGTTAAGCTTAATTAGAATGACTTCTAATTACGGTACGACCAACACTTAGTACCATGTGGTACCACTTTGTACACACTAATTATTAGGTATATAATATATATTATATAGAAACTACGGGAAAAACAATATTTTCTCTAATCCTCCGCTAAGGATCGTAAATATAGATGGATGTGGCCACGCGGAAAAAATGCTTATGTGAAATTTTTTTGAAGGGAAAACTTCTTTAGCGACCTATCTATTTGAAATCTTATGTAACGATAAAGGGTAAATGCTTGAAAAGAGGGGAAATTTGTATCACCTGGGTAACCTACCCATTTTGACATTTTATTAATTTAAATAACAATATATGAGTTAGGTAATTGTGGACAACAATATAATAATTATTAATTAATTCAACAATGAATTTTTAATCCACAAGGCATCCACTAGGTAGTGAATAGTATATCTTAACATATCAGTCAACATATTATGCCATCGTGATTGTTAAACGTCAAACGATTGTTATAAGATATATAAGGAAAAAATCAGAAGCCACTGGGAATTTCGGGTTCAAGTCCCGACAGTGGCTTCTGATTTTTTCCTTATATATCTTATAACAATCGTTTGACGTTTAACAATCATGATGGCATAATATGCTGACTGATATGTTAAGAAATACTATTCACTACCCAGTGGATGCCTTGTGGATTAAAAATTTATTGTTGAATTAATTAATAATTATTTTATTAATTTATATAAACAGCAGATAAAGGGGGAATGCTTCAATAGAGAGGAAATTTGCATCACCTAGGTAACCTACCTATTTTGACATTTTAATTTATATAAACAGCAAATATTTTTTATAATTTTTCTGAAAAATATTCTAATGAAGTTTTCACTTCTCCCGTGATATTATATAAATCAGGCTCACACCTTTTTTTGGTATAATTGTTTATATAAAGGGTGTATCATAGGTTTGAGAACATAGGGAAAACACTGTAGTAAAAATCATTAACGATCAGTGATTGATATGCCCTCTTTTCACAAAATAAATGTACTAAAAAGAAAAAAATAATATTTAATTTAGGTTCATAAGTATAAAAGCGTGGGTCGTAAACTCTATGATAATTTATTACAGTCACGACCCACGCTTTTATACTTATGAACCTAAATTAAATATTGTTTTTCTATTTTTAGTACATTTATAAAACCGTTTAACTTAAAAGTTTTTTAGCCTATTTTTATTTTTAATTTTTTTACTGTGCTTTATTTGCTTAATCTGATTTTATTACATTTATCCGATTCACTGAAACGTTACCGGAGCAAGACCTTTTGTCTTAACATTTGAAAATGCAATTTGTACCCGGACGGGAACCGGGTCGGTCAGCTCGTTACCATAATATTGTATTGTTACCGGAGTTACACACGTGTGCAAAATTTCAACTCAATCGGATCACGTGAAGTGGGTGAAAATTCAAAAGTACGATTTACACCCGGATGAAAGCCGGACCGGTCAGCTAGATACCATAATATTGTATTGCTACCGGAGCTACACATGTGTGCAAAATTTCAACTCAATCGGATCACGGGAAGTGGGTGAAAATTCAAAAGTGCGATTTACACCCGGACGAAAGCTGGACCGGTCAGCTAGGTACCATAATATTGTATTGCTACCGGAGCTACACTTGTGTGCAAAATTTCAACTCAATCGGATAACGGGAAGTGGGTGAAAAATCAGTCGCAAGATTTGAAACAAATAAAACCGTTTAAAAATGATAATTTATTAACTTAGTTTAGATAGCCATGAATTGCATTCTATCTTTGTCGGAATCATTAATTTTCTATGTAGTCAATCCCTTGAGAGAGGGGGGAGAGATTTTAGATTATAGACGCTCGAGAGCTAGGGTGAGTGGGTCATTAGCACGCTGTTAGTAGCGTCTAAACAACTAATGAATCCATATAGCAAAGTTGGACATAAACGAGGGGTTTAATAAAAAAAATCTAGTTTTATTTTTACAACGTATTAAAAGGTGGCGCGGTGTCGGTGGAAAATGGGAACGCCTGCTGTTTAAATGCACGTCTAAGCGGCATTTTAGACTTGCATTACCAATTACCATCGCATTAATTAGAATATATTGCATTTTAATTAAATCCCGTTTACATATTGCCTTTTCCCTGCGAAGTCCGACGGACAAAGCGACTAGCAAAACAAGCGCAGCGACGCAATCGAAGGAAAACGGCGCGGTTATATTTATCACAGAGTAGAACGACGCCGTGTGAAACTTTTTTTTTTATTTCGTTCAAATATGGTCCATTTTCCTGACAGTAGTTCCTTCAATTATCCACGAGAGGCAACACTTGTGGTAGGTACAAACATTATTTATTCCCCATTAGTGTCGTGTCATTTTAGTGGTGTAACTTACTTAATTATTAAATTAATTAATTAAATAATTAAGTTATACCACAAAAAATGACATGACACTAATGGTGAACAAGCCGTGAGGTGGGTCGTTTATTAGGACTAAAGTGCGACCTTTGAGGTCTACACGACGAACTTCCCAGTTTGATAAATATTTAATAATAATAATTAAATTAGATATTACACAGAAAAGTAATCATTTTAATTATTAAAACTTAATTATTATTTATTTTTAACAATAATTAAAAAAAAAACGGCTGAGCCGATTTTTATAAAATTTATGTCGGATCAAAATGACGTTAACACGCCTCGATTGACACCCTTACGAAATCGATATGATTTTTTATTCGCGAGATATTGTGTAAAATCTACTTTTTTGGAGTCTATTTAGTTAAGAAAAAAGAACGGCTGAACTGATTTTGAAAAAACTTCTTTCAGGTCATATTTACGTTAATCCGCGTCGATTGGCACCCTAACGTAGTCGATATCATTTTTCATTCTTGAGATTTCGTCTTAGAAAGAAATGGACACATACGTACGTACATACGTACACACACACAGACATCTTTCTAAAAATAGTGTAGTGACCTTGAAACATAAAAAATTGTTATACATTTTGATTTCGATTTTCGGACCCATTACAATAACTTCCAATGGGAAGTTAATAAAATGTTTGTCCCTACCACAAGTGCTGCCTCTCGTGGATAATTGAAAGAACTACTCTTAAATAGTGATGATAACATCTGTAGACAATTAAAAAAAAATGTAAATTGATTGAGTAAAAACCGCTGGCGGACTGTCGAAAGAAAACGGCTTGTGTTTTGAATATAAAAAAATAACAAAACCGCCGATAAAAAGCGTTTTAACAAAAATATTTCCGCTCTTTCTATTGTCGTACCTCTTTGTGAAAGGTGCTCCTTCGTAATATACTTGAACTTTAGCGCTGAGACAGGGGAATGTATGGAGGTTTATTATATAATATAAAATATTTCAGTTGTTTACAAAAACTTCATCGTATTTTTGTTTAAGCTTAAAGAAGAGAAATATATGCGGAAAAGAGAAAGAGGGAAAATAATAGTCCTTTAGTAGTCCGTTAAGTCTGTATTTTCTATTCAAGACTTTTCTCAACACCATAGCCCTCTACATTTCTACATCTATCTATTGTCATAAGACAAAACGACGTATGTCATAATTTTGGTTAAATAAGATGAATGGTGATTCAATCATCCCAAGTTTCTATTCCTCGCTGAAACGAAAAAGAAGAAAACTCATTGTTTGGTTTCAGTTTTAAATTTAGATATAAGAATGTCACTTGTTTTAAACCAAATGGAGATCTCCATTCTTAAATCTAGATTTAAAGCTGCGAAAGTCGTATAGCATGTCTTGTAATATTATATAAAAACTTGTAAATTATAAAAAGATGGAAGGCTAATTGTAATAGGATTAAATCTGACCCGATTATCCAAGCAATAAATTTTAACCTTTCTACAATTTATTTTGGGTTTCTTTGATTACCGAAAGGAGAGTAATCTTTCTTTTGTCAAATTTCATTCAATTTGTTTCACTCATTTCCAAGGGCGTCGCCAAGGGGGAGCAGGGGAGGGCAGCTGCCCCCCTCTAGAGGGTAAAGCTTCAAAAATTTTGATCGCAACCTAGAAGATTTTAATAATAAAGTAGTCGAAAAATTCACAAGAAACCCAAGAAGATAATGTTTTAATTAAGATTTTTGTAGTAAACGATTAAAACATTACAAACCGTATTTATTTTACAATTATTCATATCCTCTATCTATTATCTTGCCCCTCCCTGGCCCATTGGCTGGCGACGCCCTTGCTCATTTCTGAACAGCGTACAAAAATGTGTTTTTTTTATATGTAAACTTTGAACTCTTCTCACGTGCAAACGGTACATTTTGGTATAAAAATAAATTGGGTCCAATCGACTTATTTTGACCTCTACTACACGTGGTAGCCCTGTGTCCCAGCAATTTTGCACCCTGTATATATAGCGCCGGGAAAGACGTAGATTCTGACCTCAAAAAATCGCCATACGCGATTTTGATTTGTATACATAGACAAACTCATATTTGACTATAAAGAAAAATGCTTGTTTCCTGAAATGAAATTTGATTGCACGAGAATCAACAGTGTTGTAGACAACTATATTTATATGAAAGCATTCAACAATTATTTCAAACTGGAATTTCAGTGAAATAATAAACTGAACTAGCCTTCCTGATGCTCTAAATCGAGCAAATTTAATTAATCAACTTTTTTTTAATACCTGTTTAAAAGTTATTTAAAATTACTCACTGAAATTAATATTTTTTTTTGTATCCAAAATATTTACTGTTTATTTTGATAACCTAAACTCTAAAAGTATTTAACTGTCACTTGACATAATGCAAATTGTTTTTCCAATTGTATCATCTATTTTGTAATGTTAAAAATTGAATTTTCGAAAGTCGATTTTTAACTCTTAAAATCTGAGACCTTAATGTACATCTGTACTTCGGACCCTTTCAAATGACACCTCGATCGTCAAAATCGGTCCAGTAGTTTAGGTGATAGCCACACAAAATAACGCCTGGCCTATTAATATTATACATAATAAAATTATCTATTTGTACTAAGTCCATATAATCCTGAAGCTGGTGGCCTTAAATAAAAAATATATTAATTTCCGGCATGTGATTATATACTATTGGAAACACTGACGTAAAATATATTATAGAGGAGACATACCGTGTACAACCGCTCAAATACAAAATTGAAGCCAGGTTTGACGTCACAGGGCCGAGTAAACATGGCGGCAAAACACGAGATGGATAAGGAATGTTATTCTCTTTTTCTTCTTCTCACATATAAAATAAGGGCCGAGTTACAGTGGTGACTGGCTTCGCTTTTAAATGCTTATAAATCCAGTGGCAGACTAAGGGGAGGGCGGAAGGGGCGGTTCGCCCCGGACCTCTGATCCTGGGAGGCTTCCAAATCTCGAGAAGTCTTTCGTACTCAAATCCCAAACAAGGCCAAAATATGTTTAGTAAGTAAGAGGCAGTTTGGAGTTGGAGGCCCCGTACGGATACAAAATATAAGTATAAGTATTTATTTTGTTTACATGGTAAACAAGTCAGATTCATAGTTTACAATACAATACAATGCTAAAAAGTTAAATTTAAAAACTGTTTAAAATTATATAATGCACTATTTAATAACATTTTCTTTATTTCATGTTTAAATTTAAGTAAAGGTAACTCCCTGACTTTTCGAGGTAACTTATTATAGAAGACAATTGCCCAATAATTGGCTCCATATTTATATTTATCAGCTGAGAACCTGGGCTGAAGAATATCAATATTTGCCCTAGTAGAATAAATTATTATATATAAACGTAGGTAGGTCGTTTATTATAAATATTTGACTTTTTTGTCAACCATTACATCTATATTATTCATTTTTTACGAAATTTACACTACAAATACATTAATTTCTAAGCAGATCAGGGGCCTCGTTTAGTTCTGCCGCCCTGGGCCTCCGACGGGCTTAGTTCGCCACTGTTATAATCCCTCTATTTACTTCAGTGATTGTAAATTACTAAACATACTTAATTGTGTAATTTCTACAACTGTAACATATTTTATGAAATACGTGAGGAACAAGAGATATACAGGGTGTCCCAAAATTGCTGGAACACAGAGCTACCACGTGTAGTAGAGGTCAAAATAAGTCGATTGGACCCAATTTATTTATATATCAAAATGTACCGTTTGCCCGTGAGAAAAGTTCAAAGTTTACATAAAATTTTGTACTTATATAAAATTTTGTATTACAATTTTATTAAACTTGTACTAAGGAATATCTGTTAGCATTATTTAAGAAAACATTATTTTCCTTCGGAACTATGCGGAATACGAAATTTTTACAAGAGTAACAAAATGAAGATAATTAATCATTCTTCTCTCTAAAAAAAATTGAGAACCGTATTACCACCCCTAAGAAAGTTCTGAAAAAAATGTCAGGGGGTGAGGGTGGTTTTAACCCTTCTACAATTTCTTTTGAGTTTCTTTGATTACTGAAAGGAGAGTAATCCTCTAAAATGCACTTTTGTCAAATTTCATTCAATTTGTTTCACTCATTTCTGAACAGCGTACAAAAATGTGTTTTTTTATGTAAACTTTGAACTCTTCTCACGGGCAAACGGTACATTTTATGATATAAATAAATTGGGTCCAATCGACTTATTGTGACCTCTACTACACGTGATAGTTCTGTGTCCCATCAATTTTGGGACACCCTGTATATCTCACTATCACCGGTTAAAGTCTTACAGAAGTTTTACACCCTGTATAATGCCTATCGGCTGTTAGAAAAGTATTTATTTGTCTGTCAGGTGGCACACCACTGTAGTACAGGCACAAAGAATCCTGACTACGCGTTTTCTTGTCACAGAGCCCGAGGTGAAATAAAATAGACGTGACGAAAATATCATTTTCACGACGCTATATGAGTATGAAAAATAAATTTCATTGGTGGAAAATTCAATTCTTTGTTTGTTTCGAAGATACATTAAAAAAGGCAACGGCGCGCGTTGATCACATTTTCGCAAATAAACATTTCGGTATCATTTTCGATTTCACGTAGAACCTTTTGTGTTATATATATTCTAACTATCGGCCCGTCCCGGATATGCCTGGGTGGTATGAAATTATGATTTAATAGCGGTTTTTAAGACCTACAATTTTTTCGTACATTGTTTTGATGTATTTCTAAAGATTTGGCCAGCGTTAGCCATGTAAGCGTACGAAAACAGTTTTTTTTGACAAAACACCGTCATAGTTCAGCCATTTTGTACAAAATATTTACAAATTATATATACAAACCTTCCTATTTTATCGCTCTTTCTATTAGTGAAAGCCGTTTCAAAATCCGTAGCGTGGTTTAGAAGAAGTAAGCGGAGAAACAAACAGAGGCAGACAGCGACTTTGTTTTATACTATTTAGAGATAGAGAAGATGATAAGAATATTTTATTTGCAAATCATACATCTAAACATTATAATGTTTAACTATAAATAAATAATAAGCAATTTTATATTGGATACGCAGCCAAATTACATAATAGATTCTGCAATATCAGAAAAAATCAATCTTGGTAACAGTCGGGAAGCAAACCCGAACTTTTCAACTTTCGCGGCGGACTGAGCTATCAATTACTCAACCGTGACAAGATTTAATAATGTTTCATTAATAAATGTACAAAACACTTACAACGCTTCGGTACATAAATTCGATACAAAGAGGCAAATTTCAAAACGGTTAAATTATTCAGTGTGCGAAGTTTCGACTCGATCGGTCTCGGCGATTCATTTAATAATGAATATTGTTTTCGATTCGGTTTAAATTGCGAATCATCTGTCTAATTTAGGACTGACTGAGTCTGCAAATCAATAAAAATATACAAGGAGAGATAAAATATTATCAACGTGCTGCTTTCATCTTGTTTAATAACTTCCCATTGGGAGTTACTGTAATGGGTCCGATTTTGCGAATAAAAAATTTTGACATATCTGCAGGGCCGTAGCTAGGGGGGGGGCATTAAGGGGCAATGCCCTACCTTTAAACATCCAGTGCCCTACTTTAAGGAATTATAAACAAGCCGCAAAGACTGTCACGACAGAATGACAGACTTGATCTATCTGGCATTTGGAAAAACAAGATTAAATTCGTTGGACTAAATGAAGTTCTTCGGAAATTTGATAACATGGCAAGTTCTGTGTATTTTTTTTTGAATAAATTGTCATTTACCGTTTTCTTGCTTTTGTAATTTGATATCACCAGATGAGGTGGGCAATCCAATTAAAAAATTGTAGTCTTTTGCTTCAGCCCTACTTTAAATTTTCAGTGCCCTATCTTGAATTCAGCTCTAGCTACGGCCCTGCATATCTGCAGGACGTTTTGGGGTCCCTAGAGTCCGAATCTACTGTTTTTAGAGAGATGCCTGCCTGTATACACGTACGTTCGTTCGTTCGTACGTTGGTGAACTTTTTTTCGGCTCGCATATGTCGAGAACAAATAATGATATCGACTCCGGATCAATTTCATTCGATACATATTTACATAATGAACAACCTTTATAAGGTTTATAGGAATTTTCAATTAGCGGTTTTTTTAATCTCTAAGGGCACGGAATGGGAATTTAGCAGTGTGGTTTTACCCACACACCAAGCCTCTGTTTTTATTCAAACGCTTAACAGCTTCACTGTACGGAACACTCATTGCGCGAGGCCCGACTCGCACTTGCCCGCTTTTTTTCAACCCTGAAAAATTACAATAACTTGTGAGCCACTTATTGATTCGTTTATTTCTTCCCACCTCTACTATGGTAGGGAAGTAATGGATTTAGTCCGAAAAAAATATTTCGAGATTTTAACAGATCTTCTGCACGTTTTGAGACCCTAGCAATAGTTTAGGATTATTTTCTGACTGATGTCTTTATGTGTGTGTGTATGTGGTCAATTTTTCGCCTTCGATATCGTAAAAACGGAACAACATACGGCCATGCTGATTGTTCTATTGTGTTTATCAGCCTTTAACTTAGATCTGATTAGATTTTGAGTCAAATCGGTTCAGTGGATCCTGAGATATTCAAAAAAACGTTCTCAATGTCACGTATTAACATAGGTAAAAAAATATATAAATGAATTCTAGATGTTATAATATGAAAAAAATGTAAATATTTTTTTTCTCTAAAATGTACAGTTTTCGAGAAAAAAAATATTTTACTAAAAAAAGAAAATTGTACGTAAATTAAGGTAACCATGATTTTTGCTATATTACTAGCCATCAGTATATCACCAAACAAAAAAGAGGGCCTAGCTTTTTTTCAAAGAATAAAAAAAGAGTGTTTATTTTTTGCAAATATTTACTAGGTGGGAAGTATAGGACTGGTCATCAGTCGAATTTTTTAAACATATTTTAGAACTATTTCATCCGAGTTCAACAGTTGACAATTATCACTGGAGATGTCATCACTGTATAATCTCGATGCTACATTTATAATAAATGACGTGATTCTTTTTCCGCACGAGTTTTCAGCAAGCGCGGAATCGAACGCGATCGAAATGATATGTCACTCGAACGAATCGTGTGTTTTCTCCCGTTAAAATCTCGAACAAATTTCATGGTATAATATTATATAACGATAGGTAATCATATTACACAGTCTAATAGCTACTCAATACTCGATCAATCGCGGGAGTATATAGAATAAGCGATATCAAATTTGATAGCCATGGCGGTAATCGATTCTTCTTCCCGCTTGAGTCGTTATGACAACAAACGTATCCCTCCAGCGGCATCGTTCACAAGGTCGACGGCGGAGATTCGCGCACAAACACACACACACACGTATATGTACAGGGTGTTGAATAATTCTTGAATCTTGACATATTGGCGAACTGGGCTGTAAAAAATTATAAAAACAAGCCGTGAGGTGGGTCGTTTATTAGGACTAAAGTGCGACCCTTGAGGTCCACACGACGAACTTCCCAGTTTGATAAATATTTAATAATAATAATTAAATTAGATATTACACAGAAAAGTAATCATTTTAATCATCAAAACATCAATAATTAAAAAAAAAAAAAAAAAAAAAAAAAAAACGGCTGAACCGATTTTTATAAAATTTATGTCGGATCAAAATGACGTTAACACGCCTCGATTGACACCCTTACGAAGTCGATATAATTTTTATTCGCGAGATATTGTGTAAAATCTACTTTTTTGGAGGTTATTTGGTTAAGAAAAAAGAACGGCTGAACCGATTTTAAAAAAATTCCTTTCAGATCATATTTACGTTAGTACGCGTCGATTGGCACCCCAACGTAGTCGATATCATTTTTCGTTCTCGAGATTTCGTCTTAGAAAGAAATGGACACATACATACGTACGTACGTACGTACATACGTACACACACACACACACACACACACACACACACACACACAGACATCTTTCTAAAAGTAGTGTAAAAATAGTGTAGTGACCTTGAAACATAAAAATTTTTTTTCCTTTTTGATTTCGATTTTCGGACCCATTACAATAACTTCCAATGAAAAGTTAATAATATTGATCCTACAGTGTTTTACCGAACATAGGGAAAATAACATTCAGAACATTTACAATTTTGTAGTAGGCTATGGGCCATAAGACCTAATGTAAATATGTGGTGGATTACAATTGTGTGTTTTAAAGACCACCAACAGCTAACGTTATTTGGGCCTAGCACCAATTCATATTTTTAATTCATTATTTTTTTTAATAATAAATTGAAAATCCAATTGACACTTTTACCAGCTCTCGGGCTAGAACCCGGGAGCTGGGGACTTGTAATAGAGGAACCATAGCAACACAATGTAAACAACAGCGTTGCTACACTCTCGGCTATTCTCAAGCCCGTGGTGGATTACATATTATAGAGAAAATAGTACAGTGAATTTTTTAAGAAATTTTCCATAGCAGCGGTTGACTATTAAAAGTAACTCGGAACCTGCTAAATAAAAAAAAATAACCCGACGGTGACGGGTTAAATAAATCAATTTTTCTGATATTGCATTGTAACGTCACGTCATTGGGTGTCGTTCATATATTTAAAGTGACGAGCGTTTCTCGTAGGTGATTTAATATATCTTGCTACTAGTGGCCCGGTCCGGCTTCGCCCGGGTGCTATGAATTTATAATTTATTAATACATTACTCACTAGCTTCGCTCGTTCGCTCGAATTTATTTAAAATATTACTCACTCGCTTCGCTCGTTCGCTCGAATTTATAATTAATCAATAGTTTTCGCAGCGCTCGCCAAATAATGACTTTTATAGGCAAATTTTTGATACCTTGGGTTACATTATTGTAATTTTCGTGGGGATCTCTAATTTTTTTGAAAATAAAATACAGCCCATGTTACTCGCTAATAATGTAGCTTTCTATAGGTGAAAGAATTTTTAAACTCAGTTAAGTAGTTTTTGAGTTAATCTATTACAAACAAACAAACAAACTTACAAAAAATCAAATCTTTTCTCTTTATAATATTAGTAATATCTGGGTGACCGAGCTTTTTTCGCATGAGTTCAATATAACTAAATAGGCTTTAGTTAAAACTACTTACATAATTATGTTTAATTTTTATTGTTGTTATTTTTTTACTATTCAAATAATTCACAGATTATTTTAATAAGTTTAATAAGTTTAATTTGACATAAATAATGAAAATAGTTTGTTTTTTCCAAAGCCTACTCACCATAAGACACTGTTTTATAACGTTAAAAAAACTGTTTTTTAAAATGATAAAATCGATAAGAAAACGAATTTTTGCAGGGATGAGACTTAGCTAGATCGATTTTTTGCCCCCTGAAACATCTTTTCGGTAAATTTCATCCAAATCGTTAGGGCCGTTTTCGAGAATTCGAGAAAATATTTATATAGGTACATAGGTACATAATATATACAAGATTTGCTCGTTTAATAATATAGGGGATATAAATTATGATGTAGCGATGTTCTATTTAAAATATTTAGCCATTTAAAAAATATAAAATTACGAGAAAGTGGTGTCGCAATAACTGCTCAACACCCTGTATAGACGGAGAGTCTCCGCGGTGAGTTGGCGCTCTTCTCTTCTCGCAGCCCATTATGACGGGATAACGAACGTCGCGTTCGCTGTTAGTTGTGTGTGTCGATCCTGACTGTGTAGCACGCCGCGACGACGCCTGGACCCGACGCACTAACGACGTCGCTATTAACACTTAACGCAAAGTTACCTTTTAAATTGTGCAGTTCTATAGTGTGACATAAAAAACATTACACACTTGATTATTAGACGGCAGGTACGTTTAGCATAACACTCGTTTGTTTTATTTACGTTTCGTTTTTGTTTTCAGTGTGAATAAATACTGTTCTAGATGCTGAATTGTTTTTGGTTATGATTTTACGTGTTGCCATGACAACGCCGCTTTGCCGTTTATTGTTTATACTAAACGGGATTGTTCATTGAGAACACATTTTTACTTCGTTTTTATTTTTTATTAGCAAGTTTTCGATAATATTTTGTCAGTATCGTTACATTTTCAGTTTCAAAGTATAATTTCAATTTTTTTGCAGTGTTTTTAAAAAAAGTCATCTATATTTCTGACAACAGAATTATTTTTATTGATAAGAGAAAAGAAAAATTAACCGACAATACTCATTTTGTGACTGACATATTTTTTTGCAAAGTAGGGAATATTGAAATTTAAAAATTATGTTTTGAGACAACAATATTCTTAAAATATTGGATCAACTAGTTTATAAAATAGAAAATATTTTTAAACGTTGGTGAACTGTGTTCATGACTTAAATAATTATTAAGTTTTGGTGATGAAATCAAAATATAATTGACGAAACGTCCAAATGAACAATGATATAATTCTTGTTTTCAACCTTTGTCCAAAATTTCTAAGAGTATCAACATATTAGAAAATATTTTTTTAATAACATATTTAATACTAGCGGCTACCCGTAGATTTGCACACTATATTAGTATATTGTTAATTTATTATCTATGTCTTCGGTTGCGGAACAATCGTAATTACTGTGCCCCTTGTCATTTTTTTTATTATATCTGCTAGTTTGTTGTCATTCATTCTATAAATATTCCGATTGTTATATATCTAAAAAAAATTAAGGCCGTATTCACCAAACACTGTTAAAGATAGAAGTTACTAATCTTAGAATAAATTTATCCCCTGGAATAAAATTAACTTTCAATTCACCAAGCAATTAATTCGATAGAATAGTAACTTCAGGTACAAATTTACTTTATACCATACACCTTGGACATTTTGTCAAATATTTTGATTCTAAAGCACGTTTACCAAAGATCCGAGCGATGGCACATCGATCGAAAATGTAAATTTATTTTATTTTACTACAAAAGTCTTTACCTGAAAGATATGGAATTAATATTTACCTGAAAAGGTCGCGAGGTCATAAAGTAATTTGTGCATTTCATGCCCATCCTATTTTACTAGGCGAATAAATATTTATACCCTTGAAATTGGACAGAATAGTTATTCTTACGATTTATATCTGCAGTAAACTTAACTACGTTTGCTGAATTGAATTATCGCTATTTATCCCGAGTAATAGTTACCAGGGGAATAAATCAACGGAATAAATAACTAACTAGGCTCGGTGAATAGGGTCTAAAATAGATTAAATTGACTGAATAAAACACAACCTGAATTACAACCACCAAGAAATTTAAGACAAACAGCCCTGTTTTACATAACATAATTAATTACAGCTGGCTAATCACACTGAAAAAAAAACGGAACATGTGTACTGTATGTCTAGGAATGTTTGAAATTGTCTAGTACATTTTTGGGTCTCTTAATAATTTTAATTAGAATTATTATTCAGGTAAAGAATACTTGTTTCACACACGGTATTGTACAAATCACTTTTAATGAAACCAAAATGTAAAAACATTCCTGAACATCCTGTATTATTTTATGTGAAAATGGCCGGTTTTAATGCATACTACGAAATTGCAAAGACTATCAAGGAATATGTAGCGCTAGATTAAATTTTTTGTTGAAGAAATTTTACCAGCATTAATTAAATTTTTTAGATTTCAATACAGGGTTGCCACTTTGATCGCCTCTCATGTCTTGTTATAGTATAAAAAAATCTTCTTCATGAAATTGGGTTGCATTTATGATCACTGCGTTTTTTAAGTAATTAATAGATATATATTATTCATTTATTGATTTTTAGGCCAGAAATCAAACTAAAAACTAGAAAATAAAAATAGGTAAAGAAACTTTTAAGTTAAACGGTTTTATTTTAAATCATCAGCTGTACCAAAAACTAGAAAATAATTAGGACACAAACCAAGAGGCACTTTGTGTCGCTGCGTCAGCGGAATAAGTAATAAAAACGTGAGGCGCATAAAAATCTGTGTAACGACTGTATAATTATTAAATAAGAACGGCTTGTCTAAAAAAATGTATTTCCAAGCTCACCAACAGAAATATTTCAAATGCTCCCCACGTTTTTATTTTAGTCTGTTAAAAGTCTGATTATTACTTATTCCGCTGACGCAGCGACACAAAGTGCCCCTTGGTTTGTGTCCTAATTATTTTCTAGTTTTTGGTACAGCTGATGATTTAAAATAAAACCGTTTAACTAAAAAGTTTTTATACCTATTTTTTCATATAAATAACACATTTTCCAATAACATTTCTTGCAGTCGAAAAGTTTTCAACAATTGCATTTCTTGAGAACAAAACATTTTTAATGTTGCCGTAAAACTTTATATATTTCATAAAAAGTATCATTGTAGTGGTGTGAGTGGAGTTACGTTGTAGCTAAATCGATGACGTAAGCAACGACACCCTTACCATAGTTTCTCCGTGTTTTACTTTGCTTTAAGCTTATCAAAAGAATGGTTAAATAATAAATATAATTTTGACGTGGCTAACTGTTATACAGATTGTATCAAATTAAACCTGTGCATAGGGCATTCTGTGTTTAAGACAGAGATTGATACATAAAGCAATAAGTAAGAATGAGATAAATGATCGCTAATATAGGATGCTACGTGGTTACTGTAAATTAAACTTATAAAAGATTTACATTTTTACAGCATAGAAGGAGCGAAAAAACAAAGATGACGCTATTAGGTTGTATAAATATTATTTATTTACATTAACCACGTAACATCCTATTAGCGATAATTTATCTCATTCTTACTTATTGCTTTATGTATCGATCTCTGTCTTACACACAGAATGCCCTATGCACAGGTTTAATTTGATACAATCTGTACACAAAATTCTATAATAAAAAAATAGTAGCTTGTACCTATATCTAGTAGCGTACTGAGATATATTACTGACGAGTAGTGACAGCATGTAAAACGAGCGATAGCGTTTTAAAGACCACCAACAGCTAAGGTTATTTGGGTCTAGCACCAATTCATATTTTCAATTCATTATTTTTTTTTAATAATAAATTGAAAATCCAATTGACACTTTTACCAGCTCTCGGGCTAGAACCCGAGAACTGGGGACTTGTAATAGAGGAACCATAACAACGCCATGTAAACAACAGCATCGCTACACGCTCGGCTATTCTCAAGCCCTAGCGAGTTTTAATAGTAACACAAGTGTGCAAGCTTTCACGGCCGACATTGTTCCAAGTCTTCATGGTTTCCGGGCTTGTAGGCCGTGGTCCGGTGGTATTTCTACCTGACGTTTCGTCTACAACTCTTTGGAGGACACTTCGACCGCTGCCACATCGCCTTTGAGAATGTCTACCGCAGTTGTAGACGAAACGTCAGGTAGAAATACCACCGGACCACGGCCTACAAGCCCGGAAATCATGAAGACTTGGAGTAACACAAGTCATAATATCATTACGCACGACATATTTTTTGCCATACCCACTATAAAATAGTATTTTAAAACAGTATTTTAAAAACATTTTGATAATTCATTTGCGTTGCCAACTTTACATTTATAGCAGGCCGTGAGTACTGCAGGTTATTAGCTGGCGGATCAGAGCGAATAAACATAAATCACTATAGAAATTGTTTATACTTACCACATTCCAGTGTGTATTGAAAACACTTTCAACACACCTGCCTGTTAACGAACTCATTCCATGCATAACATACACGCATGTCAATATAAAGTGGTGGAACCTTTGGTGTTACGATACGAAATGTTATAATTACCACAAAACACCAAACCATAACAAACACTCTCGACGTTATCAGGAAGATGATTTAAACTAAGTTTTAATTTTAATTATCTCCTGATGATAATAATAATAATAATAATAATAATAATGCGTTTAACGTCCATTTCTCGACATTATGTCATAACAGACGCCATTACCATTACTATTTTCCATTTTACCACTCCCCGTTGTTTTCTACATTTTTAAACTTCAACTTTTTTTTATTAATAGCAGTGCAATGGAGGAATTATATGAAATTAGGATAAGGTAGGCAATTTTGGGAGCATAGGAGTTTGACAGGTAATCGGCCATGGCCTTGAATAAGGAACCATCTCGATATTCATCTGGAATAATTGAGGAAAACCATGGAAAACCTCAAACAAGATGGCCGGTACAGGAATTACCGTTTCTCGACGTGAGGCAGTAGGAAAAAGTCCTAGCCACATCTGCCCCCGTCGGGATTCGAACCCAGTACCTTCCCAATGCGAGTCTAGTGCTGTACCACTAAGCTACATCGCTGGGTACATCTCCTGATGATGCCAACTTGGTTGGCGAAACGTACGTCGAGAGTGTTTATTATGGTTTGGTGTTTTGTGGTAATTCTAACATTTCATACACGCATGTAATAGGTAGTCCTACAACACTACGATACGATCAAGAGCTCAACCCACTCGATTTTTAAAAATTATTTTCCCCCTAAATATTGCGATTAAGAGGTACATTTTTTTCAGTATGTTTGATCGCCATGCGGATAAAATCCGTTCCAGAGTATAAAAATTTTGTTTGTTCGATTAAAGTATATAAATAAATAAACAAGGGAATAGCGATTAATATTAATTTTCAGTTTGTGCCATTACATTTTTCAATTAATTTGAAATTTCAAATCAATATTTGAAATATAAATAAACAAGCTTTAATATAAGCCATTTCAGTCAATTTCAGTTTGAATGTAAATATTATTATGCCGGACAAAAGCTTAGTCTATGTAAAACATTTAATTTTTTTTGTTTGAAATCATTTCAATAATTTCACTCTGCAAACTATACAAATCTCTAATTTAATAAATACGTAGTCCAACATGGTTATTTTGTTGTGTAGGGGGCACGTGCCCCCTACACAACGAAATAACCTTGTCCTGCCCAAAATGCAAACTAAACCTAAAAAAATGGTAACAATGGACTACGTATTTATTAAAATTGAGTGTTCGGGGCAGACGGCCACCCCATTTGTCCGCCATCGCGAAAAAGAGGTGTTAACAGGTTTTGTACTGTAGGTATCTCTGTAACAGTACATCTTACAGAAAATTTGTAGAGCGGTTTTTTGTTTAGAATCGAATTATCTACAACCTAACTAGAGATACTTTTTGTCGTAAATTGATTAATTAAAAAGATATGCCTTATAGAGTGTTTTATTGCCTTGCCACTCCATGAAGCTTGTTAGTCACTGGGTACAATTTCCGAACGGAACTTTAAATTTGGTTGAATTTTGAGGAAATTATTAATTTTTACTTCCCACCTCTACTATGGTAGGGAAGTAATGGATTTAGTCTGAAAAAAATATTTCGAGATTTTAACAGATTTTCACGTTTTGAGACCCTAGCAATCGTTTAAGATCATTTTCTGAATGATGTCTGTATGTGTGTGTGTATGTGGTCAATTTTTCGCCTTCGATATCGTAAAAACGGAACAACATACGGCCATGCCGATTGTTCTATTGTGTTTATCAGACTTTAACTTAGATCTGATCAGATTTTGAGTCAAATCGGTTCAGTGGATCCTAAGATATTCAAAATAACGTTTTTAATGTCGCGTATTAACATAGGTAAAAAAATATATAACTGAATTCTAGATGTTATACCTAATATGAAAAAAATGTAAATATTTTTTTTCTCTAAAATGTAGTTTTCGAGAAAAAAAATATTTTACTAAAAAAAATAAAAATTGTACGTAAATCAAGGTAACCATGATTTTTGCTATATTAAGCTAGCCATCAGTAGATCACTAAACAAAAAAGAGGGCCATGCTTTTTTCCAAAGAATAAAAAAAGAGTGTTTATTTTTTGCAAATATTTACTAGGTGGGAAGTATAGGACTGGTCATCAGTCGAATTTTTTTACCAAAATCTTATACTTTAGTTTTTTTGTAACATTTTATGGCGCGCGTTTAAAAAAAGAACATTTATATGAAAAATTGAGTGCGTGAACGTAGTGATATATTAACATAATTTTCTTTATGAATCTCTGTCACGAACGGGCAATGAAATTCGTTGCAATTGTTTTAGCTTCAGTATTGAGTCTTTGGCCATTTTCAGCTTATTTCTTTGTTATTATCTTTAGCTGATCTCCAAACGGAATAAAACATAAACATATTTGATCTTATCGTATCTTTCGAGGTTAATTTATTAAAAGCGAGTGCATATTAAATTGCCCTTATAATGCACTGTGTTCAAGAAAATCAATTTTAATTAAGCTCACCTACAATATATAAGGTAGAAACTGAGAAAGGTTGCAAAACACTTGGGGGAATTCGATGGCTGCGCGAAATACACTCAGGTGCAAAAAACGGGCATCTTAAAATTTTGATTATGTTTTAGGTCGACAGCTTTTTTACTTTTGTTCGCATTTTAGTGATTTTTTTAGAAAACTGTAGATTTAATTATTAGTTTTAAGAATTTTCATAAATGATAATTATTTTTAGTTAAAAAGTGACAACGTAAACTTTATTCAGACTGCGACATGTTAGCGCTATCGATGTGATCTGTATTTTTAAAAAAGGACGCCTTTTGAAGGGTAAAAAACTATGCAATGATTTTCACATGTGAATGAATGCTGTCCAGTTCATTTCATCACGTATGCTGACCGGCCGTAGAGAGAGTTAGAAATTGATCAGCTGTATAATTAATTAATTAATAAAACACTGAATAACCGATACTTGTAACGTACCTAGGTTTAAGTACTTAAAATAGAGTGCAAAATAATATAAAATAATACTGACAGACATAAATTCTGTGATCGCATGGCTTTTTTGAAGGTTTGTTTTTTGTCAAAAAGTTTTTGAAGTGAAAAACTTCCTTAGGCGCGTTAGGCACTTTTTGCCTGGGTACTGAAATAACGTGAAGCGTTCGCAAATAACCGTAAGAATTCGCAACCTGACTGTAATAATTCGCAATATACTTATATCATAAAAACGGCCGTCTACACAGTTCCACTAATAGCGCAGTTGGTTACGTCTTAGCATTCTATGCATAGGAACCTGGGTACGAGACCTGATGGCAGCGTAGAATTTTTGGCTTTTTTTTCTAAATTCTACATGATATTTATTTATATATTTTTTTATTTTTGATATATTTTTTTGTTGACAATAATTATAATTTTTTTAAAACCAAGGTGGAATTAATTAAAAATACAATTTTAGTATTTTAGTAATAAATTATTTTTAGTTCATAAAAGCGCTATAATAGATGACACCAAAAATTAGAAAATCTGAAGTTTTCACTTCTGTCGTGTGGTCATAAGCACACACCCATTTTTTTAAATATAGGGGATTTTGAAGTTATTCTATTACTAAACATATAACTTACCATGGTGACAGCGATTTCTTTTGTATCGTATAACCCACAAACCACTTAGTATATATAGACGTTTCTCCTAAATGGAAGCAGTTTGTTTCAGTACTTAACTCTACCTTCCGGTCAAGAGATGTCGCGTCGAATAGTTTTTGTCTATTTTTGTCTTGCAGAAAACTGCATTATCTTCACCTTTAGGAATATTTTAGTGCTTGACGTTTGGTGTGTGTCGTCTCTATGGTTACAGATCTGTTTATTTTATATCGTTTTGTGTTTTCGTGAGCTTATTAAAATTGTATTTTTGTGTGTTTCGTTTTGTATTTTCGCGAGTTTATTAAAATCGTATGCGTAGACTGTTATCTAGTGTTATAGTGTATGAGTTCAAGTAAAAAAATAAATATAAAAAGAAAGAATCTCAATAAAAAGTTAAAATAATTATTTTATCATTTTTGACAGATGTAATTTTGCAATGGTATAAAGATATGAGAAATCACCAATTTTCGGACATACATTATTTCTAAAGCTTTTCTATGCAGTGCTAAAAGAAACGACTCAATATAGTCAGAACATTTTTAAAAAACATGTAATAAGTAATGTCTAAGCAAATATATGTATAATATAATGTATAGGTCTATTTTTTTTATTGCTTTAAATTGTAACGTATACCATATAATATTATTATTAAGTTATGTTTTATATTTATATACAATGCTAAATTGCTTGTAATTTTAAAAAAATAATTTTTTTATACATTTTGTGTTTGTTTTGCCTTTTATCTCATGTGTAAGCAATAAATTATAATTACATCTGTATGAAAAACAGTGACATCACATTTGAATTGGCGCCAAAATAGATTTAGTTCACCTTCCGAGCAACAGAGATTTTGTCCTAAGTAATAACATGGTCGTTACGCGTCTATATAGTCGCGTCAATGAATACATAAAACAGGCAATCTTCGGAAGTCTTCAAGAACAGCTCCGATTTTGATGATTTTTTTTTGAAAATTTTGTTTTTTTATATTATTTAAAATCAGAAATCTCTTGGAGCGGGGACGGAATTATTTCTATTGCTTAAACAATATTTATACTATTTATGCAGGAAAGAAATTTTTTTTATACAATATCCATTGAAAACTTGGATAAAAGAGATATTTATGTTATTTTTAAATTATATCTCAATATACCAACAAATTTTATTAACAATTTTAAGTTTTTTTTATGTAATAATGACATAAAATTAATTTGTGGAACAAAATTAAAAAATCTTTATTAACTGAAATTTATTATTTTATATACAAAAAAAAGCAAATTTAATTTTCATTTATATGTACTTTGCGTTTCGGAAATTTCATCTTCTTCAAGTGTTGGGTGGTTATCACAGTCACTTCTACTGCAAACATGTTTTTACCTTTTGACGTAAAATTGAAACACTTGTTACGAAGTGCTCTGTAGAGTGACCACTTTCAAATTTTTTACATTTTTTTACTCACTTAGATAACCCATGAATAGGTCTACAGTTTCTATGTATATGTAAACTTAATATTTCTCGAACACTCTTTTTAGTAGAGCACTTCGCGTCAAGTGTTTTAATTTTATGTCAAAAAGTAAAAACATGAACATTAATGCTTTTAACTTGAAAATTTTTCAAGTTAGTGAGATTGAACCTTAAATTTTTTATAGGTTACTAGACGGACATTTTTTTATTCGGTATGGAAAGTACTCGTAACACGTGTCAAAAAAAAAAAGTAAGGCTCTATGATGATTTCAACTTTGACTGGCTATAGCTTCTAAATTTTTAACGATATCGATATGGAACAAAAATCACGATTTAGAGCGTTCCTTGCTTAATGAACATGTGTATTTTCAATTTAAAATTCGATAAAGAACACAATAAATAAAGCTATTGAAAAGGACATTACGTTTTAACAATTGGTTTCCAAGGCTACAAAAAGCGCGTCCGATTTTCAAGAAGCTCTAGCGCGCTTACTATTTATACCACAGAAAATTTGTAGGGATCAAAATTGTAGGAAATGTAATCCTATTTAAAATGACAGAATCGTTTTTGAGATATTTCGAAACAGGCTCATCAAAAAGTTATATGGAAATATTTTGTGAAATATTCTTTTAAAAACTGATATTTTCTCTTTATTAATAATTTGCAAAGCATATATTGATTTTATCGCAAAATTGAAGAGGGGAAATTTTTAGAGTAACTAATTAGGAACAAAACAAAAAAAAAGTCGTCTGATTTCAGACATTGGTTAAGGAGATATTAGCGTTTTCCGTAAGGCTTACAAAATTATATTCAAAAGGGGGTGGCGGAGGAAGCACAAGGGGGATAACCGGGGACTTTTGTAAAAATACATGTCTAAAGGTGTTCTACCATCTGTGAAAAATCCAGCTCCTTGGGAATTATTTGCGACCTAAAACCTTTATTTCCCGGGCTACACGTAATGCATACGTATTTCTTGACCCATACAGCGAATTTTTATGCTGTAAATATTGAATTATTGTTCAAAACTTTTTTTTATCATCTACTTTTTATACTGAAATTAATATATGAAGAATTTTTTAGAAAAAAATAGAGACTAAAGTAAATTTTTTATATAAATATCATAGATATTTTTTAAATAATATAAATAATTCTTTCCCCGCTCCAAAAGGTTTCTGATTTTAAATAATATAAAAAAACAAAATTTTCAAAAAAAAATCATTAAAATCGGAGCTGTTCTTGAGGACTTCCGAGGAAAAGGCTTCATTGACGCGACTAATAGTACTAAGTGGTTTGTGGTATAACCTTCCCGCTAAATTGTCTTGTATGTCGTATAAAGAAAATCGCATCAAAATCGGTCCACTAGTTGAAGCGCTAAACAAACAAGAAAACACCGAGGAAAACACAAAAAAACTTTTTAACAAAAAAAAAACCTCCTTCAAAAAGCCACTAAAAAGAGGAAAATAATGAAATTTTGAGGTCTGCGCCAATTTAATAAAATATGAAGTCGATTAAAAAGTATAGTATAGTGATTAATATCTTCTTTTTAACCAACTTCATATTTTATTAAAATGGCGCAGACCTCAAAATTTCATTATTTTCCTCTTTTTAGTGGCTTTTTGAAGGAGGTTTTTTTTTGTTAAAAAGTTTTTTATTTTTTACTTTTTAGTGTCAAAAAGTGACATTTACCTTAAAGGAATCACACGCCGTTACTCACTTTTATTAAACCGACTTTCTTACGCTGTCTGATGTGTCAAAAATTGACATTTACCTTAAGGAATCACACGCCGTTATTAACTTTTATTAAAATCAACTACTGAACCGATTTTGATGAAATTTCTATGGGACCAATCTGAAAGTATATCCTTTCAAATAAAAAAAAAATTTCAAAATCGGTTTATAAATGACTGAGTTATGAGGTAACAAACATAAAAAAAAATACAACCGAATTGAGAACCACCTCCTTTTTTTGAAGTCTGTTAAAAATCGCATCAAAATCGGTTCACTCGTTGAAGCGCTAAACAAACAAGAAAACACAAAACACTGATTGATGATCAAATGTGTCTAAGAATATTGATATAAATAATTATAAATATTATAATTAGACAATGTGCGACATATTTATTTGTTTATTATATTAATGCTACTTTCTTAATTTATAAATTAAACAAGGAATTCCAAAATATCTCTGATCTAATAACGTGAAACGCAGTCGTTTGAAGCAATTACTATTTCAGTTTAATTATCACTTGTGTATTTTTTTAATAAAAAAATTAGCAGTTTCTAAAGGTAATAGTAGATTGTATGTCTAGTGAGTTATATTACTGACGAGTAGTGGACAGTATGTTATAACGAGCGATTAAGCGAGTTTTAACTGACACACGACTCATAATATCATTACGCACGAGAAAAACAATCTACTATTAAAATAGCTGATTTTCATCGGATTTTCACTTCATTTTCAATATTTTCTAAATTTTTGGTTATTTTATTTGTGTTGCCAACTTCATTTCTATAGTATAGGCCGCGTCGAGTAGCTGTCAGTAGGTAATAACGAGTGGATCAGAGCGAATAAACTTAAATCACTAGGGAAATGGTTTACTTTCCCACACTAGTATTCCCACACACATGGGTCTGTCAAAAGCCACTTTACATGCATAAATACATCATGCATGTAAATCAGCTATTTTATAGTAGGTATGACAAAAAGCATGGTGACCTGTTTGGTACATGAACACCAAAAAAATCATTAGAGCATATTCATAAAAAGTTTTAATAACAATAAAGCATGATTTACACACTGTAATAAATAAGAAGGTCGATTACATAGATTATCGATTGTCCATTTGTAGCCAGCGATTAATCTGGTAATAAGCACACAAAGAGACAATGGCGTCGCAAACAGGTATCGCCTGCACATCGCGTAGATTCCATAAAAACTGCATTGCGCATGCGTGGTTACTAATTTTACATTAATTTGTTTTGTATTCATTCATTTTATATATGTAACTATACATTTTATCTTGTAATTTTTACACACTTTATTGGAATATTACACAAATTATCTAATTTTATTTACTTTATGTAAAAATCACAAATTTGTTTAACTTTACAGTAAAAGTCTAAGTTTTTATGAAGTTTTCTGTGTAAAAATAAATAATAATGTAAAATCACTTAGAAAATTGAACGAATTCTACCTTAACTTTCAAAGTATTTTTACATCCATTTTTTACAGTGCATATACCCAACCCGCACCGGCACGTAACGGACCGACAAGTTGAGCTTTAATTCACATTTAACCGATCAAAGACAGACGGATAGTCTTGTTTTTCAAAATTTTCGGTCACCTATCATTGGAAAATTTGGCCGTGATTGCAATCAGACAGGCCGTCGGCACACGTTTGTCAATCACACTACACTGGCACCAACCGTAAATACATGTACAGACATCGACCGCCACCAGCAAAACATTCTTTCAAAGAATGCCGGCGGGCGCTGTGCTGTTGCGTGCGGAGCCAGTAGTATAGGAGCCATATACAATACATTGCTCAATATTTTGTCGGTAGAGTGCCCGCGGTGAGAGATGAAGCCAGGCACGTCATCAATAATATGCTAGTGAACGCCTGCTTGCCCGCAGACAGTGCCGTGTACACAAAACTGCACATTGAGTTTTATGACGTTAGGTACAATTTTGGCAAACTGCTGTTCATAACAATAAACAGTCAATAGCAAACTAGAAGGCGGGCGCAATGCATTCACGTTACTATGACGCGGTGGCTTCATCTTTCGCCGCGCGAGGTCTAAGTGAAGGGTTTGTTGAAAACAGTACTTGACTAATATTTAGTTAGTACATGGTTTATGTAACATTGGTAGCCTACGACGCTACGTCACTGAAGATAAGTGAAGAACATACGAGAGATGAAGCCAGGCACGTCATCAATGATATGCTAGTGAACGCCTGCTTGCCCGCAGACAGTGCCGTGTACACAAAACTGCACATTGAGTTTTATGACGTTAGGTACAATTTTGGCAAACTGCTATTCATGACAATAAATATGCCAATAGCAAGCTAGAAGGCGGGCGCAATGCATTCACGTTACTATGACGCGGTGGCTTCATCTTTCGCCGCGCGAGGTCTACGTGCCGGTTGCAGGTTGGGAATATGTGGATCATACTTAACAGGTTGTTGAGACGTAAGATGTTACATAATAAATTGTCAACGATCACTCTTTACAACTGTCAACGTACAACCAAAATGGCAGGCAAACAAAATCGTATCCAAACATTTATGACACGCCGAGCGACACGCTGTATTTTTTCCATTTTATCAAAAGTAATTTTCATTACAAACTCTGCACATAGAAGCCTTATTATAAAATGTTTGAGTGATGATCAATTCATTATTTTCTTTGATGTATTAATCAAAAAATGACATATTCGATATAAAAAAGTTTTCTTTTGCGAACAGTAATGAGCTTAATAAGAACTTAATAAAAAGAAGTCCGCGAAGAAAACTTACCGACCCGAACTTATGATTTATCATGGTAATAAATTCAAGCAACCAACATTAAAAGTTACCTAATATAAATTCAAATAAATATAAATTTTTAATTTATGAAAATCTTTTGACATTTATTTTATAAAAACATCCACCGAAAATATGTATCAAAATAAAATCCAACTGAAAAATGAAAATATTTCTTTATTACAGATTTTTTTAGTTTTCTTATATTTATTTAGTTATAAGCACTAGGCGGTTTCCAATATCTGTTTAGATGCTAATGATCTCAGTTGTCAAGCATCTATAATCATCTCTTAATAACCTCGAAACGATCGTCAAGTAAATTTTAAATAAATCTGTGATTATAAAACTATTTTTATTTTATCAAAATATATTATTTAGTCATAACAAATATATAATCGGGATTATATATGAGAATTATTAGGTATCGTGTGTTACTAATATTTTTTTATTAGTTAGATTTCGATGTAAGTACATTTAAAGAAAATTTTCGTAAACACGTTTTATTAACGATCCATATTTTTGTGTAAAAAACGTAAAAATATTATATTATATAAAAGTAAGCTTCTTATCGTATTTTCTGTAGACACAGAATGCGTGAAAATAATGATATGCATAGAAAATATTTTCATATTTCTGAAATGTGGAAAAATAAACGACTACAACGGTTTGATGCGGTTTTTTTTTTGTCTGAAAATAGCGCAACATTCATATGTTTTATATAAAAGTTTTTCTTTATTTGCGCCGCATACCTACATAACCGATGCTCGGTTGCAGAAAGCAATGTCAAAAAATATGATTTGACAATGACCTTAGATTGTGACAACACATATCTCTCCATAAGAAAAGCATTGTAGAATTTTAAATTGATCCTGAAAAATAAATTGACCGATTGAAACGATATTTTTTAAACTGTGTAAGTATTTCATCTATTTAACATATTTTTTGTACAATTTTCACTTGGAAACTATAATCATAAACTAAGTTCATTGTCAAAATCAAAGTTTTTGACAATGCTTTCTGCAAGCCAGCATGATATTTGTAATCATTAACCGACTTCAAAAAAGAAGTTGGTTTTCAATTCGGTTGTATTTTTTTTTATGTTTGTTACCTCATAACTCAGTCATTTATAAACCGATTTTGAATTTTTTTTTTATTTTGAAAGGATATACTTTCAGATTGGTCCCATAGAAATTTCATCAAAATCGCTTTAGCAGTTCGGCTGATTTTAATAAAAGTGAGTAACGGCGTGTGACTCTTTAAGGTAAATGTCACTTTTTGACATATCAGACAGTGTAAAAAAGTTGGTTTAATAAAAGTGAGTAACGGCGTGTGATTCCTTCAAGGTAAATGTCACTTTTTAACACTAAAAAGTAAAAAATGAAAAACTTTTTAACAAAAAAAAACCTCCTTCAAAAACTACTAAAAGGAGGAAAATAATGAAATTTTGAGGTCTGTGCCAATTTAATAAAATATGAAGTTGGTTAAAAAGAAGATATTAATTACTATACTATACTTTTTGACCGACTTCATATTTTATTAAATTGGCACAGACCTCAAAATTTCATTATTTTTCTCTTTTTAGTAGTTTTTTGAAGGAGGTTTATTTTTGTTAAAAAAATTTTTTTTTAGTTAACGATTTTTTCAAGAGCATAATTTTATTTTTCTGTTTACTCTTTACATTATAAAATATATTTTTTACAACAAATCAAAATACTATTTTGTACTTTCCGCCTCAGCACAACTTTTACAAAGAGATTCTCACGAGATGTAGAAAGTATTTTCATACCAAAGGAGATGCCATCGTATTTTATTCATACAATGAAATATACCGGGTGTGGCTTAGAAAAGGTACCATAACTCTCATAACTTTTGAACGGCTTGACCGATCGAATCGCGATTTGCGGCATTCGAAAGGGTTCCACTCAACTTAGATTTCTTGAAAATTTGAACCGATTCGGCCAAATATATTTTGGGAAATTCCAAAAAAACCGAAAAAAAAGTTGTTAAAACGATGTTTTTTCAAAATAACTTCTAGAATATTGTACCGATTGATTTCATAATCTAATCAGCTTTTCTCCTCATAAAACTGCGTCGAATGCCGCTAAGCGGATCAAAATCGGTTAATCCGTTTGAGAGATACCGTAGTCAACAAATTTCGAAAAAAGTGTTTTTTCAAAATAACTTCAAGATTTCTCAACCAATCGATTTTGTACTTCTTACAATATTTTTAGAGCTTAAAAAACTGCGTCGAATGCCGTTTTAAAGATCAAAATCGAACAACGCGTTCAATTTACAAAACATAAACTACAAACAATAATAAGAAGAATGAGCTTGCTTTTCTAAGCATAACTTCTCAAATCGGGGCTGAAGTTTTGAAATTTCTACTCTCATTTCTCTTTCTAAATTTATTTGTGACCTGTACTTCGATTTGATGTCGATTTGACCTGCGCGTATTGTCTCGCGATTCACCTAAAATAGCGCCGCGACGCCCCAGGGCGTCGCGACGCACAGTTAGGGAAACTCTGGTTTAGGTAATACATTATTCAAAAGTTACAAAAAAATTCAAATATTTGATTTTATAAAATAGAAGTAAATAACAAATAAAATGACAATCTTTTATAGTAAACAATTTTCCATAGCAACGGTCTACATATTTATATTAAATCTTATGGCCCATAGCAGCTACTACAATTTGTTCTCAATGTTATTTTCCCTATGTTACCTTTTCTAAGTTACACACGGTATATATTCATAGGAAATGGAATAAAATACAAAATATTATACTTAATATAAATATTCGTAAATACATAATATTACGTAAATGTATATACAGGGTGTTCAATAACTGCCTCATTTCCTTTACGATATAAACAGGCAGTGCCGGATTTAGACTGGGGCTTTAGACAGTAAAATGTTTGGTAGAAAAATTACTCTAAGGCCCGTATTCACCAAACACTGTTAAAGACAGAAGTTACTAACCTTAGAATAAATTTATTCCTTGAAATAAAATAAACTTTCTATTCACCAAGCAATTCATTCGATAGAATAATAACTGCAGGTAAAAATTTACTATATACTATACGCCCTGCAGATTTTGTCAAATAAAGCACGTTTACCAAAGATCCGACCGATGGCGCATCTATCGAAAATGTAAAATAGTGAATATTGACATATTTTACAGAACAAAAACCTTTACCTGTAAGATATGAAATTAATATTTACCTGAAAAGGTCGCCAGGCCATAAAGTAATTTATGCATTTCGTGCATACCCTATTTAACTAGGCGGATAAATATTTATACCCTTGAAATTGGACAGGTTAACTATTCTTACGATTTATACCTGCAGTAAACTTAACTATGTTTGGTAATTTGAATTATCACTATTTATTCCGTGTGATAGTTACCAGGGGAATAATTCAACGGAATAAATAACTAACTAGGCTCGGTGAATACGGGCCTAAGAGTCTAGAACGTCCCGTGAGGACAGCTTGGTGTAATGGTCACCGTGCTGGCCTTTAGATCGAGCTGTTGTGGGTTCGAATCTCACCTCGCTCATGGGTGTTTTGTGATGTTTATAGTTTTTATCGATGAGTTATTTGATGTATTTAAGACGCTAATGACCTAAGTCTATATAAACTACAATAAAAAAATAGGTCTCGTAAAAATTAATAAAATGGGTGTGTGCTTATGACCACACGACAGAAGTGAAAACTTAAGATTTTCTAATTTTTGGTGTCATCTATTATAGCGCATTTATGAACTTAAAATAATTTAATAATTATTAATTAATTCAACAATGAATTTTTAATTCACAAGGCATCCACTAGGTAGTGAATAGTATTTCTTAACATACCAGTCAGCATTAAGAAATACTATTCACTACCTAGTGGATGCCTTGTGGATTAAAAATTCATTGTTGAATTAATTATTATATTGTTGTCCACAATTACCTAACTCATATATTGTTATTTAATTAAAATAATTTATTACTAAAAAAATACTAAAATTGTATTTTTAATTAATTCCACCTTGGTTTCAAAAAAATTATAATTATTGTCAAAGAAAGAATATAACAAAAATAAAAAAATATATAAACAAATATAATGTACAATTTAGGAAAAAAAGCCAAAAATTCTACGCTGCCATCAGGTCTCGAACCCAGGTTCCTATGCATAGAACGCAAACACGTTACCAACTGCGCAACGAATGCAAGTGTACTGCGTACCGTTTTTATGACATACCTAGCTATGTCAGCCGCGTCACATTTTTGCGAACGGTTCCCTTTTTGATGTGAAACATCTTATGTCGGGCTGTGAACAGCCGCGTGAGGGAAAATATGCAACGAAATTTATGGTCCGCTCCTTCGCTGCTGTTCTTCCCACCACTGCGGCACTCTCTCTCTCTCTCGGCTTCCGCGCGCTCGGGCACCGCGTGTGTTACAGTGCAGTATATAGGATTACGTCAGCATAACAGTTAGTTGCTGCTTTTGAAAAAATATATACTACTACATAGAGAATACCACCGAGTTTTATAACGTATTTTTTGATGTTTTTTAACTACCCAGGAAAAGAGTGCCTAACGCGCCTAAGGAAGTTTTCACTTCAAAAATTACATCTAAGTGTTATTTCACCACTGGCACCCTGCTCCCTTGTAGGGGGGGCACGACTTATGTCGCAGCCTGAATAAATGTGTTACTTATATAACTTATAGAGGACAACGATGTTATTATTTCCGTCCTTCCCATGCATCGAGTTGTGGAAAAGATGAGGAAAAATCCGTATTGTAAAGAAGATTTCCTTTCCAAGAAGATATTTCTCATAAGGCGATTAAGCGCAGAGTACACACGCTTGCGTGTATAGACCTATCTCTGTCTTTTTCTCTTTCAATTACAAAGTTGTTCCACATCGTTCCCGTTACGTCATAGCTATAGACAACGCGTGAACTTAATACAAAAACGGGAGACGAATGAACATAAAAATTGTCTTTCAACTAGGCTAGACGTAAGTCGATCAGTTTTTATCGATATTTACAACCGTTGTCAATAGGCCTTAGTCAGATTATGCGAAGACTTGCAAACATTTTTTTCCAAGTCTTTATGGTTTCCATGCTTGTAGGCCGTGGTCCGGTGGTATTTCTACCTGACGTTAAAAATAAAAAATGGTGGAACCTTTGGTGTAAAGATACGAAATGTTACAATTACCACAAAACACCAAACCATAACAAACACTCTCGACGTACGTTTCGCCAACCAAGTTGGCATCATCAGGAGATGATTAAAACTAAAGACTAAACACAAATTACTGCCTATTTATAGGCTACCTAATTTTAATTACCTGAAAAACTAAACTAATTTACTAAATCAAAAAGCAGGCTACCTGGAATTGGGCCTTTGTCACTGTTCATAATGTTATTTTTACACTTATGAATCTCTAGACTCTCTACGGCGTCTAGTTGTCTAATATTAATGACGTTCCTAATTAATTTTAAATTACTATTGTCTATTTTATGGTCATTTTCAAATGCATGTTGGGCAACACTAGATTTATCAAACGTTTCGTCTACAACTGCGGTAGACATTCTCAAAGACGATGTGCGCATTTGTAGACGAAACGTCAGGTAGAAATACCACCGGACCACGGCCTACACGCACGGAAACCGTGAAGACTTGGAACAATGCCGGCCGTGAAAGCTTGCACACCTGGATAAAACATTTTTTTGTCATATACTCACTATGAAATAGCTGCTTTCACTGGCGGACTAAGCCCGTCGGAGGTCCGGGCGGCAGAACTAAATGAGCCCCCCGTTCTACTTAGAAATCGATGTATTTGTAGTGTAAATTTCGTAAAAAACGAATAATATAGATGTAATTGCTGACAAAAAAATCAAATATTTATAATAAACGTAGGTAGGTAACCTACCTACGTTTAAATTTTGTAGATAAATTAATGATTTATACGGCTGAATTGCAAATGAAAATTGTTCGTTGGAAAGCAGCCAATTATATAATTGATTCGAAACATACTGGAAAAAATCATTTTCTCAACCATAGTCACAGTCAGGACTCTAACCTGAACCTTTCCACTTTCGCGGCGGAATGAGCTTACAACCGTGACAAGATTACTAATCTAACATTCCCCTTATAAGCTCATTCCGCCGCGAAAGTGGAAAGGTCCAGGTTAGAGTCCTGACAGTGACTATGGTTGGTAAAATGATTTTTTTCAGTATGTTTCGAATCAATTATATAATTGACTGCTTTCCAACGAAAAATTTATATTTTGTATACGTACGGGGCCTCCAACTCCAAACTGCCTCTTACTTACTAAACATATTTTGGCCTTGTTTGGGATTTGATTAAGAAGAACTTCTCGAGATTTAGAGGCCCCCCTAGGATCAGAGGCCCGGGGCGAGCCGCCCCCCTTAGTCCGCCACTGGCTGCTTTACATGCATGTAAAGTGTCTTTTGACAGACTGGTGTGCGGGAACTTATCTTTGCCACACTAGTGTGGGAAAGCAAACTATTTCCATAGTGATTACTGATTAATTCTTGACTTTAAGACAGATATTAAACAATCGACTATTGAAAAATGTTTACCATGCTCTATGTCAGTCTTTGCTTAGTTACGGTATCGCTGCTTGGGGGGTATCTACAAATCTACTTTAGTTCCGCTTAAAAATACAATGAAGCTGCTTATCCGAATTATATTAAAAAAACCTCCACTTTTCCCCTCCTTGGAATTGTTCAAAGAATTTAACGTACTTCAAATTGAGCAACTTTATGCTAGAACAATTCTATCCTTCTATCACCATCACTCTGAACTCCAAACTCCTGTCAGTCATCCATATCCTACAAGGTGGCAAGACCATCATCCTGTACAGGTTCCAAAAATGTCCAAAACCTTTGGCCAGAGACATATATTGTTCCTTGCTCCAAAATTATACAATCATTTACCTCAAGAATTGAAAGTTATTACCAATAAAAAAACCTTCAAAATAAAAATAACAAACTGGTTGCTGACTAATTCAGATGCCAAGGTTGTATTTCAGATTCTAGTGTAAAATTATGACAATGTACGCGCTTCACACACACACATACATACATACACACACACACACACACACACACACACCTGACAAACTGACTCTAGTAAGGAGGAAAAAAAAATAATATATAGGTACACGTTCGTATATTTCTGGACTCCTGCCCTAGCACTGGTCTCCCAAGTTGGGCAGGAAATCCTCTTAATTTTCATAATTATATATAAATTGTTATATGTACTTATTTTTTAAGGAATAAATAAATTGAATTGAATTGAATTGAATGTTTATTAGCCCTGATATACGCCCGCTTTTACTTACTGACAGCTACTCTCGGCCTGCTATAGAAGTGAAGTTGGCGACAAAAATGAACTGTTAAAACTGTTAACATTTTTTTAAAATATTGAAATTGAAACAAAAAGCAGCTATTTTATAATGGGTATGGCAAAAAATACCATATAATATTTTGTGCGTAATGATATTATGACTCGAGTGATTGTTATAACGAGCGATAGAGAATTTTAACATACTGTCACTTACTCGTCAGTAATATACCTCATTACACCACTAGATATACGATCTACTATTTCTCCTGTTTCATTCTATGCTCATAAAATAATTTTATTTGCTGTTTTCTTCAGTTTCTTACACAAAGGCTGATATTTCCGAAGTGTAAGCCAGCGTATGTTCGATTACAAAGAAAATACCTCGTCAAATGAAGTAGGTCTTATTTTCTATAAAATACACATTTCATAAACTCTCATTTGTTAGAAAAAAAACAAAATAAGTCGTCATAAATATACTAATCGACAATTAATTTTCCACATTTATTAAAATAAAGACCGTAGTCCCGTCTGTTTCTTCAAAAAAAATTTATTAAAAAAACAAAAAACCCGACTGCGTAAAAATCGAACATAAAAGATGGAAACAAGATCAAATGATAACATGCAGTCGGAGGCATAGTAGTAACAAATTGAACAGAAATACCTGATGTTACTACTATGCCTCCGACTGCATGTTATCATTTGATCTTGTTTCCATATTTTATGTTCGATTTTTACGCAGTCGGGTTTTTTGTTTTTTTAATAAATTTTTTATTTCCTTCCTTTTAGTTGAATCTACTCATCAAGCCTTTTAATTTGATACCCCACACACAAGGTTTTACCGTTTTTTTGCGTACTGACAAAATGGCGTCTAGCGCCCGCCATATTGAATTTTCCGTGACGTCATATACCCTATGTCACTCTGGGGATTTAGACGAGTCTAATGTCACCTCATTTTTCATTGTGTGGGTAATTTCTAGAACTACTGAACCGATTCTAAAAATTCTCAGGTACCTGAGACTTCACAGCTAGAGACGAAATGTTTGGAAAAATTCCACTAATATTATAAACACCACCAGTCCGACTTTGCCTCGCAGGGGGAGAATAAATCATAAATTCTTAGCATCCGGGCGAAGCCGGATGGGACCGTTTGTTTATTATATTTTACGAAAATTTTATTTTATACAGGGTGGTGACCGTAACTGCTGCACATAGGGATTTAACCCGTAAAATCAAACTTTCGCGATTTCCTCAAATCCTCAAATTATAGTTTTAGAACATAAAATTCTGCATCAAAATCGTTAAACAAAATTAATTTTGCATGCTTTGTAACGGCAGAAATTTGATATGAAAATGTCAAAATTACCTCAAAAACAGATAGCGATAGTCATGGAACTTGAACAAAATGATAACGTTTTAGCTGTCAGAATAATTTCTAATCATTTTGTTCAAGTTCCATGGCTATCGCTATCTGTTTTTAAGGTAATTTTGACATTTTCATATCAAATTTCTGCCGTTACGAAGCATGCAAAAATAACTTTGTTTAACGATTTAGATGCAGAATTTTATGTTCTAAAACTATAATTTGAGGATATTTTTCCTAAAATAATTAGGGAAGCAGGAAATCGCGAAAGTTTGATTTTACGGGTTAAATCCTTATGTGCAGCAGTCACGGTCACCACCCTGTATGATAAATAAAAGTGAGTGTATTAATGCAATAATTTGTATTTTACGATATTCTGGTCATCTGTCTGTACCCGCGATATTTTTTTAGTAATCGTCTTCACAGCAAAGCTAAAGGTTTCATCCCTCTTCAAAAGAATCAATCACGCTGTATGTAAATATTTTCATAAGTAAAAATCGTTCGGATAGGATTTTGGCACCACGACAAGATATTTTGTTATCGCAGTTTTGTTACCTGCGAACAAGTCGAGGCGACGCGACGCCTACTCGATACTATTTTATCACACAACAACAGAATCGTGAGCCGGGCGACATTTGCAGATGGTGTAGAAAGAAGCAAAGAGATAAGGAGCTGTGCAACTTCAATAAATCACGGATGCATTCACGTGAAAACATAAGGAGGAGCATAATATCCACTTCTAACCTCCTTTTTACACATACATCGTTTCTCTTGGAACACTGGATCGCAAAAATATTAGTTTGAAATTGTTGTTGTGTAAATTCATGGAACAAAACACAACCTTCAACAGAATGGAATTGTTACGAAATCAAACGTGGCCGACCGAGTTCATTCCGATATAAATCAACGAATTGAGACGACTTTGATCTTAACAGTGTTGCCAGGTCTGAAGAAATTGTCCTTGATTTAAGGGAATTTTTATTCAGTCGAAATATTTGGAGCATTTTGCTTCAAACTGAATTTTAGAATACCGTTAAACACAAATAATTGTAGTATTAATAGAACCATTTTTATTTATCTTATACGAAATGTTACAATTACTACAAAACACCAAACCATAACAAACACTCTCGACGTACGTTTCGCCAACCAAGTTGGCGAAACGTACGTCGAGAGTGTTTGTTATGGTTTGGTGTTTTGTGGTAATTGTAACATTTCGTATCTTTACACCAAAGGTTCCACCATTTTTTATTTTTTTTTATTATTTATCTTATACTTAAATACCATATCCTCGTAAAATAATTGTAATTTTATTTTTTATATTAAAAATTGTTATCCAATAATTTCATGATCAAAAAAACTTTTTGACACAAAAAAAAACCTCCTTCAAAAAACCACTAAAAAGAGGAAAATAATGAAATTTTGAAATCTGTGCCAATTTAATAAAATATCAAGTCGGTTAAAAAGTATAGTATAGTGATTAATATCTTCTTTTTAACCAACTTCATATTTTATTAAATTGGCACAGACCTCAAAATTTCATTACTTTCCTCTTTTTAGTGGTTTTTTGAAGGAGGTTTTTTTTTTGTTAAAAAGTTTTTTATTTTTTACTTTTTAGTGTCCAAAAGTGACATTTACTTTAAAAGAATCACACGCCGTTACTCACTTTTATTAAACCGACTTTCTTACGCTACGCTGTCTGATATGTCAAAAAGTGACATTTATTACCTTAAAGAATCACACGCCGCTATTCACTTTTATTAAAATCAGCCGAACTACTGAACCGATTTTGATGAAATTTCTATAGAACCAATCTGAAAGTATATCCTTTCAAATAAAAAAAAAAATTTCAAAATCGGTGTATAAATGACTGAGTTATGAGGTAACAAACATAAAAAAAATTCAACCGAATTGAGAACCATCTCCTTTTTTTGAAGTCGGTTAAAAAATAAATATTAAAAGACTTCGGGATTCGAAACTGGGCTTGACGTTTGAACTTGTCGGTAGTCTAGTACTTTACCACACAGCTACCACTACCTGGCTTATGTCAATATATAGACCTTAACATAGGTAATGTTAGAAATCAAAAGATACGCCACTGAATTATGACATTTTTATAATTTTATGACTTAATAATTATTTTTGTTTGTTACGCAATTGTAGTTCTAATTTTTGTAAACGACGTGCTTTTTTTGTTAATTATTATCTGGAGAACAGAATTATTTTCTTAGTCTGAAATTATACTTTTATCAAAAAGTATTTCTCTTGTCTTTTTGTCAATCACTATTGATCATTTGAAAACAATTAGTTATTTTTCCCTTTTCGTTATTCCTATACCTAACAGGTAAAAATAGGTAAAGAAACTTTTAAGTTTTAACTGTTTTATTTTAAATCATCAGCTGTACCAAAAACTAGAAAATAATTAGGACACAAACCAAAGGGTACTTTGTGTCGCTGCGTCAGCGGAATAAGTAATAAAAACAAAATATTTCTGTTGGTGGGCTTGGAAACACATTTTTCTAGACAAGCCGTTCTTATTTAATAATTATATAGTCATTATACAGATTTTTATGCGTCCTACGTTTTTATTACTTATTCCGCTGACGCAGCGACACAATATGCCCCTTGGTTTTTGTCTTAATTATTTTCTAGTTTTTGGTACAGATGATGATTTAAAATAAAACCGTTTAACTTAAAAGATTTTTTACCTAATTTTATTTTCTAATTTCTGGTCCGTATCATTATGCAAACTCCTCATCCTTTCAACTGTCCAATAATATGTGTTTTGTTTCACATGAAAACTAATTCTTTGTATTTCCGTAAAATTTAATATTTCTCAAATGCCACCCCAGTATGAGACAGTAGACGTTATTAACGTCAAAAAAACTTCACAGTTAAATAATACATTATCAAGTAAACAAATTTCTCGCTTGGCCCTTGGTAGAAGATGATGGAATAAAAATTAAGAGATCAAGACCATAGATCTATGACCAAGGCGCATTTTATAAATTAATATAATTATGTACTCCTACCTGAAACGTAGTAAATTTTAAATAAATCTTGTGATTGTAGAACTATTTTCAAATGTGTTTTATTCTTTATTTTATCAAAATAATTAATTAGTTATAACAAAATATACAAAATAAACAGTTACTATAGAAGAAATTCTTCATTGCGCATAGGATCAATATATAAAGCATTATTTTGATCCTACGAAAAATTTCGTTTACTAAATCGTAATAGATTCAAGGATCACAAGTTTCTCACATCTAAGAATAAAAATACTACAATTTTTTATAAACATTAAATAAATATAATCTACATAAATAATGTACAAAAAGTAATAACCAATTTAATTAATTATTTTCAAATGTCTAAATTTTCTATAAATGTTGTTCTTCCGAATTGTTAAATTCGGGCGTTAGAATTTTCGTCTTTAACTTCGGCCTATGCAGTTTCCATTTTCGTAATAGCTGCGTTCTTGGACATTGATTTCGCTATACGACCTTCATTATTTCTTAACGATACCATAATCGATTCGATCATATTTTCGTAGACTTTCGGATCTTCGTGCATTTCGGATCCAAAATCCATATCGGCGGCGTTTTCTTTGTCGAATAGCGACGACTTCTTCATCGACATCTTGGAATTACGAACTAGACGTGGCATTGTCTTAGAATTTAGATAATATTCTACTTAGAACTTGGTGTTGACTTGACTTACTAAGTCTGCTTCTAGATGAGAACTGTGATCGAGGCCAGGTAACAGACGTTTTTATACATTCGTTTAGTTATAAGAGTGCAGGTAATAATTTGTCGAGTTTCGGACCATAGACGTAACTAATTTGTTACTGAAATATTTATTTGTCTATGAGTTATTTTTTCTTATGTCAGATGTTTTAAAATCAATAACAATATTTAAATTAAAAAATGGTTATGTTTGTATCATGAATTGTAAATTATAGACGCTCGACAACACAGGTCATTAGCGTCTGAGGAATGTCTGTATCGCGGATACTGACAGATGACCTTGAATACCGTTACACACAAATATAATTGTGCCTATTAATAAATCTACATTTATTTATCGTATAAAATCAGATGTTCGTAAAATATACTAATAAATAAAAGAATTGTAATTTTATTTTTTTATAATATTGTTATCAAATACATTATATATTTTCATTATAAAAAAATATAATAATCGAACTCAATGAGAAGTTAATAAAATAAAATATTAAACTCCTTTGGGATTCGAATCTGGACTTGGCGTTTGTACCCGTCACTAGACTAGTTCTTTACCACACATCCACCTGGCTTATCTCAACATAGACCTTAACATACATAGATAATATAGATTTTGTGTTTTGTTTCACATAACAACTACTCCATTCTAAACACACATGTGAGAAATTTCAAATACGGTATATTAACAATGAGATAAGCAATCATTATGATTAATTCTGGGTTCGAATCCCGGCGGTGCATTTACATTTTTCCTATACAGCCTTCTATATAAATATCATGGCGATAATGTCGTCTGATATTCTTATGTATTTAGTTACGGTCTAGGGAATTAATCATATTGATTGTTTATCTTACTCAATTCTATTTCCGTAACATCCAGTATTTCTCAAATGCCACCCCAGTATGAAACATTAGAAGTTATTCATTAATAGATTTCCAAAATAGTTGTGTGAAAGTAAAAATCTGTCTCATTAAATGATTAAGGAGTTCAAAGTAAAACCGTAATATTTATTTACCTATTTATTGTAAATTATAGACGCGTCGATAGCTTAGGTCATTAGAGTCTTGATTACATTAAATAACATAACTTACTTAAAACTAAATGACATCACAAAACATCCATGAGCGGAGGTGGGATTCGAACCCACGACAGTCTAATCCATAGGCCGCGACGCTAACCACTGGACCACACTGTCCTCAAAACCGTAATATTATGAAGTATTGGAAATACCTTGTATTATGTCCGTCATGTGACTTCTTGTGAATTTACACTACGCGTTTCAAGAACGAGTTGCCATCTTCAGGTGTGGTTAATTATTTTTTAAAAAACACACATTGAGTATTCGTAACACTATATAATATTATGATGCTAAGCACTGTGTATTATGTCGTGGATTGTGAAGTACTGATTTAAATTTCGAGATTGTATGATTTATATAGTATGTAGATAAAATGGAAATGAGTATGTGTGTAGACGATTACTGAGTATTGGGTGTTTGTGTGTTGTTAATTATTGTGTCGTATATTATGTTCGATTTTAGTGTTAGTTTGTCATTAAGAATGTTAGTATTGTCGTCACAAGACGGACATAATACAAGATATTTCCATTTATTTATTTATTGTAAATTATAGACGCGTCGACAGCTTAGGTCATTAGCGTCTTGATTACATTAAATAACAATTAATTTAAAACTAAATGACATCACAAAACATCCATGAGTGGAGACGGGATTCGAACCCACGACAGTCTGATTCAGAAGCTGCGACGCTAACCACTGGAACACACTGTCCTCAAAGTATTTCCAATACTTCATAATATTCATATAGTGACTTGGAGACCCAAGAGGGCAGTATAGCCTAGATGGTAGCGTGCTTGGCGCCGCAACCTCTAGACTGGACTGCCGTGGGTTCGAATCCCACCTGCGCTCATGGATGTTTTGTGATGTTATTTAGTTTTAAGTTAGTTGTTATTTAGTGTAGTTGAAAGACGCTAATGACCTTAGATGTCGACGCGTCTATAATCTACAATAAATAAAATAAATTGGAGACCCAACACTCTAAAAAATTTATCATAAAACCGTAAACTTTTATTCAATTAATAAACAATTTTAGAAAGTAATTTAATTGCCTTTATATTATAACTTTAACATATAAAATTAGTTATCTGCACAAAATAATGAAGAAAATAATAGTTAAAGTTTTGCTCTTCACAAGGAATTAGGAAAGAGAAAATTGCTCAGACAGTAGATTGTGGATAATATCCTATATTAAAGAATATTATTAAATTTTCTGTACTGCGAGAACAAGGCAGAGAGGTTCGTGCTAAAAGAATTATGTAACGATTACCCCGTTCCACGTCCGAGGACCGACGCGTAGCGCCGTTTACCTGCTGTCCTATTTATACAACGTAATTAGTAACTGGCCTACTGATGCATTAGGTACTACGTTATCCGCGGTCACAAAGCAATACGGCTCATGTCGAAATTAGAAAAGTTTCGATCCGATGTACCGTTAATGAAATATCACCAGTAAGATGAGCGGAATACAAAAGAATATTAATAAACCACGTCTGATCCTCCACTTATTGGTGCTAATTGATTAATAAATGTCTGTCGGCGTTGGAAGCTCTGACCGGCGGAGCTGCGAGCGTCGACAAAACCGTCGTAAACGTCAAGGAGGCCAGGGATAAGTTGGCCGAGGCGAATCGTCACAAGAAACAATGGAAGTCATAGCCATCGGTAAAAAAGGAAGCGAACTGTATTTGAGGCCGTACAGAAGAGGCTACGGGCTTTTTTTAAGACCTTACAGACCGTCGGATTCAAAAAACTTTTAAAAATATTACCGAAACACGCGCTCAGCGATGCGGAGATTGAACGATACGCTGTTGGGAAAAAGCTTTCCCCAATTCAGACTAGTATTTTCGGCCTTGTGCTGTCCTTGACCAGCAAAATCCATCAAACTTCATAATTTCGTCTTTCTACCGTGTCTTCTATCTTCCTACATGTCTTTTATCATAGATAGATGGATGGACAAAAAGATGTACCTTTTGGACACCAAGATATGGTAAAAGACATATGGTAATTTATTAATATCTCATTATAATTTTTAATTAATAGCTCATTACACTGGATCCAAAAATATCTAATGACTTTTCTGCTCAGAATTATTTTCTCAATTTCACCACCATCAACACCGTTACTTCCATCACATGTGATTTTTCCCTTTTTAAAACTTTTTATATAAATATTATTTAAATGAATGCATAATGACTGCAAACAGTATATGAAAACACCTGTTGTAAAGAACAATGACGTAACACAATGCTGTAATCAGGAAAAATTCATTAATTCAAACCTATGTCACCGTAGGGATTCTAACCCTAAACTTTGCACTATCGCGGCGGACTGAGTTGACATTACTCACACAGTGACACATTTTCAAACGATCGACTTTCTCCCTTTAAAGCATTCTGTCACTGAAAAACTACTACATGCGAGAGTCAATATTCCAACACCACTGCTAGACTACAGACAACTCAACATGCATCCATTTAATTATGTATTTGGTCACGAACTCCGTGTTAAAATTTGTATTTATTATAAATATTATTATAGTTAAAATATCAGAATATTGTATTGTCATCGAAACTACATTCGACTGTAAAGTTTCACGTCAATTGGACATTTGGAAGAGAGTGAAAATCAAGTTGAAAGATTTTTTTTATATACATAGTTACAAGTGAAGCCTGTTAATACTGGAGAGCGTAGGCCGTTTTGTCTTTTGACCACAGATACATTCTAATCTAAAATTAGACGCCGGTTACAGTGCAGTTGACCAGTTCAGAGCTTCACCGTCAGATAAGCAAGCTTTTCAGTAGGTAGATCTAACTGGATTAATTAATTTACTCGGTTCATTTTAATCTTTAGTTGTCTATAGTCTACATATTCTATAATTTTTTGTCCAGAGAATACAAGAAGAATTTGAATTTCTTTTGTGATTTAGTTACAGATATGAACAGATATTTTTTATATCTATAAATTACAGGATGTATAAAAAAAACTTTTTAACAAAAAAAACCTCCTTCAAAAAGCCACTAAAAAGAGGAAAATAATGAAATTTTGAGGTCTGCGCCAATTTAATAAAATATGAAGTCGGTTAAAAAGTATAGTATACATATAGTAATTAATATCTTCTTTTTAACCAACTTCATATTTTATTAAATTGGCGCAGACCTCAAAATTTCATTATTTTCCTCTTTTTAGTGGCTTTTTGAAGGAGGTTTTTTTTTGTTAAAAAGTTTTTTATTTTTTACTTTTTAGTGTCAAAAAGTGACATTTACCTTAAAGGAATCACACACTGTCACTCACTTTTATTAAACCGATTTTCTTACGCTGTCTGATGTGTCAAAAAGTGACATTTATCTTAAGGAATCACACGCCGTTACTAACTTTTATTAAAATCAGCCGAACTACTGAACCGATTTTGATGAAATTTCTATGGGACCAATCTGAAAGTATATCCTTTCAAATAAAAAAAAATTTTCAAATCGGTTTATAAATGACAGAGTTCTGAGGTAACAAACATAAAAAAAAATACAACCGAATTGAGAACCACCTCCTTTTTTTGAAGTCGGTTAAAAACATGTGCCATCGCTTGTCGGGTGATTATTTAACCAAAAATAAGACAAGTAGTGCCTATCAACATTGTTCCGCAGAGGCTTTGTTTGAAAAATACAGGGTGTTCATTTTTAAAATTTTTTTCGGTTTATTATTGATATCTACCTAAATAAAAATAGAGTAAATGTTTAAAATGGCCACCGTTGACTTCATTACAAGCCATCAACCTTCTAGGTAAAGATCTTCTCACTCTGACACAAATACAAGAATTTGGTTGAGGCTTTCGCGGCCAGTTGATGAGCTGGTGTTGTCCTGATTCGGGTCTATTGGCCGTCGTTGGTTGGAATTGTTTCCTAACGTTTCGCTAGCACGAGTGGCGAGCTTCTTCAGAGGTCCTTCAATCTCCGATGTTGGATCCAGCATCGGAGATGGAAGGACCTCTGAAGAAGCTCGCCACTCCTGCTAGCGAAACGTTAGGAAGCAATTCCAACCAACGACGGCCTATAGATCCGAATCAGGACAATACCAGCTCAAATACAAGAATGTTATAATGTAAAAGAGAACATTGAGCACACCATTTTGCAAAATAATTAGCGCTCGCTACACTCTTCCGAAAACTTTAATGTGCCTCCGGCCATAAAAAGTTTAAAGACCACTGAACTAAACTACAGTAGTTCTCAAAATAATATACAATCTCCAGCAAGTTAACTCATTTGAAAGAATTAAGCAGGAAAAAAGTAGAAACCATAAAAGCAACAAGTCTTATAAAAACGGAAACAAGTTTATCCTTTTAAAAGTTTCGAGGACATGCTAAAAAGTTTAAATTATATCCGACGGTATAAAAAAAGTTACATCTTTACGATGTTCAAATGCCCATCACATATATAATAGGTCTGTAGCATAGGGATGGCAAACCTTTCCACATCTACGTGCCAATGTTTTTCAATAAATGTTTAATGTTGCCATGATGTGCCAACAAGCACCTAAAGAAATTTGGTGAACAAAAAAATTATCCAAACGTAGATGAAAAAAATAACAATATATGAGTTAGGTAATTATGGGAAGGAACAGATTTCACTTTCGGGGCACTGTGTGAGTAAGTGGCAACTCAACCAGCCGGAAACTGGGAATTTCGGGTTCAAGTCCCGACAGTGGCTTCTGATTTTTTCCTTATATATCTCATAACAATCGTTTGACGTTTAACAATCATGATAGCATATATGTTGACTGATATGTTAAGAAATACTATTCACTACCTAGTGGATTAAAAATTCATTGTTGAATTAATTAATAATTATTGAAAAGAATTATCTCCATAATGCATGGAGTGTCGATCTCATAATACAGGGTGTAAACGTTTTTACTGAACATAGCTGGCAAATAACATTGCGAACATTTACAATTTTGTAGTATACTATGGGCTATAGAGTCTAAAATAAATATGTAGTATATATGCTTTGTTTTTTGAAGTTATACTTCTTTTGGCGCGTTATGGAAAAAATGATGAGAGTGAATTTTTAGGATGCGCGCGCACCGCGTCACGAAAATGTCACGAACATTTATCACCATGAAGTTAGTCGTTAGTAATAACTAGTCGTTACACCAGTCTTAATGTGACAAGAGCGTTTTCGGTTTTGAATAACATTAATAAAAGCTTTTGCCATACAATTGTTCGTGTGTGCCGCTTTCATTAAAAATGAGTTCGTACTCCAAACCGTACTGATTTCACAGTATTATTTTTCTTGATTATAATATCCTATTATATAGCACTGCTATAAGACGTATCTGTGGTGTAACGGTAACGTCGTGGTTTCATACGCAATAGGTCTCGGGTTCAAATCTCAACACAAATATGCATCTTTTTTTAATAAATAATTAGATATAAATATAATAAATAAATATATTTAATAAATTAATAATTTATTAAATTAAATGATTTAATATCTTTATTTTATTATTTTATCGTCTTCTTTACAAACGTACTGGCACGTAGGATAAAATTTTTGGAGTTATTTTTGTTTTGTTACGTAAAAGAAGCATAACTTCTTTTTTTTATTTAGCAGGTTCCGAGTTACTCTTAATAGTCAATCGTTGCTATGGAAAATTGTTTAAAAAATTCACTGCACTATTTTTTCTATATAATCCACCACATATTTACATTAGGTCTTATGGCCCATAGCTTACTGCAAAATTGTAAATTCTCTCAATGTTATTTTCCCTATGTTAGGTAAAACCGTTCAAACATAGTCTATGTTATTTAAAATTTTTTCGACGGCATCTAACATATTTTTTAATTATTTCGATTGTATACCTCAATCAATGGCGTCCCGATAATATTCCGTCGCGTGTCACCTATGGCACGCATCCCATAGGTTCGCCATCCCTGCTTAGCACGTGCTAATTCAGAATATGGTAAGAAACATGTTCCGATTTGAAATGACTTTCTTAACGAAACAATCTTCTTTTAACTGCTCTTTCTTGTTGTTCCTTTCTATATATTTCATACAGAAACTAGATGTCCCGTCCGGCTTCGCCCGAGCTCACACGCTTCGCTCGAATTTATAGGTAATTAACTGCCTGCGACTCGTTTTTATTATTGGGCGCTAATGACCTCTGTTGTCGAGCGTCTATAATCCACAATTCATTTATTATTGGGTTTAATATTGATATAATAACTTGGAAGTTAGAATCAATCCGATTTCTACTCGGGTGAAGCCGGAACGGACCGCTAAACCTTTTCCAAGAAATAAGCTATCGAATGGTAAAAACGGCTTTTCAACAAACGGCAAAAGTCTTTAAATTGCAATGCATTAATTCTAAACTCTGCAACAACTTTCGAAGAAACATTCTCTTACTTCTAAATTAATATAATCCTTAAGTTTAATTCGTATTTTTATCTCAATGAATATTATTAGACTTGATCTAAGAGAAACTTTTTCAGTCTATTTTGTGAACCCATAATCAATCTTGACAAATTCTGACATGTGAAAAGGTTTGAACTTTCTTATTAAACTTGTTTACAACCGAGGAAATTATGTGGGAGTTCGAATCATTATATATTTATTTGCATTCATTGGAGATTGACAGCTCGCCAAAAATAGAACATCGTTCAAAAGAACAGATTTAAAAAAAATTCACAGATTTCGCAATCCTTGCAACCATCGAGGACATTGGAAATGATAACAGCATATATGAAACATAATTAACTGTTTATTATACACAAAATATTTATCAATGCACTGTTTAGTTTTGTCAGGAATAACCCTATTATTCTTCTGTTATATACGCGTTCACTTTTGCTTGATTACTTAACTTTTAAATGGATTTTTCTACAGTATTTATTAACATTTGCTCAAAAATAACACCGCAGATCGTCGCAAATACCTCTCAATTAACTAGACATGATATAAAACACATTTCGAAAAAATTGCACTTGTTCAATTTTGCATGATTGCTCCTCACTTGATCGCGACACCGTTGTCTTTTGGCCTTGAACGAAAACTCGTAACTCTGCCCCCATATACGAACATAAACATTTCCAATGTTAAAACAAATCCTACAACAAGAAAGGAATCTAATAAATTTCTTTCCGTAAGTTATTTTTTTAAAGAATGCGATGTCTTGTAACAGAAATAAAGACTCTTTATTAAGTTTAACTGTCTACAGCGACCAAGTAAAAACCTTAAGAACTCTCATAGTCCAGACAGCATGTATAGTTTTAGCTCGAAAGTTACATAATGTGAGCGGTCGTTTGGGGATTGGTTGGGTGGGGGGGGGTTGTCATTCATGCGAGTATCATGACGGGCCGTCGAAAGGTTTCGCGACCGAGGTTCTCCGCCATCTTGGAAAAGGGTTCATTCAAATATTTCGAATCCTATTGATACTACATCTAAATTCGATACGTTTTAAAGGACGTAAAATTTCCTACATTTCACGTCCTTTTTATATATTTCGATGGAAATTTGAAAACTTAGCGCATCAAACGATTTTTCGCATTTTTCTCGTAATGGGTAACAAGTGCGAGAAAATTGTTGGCCCATTCTGATTGGTCGAATACCCCATCTTGATGCCGTTTGAGTCACACACCTAAACGAACGTAACAACTAACTAGTGAACTCTGTATACTAATATGGATAGTTGATAGTGATAAAAAATAGGTTTTGTATGTGGAGAATGTTCAACGAATGTTGCCACGTCACTGCGGGAAACTCTTTTCCATACCATCCCAGAGGCCAAGTTCAAGGCTCGTTTTTAAAATGGTTTCCCCAATAGTGTTGACATGCTGTTAGCATATACAGTTTTATTTTATTCGTGTACAATTTTGTACCACCAGATGTCATATGCCCATTTGACAGATCCCAATAATTCCCCCAAGAGAAACATTGGAATGTAGTTGTTCTCGCAATTGCATTCCAATGTTCTTTGGGAATTAGCGTTCCCAGGAGCCCGAGCTCGTACCAGTCGGTTTGTGTATGCCGGCTGGCAGATTCTTATACACAATTGGATTATTAATTGTTGTGTTGAAGACGCTAATGACCTGAGTTGTCGACGTGTCTATAATCTACAATAATAATAAAAAAAACTCGGGTCGCAGTGCCAAAACCCTGCCGACAATATAGTGTATTTGCTAATACTGGCATTGTGGCTTTATTATGTGAACTTAAGTTTGTTTTTGAACAAAATAAAAAATTTAACCCCTTAATATATCCCTTAAACTAATATTTTTTTTCTTAATTTCAATATTTTTATCAATGCAACCTCGGTACCAAATTAAATACACCCTTCAGTAAGTAAAGCACTATCTGCAAACTAGTGTTTTCATAAAATTTGTAAGTCCGGTTCTGTCGGGCGATTTTATAAAAATTTTAGCAGCACATTTTAGTCGTTCCTAAAGGGTTAAATTTCAATTTTGAAACGATTCTGAGAATTTTTTTCGGCATTTTTGGGCCCAAAAACATTTTTCAACCCCTAAAAACCACCCTTAAAATGGTCCGATTGGGTCCATTTTAAATAGGCTTCGTGCGGTGATGGATTTCAACGTGCCTACCAAATTTCGTCAAAATCAATTAACTCTTTCGAAAGTTATTGCCCGCACACACGCACACACACACGCACACACTATATATATATATATATATATATATATATATATATATATATATATATATATATAGACATTTCCAAAAATGGTGCCAAAGTGTTCAGGAGGCTATGAAACGTCGAGAAATTTTGGTCCGACCCCTAGGTCCCGCCATCCGACCGACGCCAATAGTGTATGTGCTATTATGGCAAATACACTAATAATGATCCTAATAATGTACCATAAATTATTTCTTGCATCTCCCTTACCCTTGTTAATGGTTCACAAAAGTAAAAATAAACAATAAGAAGTAAAAAGTCATGTTTTTGTTATGGGATTATTTTGAGTTAAAATGAAAAAAAAAATATAAGCAAGAGAATTAACACGATTTTGAGCTAGCATGGTTAATTAAATTTAAGTTCAAAAATCACTCTATATTCCATATACGTAACTATAATAATGCTATTATGGCGACAACCTTTAGCTTTCAGAAGTTCCTCAACTTAATTATAGATATATAATTACCCCGATCCAAACAACAAATATATTTACAGAGTAATATAACGCTAAATTGAGAAAAGTGTTCTGTTTACAAGTGCAGCATTTGTTTGCACGAACTTTTTGTTGATTTTTATGTTTTCGCGTATTAAGTTACAATAGCAATATTTTTGTGAATTTTTAATAACGCATTGTTTAAATGTACGCCGACTTTCTTTATTTTTATACAAAACAAAAAAAAAATAAACAAGGAAACGTATGAAAGAAACCCAGACAAGTGCAAGTTACACTGGCGCGACGAGGGTTCCGTACCATCAACCATATCATTTGTCTTTGAATTTGATAAGCTATTTAGCTGTATACCCCGTGACCGGTCTCAAAGGTGAACAAATAGGGATTTAACATGGTATTAACTCATAGACAAATAATTATTTCAATAACAAATTAGTTATGTCTATGATGGTACAAAACTCGAGAAATTATTACCTGCATTCTTATAACTAAATGAATGTATAAAAACGTCTGTTACCTGGACATGATCACAGTTCTCATCTAGAAGCAGACTTAGTAAGTCAAGTCAACACCAAGTTCTAAGTAGAAAATTATCTAAATTCTAAGACAATGCCACGTCTAGTTCGTAAATCCAAGATGTCGATGAAGAAGTCGTCGCTATTCGACAAAGAAAACGCCGCCGATATGGATTTTGAACCTGAAATGCACGAAGATCCGAAAGTCTACGAAAATATGATCGAATCGATTATGGTATCGTTAAGAAATAATGAAGGTCGTATAGCGAAATCAATGTCCAAGAACGCAGCTATTACGAAATTGGAAACTGCAGCATAGGTCGAAACTAAAGACGAAAATTCTAACGCGCGAATTTAGTGATTCGGAAGAACGACATATTGTGTAGAAAATGTAGGCATTTGAAAATAATTAATTAAACTTGTCATTATTTTTTGTACATTATTTATGTAGATTATATTTATTTAATTCTTATAAAAAATTGTAGCATATTTTTATTCTTAGATGTGAGAAACTTGTGATCCTTGAATCTATTACAATTTAGTAAACGAAATTTTTCGTAGCATAGAATCTAAATAATGCTGTATACAGAGTGAGTTCGACCACCCGTATCAGTCGTTTTTTTCGAAAACGGTTAGTCGTAGAGAGTTGTGTCAAAAATTTGTATTATAAAAGCCCTAATAAAGAATCGAATGGTGATAATTTTTTTTCCCGGGAAGGTCGGCTTCCCTATTAGTTTGCTCCAGAATGTCCAGAACTCCGGAATTATAAATGTAACGATAGGTCGAAAGTGGTATTGTTAAAAAGATCTTTAAGAAATAAGCAAGTTTTGTAGGAAAATTTTTTTTATTACTGCCACCCCTGTAAATTTCTATAAGTATAAATCTAAATTATTATATGTTCAAAACTCCGGAATTTTAGAAAGCACGATAGATGGAAAGGGGTGCTGTTGAAAAGCTCTTTAAAAAATAGGAAAGTTTTGTAGGAAAAATTATTTAATTACTGCCACCCCTCTTAAGTAACAATCGTTTGAAATTATTAAATCAAAATTTCATAATAACGATCGAAGTCGGCATTAAAAATCTAGCAACCTTAGACATTGTCACAAGTGTTCAAACTGTCTTCCATTAATTACTCTTTAATACATACTACTGAGCTCTTCTGGTTATACTGTGAGTGTACTTCTTCAGTGTTTAATGATCGATAGATAGGTAACTAGATTTTAAATGCGGACTTTTAAAAAGTTCGTTATTATGCCATTTTAATTTTGTAATTTCAAACAAATATTACTTAACAGGGGTGGCAGTAATAAAAAAAATGTTCCTACAAAACTTGCTTATTTTTTAAAGATCTTTTCAACAATACCACTTTCGACCTATCGTTACATTTATAATTCCGGAGTTCTGGACATTCTGGAGCAAACTAATAGGGAAGCCGACCTTCCCGGAAAAAAAAATTATCACCATTCGATTCTTTATTAGGGCTTTTATAATACAAATTTTTGACACAACTCTCTACGACTAACCGTTTTCGAAAAAAACGACTGATACGGGTGGTCGAACTCACCCTGTACATATATTGATCCTACGCTATGAAGAATTTCTTCTGTACCAACTGTTTCTTTTGTATATTTTGTTATAACTAATTAATAATATATTTTGATAAAATAAAGAACAAAACACATTTGAAAATAGTTCTACAATCACAAGATTTATTTAAAATTTACTTCGTTTCAGGTAGGAGTACATAATTATATTAATTTATAAAATGCGCCTTGGTCATGGATCTGTGGTCTTGATCTCTTAATTTTTATTCCATCATCTTCTACCAAGGGCCAAGCGAGAAATCTGTTAACTTGATAATGTATTTTTTAACTGTGAAGTTTTTTTGACGTTAATAACGTCTAATGTTTCATACTGGGGTGGCATTTGAGAAATATTGGATTTTACGGAAATAGAAAGATCTAGTTGTAGTTCAGCTAATGGAAAATGAGCAATAAATTATCGCTGAAAGCAATTTACCTGAGAGTACAACTCTTTTTCTTTACCTATTTTATTTATCGGACAACTTGTATTTTTTTTACTCTTCTGTTTTGTGTAAAAATAAAAAAGTGTCTATATTAATGGTGAAATATCTTTGAGTGCAAAACTTTGATAATGTGACATGCATAAAAAATTGTTTTTCTTTACTAAACTTTGTTGTCAGTGTACCTACTGTAAATTTTTATAAAGTTTCTGTTTATTCAACTTTCTTCTTTCAAAATTATTGTGAATAACTATATGACACATATATTCATTCAAGACAAGGCTGTTTATGTCAATTTTTTTGCATTTTTTTAAGAATATTCTTTACCGAAAGTTACCCCCTGCACTCTACATCTCCTCGCCTAAAAATGATTACACCTCTTCCGACGCTATTTTTAAAGCTAATAAGTTCGGGTACACCCCAGCTTTAAGCTGATTTCCACACCATAAATAAAGGCATTATTATTATTAAATGAATGGCTACGTGTGAAAGATATTTAAAAAAAAATTAAGTTTTTCTAGGAAAATGTTTTTCAATTTTTCGTCTGAATTATCTGTAGTGTGATTATTGATCCTTCATTTAGCGTTCACCCGAACTCTTTATCTTTAAAAATAGCGTCTGGAGGGCCGCGACCGTTTTTAGGCGAGGGGAAATGATTTGAGATGAAGAGTGCAGGGAGCAACTAGTTGCTTTTCAATTAATTTTTAGTAGGTATTTTCAAAAAAAATGACAATTCATTTGTGTCGCCAACTTTACTTCTATAGTAGGCCGAGAGTAGCTGTCAGTAGGTAATAGCAGTCGGATCAGGGCGATTAAACATAAATCACTATGGAAAGATACGTTCCCGCACACCGGCCTGTCAAAAGTCACTTTACATGCATGTAAAGAAGCTATTTTATAGTGGGTATGGCAAAACAGTTTTTTCTCCTACCTAGGCCGAAAGTTTGTACTTTCGTCCCTGCCAAGCGGGAACAAAGTCGCTCTTTATTCCCGTGGTACGAACAAGTGCGCGTGCGCAATAGTACTTATGCCGGCTCTCACGCACCTACTTCTGTCTCCTACACATTAAAATTATTTTTTAATAATTTTTAATAATAAAATAAAAATAATAATTTTAATAATTTTTTTTTTCAATTTTGCGAACTTTCGGCCTGGCAGGAGAAAAAATAATATGCGCAACACGGGAGGAAATTACTACATTTCCTCCCTTGTGGCACAATGTACTATGAATACATCACTAGGTTTTCTAGTCCATGTGTTCAGGTATTTAGAAGTAATTTAATGGCGCGTCGTTCATAAACGCCTGGTGTCCTGGCCTCGACGTACGGCGCTTTTCTTGTGTGGGCGCATAAAGTGTTTCGGAGAAATTATTGCCGCAAGCTTTTCTCAACTCACAGAGCTAATATATATTATGTTAAAAGACGGAGGGAAAGAAATCTTTATTCACATCGTCAAGTGGCTTATGTTGATTTTTTAATACCTTTTTCAGCACTGATTTGTAAAAATATTTTTAGTCGTACCCACTATGAAACAAGCCGTGAGGTGGGTCATTTATTAGGACTAAAGTGCGACCCTTGAGGTCCACACGACGAACTTTCCCATTTTATAAATATTTAATAATAATAATTAAATTAGATATTACACAGAAAAGTAATCATTTTAATCATTAAAACATAATTATTATTTATTTTTAACAATAATTAAAAAAAAAACGATTGAACCGATTTTTATAAAATTTATGTCGGATCAAAATGACGTTAACACGCCTCGATTGACACCTTTACGAAGTCGATATAATTTCTTATACGCGAGATTTTATGTAAAATCTACTTTTTTGGAGTCTATTTGGTTAAAAAAAAGAACGGCTAAACCGATTTTGAAAAAATTTCTTTCAGATCATATTTACGTTAATACGCGTCGATTGGCACCCTAACGTAGTCGATATCATTTTTCATTCTCGAGATTTCGTCTTAGAAAGAAATAGACACATACGTACACACACACACAGCATCTTTCTAAAAATAGTGTAGTGACCTTGAAACATAAAAATTTGATATACATTTTGATTTCGATTTTCGGACCCATTACAATAACTTTCAATGGGAAGTTAATAACTCATAGACAAGCATTTCAATAACAAATTAGTTATGTCTATGGTCCAAAACTCGAAAAATTATTACCTGTGCTCTCAGAAGTAAACGAATGTATAAAAGCGTCTGTTACCTGGCCATGGTCACAGTTCTCAGCTAGAAGTAAACTTAGTAAGTCGACACCAATTAGAATATTATCTAAGACAATGCCACGTCTGGTCCGCAGTTCCAAGATGTCGATGAAGAAGTCGTCGCTATTCGACAAAGAAAACGCCGCCGATATGGATTTTGGACCTGAAATGCACGGAGATGCGAGAGACTACGAAAATATGATCGAATCGATTATGGCATCGTTAAGAAATAATGAAGGTCGTATAACGAAATCAACGTCCAAGAATGCAGCTATTACGAAAATGGAAAGCGCATTGGCCGAAGTTCAAGACAAAAATTTTAACGCCGTTATGAAGCTAGTAACCTAAAACGGAACATAAGATTCAGTGCATAATTCCGAAGAACAACTGTATATATAGGAAATTTATTTTTTGTACATTGTATTTATTCTATTTTTTTTTAATTCTTATGGGGCTTGAGAATAGCCGAGAGTGTAGCAACGCTTTTGTTTACATGGCGTTGCTATGGTTTCTCTATTACAAGTCTCCAGTTCCCGGGTTCTAGCTCGAGAGCTGGTAAAAGTGTCAATTGGATTTTCAATTTATTATTAAAAAATAATAAATTGAAAATATATTGGTGCAAGGCCCAAATAACCTTAGCTGTTGGTGGTCTTTAAAACACAATTTTAATTCTTATGAAAATTTGTACTATTTTTATTCTCAGATGTGAGAAACTTGCAAGGAAGAATTTCTTCTATACTAATAAATTGTTTCCAATGTATGTTTGAATAAGATAATTAAAAATGGATGTATTTCTATAACAACGAACAAAATTATTTTCACTCATCTGTACCCGCGATACAGACATACCCATTTTTCTAAACAGTGCGTACAGTCGCGGACTTAATAAAGTTTACACTTGAGTTTTTCAGTGTAAGTTCACAAAAAATCAGTAGCTTAGCAACAAATTTAATTTTTAATATCTATCTTCTTCTATATATATAAAACAGTTCCGTTACTGACTGACAGACAACGCCCAGGTCAAACCGCTAAAGATATAAACTTGAACTTTGGACAGTAGGTTCCTTTTATGACGTAGACACCCACTAAGAAAGGATTTTTCGAAATTCAACCTCTAAGGCTGAGGCTACATTGGCGCCGTTTCAGACCAGATCAGATCCGTAATGTCGGATGTGAACAAACACCAGTAATCTTATTAAGTGGCTACAGTTATCACTTCAGACCGCGCCAGAAGATGTCAGATTGCAACAGACACGTTCCGACCGTCGGACGTTTTCAAACATGTTTGATATTTTCGTCAGACTACGGCCGTACATATGACAGTTTTCAACGAACAGTGTTGTGTATCCTAAATTTATGCTAGCTATTATTACCATTCTATTTAAATACGTGTTTGAATATCAATTGTGAGTATGGATAAATCACTTTTAATTGATCTAATACGTGAAAATCCTCCTATTTGGGACTAAAGGGATAAAAGATACCGCAACAGGGACGTGTATTAATAAAATTCGATCGAACGAGCGAAGCGAGTGAGTAATGTATTAATAAAATTTGAGCGAACGAGCGAAGCGAGTGAGTATTGTTTTATTAATATTCAAACGAACGAGCGAAGCGAGTGTGTAATGTATTAATAAAATTCGAGCGAACAAGCGAAGCGAGTGAGTAATGTATTAATAAAATTCGAGCGAAGCGAGTGAGTTATGTATTATAAAATTCGAGCGAATAAACACCACCAGCCCGGCTTCGCTTCGCAGGAGGAGAATTTCTCGCGGGGGATAATAAATCGTAAATCGAAAAATACGTGGGCGAAGCCACGGGTAACGGCTAGTGTAAATATAAATGTCAAAAATTAAAAGAAATAATTGTCGTTTAAATGCCTCGAAATTATTAAAACGATGAACAAAAAAAAAGAATTATTGCAAGATTGGAGGAAGGAATTTGCTAGTATCAAATATCAAATCTTTTTATGTTTTAATTGAATAATATTGAGTAATTTGGATTGTATAATAAACAACTCAGGTTCTACTTTTTTGGAGGTTATTTGGTTAAGAAAAAAGAACGGCTGAACCGATTTTGAAAAAATTTCTTTCAGATCATATTTACGTTAATACGCGTCGATTGGCACCTCAACGTAGTCGATATCATTTTTCATTCTCGAGATTTCGTCTTAGAAAGAAATGGACACATACGTACGTACGTACGTACGTACACACACACACACACACAGACATCTTTCTAAAAGTAGTGTAAAAATAGTGTAGTGACCTTGAAATATAAAATTTTTTTTTCCTTTTTGATTTCGATTTTCGGACCCATTACAATAACTTCCAATGGGAAGTTAAAAATAATGAATTGAAAATATGAATTGGTGCAAGGCCCAAATAACCTTAGCTGTTGGTGGTCTTTAAAACACAATTAATTAACAATCTAAGGTCATTTTTTCAACTCTTGTATAATTGTCTGCTCATTCAAAATGTTTGACCGTATATGGCCCGCTTAATAGTTTTGATAAAACTATTAACAGATGACCTGTTGCATAACATCAGTATGCTTACGTTATAGTTTGACTGGCAGACGAAATCATGAATTGATTTGTTTAATTTAAGCAAAGATCATAAATGCTAACCCGACGAATGTGTTTTATTTTTGTGTTTCGGATTAAGAATAGTGTTTTGTTTTATTTCAGTTTACGAAAACCGTTCGTGCTAAATATTTAGAAATGCCACAAGAAAAAAGTGAAGATCGAGAACAAAACGAAACGCGTGTGTTGTGATCATTTTAAGAGCTAAGAGCTGCTTTGTTTACATATTTTTGGCGAGGCTGTTGACAGCAATCATTGCGCAATACTTTAAATTTATTTTACCTATTTGGGACTCTTTAACAAGAGCCTATCAACAAATGGCGCAGCAGAAGGACCACGGACAAGAAATGACTGCAGCGGCTGTTCAAGGTAGGATTTTTTAATAACATTATACAGGGTGTCCCAAAATTGCTGGGACACAGAGCTACCACGTGTAGTAGCGGTCAAAATAAGTCGATTGGACCCAGTTTATTTATATACCAAAATGTACCGTTTGCCCGTGAGAAGAGTTCAAAGTTTACTGTATTAAAAACGGAAATTTATTATTTTTTGGTAAAAATATGTTTGTTACACACCTGGCTTTTTAAGTTTCCGTGCCTCCGAATGAAACCCTATTACCCTGCCTATGATGTCCGTATGTCCGTCCGTCTGTCGCAGGGCTCTAACTCACAAACGGCAAGAGGTAGTTAGTTGAAATTTTTACAGGGCTACATGTTTTGAAAAAAAAATATTTCACTGCATAGATTTTTTCGATTTTTTTAAAATTGAATACTAAATAAACTAAATAAAAAAAATTGAATGGTTCTTTTTGGCTTTTAAGTAACACCTCAAATATCGTTATATACATAAGTATTTATTTTTTAAAAAATTGTAGCTTTTCTACTTGTTTCATAAAAAACGTTGTATGAGTAAAGGTACGTGCAGTACGCAGCTGGGATTATAGATGGTAGCATGTATGGTAGATGTTGGCTGAAATTATAAGCGCTTATAGGTTTGCACAACGAAGCTTTGATACATTGATACAAGTTTAAGTCGTGTTTGAAATGTCAGATAGCGAAGACGAATATTTGTGTTCTTCTGCTACAAAGTGGTATATTTTAAATACAAATTTGGGTAGGAGCTATCATGTCCACCCTATTAATAGAAAACATCTAAACATGGCGAATTTCATCATTTATACCAAGAATTAAAATTTTACCCTAACCGGTTTTTTGAATATTTACATATGGAACCTAACACTTTTAAATACGTCTTAGAAAAAACTCAAAACAAACTGGCAAAATTTCACTTATTAAACTAGTCACATCCATTGCGAAACTTGTAACGGCCATTTGACAGTTGTCACACGTTGATTGTAGTAGTCAGCGCGCTGAAAGAATGGTGAGATACATTCTTGAATCTAGCAGCTCTTGTAACAGCGCTTATACCTGCTACACTCACTGCTTCGTTGTGTACGCTCGCATATATAACAATGCATTAATTTAAGCAAGCCCTGCTATGATCTACGCTACCATCTAGAATCCCAGCTGCGTACTGCACGTACCTTAACTCGGAACTTGCTAAATAAAATAAAAAAAACAAAACATCTACTACATATTTACATTGGATTTTATATCCCGTAGCGTACTACAAAATTTTAAGTGTTCTCAATGTTATTTGTCCTATGTTCGATAAAACCGTTTATACACACTGTTTGACTTTTCGATTCTTCACAACCCTAGTGTAATGTGAATCGGTCTTTAGTTGTAAGCTGTCGGTCCAACGATCTCATTCACTATGTTGTCAAAACCTTCTGCAGTAATAAAAACCTTGCTTGAATTGGTTTTTTACTCTTAAAGCCGTGTTAATAATGTGCTTCTATTATATTATTAAAATTGCCTGCAGCTGATTTTCCTGAAATCTTTGTCTGATGTGTTGAATTACGTAATTAATTGTACAAGTAATTAACACCATTACAAAATGTCCGGTTTCGTGTTAGGCTTTTGTTTGTTAAATAACCGCATTATGACTAATTAATTCTGCGGACGGTTTTTTTTTGTTATCGCATTTTCTTGCGTACTTAATTTTACAATTTCACAGTGATTGACGTGCTGTGAAACTGTATTAAAAAAATAAACATAATATGATCAGCGGAGCTTGGGGCCATGGTATTACAGGGGTCTAAAAAAACTAAAAAGGAAAAACGATCTTGTTAACTTCCCACTGGAAGTTATTGTAATGGGTCCGAAAATCGAAATCAAAAAGGAAAAAAAATTTTTATGTTTCAAGGTCACTACACTATTTTTACACTACTTTTAGAAAGATGTCTGTGTGTGTGTGTGTGTGTGTGTGTGTACGTACGTACGTACGTACGTACGTATGTGTACATTTCTTTCAAAGACGAAATCTCGAGAACGAAAAATGATATCGACTACGTTAGGGTGCCAATCGACGCGTATTAACGTAAATATGATCTGAAAGAAATTTTTTCAAAATCGGTTCAGCCGTTCTTTTTTCTTAAGCCCCCAGGGGGAACATTGGAATGTCGTTGTTTATCGCAATTGCATTACAATGTTCTTTGGGAATTGGCGAACCCAGGGAAACCCGAGCACGCACCAGTCGGTTGTGTACCCGGCTGGGTGATTCATTTAGGGACTATTATGAAGGAAGGACAGTCGCAACTTTTTTCTTCTTCGTTTCTCTCTTCTTTTGTTGTTGTTAGCGGTATGGTCCCTCCGTTATGGGTACACTTTTGTTGCTGTCCTTTGTTTGTAGTAGTCCCTAATAGTACACCTGCGTGTTTGCCGTGCGCGGTGACCCGTAAGGCGGAAAAGAGGATCCTGGCAGTTGAGGTTCGCCTGGGTGCACCAACACACTGCTTTGGCCTCCGCTTCGCTGTAAACGGGCGGCTAGACCTAACCCAGTCTAGTCAATCGGCTAACGTCGTGGATATCTAGTATCCCGGCGGGGTGAGCCAGTGTCTTTGGATGGAGTGGCGCCGTCTCTTGAGCTGACTATATCCCTGTGTAGCCCTGGCGCTCTGTACCGGTTTGCGGTCATCGTCCCCTTGTTGGGCTCCGTGGTGGGCGGGGAGCACGGGTGATGAACTTCATAACAACTATTATGAATAATTTCCCTTCATTAACCAGCCCTCCCTCTAAGAGAGGGCGTAAAGATGAAAATTTCAATTTACTATTTGGCAATGACTCGGCAAGTGTTACTCCATGTAACAAATATTTGATCATGAATAAAATATCTGGGAATTTCAACGGTGACAGTCCTTTCTACATTAATAAACATCTTGATGGCTTGTTTGGAACTTTTGCAAGTGTTAAAAAGTTGCGTGATGGATCTTTATTAATCGAAACATCTTCGCAGCATCAAGCTGAAAAGGTAATGGCATGTAAAAATATAAAAGGTGTGGATATGTGCACAGACGTACCAGTAAAAGTAGAACTACATAAGCAGCTTAATTTCTCTAAGGGCATTATTTATTGTTTCGATCTTCTTAATTGTACAGTTGAAACAATAAAAGAGGAACTCAAAGATCAAGGTGTTACAGACGTATATAGGATTCACGCACGTAGAGACGGTCAATTAGTACCTACACCGTCTCATATTCTTACGTTCTGTACACCGCAGCCTCCGCCATCAATTAAAGCAGCATTCTATTCTTTGAAAGTACGTCAATATATACCATCTCCCTTGCGCTGTTACAAATGTCAAAAGTTTGGACATTCACAGAATAACTGTAGCTTTCCCAGTCTCTGTGACAATTGCGGCCAACTTTTGCATGAGGATATTCCGTGCAAAAAGGTATCTCACTGCGTTAATTGCGACGGAACCCACTCTGCAAGATCTAGAGAATGTCCACAATACAAAGTGGAGTTCAAGATACAAGAAATAAGAACTACCGAAAAAATTTCTTTTGCAGAGGCCAAGCGCAAATATCGTGATTCTGTCCCTTCTTTTACACGTTCCTTCGCAACCATTGCTGCCGTTCCTGTCATCAAAGTAGACATGTCAACACAGACATGTGACATGTCTACACAAACAGAAGTGTCACCATCATTATCTAAAGTTGTTGCAAAAAAGCAGAATAAAAATAGCAAAAAAAGTCCAGATAACAGATCGAGATCGCCAGTCAAGAAGAATAAATCACCGGCAAAATCTCCGGTTAATATAATTAAAACTGTATCACCGGAAAAGAAAACTAAGGTTATCTTAAACCGGGATAATAGTCATAAAATGACTATAACACGTACGCGCATCGACCATAGCAGCAGTGCAGACTCTGCTATGGACGAAGATGTAAGTAGACCTCCTCATCATCGGTCTGATGCAGCGAGGAAAAAAATGAGGTAGTTACTTTTTATTTACTAACACATTCAATTTCTTACAGTGGAACATGAACGGTTTTTATATTCATTTCAGTGAATTGAAACTCCTCCTTAACGATCATAATGCTACTGCAATTGCTTTACAGGAAACACATTTGAAAGACACAAACACTCCGGTTCTTCGCGGTTTTACGATTTATCGTAAAGATAAACCATTCGTTGAGCGTGCCAGTGGCGGAGTGGCAGTTTTAGTCCGAAACAATGTGTTTTCCGAAAATGTCCCATTACAATCTGACTTACAGGTCATCGCTGTCAGAATTTATGCGCCGAATCCGGTAACTTTGTGTTCAATATACATCCCTCCATCAGAACAACCGACACTTGCAACAATTGTATCTGTTATACATCAACTTCCACGCCCCTTTATTATCATGGGGGATTTTAATGCCCACAATCCCACTTGGGGTTCTAATCATGTGGATGCTCGTGGAAGATTAATGGAGACGTTGATTCTGAATAAAAACTTGGTCGTATTGAACACAGGTTCCAACACACATTTCTCTGCTGCTAATGGGACATTTTCCGCTATAGATCTTACTCTCTGCTCTTCTTCTATCGCCCCATCCTGTGAATGGGAAGTAAATGCCGATCTTTGTAGCAGTGACCATTTCCCAATCATTTGTCGTCTTCTTTCATTCCATGTGGATGAAAGACGCTCCCCGAAGTGGAAAATAAAGGACGCTAATTGGTCACACTTTCAACAAGTGCTAAATGTCGGCGAAATGAACTTTGGCAATGTCGATACTGCTGTAGAGCATTTCACGGATGCGGTCATCGATGCGGCTTTAGCTGCAGTCCCACGCACGTCAACAACACCGCGACGTGTGCCTGTTCCCTGGTGGAATCAGGCTTGTCGGGATGCCATCCGTGAGCGTCGTAAAGCTCTCCGTCGCTTCAAAAATAATATGACGGATGAAAATCGTGTAATTTTCATGCAAAAGCGTTCCATTGCCAGACGTATCATAGCAGAGAGTAAGAAGCAATCATGGAGTGAGTTTGTTTCCACTGTAAGAAGTTCTACTCCCGCCCGCGAGGTGTGGGAGAAAATTCGGAGGATCTCTGGCAAACAGAGTTTCAATTACATTTCTGGATTGGTAATGGGAAATTACATAATTACGTCGCCTGATGAAGTCGCTGATCACATGGGTTCATGCTATGCAAAAGTTTCGAGTTCCGCAAACTATCTAGAGGTTTTTTCTGCTCAGAAAAATCAAGCAGAACAAGTTGCATTAAACTTTTCCTCACAAAATGAGGAGAACTACAATGCACCTTTCTCCTCGTGGGAACTACAGTCGAGTTTGCATGATTGCCATGATACTTCTCCAGGATCTGACGATATTCATTACCAATTTTTGAAAAAGCTACCTCCCTCCGGATCTATATTCCTTCTCAAGATGTATAATTTAATAGGGTACACCAATACGTTTCCTACCGCTTGGTGTAATTCTATTGTAGTGCCGTTGTTGAAGCCCGGTAAAGACCGAAAACAAGCATCAAGTTATCGTCCTGTTTCACTGACTAGCTGTTTGTCAAAACTCCTCGAACGTATGATCAACCGACGATTGGTTTGGATTCTTGAATCCAGACGATTGATTACGAATGCCCAGTGTGGCTTTCGTAAGCACCGTTCAACTATGGATCATCTAGTCAGGTTAGAGTCCGCAATACAGGACGCTTTTCTTAACAAGCAGCACTTGGTAGCGGTCTTTTTCGACCTTGAAAAGGCTTACGACACTACATGGCGGTATGGAATACTCCGAACACTACATAATTGGGGTATCAGAGGACATCTTGGGAATTTTATAAATAATTTTTTATTCGAGCGCTACTTCCAAGTCCGTATCGGCAACACTTTGTCTAGTGTCTTTGTACAGGAGAATGGTGTTCCACAGGGTTCGGTTCTTAGTGTCACTTTATTTTCCATCGCTATTAATGGCATAATTGACAGCATTCCATCGTCTGTAGAGTCATCGCTCTACGTTGACGACTTGGCGATCTACTGCTCGTCAAAGTACATTCGCACTGCACAACGTCACCTGCAGTTGGCCATTAATAGCATTCAGAACTGGACAAGCAACAATGGGTTTAAATTTTCTGTGGGAAAAACCCAGTGTGTGCACTTTTGCCGCATTCGTAGTTGTTATCAAGAACCATTCTTATATCTATATGACACTTTGATTTCTGTACAAGACACTGCTCGATTTTTAGGACTCACTTTTGACCGGTCGTTGAATTGGAAGGCTCATTTTAATATTTTAAAGAGGAAGTCGATGTCTTCCCTGAATATTTTAAAAATTTTATCCAGCACCACGTGGGGTGCAGACCGTACGGTTTTACTACGAATTTATCGTGCAGTCGTACGGTCTAAATTGGATTACGGTAGCATTGTGTACGACTCGGCGCGTGAGTCGTACATTAGAACGTTAAACGCTGTTCATCACGCCGGAATACGTTTGTCAACCGGAGCGTTTCGATCCAGTCCTGTTGTTAGCATTGCCGCTGAATGCGGAGAGCCTCCGCTGAACATCCGGCGGAAACGCAATATGCTATCCTACATCTCTAAGCTCCGTAGTCAACCTGATCACCCAACTTACAGTTGCGTATTTCAACCTCGTTTTTCTTCTCTGTATAGACGGAGAAGAAATGCAACACGTCCTCTCGGTATCAGGTTGACCCTTCTTCTAGATGAACTTCCGTTGGCGCTTCCTAGAACTCTTAAAGTCGGCCGTAATTCTGTGCCCCCGTGGCTAATTCCTCAGCCCGTCATCGACATGTCACTTTCCATTCATCCTCGAAATTCAACAACTCCAGAGCTCTATCGCCAGCTTTTTCTGGCGTGGCTGGATCAGAATCGAGACTATCGTTCCGTTTACACGGATGGTTCGAAGTCTCTCGACCGAGTTGGTTGCGCGTTCGTCACCGATAACGCCAGTGTTGGATATAAGTTGTCTCAAGAGTGCAGTATTTTTACTGCAGAGTTATATGCAATCTTGCAGGCCTTGAGACATGTGCACGGTCCGCACAAATATGTTATTTGCAGCGACTCTTTGAGTTCTCTACAGGCATTGCAGCGTTCCTACCCCAGCCATCCTCTTATTTGTTTAATACAAGATAAATTATATTCTTTGAAAAGAGGTGGAACCATTGTCCGGTTTTGTTGGGTTCCCGGCCACATGGGAATTGCTGGCAATGAACTAGCTGACACTGCAGCTAAGGACGCTGCAAATAACGGTCAGAGTGTATTTTGCGTTATCGGTGACGACCTCAAGAGCGTACTGATTTCAGCCGTTCAGCAGCTCTGGAAGGATGAATGGAGTGCTGTTGATGAAAATAAATTAAAATTTATAAAATCTACAGTTGACCCATGGTTCACATCTTGCCGTCCCTCCAGGTGGGAGGAAGTGGTCCTTACACGGCTGCGCATCGGTCACTGTAGATTGACACATGGTTTCTTAATGGCTCGTGAGGATCCGCCCCTCTGTGAGACGTGTGACACTCGTGTTACCGTTTCGCATATTTTAATCGAGTGTGTCCAGTTTGGGGACACACGACAGCAGATTGGATTGTCAGGTGATCTGTCGGTTGTTTTAGGAAATGATCCTGACAATGTCGATCTGCTGTTTCGTTTTTTAAAGGAAACCGGTCTTGACCGGTTTATTTGATTTTATTTATTTGTATACATTTAGGCCCCTTTACAGCCTTTATGATTTTTTTTCTTTATATTTTACTACATTATATTATGACACTTTTTTTTTGCACTTATAATTGTTTTACTTTGTTGTGTGTCAATTTTTGATTTTGTTTTTATTTTTTTGTTTATACTTTTGTTTTGTTTACACTTTGTTTCATTACAGACGCTAATGACCTTTGTTGTCGAGCGTCTATAATCCACAAATCAATCAATTTTTTCTTAACCAAATAACCTCCAAAAAAGTAGATTTTACACAATATCTCGCGAATAAAAAATTATATCGACTTCGTAAGGGTGTCAATCGAGGCGTGTTAACGTCATTTTGATCCGACATAAATTTTATAAAAATCGGTTCAGCCGTTTTTTTTTTTTTTTTTTTTTTTAATTATTGATGTTTTAATGATTGAAATGATTACTTTTCTGTGTAATATCTAATTTAATTATTATTATTAAATATTTATCAAACTGGGAAGTTCGTCGTGTGGACCTCAAGGGTCGCACTTTAGTCCTAATAAACGACCCACCTCACGGCTTGTTTATTGTTACGTTTTGTCATTTGACACAAATGTAAAATCGCGATATCATTGGTAAATTCTGTTATCTTAAAAAAACATATTGTAACAAAACTGTTTTCTTACGTGGGTGGAATAAATTATTTATTTACAACAATTAAAAATGTCCAAAAAATGGATAACAATAAACTGTAACAATTATATCTCAATTCTAATAGTCAACACTGTTTGTACGAACAGTGATTCTTAAACAACTGAAGCGTTTTAATAACACTACAATTTATATGCTGTATTTATTTATTTCCGTTGTTTATAACACGACACTAATTCACGACACTCGTTGTTCTCTCCGGTGACTGCTCTACTTATATAGAGCTAGCAGCTTGCCCCCCCCCACGCTCGCGCGCTTTCTAGAACATTCTTGTGTCTTCGATATAATGCCAGCCTCACCATTGTTACTTTTTCTGGATGCTTCGATTGTCGCCAGTGGTGTAACATCTGGGGTTTTCGCTACAATATTTTAAAATTTTTACAATGACTTCGAAATCTTTGATTTCTCCAAAAGTTTTCTCCACTACAGTTTGTATTAAAAAATTCAAAGACAATTTTCAAATATTTACCTGTGGTTGGTTTATTTAATTTAATTATTTCTTTTTTAAGATCCTTTAATCCCTGAATTTGTTTGCAAAAACTATTTTGTTATATTGATTAAAATTTTGACCCGACTGATGGACCTTCGTGCTCTTTTTTTTGCCAATATTTGTTTTATTTATTTAAAGTTATACGAGTCTGCCGACTGGTCAAACGCCAAACCCAGGTTCGAATCCCGAAGGTTTTTAACATTTTATTTTTTTTTTTCATAATGAAAATTTATAGGTAAGTAGGTATTGGATAACAATCTAAAATATAAAAATATTAGTAAAAAAAAACTTTTTAGAGACAAGCTTTTATTTAAATGCACTAAAAAGGAAAAATAATTTTTAATAATTTAGGTTCATAATTATTAAAGCGTGGGTCATGAACTCTATGATAGTTTATTAGTAACGACCCACGCTTTTATAAATTATGAACCTAAACAAGCCGTGAGGTGGGTCGTTTATTAGGACTAAAGTGCGACCCTTGAGGTCCACACGACGAACTTCCCAGTTTGATAAATATTTAATAATAATAATTAAATTTGATATTACACAGAAAAGTAATCATTTTAATCATTAAAACATCAATAGTTAAAAAAAAAAAAAAAAAAAAAAACGGCTGAACCGATTTTTATAAAATTTATGTCGAATCAAAATGACGTTAACACGCCTCGATTGACACCCTTACGAAGTCGATATAATTTTTTATTCGCGAGATATTGTGTAAAATCTACTTTTTTGGAGGTTATTTGGTTAAGAAAAGAGAACGGCTGAACCGATTTTAAAAAAATTCCTTTCAGATCATATATACGTTAATACGCGTCGATTGGCACCCCAACGTAGTCGATATCATTTTTCGTTCTCGAGATTTCGTCTTAGAAAGAAATGGACACATACATACGTACGTACACACACACACACACACACACACACACACACACAGACATCTTTCTAAAAGTAGTGTAAAAATAGTGTAGTGACCTTGAAACATAAAAATTTTTTTCCTTTTTGATTTCGATTTTCGGACCCATTACAATAACTTCCAATGGGAAGTTAATAAAAATTATTTTTTCCTTTTTAGTGCATATAAATAAAAGCTTGTCTCTAAAAAGATTTTTTTTACTAATATTTATTTTGTTCATTTTAGTCTTTCAAAATTGTACCTCCTTTTGACACCCGTAGGGGTTGAATTTCAAAAAATCCTTTCTTAGTGGTTGCTTACGTTAGAAAAGGAACCAACTGTCCAAATTTCAAGTTTCTAGCTTCAGCGATTTGGCCTGGGCGTTGATTAGTCAAAAAAACCCTACATCCCCGTTTGAACCTCTTAGGGGTTGAATTTATTTCTAAAAACGATTTATTCATGTATATTTCTTTCCATGGCAACGAGTTACAATTATTTGTGTTTAACGGTATTAATTTAAGCCATCTGTCTGTACCCGCGATACAGATGTCAGACATGCCATTTTTATGTAGACTGTTTCTTGATGTGCTATAAAAGATTCCAATAAATCAAGTATAAAAATATGTAGATATATCCGAATGCTTTTTATAGAACGTACAAAAGTCGTAACCAATTTCCAATCTTCTCTTCTATTTTCTGCCGTCAAAAATAAAATAAAAACAAATTGTTTCATTTCCCAACTGTATAACGAAGTAAGAAAATTGCGGAGGATAAATATGGCTTACGGGCTTACTTCTTTTGTTATACGAGTTGTTGATATCTTGAGACGATTTCTTATTGATTTTATTTCAGTTATACGTTTTCTTCGCTCTATTTTTGTCTGGGTTTCGTTAGGAAAATATTTTTTCTAAAAGTTTTCTTTAAATTTTACATCTAATTCATTTTTAACCGATTTCAAAACAAGCCGTGAGGTGGGTCGTTTATTAGGACTAAAGTGCGACCCTTGAGGTCCACACGACGAACTTCCCAGTTTGATAAATATTATTATATTATGACTCATATGTCACGTGTGACTGTTAAAACTGTCACTACTCGTCAGTAACATGCATCATTACGCAACTAGATATACAATCTAGTATTATCTCCCTTTCCTGATTGGCGGAGACGAAAGAATTTCGTTTACCATTGTTGGGTAAAGTGGAATTGATCTTCAAAATAACATAAAATCGATGGCTACATTCAGACTATTCGTTGTTAAGGCAACTGATTTTTTTCAGCTGCTCTAGAACGGAATTTTTAGTTCGTGACAGCTAATATAATTTGCTGAATTGGCGAGTTGTTTTAGCTACATCAAATGAAGCACCTTCTAAAATACTACATAATTATTACTCTAGTTGATAACATTTGCTGAATCAGCAAATAGTATCAGCTACCGCAAATGAAATACTTTCTAGAAGAATTGCAAGCACAGTCAAAAATATTTTGCTGGCTTAGCCAAAAAAACTTAACTGTCTACCAAAATTTATTTGCTACAGTAGATAATAATTGTACTTATCTGAATTGTCAGCAAAAGTGCGTTGCTATTGAAGCTATTTTTTAGAACCAAGGAGCAAAATTTATTAGCTGAAAGAATGCATTTAGATAATAATGTTCAGTATGACTTGGTTTCCATCGAAAAACGCGCCTTATTTTCGATGAAACTGCAACGTAACTTTGTTGCTACAAGAGAAGTAAATTATAAAATGCAGGCAAAGAAGGAATTCACAATCCATCTACGCGTGTACGATTTTAAAACATCTGACAAAAATAATAGAAAAAGTAACTTATTAACAAAATAACATAATGAGTTCCGTCTAACTCAAATATTGCAGTTGGATTTTTTGTCTAACAACTAAAACGGCTTCACTATAATTTTTTAAAGTAGACCACACCTCTATTTTTCTTTTCGAGCGGCTGAAGTTATCTATCTTATTCTAACCGTGCGGGATCAGTGTACAGGGATTACAGGTGGCCGGTTATATAGGAGTATAAAATATTTGCAAAGAAACGCGCTTGACGCAAATGACGTAAGCAGGTATTAAAGTTTAAAAAATAAATAAATAAAATTAACGCCATTGTACTTGTGGAAATGGTTTCTGACCTAAGTTGTCGACGCGTCTATAATCCACAATAAATAAAAGGAAATGATTTCTAATAGGAAACAGTAATAATATATTAATTATGTTTTATAACCTCAAAAACAGATTAGTTATGTCTAATGAACCAAAAGTAATTAATTGAAAAATGGGTCATAAATCCTTATAGATTATTACCTGTGCGAGGGTATAAAAGCGTCTGCCCACATTCATAGAGCTCAGTTTCAAGGACGTTCGGCAAGTCGGCACCAAGAAGAATATTCGAAAATGCCAAGTCTAGTCCGAAGTTCCAAGAAAATGTCGCCGTCTAAGAAGAGGTCGTCGCCGTTTGACATAACAGGACTTCCAAGGAAGAAAACAAAAACGTTGCCAATATTGATCGATATTGGAGAAGCACTCGAAGACAACTATCTATCAGAAACCCAGGATCCAGAAGATTGCGAAGAGATGGTGGATTCAATCATGGCATCGTTAAGAAAAAGTGGACGACGTATTGCCAGACCAATGTCAAGGTTAACCGAGAATGTGAGAAAGGAGACTACAATTTCTAAAGTTAAGGACGAAAAATTGAAAGAAAGAACGGATTGGATGAAAGAAGTTCAGCAAGATTTACCAACTCAATTTTCTGAACTAGAGAGGATGGACAAGATGACGGAACAACTGCATCGAGGATTTACTCGTTTAAATTTAAGCTAAAATTTTTGGATATAGGATTTTTGTGTATGGATTATATTTGAGATTATTATAGTAATTTTTTTTTGTATTTATATGACTAAATGATTATTAATTGTTATTGAATTGTTAACTAGTATTTAAGTTTTCATTTTGTTTTATATTTTACGACATTGTACACTTGATTTTTACAAAAAAATTGCATATATTTTGAAACAGTTTTTTTTGTTAAAAAGTTTCTTATTTTTTACTTTTTAGTAGCTTTACAATGGCTACGTAGTTTGCACGTTACTAACCGACTATTCTCTTGATATTTGATTGCTAAACTAAATTAAAAAGAAAACCACTGAAGCGATTTTAGTAAAATTAATGTGCAACCACCTTTAAGGTGTGTCCTATTAAATAAAACAAGAATCATTAAAATCGGTTCACAAATGCAAGAAATATGAGGAGACATACATAATAAATTATAATTTAAAAAAACTAAAAAACACGCTTTAATGAACTAAAAAGTAAAAAATAATTAATTTTATTGTAAAAAAGCGTGGGGTGCTTTGTATCATATTTTCATACTACCCCACGCTTTTTTACAATAAAATTAATTATTTTTTACTTTTTAGTTCATTAAAGCGTGTTTTTTAGTTTTTTAAAATTATAATTTATTTTTGCTTTTTAGTCCTGGAGATCCTGGTCAGGATAATGGGACAAACTTATGGAATTATTGTATTTTAATCGGTCCTTGATAAGTGCGCAAAGTTTCAGTTCAATCTGAAGTTTTTTGCTTTTTTTTTTAGTCCTGGAGATCCTGGTTAGGATAATGAGACAAGCTTATGGAATTATTGTATTGTCGTCGGTCCTTGATAAGTGTGCAAAGTTTAAACTAAATCTGACCGTTCAAAGTTGGTCAAAATCAAGTTCAAAGAAGTCGGTTACAAACTGACAAACAAACAAGCAAGCAAGCACACAAGCAAGCAAGCACACAAGCAAGCAAGCCCGCAAGCAAGCATACAGGTGAAGCTAATATAAGCGTGTTAATAAAAAAAAATCAGTCGAACTCCTTAACCGATTTAAAAATTGGCTCGTAATGAATTTTTAACAAGAAAAAACCTCCTTCAAAAAAGCCACTAAAAAGAGGAAAATAATAAAATTTTGAGGTCCTGTAGTATGATTCTTGGTCCTTCATTTGGCGTTTATCCGAACCTTTAAAAACACTTCAAAAATAGCGTCGGGAGAGCGGTAACCGTTTTTAGGCAAGAGAAAAAGATTTAAGAGGAAGAGTGCAAGGGGTAACTTCCGGTAGAGAATACTCTTATCAATTTAAATAACATACCTAAATGAATCTATTGAAAGGGGATGGAACCTTTGGTGTGAATTCACCACTAACATATTTTTCTCGACGTAAGTTTGGCTTGATTGATAATAACCATTTTTTTTACTAAAAATGGAACGGAACCGAGATAAGCTCGATTTATATTATCCTGTCAGACACGGTGCGGGAACGTAGCGTTTCCGGCAAGACAAACATTGTTACATGCATTTCAAATATTGTATTGATACGTGTCTGAACGGACGGGATTCGCTAAGTATTTAAGATCGATTTATATTATCCGGTCGGACACGACGCGGGAACGTAGCGTTTCCGGCAACCCAGGCATTTTTACACGCATTTCAAATACGAATATTTATACTTAGCGGATCCCGTCCGTTCAGACACGTATCAATACTCGTATATTTGAAATGCATGTAAAAATGTTTGTCTTGCCGGAAACGCTACGTTCCCGGGCCGTGTCTGACCGGATAATATAAATCGACCTAAAATCGTAAAAAACCATTTTTCGTGAACTTGAACCTCGAATATCTGGCAACGCGACAGTGATCTCGTTCTCGATTTTTTATATTTTCTTTAAAACATCAAAATATATAGTGAATAAAAGAAAAAAAACGTAGTATTTAATTATGTACTTAGAACAGAAAGTCTAATTTCACTGGACTAAATAATCATGAAGAAAACTAAATTCATTCTTGAAATTATTATGTATATCCGCCTTTAATACTTATTATAGAGATAATTAGGTAATTGGGGTGTTAGATAATTTTGAATCATCTACACCAAGAAATGTATTTTTAATTTGATTCAATTTTGTAAAACCGATCGAATAAAATTTATTTCAATTAGGTATATGTCTTGTGCTTATTAAATTATCACTGTGGACATAACAGAAATGACATTAAAGTTATTAACATTGGAAATGTTTATGTTCGTATATGGGGGCAGAGTTACGAGTTTTCGTTCAAGGCCAAAAGACAACGGTGTCGCGATCAAGTGAGGAGCAATCATGCGAAATTGAACAAGTGCAATTTTTTCGAAATGTGTTTTATATCATGTCTAGTTAATTGAGAGGTATTTGCGACGATCTGCGGTGTTATTTTTGAGCAAATGTTAATAAATACTGTAGAAAAATCCATTTAAAAGTTAAGTAATCAAGCAAAAGTGAACGCGTATATAACAGAAGAATAATAGGGTTATTCCTGACAAAACTAAACAGTGCATTGATAAATATTGTGTGTATAATAAACAGTTAATTATGTTTCATATATGCTGTTATCATTTCCAATGTCCTCGATGTTTGCAAGGATTGCGAAATCTGTGAATTTTTACTGTAGTTTTCAGTTTGAATATTGCGGTGTAAACGCAATAACCAATTAACCATTGAACTGTCAATACCTATATAAATACAGATCTACATTCTATTGTTCATACACGGCGTATGTTCTTATAGGGCGTACCTATTGTAAAATCAATAATTCTGAGAGAATATTGTTCGGACAAATTCCCAATTCGCTTATCTCTGACGTTCCTTCACTTCTTTCGATTGTTCTCGGTTTCATGACATATTGAGATCGCAAATAAAGGTTGCCTACACTTCTGCAGTCCCAGAAGACCAGGGATTCCCAACAGGATTGCAAAATTGATTCGATCGCAATGGTTTAAAGGTCAACTTAAAAATAGAACCTCTGGGCGGATGATTAAGTTTTTGTTTTAAAAGAAGAATTCTTTGAATTGAGATCGAGAACAACCAAGCGTGTAGCGATGCCATTGTTTTTATGGCTCCTTTATTACAAGCCCCCAGTACATAGGTTTTAATACGAGAGTATAAATTGGATTTTCAATTTATTACATAAAACAATAGAAATATAAATTCGTGTTAGGTTCAAATAACCCTGGTTGCTAGTTGCCTTAAAAAATTCTTTCATAAAAAATACCGAAAGCATCGGAGCTACAATATTGATTCGAAGCTACCACCGTACAAAAGTCTACTGGACAACGCACTAACTAAAATTTTATTAGTGAATTTACCAGACAATTTGATGAATCGGTGACAGAAACTAATTCATATGTTTTTAAATCATTTTTTGTTGTCAGTATCTTGAATACGGTTCAATACTACTTGATGAAATTTATATATAGATTATGGAGAACTATCAGCTATTTAATTATCATTGTCTGCCTTGCAATTTTTTTTGCATAACTGGTAGACCTCATATTGAACATCAGTCCATTTGGAGAGAGGTTTGCCAGGTGTACAAAAAAAATTGCAAACCGGACTATTACCTTTTAACTCAGTGACTTCGATGTAATGATATCTATCGACGATTGACATGACAATGTTTTACAATAGCTACGAGTGCATTGCGCCTTGGGGCGAAGGCGTGGTGCTCCATACAGCACTATCATTCCATCAGAGACAACACAGCACAATACAAAATGCTGCTTGCCGCCTTCAACCACGCGCCTTGCCTAGGACCGGTCGGTGTCGGTGGATAGAAGACTTGCATGTCTCTGCATAATCATAACGACATTGTGCCATTGCATCTCGTGTACTTTTGTGTATATATGTTAAAGTCAAAACTCGCAAAGAGATCTTATAGCTGGGAAGATCGCCGATTTTGAGCGGATTTATTAGTGTGAATATTTTTGATGTGAAACATCTTATGTCGGGCTGTGAACAGCCGCGTGAGGGGAAATATGCAACGACATTTATGGTCCGCTCCTTCGCTGCTGTTCTCCCCACCACTGCGGCACCCTCTCTCTCTCTCTGGCTCAGGCGTGCACTGTAATACACGCGGTGTTACAGTGCAGTATATAGGATTACGTCAGCATAACAGTTAGTTGCTGCTTTTGAAAAAATATATACTAGGTACTACATAGAGAATACCACCGAGTTCAATAACGTTTTCTTTGATGTTTCACATCTGTCGGGGATCCCGAGACCCACACCCTTTTTTTCATTTGCAATCGAAATTTTTAAAACATAAAGATGTCTATTGTCCATTATTAGAAGAAACTAGTTGTGTTTGATTTCATTTTCCTGTTTAACAGTTTTATCAAATTTTACTAGAGCGAGGTCTGTTTGTAGTATCATTTTCTATCACTATCCCAGAAAAGATCTATTTTTCCATTTTTTTCAGAAAAAGTAAGAAATCTGCAGTTTAAAATATGCAAAGATACACGGATTTGTGCGTTTTCTTAACAAAATTGGAAGACAAATAATAGTTTTATACGGCTGAAATGCAATTGAAAAATTTTTCGTTGGAAAGCAGCCAATTATATAATTGTTTCGAAACATATTGGAAAAAATCATTTTACCAACCAGTGGTCACAGTCAGGATTCTAACCTGAACCTTGACACTCGCATGTAGTGAAAATCTATTGATTCTGAAGCATATAAGGAGAATATTAATTTAGCAATCATGTCACGGTTGAGTATTGTAAGCTCATTCCGCCGCGAAAGTGGAAAGGTGCAGGTTAGAATCCTGACTGTGACCACTGGTTGGTAAAATGATTTTTTCCAATATGTTTCGAAAGAATTATATAATTGGCTGCTTTCCAACGAAAAATTTTTTTAAATTGGAAGATCTTTAGCGCACGCACGTCTGTATTTCTGTTGATTTAGGTCCCATTTTTTGGACTACTAAACTAAAAAAGACACGGTGTATTTATGTAACTTCCAGTAAAGATGATTTATTACCCCCCTCCCGCGAGAAATTCGCCCCTGCGAAGATAATTAGTGAAAGAATTTTTAGAATCGGTTCAGTAGTTCCAGAGATAAGAATTTATGATTTTTACACCCCCTCCACGAGAAATTCTCTCCCTGCGAAGATAATTAGTGAAAGAATTTTTAGAATCGGTTTAGTAGTTCCAGAGATAAAAATTTATGATTTAATACCCCCCGCCCCGCGAAAAACTCTCACCCTGTGAAAGTATTGAAATAGCAATACACAGATATTTACACACACACACACACACACACACACGTAACATAGCGACTGCAGTGTAACAGTATAGTGCGGGAAGACGCGACGTGACAACGTGCGTTCTGAACGACGTAACATTAGAACGACGTTCCAACCAAACGATTTTACATCCGTGCCTAAAGATGTTTCACATCATAAGCAATTGTAAAATACTGATTCATCATTTTCAATATGACAATATGTTTCCCGTTTACGTTAACTTATATAATATGTTTCTTTCTTCGCTTTGCCAGTTGACCGAGGTTCCAAATGTAGTGCACTAGTGAAAGCATCAGTACGCACGTTGCTCGAACACGCCGTCCTGTCACAAAGGGTGGGATCATAGAGGTGCAAGTTGTTATTTTGTTACATCATACTCTTGACCCGTTACTGACCCGAACCGTTCATCCTAGCTCTTTCTTTTCTCGCAAGAAAATTAAAGTGGACTGCATTTAGGATTGCCAGGTGTCCGGCTTTTTACGGCCGTGTCCGGCCAAATATACAGCGTGTCCCAAAAAGAATGGGACATAGAGTAACAGCTGATTCCTTACAAAAAAATATTGTGATAGACCCCAACGTGTCTATTCCAAAAGTTGATATTAAAAGAGATACAGGTAATGAAATTTGATATATGGGGATTTTTTGACATGAGAAATTCAAATCTGACCTTGGTATGGCTTTTACTTGTAGGGGGCGCCACTTACACACTTTTTAACTCATTCAAATAGTCATAACTTTTTTGTACGCACTCGTACTATTTTTTTGAATTAAAAAATTGATTTTTCCGTCATTTTTACGTAAAAAAAGGTATACTTTGTAAAATTGGCTAGGAGTAACCTTTTTCAAGATATTTGCACTTAAAGTAATCGATGCAATGTGGTTTTAAATGGCAAATTTTAGTTAAATAATAATACTTCTTATTTTAATTAATATTTTATTTTAAATAGCGAATCAAAAACTTTTATTTTATTGTAGAAGGTTTTCAAAATGACAACCATGAACTTCAACATATTTTTCAAAGCCACCTATGTTCATTTTCAAAATTTGCCATTTAAAACCACATTGCATCGATTACTTTAAGTGCAAATATCTTGAAAAAGGTTACTCCTAGCCACTTTTGAAAAGTATACCTTTTTTACGTAAAAAGACGGAAAAATCATTTTTTTAATTCAAAAAAATAGTACGAGTGCATACAAAAAAGTTATGACTATTTGAATGAGTTAATGAGTGTGTAAGTGGCACCCCCTACAAGTAAGAGCCATACCAAGGTCAGATCAAGATCAGATTTGAATTTCTCATGTCAAAAAATCCTCATATACCAAATTTCATAGAAATGCCTAAATTATCCAAGTGTGCAAGCTTTCACGGCCGGCATTGTTCCAAGTCTTCATGGTTTCCGGGCTTGTAGGCCGTGGTCCGGTGGTATTTCTACCTGACGTTTCGTCTACAACGAAGTGTCCTCCTTGGCGGCTCACAGGTCACTGACCTGTGAGCCGCCAAGGAGGACACTTCGACCGCTGCCACATCGCCTTTGAGAATGTCTACCGCAGTTGTAGACGAAACGTCAGGTAGAAATACCACCGGACCACGGTCTACAAGCCCGGAAACCATGGAGACTTGGAATGCCTAAATTATTTTAAAAGTTAATTAAGACTAACCTAGGTAAATCGCGAACATGGATAAAACGACTCTGTCAAACCGGGCTCTACTGTGTATGCAAATATACACTAATAATATGAAAAAAATTATTTTGGATTCAGATAGGCTAAATGAGAGCAATTGTTTTGCGTAGAGTAGGTATATATAAAGAGGTTCAGCGAAATATTAAATTGTAGTATCAGTTATTAGTTTTGTTTGCAAACAGCTTTGACAATTGGCTAACATGGCTTTTAAGGTAAGCAATATTTATCTCATTATCTACTCAAAGAGTGAAAAAAACTTATATTTTTTAAATTTTGTAAGACCATCAATTAATATCAAATTTATCTGTGTCTAGTACTAGTCCATATTTTCAGTTTGTTATTATCTGTAAGAATCTGAAAATCCAATTGATACTTTCACCAGTTTCCAGATTAGAACCTGGTAACTGGGGGCTTGTAATAGACATAGAAATAGTACACGACGGCATCCCTATCATTGCAACTATTCTTAAACCCCGTTTTTTTAAATAAACATCTGTAGAATAAAAATTCAAAAAAATAATTACAATCTTTGATTTTATTTTCTACTGTTATTCTTTTCATTATAATTTGATGTGGTCTATCAAATGTTATTATAAGTAATTCATTGTCAGTCCATGGTCGATAACGACCTTAATTGTCGAGCGTCTATAATCTAGTCTCTTTGATCCCCTTCATGTTTTTATAATATGTTAAATTATTCTCGAAAACTTTTGCAATCTCTTTCGCTCAACATAATATGAAGGATTAATTGACAATCTTTTTTTTGGAATTAAGATAAGAGTCTTTCGGGCTTATGAGCCGTGGTCTACAGGAATGGCATCTTCTTCTTCTTCCGGACGTTTCGCTTGCAACTGCGGCAAGCATCTTCAGTGGTGTGTTCGACGTGGTCGTAGTGTTCTTCTCGGTGTCCTGCTGTCGAGCAGGACAGCAGGACACCGAGACACGTCGAACACACCACTGAAGATGCTTGCCGCAGTTGCAAGCGAAACGTCCGGAAGAAGAAGAAGATGCCATTCCAGTAGACCACGGCTCATAAGCCCGAAAGACTCTTATCTTAATTCTATTAGCGCCGGCCGTGAAAGCCTACATTCTTTTATAATTCTTTTTTTTAGTTATTCATTTTGGCTGCCGTAGCAGCGGTAGCTTACGGTATTGGACCAGTTGCCCCAGTTGGTCCTTATGGCGGTCCTTATGGTGGACCTCACGGATATCCCTACGGTCCTGCTGTAGCCAAAGTGGCAGTCGCCGACGACTACGATCCAAATCCACAATACAGTTACGCGTACGATATCCAGGATGCTTTGACCGGCGACACGAAGAGCCAACACGAAACTCGCAACGGAGACGTCGTCCAAGGAAGCTACTCTCTGGTCGAACCCGACGGTACCCGAAGAATTGTCGAATACACCGCCGACCCGGTTAATGGCTTCAACGCGGTCGTCAGCAGAGAACCTCTGGCTGTTAAAACGGTAGCTCCGGTTGCTAAAATAGCCGCTCCAGTAGCTTATGCTTCGCCGGCATATCCTTACGCCAAACCCTATTATGGCTAAGAAAAAAATGTATACCACCTGATTCCTGAAAAGTATTGTCAGCCGTAAATGAAACTGAAAAACATGACAAATCTAACCGACAATGGACCTATCTCTCGAAATAAGAGAGAGAGTTCGTTATTGCTTGTTCTGCAAGAAAAAGAGAGAAAAAATATAGTTGTGCACGCACACCGTGTCCTGCCACCTAACCAGCAGCAGTCAGTGACAGACTACGCCTAGTAATCGGATTATCTGTGAACACGGTATGCGCGCGCAATCCAAGCAAAGAAGATACGTGGATTAAGTATTTCATTTAATTCTTATTTAGTTACAAAAATTCTTAGTTTTATCTACTGCTATGTCTTGAATTAAAGAAGTTTTTTCTAATTAATAGTTTTTAGTTTTGCACGAGCGCAAAGTTACATCGCTAAACTTATGATTCGGCTCGTATTTCAATGATTATTGTGAAATTTACTGTGCCGTTTTTGTGAAGCGGTGCTGAAGCTTTTAAACCCCATTATATTTTAACTGAAATACTGAAAACGGTACATGAAATCTGATCACGTAAAAATGTAACTAAAATTGTAATAAAATAATGATTTTGTTGTCTCTCGATTTTTTTAAAAGTAGCAAATTATATCAAAATATGTAAAAATGATGATTTCTTTTTTTTTGCTTTGCTTTGTCATGTAATTATTAATTTGTTTTGTTTATGTCTGATGATAAAATATTGTAACTATGAGCGCTTTTTAAATATTTGACTGTAAAATATTTGCCTACTGTAATTATATTTAGCATAAGTATTATTTATTTTAACTGCCAAATAATGATTTTATATTTATTATATGAAATTTAATGTATATTAGAAATTTTTATTTAATATACTTATAATTAAAAAAAACATTTTCTGCAAATTATTAATTTTTTATAAACCGATGGAAGTAGTGTTGCGGTGGGCTTGTAACTGGGAAGTTCGGGTTCTAATCCAGCCGTAAAATATCTTGATTGAAGTTTTTCAAAGTTTTCCTTAATTATTCCGAACAAATGTCGATATAGTTCCATTCTTAATAGTCAAAAGCGTAGTTAGACTATATTTATTTATTGTAGATTATAGACGCGTCGACAACTTAGGTCATTAGCGTCTTAATTACATCAAATAATATGTCAGTTGAAACTCCCGAGGCCAGCACGGTAACCATTACACCAAGCTGTCCTCCGACAGATTCTACCTCGGCTAAGGTTTTTTCAGAATTTTTCACTTCCCATTGGAAGTTATTGTAATGGGTCCGAAAATCGAAATCAAAATGTATAACAATTTTTTATGTTTCAAGGTCACTACACTATTTTTACACTATTTTTAGAAAGATGTCTATCTGTCTGTGTGTGTGTGTACGTACGTATGTATGTGTCCATTTCTTTCTAAGACGAAATCTCGAGAATGAGAAATGATATCTACTACGTTAGGGTGCCAATCGACGCGTATTAACGTAAATATGATCTGAAAGAAATTTTTTCAAAATCCGTTCAGCCGTTCTTTTTTCTTAACCAAATAGACTCCAAAAAAGTAGATTTTACACAATATCTCGCGAATAAAAAATTATATCGACTTCGTAAGGGTGTCAATCGAGGCGTGTTAACGTCGTTTTGATCCGACATAAATTTTTTATAAATCGGTTCAGCCGTTTTTTTTAAATTATTGTTAAAAATAAATAATAATTATGTTTTAATGATTAAAATGATTACTTTTCTGTGTAATATCTAATTTATTATTATTATTAAATATTTATCAAACTGGGAAGTTCGTCGTGTGGACCTCAAGGGTCGCACTTTAGTCCTAATAAAGAACCCACCTCACGGCTTGTTGGGATAAATTATTCGAATAAGTGGGCGCATCGCACATATATTTGATTGAGTAATAATAATTGAAAGGTATTTTTAATTATGTAATAGCCGTATTGTATGCAAAATACTGCGTAGGCAGATCCTGCGTTTCATTGTTTAAAGAAGCCATTGTTAGTACCGTCTGTGATACACTGCATTGTCGTTTGTAATTCCTTTTTCGTTCTGCGATAGTTATGTCACAGTTTAACCAGCTAGATTCACTCGAAATGTAAAATCTAAATAAATATTAACACAGTCGTTAACAAGGCCCAGAACACCCTGACAGTTGGCACCCGTTATAACTATTATATTTATATTGTGCCTATTTCTCAAACACGGTAAAAAAACTCGGGTCGCAGTGCAGAACCCCGCCAACAGTATACATGCATTGTGACATTTAAAAGTATTAAATATATGTAAATTCAAATTTTTTTGACAAAATAAAAATTAACCCCTTGTTAGAATTAAATTTGTCTCAATTCTAATATTCTGAAAGATTTTATTATTCTAAACACTTTTTTTGTAAATAATGCACTAGTGTTTTAATACATTCGTGTTTGTCCGATTTTGATAAAATTTTAACAACATATTTTAAGGCTCAAAAAACCTCTAAATGTAAAATGTTACGATTGCGTCTATTTTAAATAGACTTTGTGCGATGATAGACCCTAAGGGGTGTACCAAATTTCGTTTGAATCTATTAAGTCTTTCGAGAGTTATCGTGTTTTATAAAATTCGACTGATGACCAGTCCTATACCTCCCTCCTAGTAAATATTTGCAAAAAATAAACACTCTTTTTTTTTATTCTTTGACTAGGCCCAAATAACCTTAGCTGTTGGTGGTCTTTAAGACACAATTTAATTTTTATTCTTTGAAAAAAGCATGGCCTTCTTTTTTGTTTGGTGATCTACTGATGGCTAACTTAATATAGCAAAAATCATGGTTACCTTGATTTACGTACAATTTTTATTTTTTTTAGTAAAATATTTTTTTTCTCGAAAACTATACATTTTAGAGAAAAAAAATATTTACATGTTTTCATATTATAACATATAGAATTCATTTATATTTTTTTTTACCTATGTTAATACGTGACATTGAGAACGTTTTTTTGAATATCTCAGGATCCACTGAACCGATTTGACTCAAAATCTAATCAGATCTAAGTTAAAGGCTGATAAACACAATAGAACAATCGGCATGCCCGTATTTTGTTCCGTTCTTAAGATATCGAAGGCGAAAAATTGACCACATACACACACCCACATACAGACATCAGTCAGAAAATGATCTTAAACGATTGCTAGGGTCTCAAAACGTGAAATCTGTTAAAATCTCGAAATATTTTTTTCGGACCAAATCCATTACTTCCCTACCATAGCAGAGGTGGGAAGTAATAAATCCCACCAAAAACCAAAATGTGAAAAAGGGGCCAAGTTCTACTACTAATATTCTCAATGTTATTTTCCCTATGTTCGGGTTAACCATTTACACACTGCATAGGTAAAATACACCGATAAACCACGGCTTTAATTGCGTGTCTGCAGTCAATTGTTTTCTACATTTAATTAACATTTTTAAACAAAATGGTGTCGTGAGCCGCCTTCTAGATGGCAGACTGTGTGTGTATGTCGAGTATATAAAAGGTTATACGGGATTGATTAGTTAAATAAGCTATTACGTCAATGGATCCCGATGTGTAACGTATACAAATTAGCTAATTGCCTTGTCTTGTTACAATAAGTGGCGTGACTGATCGACGACCCCCTCTGCATCCGTTGCTGCAACCCCAGTTCGATTCTTGTCAATGCTGCACAATGTCAGCGAGTCTGATTTCCAACAGATTACGGTCAAGGTCGTTTCAATACCTCCGTAGACCCTAGACGTAGCACAAGAAACAAAAGGGACATTTTGGTAGCAAATGTTTCCGGGCTAAGTAGCCGTGGTTCAATGGATTTTACTCCGTACGTTTCGCCCTAAGCTCCGTTGGGCATCTTCAGCGGCGATTGGCAATACGATGTGATCTTTTTGCCGGTCGACTGGTGACTGAGGCACTGTTTGCGGTGTCTGTATTTATAAGGGGTGGCTGGTAGGTATGCGGCATCTGATTGGGTCAGGTAGGCTCTGATTGGCTTGGGTCGGAAACAGTGCCTCAGTCACCAGTCGACCGGCAAGAAGATCGCATCGTATTGCCAATCGCCGCTGAAGATGCCCAACGGAGCTTTGGGCGAAACGTACGGAGTAAAATCCATTGGACCATGGCTACTTAGCCCGGAAACATTTGCTACCAAGATGTCTACCGGCTGTGAAAGAATGAAACTCCAAAAGGGACATTTTGGTAGCAAATGTTTCCGGGCTAAGTAGCCGTGGTCCAATGGATTTTACTCCGTCCGTTTCGCCCAAAGCTCCGTTGGGCATCTTCAGCGGCGATTGGCAATACGATGCGATCTTCTTGCCGGTCGACTGGTGACTGAGGCACTGTTTGCGGTGTCTGTGTTTATAAGGGGTGGCTGGTAGGTATGCGGCATCTGATTGGACGGGGCTGGGTCAGGTAGGCTCTGATTGGCTTGGGTTGGAAACAGTGCCTCAGTCACCAGTCGACCGGCAAGAAGATCACATCGTATTGCCAATAGCCGCTGAAGATGTCCAACGGAGTTTTGGGCGAAACGTACGGAGTAAAATCAATTGAACCACGGCTACTTAGCCCGAAAACATTTGCTACCAAGATGTCTACCGGCCGTGAAAGCATGAAACACCAAAAGGGACATTATTAAGACCCTGTGGAACGTGTGTACAGGCTTAATGTCCCGTTTGTTCTTTTGAGTAGCTCCTATACTCAAAAGAAGCGGAATTGGTTTATGATTGAAATTACTAACCGGCTAATAACTCATTTAGGCCCTGCTCACACGGAGCAACTCAAATGAAGCTAAACTTATTACTAACTAAAATCACTAACTAGTTAGTAACCAAACTTTACACACGATAAATTAATAGATTTATACGGCTGAATTGCAATTGAAAATTTTTCGTTGGAAAGCAGCCAATTATATCTATAATTGATTCCAAACATATTGGAAACAATCATTTTACCAACCATAGTCACAGTCAAGATTCTAACCTGAACCTTTCCACATTCGCGGCGGAATGAGCTTACAGTTACTCAACCGTGACATGATTACTAATCGAACATTTTTCTTATATGTTTATAGGAATCAATAGATTTTCACCACATCCGAGTGTTAATTCAATATATTGAATTAACACTCCGCATGAAATGCGGTGAAATGATTTTTTCCAATATGCGTTTGGAATCAATTATATAATTGATTGCTTTCGAACGAAAAATTTTCATTTACACACGATGTTACTCAAAAAGTTGTAAGTTTTTTCAGGAATTTTTTTTTCAAATTTCGCCTGTATAGGATCTGCAGTGTGAATTCTTAGTCCTTCATTTGGCGTTTATCCGAATCCTTTAGCTTTAAAAATAGCGTCGGGAGAGAGGGAACCGTTTTATAGGCGAGGGAAAGGATTTGAGATGAAGAGTACAGGGGGTAACTTCCGCTATCGAATACTTTTAAACCTGTAATTACTAGAGATTTCCAAGTGTACAAGCTTTCACGGCCGGCATTGTTCCAAGTCTTCATGGTTTCCGGGCTTGTAGGCCGTGGTATTTCTACCTGACGTTTCGTCTACAACTGCGGTAGAAATTCTCAAAGGCGATGTGGCAGCGGTCGAAGTGTCCTCCTTGGCGGCACACACTCACCTGTGAGCCGCCAAGAAGGACACTTCGACCGCTGCCACATCGCCTTTGAGAATGTCTACCGCAGTTGTAGACGAAACGTCAGGTAGAAATACCAACGGACCACGGCCTACAAGCCCGGAAACCATGAAGACTTGGTATTAGAGATTTAAATAACTTTCCATTAAAAGTTGTTGTAATGGGTACGATTTTTAAAGTTATAATAATTTATCTATAAATTTAATTAAAACTATAATAAATTGTAGATTTAATTTCACACAGAAACAAGCCAAATAAAGAACCTCTGAAAGAGAGATTGTAGATTATAGACGCTCGATAACAGACATGTTAACATGCGTTTAATCTGAAGCGTAATTTGATTTGTTGTTTTTAATCCCTATATTATTAAACGAGCTAATCTTGTAATATATGTACCTATGTACCTATATAAATATTTTCTCGAAAACGGCTCTAACGATTTTGATCAAATTTACCGAAAAGGGGTTTCGGGGGGTAAAAAATCGATCTAGCTAGGTCTCATCCCTGGAAAAATTCGTTTTCTTTTCGATTTTATCATTTTAAAAAACAGTTTTTTTAACGTTATAAAACAGTGTCGTATGGTGAGTAGGCTTTGGAAAAAACAAACTATATTTTCATTATTTATGTCAAATTACTCTGACAGTCAATCTTTAACTTATTAAAATAATCAGTAATTATTTGAAAAGTAAAAAAATAACAACAATAAAATCTAAACATAATTATACTTACATAATTATGTTTAGATTTTATTGTTGTTATTTTTTTAACAAATATTTAAAGGTAAACTATGTACCTATTACTTTTATATTACCTATATAAAATATGTAGGTACATACGTTATGTAGTATGACGTATAATAATATTATCTACTTATAGGTATGTAATTTTTTTTCTTAAAAACGACTAACGATTTTGATGAAATGGGAACTTTAAGTACTATTTTTTTTGAACTCATCCGACTAAAGCTCGGTCATCCAGATGTTTACTTAATACGCCTATAGCATAGTTGTGTACATACGCCATTAATTATGTAAATTTACGTAACGTAACGTTAAGTGAACTGTGAATTGATCATAATGCTGTGTTTATTAGTGTATTTGCCATATGGCACATACACTATTGGCGTCGGTCGGATGGCGGGACCTAGGGGTCGGACCAAAATTTCTCGACGTTTCATAGCCTCCTGAACAATTTGGCACCATTTTTGGAAATGTCTATTTATATATGTATATATATATATATATATATATTTATATATATATATATATGTGTGCGGGCAATAACTTTCGAAAGAGTTAATTGATTTTGACGAAATTTGGTAGGCACGTTGAAATCCATCACCGCACGAAGCCTATTTAAAATGGGCTCAATCGGACCATTTTAAGGGTAGTTTTTAGGGGTTGAAAAATGTTTTTGGGCCCAAAAATGCCGAAAAAATTCTCAAAATCGTTTCAAAATTGAAATTTAACCTTTTAGTAACGATTAAAATGTGCTGCCAAAATTTTAATAAAATCGGCCCGACAGGACCGGACTTACAAATTTTATGAAAACACTAGTTTGCGGATAGTGCTTTACTTACTGAAGGGTGTATTTAATTTGGTACCGAGGTTGCATTGATAAAAATATTGAAATTAAGAAAAAAAATATTATTTTAAGGGATGTATTAAGGGGTCAAATTTTTTATTTTGTTCAAAAACAAACTTAAGTTTACATAATAAAGCCACAATGCCAGTATTAGCAAATACACTATATTGTCGGCAGGGTTTTGGCACTGCGACCCGAGTTTTTATTTACCTTTGTACTACTGTATTACGAAGTTAATACGCAACGTACAACAATGTCCTTAACAATAAAATATTGGTTCCTAAGGGACTCTCATTCAAGCGTGATTACGGCTCAAATAAATTACGTTTTAGAGAAGGAAACTTACTCAAGTGTAACTGGGTAAATTAATATCTAATATCTGGGACCCCGAGCTTTGCTCGGATGAGTTCAATATAACTAAATAGGTATTAGATAAAACTACTTACATAATTATGTTTAATTTTTATTGTTCTTATTTTTTTAATATTCCAAATAATTCACAGATTATTTTAGTAAGTTGAAGATTGACTGTCAGAGTATTTTGACATAAATAATGAAAGTAGTTTGTTTTTTTCAAAGCCTACTCACCATACGACACCGTTTTATAACGCCAAAAAACTGTTTTTTTAAATGATAAAATCGATAGGAAAACGAATTTTTCCAGGGATGAGACCTAGCTAGATCGATTTTTTGCCCCCCGAAACCCCTTTTCGGTAAATTTGATCAAAATCGTTAGAGCCGTTTTCGAGAAAATATTTATATAGGTACATAGGTACATATATACAAGATTTGATCGTTTAATAATATAGGGATATATGATTACATTTTTAGTGTATTTGTCTATTGGGATCTGACATATGGGAGGAGTTTCCTTGTGACGTTATCAAAATGGCGGAAATATGAAACAAATTTACATAGTATTAAGTTATATGGCGTTTTTACTTCAAATGTGACTATTTTAAGTGTGATTTTTGTTTGGGTTGGTGCAAATCCTATGTAAAGAAATATCCTGAAAGCTGAAAGACTCTTGAAGGCTGGACACATTATTCAGTGTGGTAAAAATATTTATAAATCAAATAGTAGCGATAGTGAAGTTTATATCATAAGTTTTTGTATACAAACTTCAAATTTAAAAGGAAATCCACATCGTATGAATGGACAAATTTATAAACGGCCAAGTGCGTGTCGAGCCAAACAAGAATAGGTACAAAACATGTTTTTTCTTGCCCCCCCCCCCCCCCGTTTGCATGTAGGGGCACTTTATTAACTTCGCATTGGAAGTTATTGTAATGGGTTCGAAAAACGAAATCAAAATGTATAGCAAATTTTTATGTTTCAAGGTCACTACACTATTTTTACACTATTTTTAGAAAGATGTCTCTCTGTGTGTGTACGTATGTACGTATATGTCCATTTCTTTCTAAGACGAAATCTCGAGAATGAAAAATGATATAGACTACGTTAGGGTGCCAATCGACGCGTATTAACGTAAATATGATCTGAAAGAATTTTTTTTAAAACCGGTTCAGCCGTTCTTTTTTCTTAACCAAATAGACTCCAAAAAAGTAGATTTTACACAATATCTCGCGAATAAAAAATTATATCGACTTCGTAAGGATGTCAATCGAGGCGTGTTAACGTCATTTTTGATCCGACATAAATTTTATAAAAATCGGTTCAGCCGTTTTTTTTTTTTTTTAATTATTGTTAAAAATAAATAATAATTATGTTTTAATGTTTAAAATGATTACTTTTCTACGTAATATCTAATTTAATTATTATTATTAAATATTTATCAAACTGGGAAGTTCGTCGTGTGGACCTCAAGGGTCGCACTTTAGTCCTAATAAACGATCCAGCTCACGGCTTGTTTATTTTTTCTGTTTTTTACTAGACGTTATGAGTGATACTTGACGTGAATTACAGCTTTATAGGTAATGGCGTTGTTAAGATAGACCTGATAACAAAATAGGTCTCAAAACTGCAACTTTGACGGTCTCTAAAACCTACAATTTTGATAAAATAAATAAAAATAAAAACACATTCATAATCTACTCAAAAGGCCCTTTGTAACGATACCCCACAAGAATAGGTAGGTACAAAAAGACATTTTTTTGACCGTTTGAATGTATGAGCGCCCCCCTTAAATAAACCTTTTTAATCTCTTGTTATTCTTTCCGTCTTTGGACCGCGGTACTACATATTATGTGTGAATTTCAATTTCAAGTCCCTATCTCATTTCGTTTAGAAGTTAGAGGCCTGTGACAGACAGACAGACATCGTTGGCACAACAATAGGGTTCCTTTCTGGTACGGAATCCTAGAAAAGGCAAAAAAAAGGGTGTGGGTCTCGGGACCCCCGACAGATGTGAAACATCAAAGAAAACGTTATTGCACTCGGTGGTATTCTCTATGTACAGTAGTATATATTTTTTCAAAAGCAGCAACTAACTGTTATGCTGTCGCAATCCTATATACTGCACTGTAACACACGCGGTTGCGGCGTTTGAGCACGCCTGAGCCAGAAACGCAACTAAATACACAGCGAAGTATCTATATTACATACCTACACGTGTATACATATACTTTTGCTTTACAGTACGTTCGTATGTATACACTCTCTCTCTCTCTCTCTCTCTTCCCGTGCCCGAGCGCGCGGAATCCGAGAGAGAGAGAGAGTGCCGCAGTGGTGGGGAGAACAGCAGTGAAGGAGCGGACCAGAAATTTCGTTGCATATTTCCCCTCACGCGGCTGTTCACTGCCCGACATAAGATGTTTCACATCATACAAAAAAATTCGAATTAAAGGATTTTTGTGGCCACAGGCATAATCTGTATTAATATTGGTTGTCGCACTCTGTACAAACATACACCTTTTTGAATATAATTCAATCCATAATATAATATTAAATGTTGTGGTAAAGATGATTTCTGTATCGAATTGTTTCGCAATAATTCAATTGCGAATCCCGTTTTAATGAAGGCATTTATGTCTTGTCCCAACGTATCATAATAAAGGCAATGTTTACAGTCTCAACTTAAATTTATGTAAATGTGACAAAATAAACCCATTTTCAATGCTGCCTTCGGTTTTGAAATGGCCATGAAGTTTCACAGAAACTTCTTGATTTTCATCTCTGACGGAAGGAAACATTATATATAGCATATACAGGCTGTTACTAAAATTACTTACCTGTCAAACATCTATATTACAATCATGTAGACAGATATGACGTCATTTTATAGAAAATTTTTCGTTGGAAAGCAGCCAATTACATAATTGATTCCTGCAAATATTGGAAAAAATCATTTTACCAACCATAGTCACAGTCAGGATTCTAACCTGAACCTTTCCACTTTCGCGGCGGAATGAGCTTGTGACTATGGTTGGTAAAATGATTTTTTCCAATATGTTTCGAATCAATTATATAATTGGTTGCTTTCCAACGAAAAATTTTCTATTGCAATTCAGCCGTATAAATCTTATTAAATTACGTCATTTTATGATTAATATGTTGGAAAAATCGTGACCTTCGCTGAATTAATATAATAAAAATAAATTACCTATTTCAAATAAAATATTTTGATAAAATATCAAAAATTATTAATTGTAAGATAAAAATATAAAAGTGGTTCTACGTCTTCGGTTGCGCCACATTCGTAATTACTGTGCCGGGGGCCCCTTGTCATTTTTACCTAACTACGAAAAAAGGAGGGTTATGATTTTAACAGTCCATAAATATGTATGTATGTGTGTATGTTAGTTTGTTATCTGTTAAGGCCAAATATACTGGACCGATTTTCATAATCGATTTATTTATTGTAGATTATAGACGCGTCGACATCTCAGGTCATTAGCGTCTTTCAACTATACTAAATAACAACTAACTTAAAACTAAATAACATCACAAAACATCCATGAGCGCAGGTGGGATTCGAACCCACGACAGTCCAGTCTAGAGGTTGCGCCACAAAGCATGCTAACCACTAGGCTATACTGCCCTCTTTCATAATCGAGGTGTCATTCGATTTGTTATAGGCTATAAAATATTTTTGTAAATTCAAAATGCTTTAATATAATATTTCACCTCGTCGACGTTTATGTAATTTTATACTTTGCCTGTTGAGACGTTCCGTTTAGTGCCAGCTTGTAGATCGCTATATTAATTATAATTGTGCGTACTAAGTTAGTGACGTTTGAAGAATTTGTTCCATTTCCACAGTTTCAATATTATCTTTTTTGGAGTGAATAGGATTGTACATTGAAAGGCATTTTGCTGGAACATTTTCGGGTAAGTCCCTGATGGTACTTTGTGATATAAATTATGTTATAATATTGTTTAGTAAAATTATATCGGGGAATTCTGTTCTTGTTTCTACTTCGTCAACCGAACGTTTCTGTGATATGACAACCAGAAGGTCTAATAAAAATTCTAAACATTATTTTTTAATTAAATGAATGCATAATGACTGCAAACAGTATATGAAACACCTGAGTAAGAACAATGACGTAACATAAAGCTGTAATCAGGAAAAATTCATTAATTCAAACCTACTATGTCACCGTAGGGATTCTAACCCTAAACTTTCCACTATCGCGGCGGACTGTGTTGACATTACTCACACAGTGACACATTTTCAAACGATCGACTTTCTCCTTTTAAAGCATTCTGTCACTGAAAAACCACTACATGCGAGAGTCAATATTCCAACTGGTGTTGGAATATTGACTCTCGCATATAGTATGTAGTTCCTGATTACAGCATTGTGTTACGTCATTGTTCTTACAACAGGTGTTTCATATACTGTTTGCAGTCATTATGCATTCATCTAATTATGTATTTGGTCACGACTTACGTGTTAAATTTGTATTTATTATTTTTTAATGTAAGAAAACAGCTAACTGTGTCTTCCGTTAGATGGCACGTCCTTTGTCCAATGCAGCCAAACAAATTGCCACCGTCGGGACTTGAACCCGACGGTGGCAATTCATTTTTTCTCATATTATAGCCTTCTATAAAAATATCATGGCGATAGTGTCGTCTGATATTATTATGTCAATTCACTAATAAAAGTGAATTTACAAAATATATGTTTTAGTGTCATCTGTTGGCGCACTTGTGAACTACAAAGACTTTTTACTTGCATTAAGTTTTAAGTGTCATATATTAGCACATTTATGAACTACACACTATTACCAGCATATTGCAAATACGTGTCCGTGTTTGAGCCGAGTAGCCCCGATTGTCACCGTCTGGTGCGTTTCGTATCACTGTTGTTAACAGCCCAGGCAAAGCGCGCCTAAAGGTACGTGCAGTATGGAGCTGGGATTCTAGATGGTAGCGTAGATCATAGCAGTGCTTGTTTAAATTAATGCATTGTTATATTATGCGGGCGTACACAACGAAGCAGTGAGTGTAGCAGGTATAAGCGCTGTTACAAGAACTGCTAGATTCAAGAATGTATCTCACCATTCTTTCACCGCGCTGACTACTACAATCACCGTGTGACAACTGTCAAATGGCCGTTACAAGTTTCGCAATGGATGTGACTAGTTTAATAAATGAAATTTTGCCAGTTTTTATTTAATTTGTTTTGAGTTTTTTCTAAGACGTATTTAAAAGTGTTAGGTTCCATACGTAAATATTCAAAAAACCGGTTTGGGTGAAATTTTATTTCTTGGTATAAATAATGAAATTCGCCATGTTTAGATCGTTTTCTATTAATAGGGTGGACATGATAGCTCTCCTACCCAAATTTGTATTTAAAATATACCACTTTGTAGCAGAAGAACACAAATATTCGTCTTCGCTATCTGACTTTTCAAACGCGATTTAAGCTTGTATCAATGCTAGTATCAAAGCTTCGTTGTGCAAACCTATAAGCGCTTATAATTTCAGCCACCATCTACCATACATGCTACCATCTAGAATCCCAGCTGCGTCCTGCACGTACCTTAAGGAAGTTTTCACTTCAAAAATTGAAAATCGTTTTACCAATTCTCGGATTAGAACTTGTAAACTGGGGGCCTGTAACAGAGATGCCATATAAACATAAGCTACACGCTCGGTCGTTCTCAAGCTTTGAATTTTGACGTTGTAAGATGAAATCTCAACATTGTAGATTCTCTTGCCCGGAGGACAACAGCAGCGTCCGGGCTGTCTTGCGAGTTATCTCGATAAATTGTTCTCGACTCTTAACAATTGCTTTTCTGTGTTGTGTGGTCAGACCATTAATGGACAACGTAATGAAGGGGATTTCCCAGATACGGGTTGAGAAACTGACCCATTTCTCTTGTCCGGTTTTATCAAACTCAAACCTATTTATACAGAGTGTTTCATAATATATGCGCAGGACTTCAGGATGTGATAGCTCGTCCAAAAATATGAAAAAAAGTTTCTATTAACTTACCCTCTAATATGCACCATTTTAGAGATACAGGGTGTTGAAATTGAAAAAAATAATTTCGTTTGTTGCGAATATCTCCGGAACCGTTTATCGTACAGAAAACAGCTTTTGTAAGCATTTTCTACTCATAATAAGCTATGTTTTGTGCGGAATTTTTTTTTAAAGTCATAATTGGTGAAGGTTTTGAAGGGGTAGTGGGTGTAAAATGGTGCATTTTGGAGGGTAAGTTAATAGAAATTTTTTTCATATTTTTGGACGAGCTATCACATCCTGAAGTCCTGCGCATATATTATGAAACACCCTGTATTATTATATAAATGTATATTATTATTTATATACCTAATTCTGCTTGCGGCTCTAATTAAAGATATATACAACCGATCAAATATATTATTTTAATACAAAATAAATATTTGTTATATGTTGTCTATAAAGCAAATCAAATCAAACACACTGACAAGCATTAAATTAATTGCAAAATATTAAAGAGGCTTCTACACTAAACACGGTGACTTCGTCAGACGAAGATCTCTTAAATTCTTGTAAACAAAATATTTATAGTACTTTAATAAATGTTTGGATGAAAAAATTTATTTTAAATATCTAGATTAGATAAGATTGTAGATTGTAGACGCTTGACAACCTAATGTAGGTAGGTATTTAGGGTAGATTTCTTTATCCAAAAATAAAATATCTGCATCTTTGGACAAGCAACGGCTGTCTGACGAAGTTACATTGTTGTGCGAATCATTTGTTATAAAATCCAGTTTCTTACATGTAAAACATTTTTTGTCATACCTACTAAAAAAATAGCTGCTTTACATGCATGTATGTATGCATGTAAAGTGACTTTTGACAGTCCGGTGTGCGGGAACGTATCTTTCCCACACTAGTGTGGGAAAGCAAAACATATCCATAGTGATTTATAATTATTCGCCCTGATCCGCCCGCTATTACCTACTGACAGCTAATGCCTACTATAGACGTGAAGAGTTTTCTTAAAAATGCCAAAAGTAAGAAGACCCCCCTCTTTGTACAAATTTGCGAAATTTTTGAAAAAAAAATTCGACCCGATTCGTTTGATATTAATTCTATTTATAGAAAAAATAACGCTGAATCGACTTCAATCACCCGCACTTTTATATTCAAAGATATAAACAGCATTTGAGAGATTTTTGAGTTTTCTTAAAAATGCCAAAAGTTTGAAGACCCCCCTCTTTGTACTAATTTGCGAAACTTTTGAAAAATTAATTCGACCCGATTCGTTTGATATTAAGTTTATTTATGGAAAAAATAACGCCGAATCGACTTCAATAACCCACACTTTTATATTCAAAGATATAAATAGCATTTGAGAGATTTTTGAGTTTTCTTAAAAATGCCAAAAGTAAGACGACCCCCCTCTTTGTACTAATTTGCGAATTTTTTGAAAAATTAATTCGACCCGATTCGTTTGATATTAAGTTTATTTATAGAAAAAATAACGCTGAATCGACTTCAATCAGCCGCACTTTTATATTCAAAGATATAAGCAGCATTTGAGAGATTTTTGAGTTTTCTTAAAAATGCCAAAAGTAAGAAGACTCCCCTCTTTGTACTAATTTGCGAAATTTTTAAAAAATTAATTCGACCCGAATCGTTTGATATTAAGTTTATTTATAGAAAAAATAACGCTGAATCGACTTCAATCACCCGCACTTTTATATTCAAAGATATAAACAGCATTTGAGAGATTTTTGAGTTTTCTTAAAAATGCCAAAAGTAAGAAGACCCCCCTCTTTGTACTAATTTGCGAATTTTTTGAAAAATTAATTCGACCCGATTCGTTTGATATTAAGTTTATTTATAGAAAAAATAACGCTGAATCGACTTCAATCACCCGCACTTTTATATTCAAAGATATAAACAGCATTTGAGAGATTTTTGAGTTTTCTTAAAAATGCCAAAAGTAAGAAGACCCCCCTCTTTGTACTAATTTGCGAAATTTTTAAAAAATTAATTCGACCCGAATCGTTTGATATTAAGTTTATTTATAGAAAAAATAACGCTGAATCGACTTCAATCACCCGCACTTTTATATTCAAAGATATAAACAGCATTTGAGAGATTTTTGAGTTTTCTTAAAAATGCCAAAAGTAAGAAGACCCCCTCTTTGTACTAATTTGCGAAATTTTTAAAAAATTAATTCGACCCGAATCGTTTGATATTAAGTTTATTTATAGAAAAAATAACGCTGAATCGACTTCAATCACCCGCACTTTTATATTCAAAGATATAAACAGCATTTGAGAGATTTTTGAGTTTTCTTAAAAATGCCAAAAGTAAGAAGACCCCCCTCTTTGTACTAATTTGCGAAATTTTTGAAAAATTTATTCGACCCGATTCGTTTGATATTAAGTTTATTTATAGAAAAAATAACGCTGAATCGACTTCAATCACCCGCACTTTTATATTCAAAGATATAAACAGCATTTGAGAGATTTTTGAGTTTTCTTAAAAATGCCAAAAGTAAGAAAACTCCCCTCTTTGCACTAATTTGCGAAACTTTTGAAAAATTAATTCGACCCGATTCGTTTGATATTAAGTTTATTTATAGAAAAAATAACGCTGAATCGACTTCAATCACCCGCACTTTTATATTCAAAGATATAAACAGAATTTGAGAGATTTTTGAGTTTTCTTAAAAATGCCAAAAGTAAGAAGACCCCCCTCTTTGTACTAATTTGCGAAATTTTTTAAAAATTAATTCGACCCGATTCGTTTGATATTAAGTTTATTTATGGAAAAATAACGCTGAATCGACTTCAATGACCCGCACTTTTATATTCAAAGATATAAACAGCATTTGAGAGATTTTTGAGTTTTCTTAAAAATGCCAAAAGTAAGAAGACCCCCCTCTTTGTACTAATTTGCGAATTTTTTGAAAAATTAATTCGACCCGATTCGTTTGATATTAAGTTTATTTATAGAAAAAATAACGCTGAATCGACTTCAATCAGCCGCACTTTTATATTCAAAGATATAAACAGCATTTGAGAGATTTTTGAGTTTTCTTAAAAATGCCAAAAGTAAGAAGACTCCCCTCTTTGTACTAATTTGCGAAATTTTGAAAAAATTAATTCGACCCGAATCGTTTGATATTAAGTTTATTTATAGAAAAAATAACGCTGAATCGACTTCAATCACCCGCACTTTTATATTCAAAGATATAAACAGCATTTGAGAGATTTTTGAGTTTTCTTAAAAATGCCAAAAGTAAGAAGACCCCCCTCTTTGTACTAATTTGCGAAATTTTTGAAAAATTAATTCGACCCGATTCGTTTGATATTAAGTTTATTTATAGAAAAAATAACGCTGAATCGACTTCAATCACCCGCACTTTTATATTCAAAGATATAAACAGCATTTGAGAGATTTTTGAGTTTTCTTAAAAATGCCAAAAGTAAGAAGACCCCCCTCTTTGTACTAATTTGCGAAATTTTTGAAAAATTAATTCGACCCGATTCGTTTGATATTAAGTTTATTTATAGAAAAAATAACGCTGAATCGACTTCAATCACCCGCACTTTTATATTCAAAGATATAAACAGCATTTGAGAGATTTTTGAGTTTTCTTAAAAATGCCAAAAGTAAGAAGACCCCCCTCTTTGTACTAATTTGCGAAATTTTTAAAAAATTAATTCGACCCGAATCGTTTGATATTAAGTTTATTTATAGAGAAAATAACGCTGAATCGACTTCAATCACCCGCACTTTTATATTCAAAGATATAAACAGCATTTGAGAGATTTTTGAGTTTTCTTAAAAATGCCAAAAGTAAGAAGACCCCCCTCTTTGTACTAATTTGCGAAATTTTTGAAAAATTTATTCGACCCGATTCGTTTGATATTAAGTTTATTTATAGAAAAAATAACGCTGAATCGACTTCAATCACCCGCACTTTTATATTCAAAGATATAAACAGCATTTGAGAGATTTTTGAGTTTTCTTAAAAATGCCAAAAGTAAGAAAACTCCCCTCTTTGCACTAATTTGCGAAACTTTTGAAAAATTAATTCGACCCGATTCGTTTGATATTAAGTTTATTTATAGAAAAAATAACGCTGAATCGACTTCAATCACCCGCACTTTTATATTCAAAGATATAAACAGAATTTGAGAGATTTTTGAGTTTTCTTAAAAATGCCAAAAGTAAGAAGACCCCCCTCTTTGTACTAATTTGCGAAATTTTTGAAAAATTAATTCGACCCGATTCGTTTGATATTAAGTTTATTTATGGAAAAATAACGCTGAATCGACTTCAATGACCCGCACTTTTATATTCAAAGATATAAACAGCATTTGAGAGATTTTTGAGTTTTCTTAAAAATGCCAAAAGTAAGAAGACCCCCCTCTTTGTACTAATTTGCGAAATTTTTGAAAAATTAATTCGACCCGATTCGTTTGATATTAAGTTTATTTATAGAAAAAATAACGCTGAATCGACTTCAATAACCCGCACTTTTATATTCAAAGATATAAACAGCATTTGAGAGATTTTTGAGTTTTCTTAAAAATGCCAAAAGTAAGAAGACCCCCCTCTTTGTACTAATTTGCGAAATTTTTGAAAAATTAATTCGACCCGATTCGTTTGATATTAAGTTTATTTATAGAAAAAATAACGCTGAATCGACTTCAATCACCCGCACTTTTATATTCAAAGATATAAACAGCATTTGAGAGATTTTTGAGTTTTCTTAAAAATGCCAAAAGTAAGAAGACCCCCCTCTTTGTACTAATTTGCGAAATTTTTTAATAATTAATTCGACCCGATTCGTTTGATATTAAGTTTATTTATAGAAAAAATAACGCTGAATCGACTTCAATCACCCGCACTTTTATATTCAAAGATATAAACAGCATTTGAGAGATTTTTGAGTTTTCTTAAAAATGCCAAAAGTAAGAAGACCCCCCTCTTTGTACTAATTTGCGAAATTTTTGAAAAATTAATTCGACCCGATTCGTTTGATATTAAGTTTATTTATGGAAAAATAACGCTGAATCGACTTCAATCACCCGCACTTTTATATTCAAAGATATAAATGTTTGATATTAAGTTTATTTATAGAAAAAATAACGCTGAATCGACTTCAATCACCCGCACTTTTATATTCAAAGATATAAACAGCATTTGAGAGATTTTTGAGTTTTCTTAAAAATGCCAAAAGTAAGAAGACCCCCCTCTTTGTACTAATTTGGGAAATTTTTGAAAAATTAATTCGACCCGATTCGTTTGATATTAAGTTTATTTATGGAAAAATAACGCTGAATCGACTTCAATAACCCACACTTTTATATTCAAAGATATAAATAGCATTTGAGAGATTTTTGAGTTTTCTTAAAAATGCCAAAAGTAAGAAGACCCCCCTCTTTGTACTAATTTGCGAATTTTTTGAAAAATTAATTCGACCCGATTCGTTTGATATTAAGTTTATTTATAGAAAAAATAACGCTGAATCGACTTCAATCAGCCGCACTTTTATATTCAAAGATATAAACAGCATTTGAGAGATTTTTGAGTTTTCTTAAAAATGCCAAAAGTAAGAAGACCCCCCTCTTTGTACTAATTTGCGAAATTTTTAAAAAATTAATTCGACCCGAATCGTTTGATATTAAGTTTATTTATAGAAAAAATAACGCTGAATCGACTTCAATCACCCGCACTTTTATATTCAAAGATATAAACAGCATTTGAGAGATTTTTGAGTTTTCTTAAAAATGCCAAAAGTAAGAAGACCCCCCTCTTTGTACTAATTTGCGAAATTTTTGAAAAATTTATTCGACCCGATTCGTTTGATATTAAGTTTATTTATAGAAAAAATAACGCTGAATCGACTTCAATCACCCGCACTTTTATATTCAAAGATATAAACAGCATTTGAGAGATTTTTGAGTTTTCTTAAAAATGCCAAAAGTAAGAAAACTCCCCTCTTTGCACTAATTTGCGAAACTTTTGAAAAATTAATTCGACCCGATTCGTTTGATATTAAGTTTATTTATAGAAAAAATAACGCTGAATCGACTTCAATCACCCGCACTTTTATATTCAAAGATATAAACAGAATTTGAGAGATTTTTGAGTTTTCTTAAAAATGCCAAAAGTAAGAAGACCCCCCTCTTTGTACTAATTTGCGAAATTTTTGAAAAATTAATTCGACCCGATTCGTTTGATATTAAGTTTATTTATGGAAAAATAACGCTGAATCGACTTCAATAACCCACACTTTTATATTCAAAGATATAAATAGCATTTGAAAGATTTTTGAGTTTTCTTAAAAATGCCAAAAGTAAGAAGACCCCCCTCTTTGTACTAATTTGCAAAATTTTTGAAAAATTAGTTCGACCCGATTCGTTTGATATTAAGTTTATTTATCGAAAAAATAACGCTGAATCGATTTCAATCACCCGCACTTTTATATTCAAAGATATAAACAGCATTTGAGAGATTTTTGAGTTTTCTGAAAAATGCCAAAAGTAAGAAGACCCCCCTCTTTATACTAATTTGCGAAATTTTTAAAAAATTAATTCGACCCGAATCGTTTGATATTAAGTTTATTTATAGAAAAAATAACGCTGAATCGACTTCAATCACCCGCACTTTTATATTCAAAGATATAAATAGCATTCGAGAGATTTTTGAGTTTTCTTAAAAATGCCAAAAGTAAGAAGACCCCCCTCTTTGTACTAATTTGCGAAACTTTGAAAAATTAATTCGACCCGATTCGTTTGATATTAAGTTTATTTATAGAAAAAATAACGCTGAATCGACTTCAATAACCCACACTTTTATATTCAAAGATATAAATAGCATTTGAGAGATTTTTGAGTTTTCTTAAAAATGCCAAAAGTAAGAAGACCCCCCTCTTTGTACAAATTTGCGAAATTTTTTAAAAATTAATTCGACCCGATTCGTTTGATATTAAGTTTATTTATCGAAAAAATAACGCTGAATCGATTTCAATCACCCGCACTTTTATATTCAAAGATATAAACAGCATTTGAGAGATTTTTGAGTTTTCTTAAAAATGCCAAAAGTAAGAAGACCCCCCTCTTTGTACTAATTTGCGAAATTTTTAAAAAATTAAATCGACCCGAATCGTTTGATATTAAGTTTATTTATAGAAAAAATAACGCTGAATCGACTTCAATCACCCGCACTTTTATATTCAAAGATATAAATAGCATTTGAGAGATTTTTGGAGTTTTCTTAAAAATGCCAAAAGTAAGAAGACCCCCCTCTTTGTACTAATTTGCGAAACTTTGAAAAATTAATTCGACCCGATTCGTTTGATATTAAGTTTATTTATAGAAAAAATAACGCTGAATCGACTTCAATCACCCGCACTTTTATATTCAAAGATATAAACAGCATTTGAGAGATTTTTTAGTTTTCTTAAAAATGCCAAAAGTAAGAAGACCCCCCTCTTTGTACTAATTTGCGAAATTTTTAAAAAATTAATTCGACCCGAATCGTTTGATATTAAGTTTATTTATAGAAAAAATAACGCTGAATCTACTTCAATCACCCGCACTTTTATATTCAAAGATATAAACAGCATTTGAGAGATTTTTGAGTTTTCTTAAAAATGCCAAAAGTAAGAAGACCCCCCTCTTTGTACTAATTTGCGAAATTTTTAAAAAATTAATTCGACCCGAATCGTTTGATATTAAGTTTATTTATAGAAAAAATAACGCTGAATCGACTTCAATCACCCGCACTTTTATATTCAAAGATATAAACAGCATTTGAGAGATTTTTGAGTTTTCTTAAAAATGCCAAAAGTAAGAAGACCCCCCTCTTTGTACTAATTTGCGAAATTTTTGAAAAATTAATTCGACCCGATTCGTTTGATATTAAGTTTATTTATAGAAAAAATAACGCTGAATCGACTTCAATCACCCGCACTTTTATATTCAAAGATATAAACAGCATTTGAGAGATTTTTGAGTTTTCTTAAAAATGCCAAAAGTAAGAAGACCCCCCTCTTTGTACTAATTTGCAAAATTTTTAAAAAATTAATTCGACCCGAATCGTTTGATATTAAGTTTATTTATAGAGTAAATAACGCTGAATCGACTTCAATCACCCGCACTTTTATATTCAAAGATATAAACAGCATTTGAGAGATTTTTGAGTTTTCTTAAAAATGCCAAAAGTAAGAAAACCCCCCTCTTTGCACTAATTTGCGAAACTTTTGAAAAATTAATTCGACCCGATTCGTTTGATATTAAGTTTATTTATAGAAAAAATAACGCTGAATCGACTTCAATCACCCGCACTTTTATATTCAAAGATATAAACAGAATTTGAGAGATTTTTGAGTTTTCTTAAAAATGCCAAAAGTAAGAAGACCCCCCTCTTTGTACTAATTTGCGAAATTTTTGAAAAATTAATTCGACCCGATTCGTTTGATATTAAGTTTATTTATGGAAAAATAACGCTGAATCGACTTCAATAACCCACACTTTTATATTTAAAGATATAAATAGCATTTGAGAGATTTTTGAGTTTTCTTAAAAATGCCAAAAGTAAGAAGACCCCCCTCTTTGTACTAATTTGCTAAATTTTTGAAAAATTAATTCGACCCGATTCGTTTGATATTAAGTTTATTTATCGAAAAAATAACGCTGAATCGACTTCAATCACCCGCACTTTTATATTCAAAGATATAAACAGCATTTGAGAGATTTTTGTGTTTTCTTAAAAATGCCAAAAGTAAGAAGACCCCCCTCTTTGTACTAATTTGCTAAATTTTTGAAAAATTAATTCGACCCGATTCGTTTGATATTAAGTTTATTTATCGAAAAAATAACGCTGAATCGATTTCAATCACCCGCACTTTTATATTCAAAGATATAAACAGCATTTGAGAGATTTTTGAGTTTTCTTAAAAATGCCAAAAGTAAGAAGACCCCCCTCTTTGTACTAATTTGCGAAATTTTTAAAAAATTAATTCGACCCGAATCGTTTGATATTAAGTTTATTTATAGAAAAAATAACGCTGAATCGACTTCAATCACCCGCACTTTTATATTCAAAGATATAAATAGCATTTGAGAGATTTTTGAGTTTTCTTAAAAATGCCAAAAGTAAGAAGACCCCCCTCTTTGTACTAATTTGCGAAACTTTGAAAAATTAATTCGACCCGATTCGTTTGATATTAAGTTTATTTATAGAAAAAATAATGCTGAATCGACTTCAATAACCCACACTTTTATATTCAAAGATATAAATAGCATTTGAGAGATTTTTGAGTTTTCTTAAAAATGCCAAAAGTAAGAAGACCCCCCTCTTTGTACTAATTTGCGAAATTTTTGAAAAATTAATTCGACCCGATTCGTTTGATATTAAGTTTATTTATAGAAAAAATAACGCTGAATCGACTTCAATCACCCGCACTTTTATATTCAAAGATATAAACAGCATTTGAGAGATTTTTGAGTTTTCTTAAAAATGCCAAAAGTAAGAAGACCCCCCTCTTTGTACTAATTTGCGAAATTTTTGAAAAATTAATTCGACCCGATTCGTTTGATATTAAGTTTATTTATAGAAAAAATAACGCTGAATCGACTTCAATAACCCACACTTTTATATTCAAAGATATAAATAGCATTTGAGAGATTTTTGAGTTTTCTTAAAAATGCCAAAAGTAAGAAGACCCCCCTCTTTGTACTAATTTGCTAAATTTTTGAAAAATTAATTTGACCCGATTCGTTTGATATTAAGTTTATTTATAGAAAAAATAACGCTGAATCGACTTCAATCACCCGCACTTTTATATTCAAAGATATAAACAGCATTTGAGAGATTTTTGAGTTTTCTTAAAAATGCCAAAAGTAAGAAGACCCCCCTCTTTGTACTAATTTGCGAAATTTTTAAAAAATTAATTCGACCCGAATCGTTTGATATTAAGTTTATTTATAGAAAAAATAACGCTGAATCGACTTCAATCACCCGCACTTTTATATTCAAAGATATAAACAGCATTTGAGAGATTTTTGAGTTTTCTTAAAAATGCCAAAAGTAAGAAGACCCCCCTCTTTGTACTAATTTGCGAAATTTTTGAAAAATTAATTCGACCCGATTCGTTTGATATTAAGTTTATTTATAGAAAAAATAACGCTGAATCGACTTCAATCACCCGCACTTTTATATTCAAAGATATAAACAGAATTTGAGAGATTTTTGAGTTTTCTTAAAAATGCCAAAAGTAAGAAGACCCCCCTCTTTGTACTAATTTGCGAAATTTTTGAAAAATTAATTCGACCCGATTCGTTTGATATTAAGTTTATTTATGGAAAAATAACGCTGAATCGACTTCAATAACCCACACTTTTATATTTAAAGATATAAATAGCATTTGAGAGATTTTTGAGTTTTCTTAAAAATGCCAAAAGTAAGAAGACCCCCCTCTTTGTACTAATTTGCTAAATTTTTGAAAAATTAATTTGACCCGATTCGTTTGATATTAAGTTTATTTATCGAAAAAATAACGCTGAATCGATTTCAATCACCCGCACTTTTATATTCAAAGATATAAACAGCATTTGAGAGATTTTTGAGTTTTCTTAAAAATGCCAAAAGTAAGAAGACCCCCCTCTTTGTACTAATTTGCGAAATTTTTAAAAAATTAATTCGACCCGAATCGTTTGATATTAAGTTTATTTATAGAAAAAATAACGCTGAATCGACTTCAATCACCCGCACTTTTATATTCAAAGATATAAATAGCATTTGAGAGATTTTTGAGTTTTCTTAAAAATGCCAAAAGTAAGAAGACCCCCCTCTTTGTACTAATTTGCGAAACTTTGAAAAATTAATTCGACCCGATTCGTTTGATATTAAGTTTATTTATAGAAAAAATAATGCTGAATCGACTTCAATAACCCACACTTTTATATTCAAAGATATAAATAGCATTTGAGAGATTTTTGAGTTTTCTTAAAAATGCCAAAAGTAAGAAGACCCCCCTCTTTGTACTAATTTGCGAATTTTTTGAAAAATTAATTCGACCCGATTCGTTTGATATTAAGTTTATTTATAGAAAAAATAACGCTGAATCGACTTCAATCACCCGCACTTTTATATTCAAAGATATAAACAGCATTTGAGAGATTTTTGAGTTTTCTTAAAAATGCCAAAAGTAAGAAGACCCCCCTCTTTGTACTAATTTGCGAAATTTTTAAAAAATTAATTCGACCCGAATCGTTTGATATTAAGTTTATTTATAGAAAAAATAACGCTGAATCGACTTCAATCACCCGCACTTTTATATTCAAAGATATAAACAGCATTTGAGAGATTTTTGAGTTTTCTTAAAAATGCCAAAAGTAAGAAGACCCCCCTCTTTGTACTAATTTGCGAAATTTTTGAAAAATTAATTCTACCCGATTCGTTTGATATTAAGTTTATTTATAGAAAAAATAACGCTGAATCGACTTCAATCACCCGCACTTTTATATTCAAAGATATAAACAGCATTTGAGAGATTTTTGAGTTTTCTTAAAAATGCCAAAAGTAAGAAGACCCCCCTCTTTGTACTAATTTGCAAAATTTTTAAAAAATTAATTCGACCCGAATCGTTTGATATTAAGTTTATTTATAGAGTAAATAACGCTGAATCGACTTCAATCACCCGCACTTTTATATTCAAAGATATAAACAGCATTTGAGAGATTTTTGAGTTTTCTTAAAAATGCCAAAAGTAAGAAAACTCCCCTCTTTGCACTAATTTGCGAAACTTTTGAAAAATTAATTCGACCCGATTCGTTTGATATTAAGTTTATTTATAGAAAAAATAACGCTGAATCGACTTCAATCACCCGCACTTTTATATTCAAAGATATAAACAGAATTTGAGAGATTTTTGAGTTTTCTTAAAAATGCCAAAAGTAAGAAGACCCCCCTCTTTGTACTAATTTGCGAAATTTTTGAAAAATTAATTCGACCCGATTCGTTTGATATTAAGTTTATTTATGGAAAAATAACGCTGAATCGACTTCAATAACCCACACTTTTATATTCAAAGATATAAATAGCATTTGAAAGATTTTTGAGTTTTCTTAAAAATGCCAAAAGTAAGAAGACCCCCCTCTTTGTACTAATTTGCGAAACTTTGAAAAATTAATTCGACCCGATTCGTTTGATATTAAGTTTATTTATAGAAAAAATAATGCTGAATCGACTTCAATAACCCACACTTTTATATTCAAAGATATAAATAGCATTTGAGAGATTTTTGAGTTTTCTTAAAAATGCCAAAAGTAAGAAGACCCCCCTCTTTGTACTAATTTGCGAATTTTTTGAAAAATTAATTCGACCCGATTCGTTTGATATTAAGTTTATTTATAGAAAAAATAACGCTGAATCGACTTCAATCAGCCGCACTTTTATATTCAAAGATATAAACAGCATTTGAGAGATTTTTGAGTTTTCTTAAAAATGCCAAAAGTAAGAAGACCCCCCTCTTTGTACTAATTTGCGAAATTTTTAAAAAATTAATTCGACCCGAATCGTTTGATATTAAGTTTATTTATAGAAAAAATAACGCTGAATCGACTTCAATCACCCGCACTTTTATATTCAAAGATATAAACAGCATTTGAGAGATTTTTTAGTTTTCTTAAAAATGCCAAAAGTAAGAAGACCCCCCTCTTTGTACTAATTTGCGAAATTTTTGAAAAATTAATTCTACCCGATTCGTTTGATATTAAGTTTATTTATAGAAAAAATAACGCTGAATCGACTTCAATCACCCGCACTTTTATATTCAAAGATATAAACAGCATTTGAGAGATTTTTGAGTTTTCTTAAAAATGCCAAAAGTAAGAAGACCCCCCTCTTTGTACTAATTTGCAAAATTTTTAAAAAATTAATTCGACCCGAATCGTTTGATATTAAGTTTATTTATAGAGTAAATAACGCTGAATCGACTTCAATCACCCGCACTTTTATATTCAAAGATATAAACAGCATTTGAGAGATTTTTGAGTTTTCTTAAAAATGCCAAAAGTAAGAAAACTCCCCTCTTTGCACTAATTTGCGAAACTTTTGAAAAATTAATTCGACCCGATTCGTTTGATATTAAGTTTATTTATAGAAAAAATAACGCTGAATCGACTTCAATCACCCGCACTTTTATATTCAAAGATATAAACAGAATTTGAGAGATTTTTGAGTTTTCTTAAAAATGCCAAAAGTAAGAAGACCCCCCTCTTTGTACTAATTTGCGAAATTTTTGAAAAATTAATTCGACCCGATTCGTTTGATATTAAGTTTATTTATGGAAAAATAACGCTGAATCGACTTCAATAACCCACACTTTTATATTCAAAGATATAAATAGCATTTGAAAGATTTTTGAGTTTTCTTAAAAATGCCAAAAGTAAGAAGACCCCCCTCTTTGTACTAATTTGCAAAATTTTTGAAAAATTAGTTCGACCCGATTCGTTTGATATTAAGTTTATTTATCGAAAAAATAACGCTGAATCGATTTCAATCACCCGCACTTTTATATTCAAAGATATAAACAGAATTTGAGAGATTTTTGAGTTTTCTGAAAAATGCCAAAAGTAAGAAGACCCCCCTCTTTATACTAATTTGCGAAATTTTTAAAAAATTAATTCGACCCGAATCGTTTGATATTAAGTTTATTTATAGAAAAAATAACGCTGAATCGACTTCAATCACCCGCACTTTTATATTCAAAGATATAAATAGCATTCGAGAGATTTTTGAGTTTTCTTAAAAATGCCAAAAGTAAGAAGACCCCCCTCTTTGTACTAATTTGCGAAACTTTGAAAAACTAATTCGACCCGATTCGTTTGATATTAAGTTTATTTATAGAAAAAATAACGCTGAATCGACTTCAATAACCCACACTTTTATATTCAAAGATATAAATAGCATTTGAGAGATTTTTGAGTTTTCTTAAAAATGCCAAAAGTAAGAAGACCCCCCTCTTTGTACAAATTTGCGAAATTTTTTAAAAATTAATTCGACCCGATTCGTTTGATATTAAGTTTATTTATCGAAAAAATAACGCTGAATCGATTTCAATCACCCGCACTTTTATATTCAAAGATATAAACAGCATTTGAGAGATTTTTGAGTTTTCTTAAAAATGCCAAAAGTAAGAAGACCCCCCTCTTTGTACTAATTTGCGAAATTTTTAAAAAATTAAATCGACCCGAATCGTTTGATATTAAGTTTATTTATAGAACAAATAACGCTGAATCGACTTCAATCACCCGCACTTTTATATTCAAAGATATAAATAGCATTTGAGAGATTTTTGGAGTTTTCTTAAAAATGCCAAAAGTAAGAAGACCCCCCTCTTTGTACTAATTTGCGAAACTTTGAAAAATTAATTCGACCCGATTCGTTTGATATTAAGTTTATTTATAGAAAAAATAACGCTGAATCGACTTCAATCACCCGCACTTTTATATTCAAAGATATAAACAGCATTTGAGAGATTTTTTAGTTTTCTTAAAAATGCCAAAAGTAAGAAGACCCCCCTCTTTGTACTAATTTGCGAAATTTTTAAAAAATTAATTCGACCCGAATCGTTTGATATTAAGTTTATTTATAGAAAAAATAACGCTGAATCTACTTCAATCACCCGCACTTTTATATTCAAAGATATAAACAGCATTTGAGAGATTTTTGAGTTTTCTTAAAAATGCCAAAAGTAAGAAGACCCCCCTCTTTGTACTAATTTGCGAAATTTTTAAAAAATTAATTCGACCCGAATCGTTTGATATTAAGTTTATTTATAGAAAAAATAACGCTGAATCGACTTCAATCACCCGCACTTTTATATTCAAAGATATAAACAGCATTTGAGAGATTTTTGAGTTTTCTTAAAAATGCCAAAAGTAAGAAGACCCCCCTCTTTGTACTAATTTGCGAAATTTTTGAAAAATTAATTCTACCCGATTCGTTTGATATTAAGTTTATTTATAGAAAAAATAACGCTGAATCGATTTCAATCACCCGCACTTTTATATTCAAAGATATAAACAGCATTTGAGAGATTTTTGAGTTTTCTTAAAAATGCCAAAAGTAAGAAGACCCCCCTCTTTGTACTAATTTGCAAAATTTTTAAAAAATTAATTCGACCCGAATCGTTTGATATTAAGTTTATTTATAGAGTAAATAACGCTGAATCGACTTCAATCACCCGCACTTTTATATTCAAAGATATAAACAGCATTTGAGAGATTTTTGAGTTTTCTTAAAAATGCCAAAAGTAAGAAGACCCCCCTCTTGTACTAATTTGCGAAATTTTTGAAAAATTTATTCGACCTGATTCGTTTGATATTAAGTTTATTTATAGAAAAAATAACGCTGAATCGACTTCAATCACCCGCACTTTTATATTCAAAGATATAAACAGCATTTGAGAGATTTTTGAGTTTTCTTAAAAATGCCAAAAGTAAGAAAACTCCCCTCTTTGCACTAATTTGCGAAACTTTTGAAAAATTAATTCGACCCAATTCGTTTGATATTAAGTTTATTTATAGAAAAAATAACGCTGAATCGACTTCAATCACCCGCACTTTTATATTCAAAGATATAAACAGAATTTGAGAGATTTTTGAGTTTTCTTAAAAATGCCAAAAGTAAGAAGACCCCCCTCTTTGTACTAATTTGCGAAATTTTTGAAAAATTAATTCGACCCGATTCGTTTGATATTAAGTTTATTTATGGAAAAATAACGCTGAATCGACTTCAATGACCCGCACTTTTATATTCAAAGATATAAACAGCATTTGAGAGATTTTCGAGTTTTCTTAAAAATGCCAAAAGTAAGAAGAACCCCCTTTTTGTACTAAAGTGCGAAATTTTTGTAAAATTAATTTGACCCGATTCGTTTGATATTAAGTTTATTTATAGAAAAAATAACGCTGAATCGACTTCAATAACCCGCACTTTTATATTCAAAGATATAAACAGCAGTTAAGAGATTTTTGAGTTTTCTTAAAAATGCCAAAAGTAAGAAGACCCCCCTCTTTGTACTAATTTGCGAAATTTTTGAAAAATTAATTCGACCCGATTCGTTTGATATTAAGTTTATTTATGGAAAAATAACGCTGAATCGACTTCAATAACCCACACTTTTATATTTAAAGATATAAATAGCATTTGAGAGATTTTTGAGTTTTCTTAAAAATGCCAAAAGTAAGAAGACCCCCCTCTTTGTACTAATTTGCTAAATTTTTGAAAAATTAATTCGACCCGATTCGTTTGATATTAAGTTTATTTATCGAAAAAATAACGCTGAATCGATTTCAATCACCCGCACTTTTATATTCAAAGATATAAACAGCATTTGAGAGATTTTTGAGTTTTCTTAAAAATGCCAAAAGTAAGAAGACCCCCCTCTTTGTACTAATTTGCGAAATTTTTAAAAAATTAATTCGACCCGAATCGTTTGATATTAAGTTTATTTATAGAAAAAATAACGCTGAATCGACTTCAATCACCCGCACTTTTATATTCAAAGATATAAATAGCATTTGAGAGATTTTTGAGTTTTCTTAAAAATGCCAAAAGTAAGAAGACCCCCCTCTTTGTACTAATTTGCGAAATTTTTGTAAAATTAATTTGACCCGATTCGTTTGATATTAAGTTTATTTATGGAAAAATAACGCTGAATCGACTTCAATAACCCACACTTTTATATTTAAAGATATAAATAGCATTTGAGAGATTTTTGAGTTTTCTTAAAAATGCCAAAAGTAAGAAAACCCCTCTTTGTACTAATTTGCTAAATTTTTGAAAAATTAATTCGACCCGATTCGTTTGATATTAAGTTTATTTATCGAAAAAATAACGCTGAATCGATTTCAATCACCCGCACTTTTATATTCAAAGATATAAACAGCATTTGAGAGATTTTTGTGTTTTCTTAAAAATGCCAAAAGTAAGAAGACCCCCCTCTTTGTACTAATTTGCGAAATTTTTAAAAAATTAATTCGACCCGAATCGTTTGATATTAAGTTTATTAATAGAAAAAATAACGCTGAATCGACTTCAATCACCCGCACTTTTATATTCAAAGATATAAATAGCATTTGAGAGATTTTTGAGTTTTCTTAAAAATGCCAAAGGTAAGAAGACCCCCCTCTTTGTACTAATTTGCGAAACTTTGAAAAATTAATTCGACCCGATTCGTTTGATATTAAGTTTATTTATAGAAAAAATAATGCTGAATCGACTTCAATAACCCACACTTTTATATTCAAAGATATAAATAGCATTTGAGAGATTTTTGAGTTTTCTTAAAAATGCCAAAAGTAAGAAGACCCCCCTCTTTGTACTAATTTGCGAAATTTTTGAAAAATTAATTCTTCCCGATTCGTTTGATATTAAGTTTATTTATAGAAAAAATAACGCTGAATCGACTTCAATCACCCGCACTTTTATATTCAAAGATATAAACAGCATTTGAGAGATTTTTGAGTTTTCTTAAAAATGCCAAAAGTAAGAAGACCCCCCTCTTTGTACTAATTTGCAAAATTTTTAAAAAATTAATTCGACCCGAATCGTTTGATATTAAGTTTATTTATAGAGTAAATAACGCTGAATCGACTTCAATCACCCGCACTTTTATATTCAAAGATATAAACAGCATTTGAGAGATTTTTGAGTTTTCTTAAAAATGCCAAAAGTAAGAAAACCCCCCTCTTTGCACTAATTTGCGAAACTTTTGAAAAATTAATTCGACCCGATTCGTTTGATATTAAGTTTATTTATAGAAAAAATTAGGGGTCGACAAGACAAGAATTCTTGTCTTGACAATAACTTCTTGTCTTGTCTTGAAAAAAAATCAAGAAATCTTAAAAAATCTTGTCTTGACGTTTTCTTGACATCTTATGTCTTGTCTTGACTCAAGAAATTTCAAGATCTTGAAATTTCTTGATTAACCGGTGACACCGTACATGGTGATTCCTCGCCGGCGAACTTTTTATTGCGTTGCGTGCTAACACGGCAATCTGGTGGTTCCCCGATCTTTATTTGTTTTCTGACGAACGCAAATAACTCAGAATCTTGGAAGTATGAAATTGAAAAATACTTAAATGAGCCTAGGACAGAAAATTCTGAGAATATACTTGATTGGGGGAGAAGACACGAAAATGTCTACCCGCCGTTATCGAAAATGGCCAAGGATTTTCTCGGAACGCCAGCAACATCTTACATCTGTAGGTACCTGCGGAAAGGCTATTTTCAAGACCAGCTTTAACAATAACAAAGCCAAGAAATTGGCTAGGCGTTGACTCCATAAGAAATCTTATGTGCCTTAATTCATGGCTTATATATATATGTGTGTGTGTGTGTGTGTACACGATAACTCTCGACAGACTTAATCGATTTAAACGAAATTTGGTACACATATTGGAACCCATCACCGCACGAAGCCTATTTAAAATGGGCCCGATCGGGCCATTTTAAGGGTAGTTTTTAGGAGTTGAAAAAAGTTTTTGAGCCCAAAAATACCGAAAAAAATCTCAGAATTGTTTCAAAATTGGAATTTAACCCTTTGGTAGAGATTAAAATGTGTTGCTAAAATTTTAACAAAATCGGCACAACAGGACCGGACTTACAAATTTTATGAAAACACTAGTTCGCGGATAGTGATTTATTTGCTGACGGGTGTATTTAATTTGGTACAGAGGTTGCATTGATATTAATAATGAAATTAAGAAAAATAATATTATTTTAAGGGATGTATTAAGGGATTAAATTTTTTGATTTTGTCCAAAAACAAACTTAAGTTCACATAATAAAGCCACAAGACCTTATTGGCAAATGCACTATATTATTGTCGGCAGGGTTTGGCACTGCGACCCGAGTTTTTTCACATATTGTTTTTAATTTACATTTTTGTGAATCGGTCTTGTAACATTTACTGCGACAGGAAGTTTTGGAGTGGTATCACCAGGAATTGGCGATAACCGCGGTTGTCTGCAGGTAGCGTTAGTAGCCTACCTTCAGTAGATGTTATTTCAAATAAAATTCATTATATTTATTGTTATGTATTAATTAAAATCATATTATGTAAGTTCTCGCAGTCGCAGAGTTAATGATGCTATTTTGGCCGTTCTGAAGCTAGTGGTTCGAGCACAGGCAGAACGAACAGATATATTTACTCTATAACTGCGTCGATCTAAACAATTTATTATTTCGTGCTATTTGATCTTTTAATATTTGTGTATTTTTTTGATATCTAACCGTCTGTTAATTAAACGAATATTTAAATAATTTTCTTCTTTAAATTTTTAAATATAATTTTTTAAAACTCGTACTTTTTTATTAATTATTTTAAATGTTAAAGAGTCAATTCACAGTTCATGCGAATTTATCGGATATATTGGGCCCATCCTTAGTGAAACGCTTCCTCAACTTTACACCTATATCCGCAAATCTCCTGTTTATTAATATTTTTCACCCCGCATAATTCGCCTCGTCATAGTCTAGCAAAAAATGTGTTCAATAAATTAAAATAATACGTTATGTTATGTTAAAATATGTTATCTTTTTCACAAATAAATATACGTTTTAGCGTTTTCATTGTTAGTCAAGATATTTCAAGATTTCTTGTTTTTTTGACAAGAAATCTTGGTATTGACATAACATTTCTTGTCTTGTCTTGAAATCTAAAATTACTTCTTGTCTTGATCTTGTCTTGAAATCAAGACAAGATCAAGACAAGATCTTGAAATTTTCAAGAATTTGGCGACCCCTAGAAAAAATAACGCTGAATCGACTTCAATCACCCGCACTTTTATATTCAAAGATATAAACAGAATTTGAGAGATTTTTGAGTTTTCTTAAAAATGCCAAAAGTAAGAAGACCCCCCTCTTTGTACTAATTTGCGAAATTTTTGAAAAATTAATTCGACCCGATTCGTTTGATATTAAGTTTATTTATGGAAAAATAACGCTTAATCGACTTCAATAACCCACACTTTTATATTTAAAGATATAAATAGCATTTGAGAGATTTTTGAGTTTTCTTAAAAATGCCAAAAGTAAGAAGACCCCCCTCTTTGTACTAATTTGCGAAACTTTGAAAAATTAATTCGACCCGATTCGTTTGATATTAAGTTTATTTATAGAAAAAATAATGCTGAATCGACTTCAATAACCCACACTTTTATATTCAAAGATATAAATAGCATTTGAGAGATTTTTGAGTTTTCTTAAAAATGCCAAAAGTAAGAAGACCCCCCTCTTTGTACTAATTTGCGAATTTTTTGAAAAATTAATTCGACCCGATTCGTTTGATATTAAGTTTATTTATAGAAAAAATAACGCTGAATCGACTTCAATCAGCCGCACTTTTATATTCAAAGATATAAACAGCATTTGAGAGATTTTTGAGTTTTCTTAAAAATGCCAAAAGTAAGAAGACCCCCCTCTTTGTACTAATTTGCGAAATTTTTAAAAAATTAATTCGACCCGAATCGTTTGATATTAAGTTTATTTATAGAAAAAATAACGCTGAATCGACTTCAATCACCCGCACTTTTATATTCAAAGATATAAACAGCATTTGAGAGATTTTTGAGTTTTCTTAAAAATGCCAAAAGTAAGAAGACCCCCCTCTTTGTACTAATTTGCGAAATTTTTGAAAAATTAATTCGACCCGATTCGTTTGATATTAAGTTTATTTATAGAAAAAATAACGCTGAATCGACTTCAATCACCCGCACTTTTATATTCAAAGATATAAACAGCATTTGAGAGATTTTTGAGTTTTCTTAAAAATGCCAAAAGTAAGAAGACCCCCCTCTTTGTACTAATTTGCGAAATTTTTGAAAAATTAATTCGACCCGATTCGTTTGATATTAAGTTTATTTATAGAAAAAATAACGCTGAATCGACTTCAATCACCCGCACTTTTATATTCAAAGATATAAACAGCATTTGAGAGATTTTTGAGTTTTCTTAAAAATGCCAAAAGTAAGAAGACCCCCCTCTTTGTACTAATTTGCGAAATTTTGAAAAATTAATTCGACCCGATTCGTTTGATATTAAGTTTATTTATAGAAAAAATAACGCTGAATCGACTTCAATCACCCGCACTTTTATATTCAAAGATATAAACAGCATTTGAGAGATTTTTGAGTTTTCTTAAAAATGCCAAAAGTAAGAAGACCCCCCTCTTTGTACTAATTTGCGAAATTTTTGAAAAATTAATTCTACCCGATTCGTTTGATATTAAGTTTATTTATAGAAAAAATAACGCTGAATCGACTTCAATCACCCGCACTTTTATATTCAAAGATATAAACAGCATTTGAGAGATTTTTGAGTTTTCTTAAAAATGCCAAAAGTAAGAAGACCCCCCTCTTTGTACTAATTTGCAAAATTTTTAAAAAATTAATTCGACCCGAATCGTTTAATATTAAGTTTATTTATAGAGTAAATAACGCTGAATCGACTTCAATCACCCGCACTTTTATATTCAAAGATATAAACAGCATTTGAGAGATTTTTGAGTTTTCTTAAAAATGCCAAAAGTAAGAAAACCCCCCTCTTTGCACTAATTTGCGAAATTTTTGAAAAATTAATTCGACCCGATTCGTTTGATATTAAGTTTATTTATGGAAAAATAACGCTGAATCGACTTCAATAACCCACACTTTTATATTCAAAGATATAAATAGCATTTGAGAGATTTTTGAGTTTTCTTAAAAATGCCAAAAGTAAGAAGACCGCCCTCTTTGTACTAATTTGCGAAATTTTTGAAAAATTAATTCGACCCGATTCGTTTGAATTAAGTTTATTTATCGAAAAAATAACCCTGAATCGATTTCAATCACCCGCACTTTTATATTCAAAGATATAAACAGCATTTGAGAGATTTTTGAGTTTTCTTAAAAATGCCAAAAGTAAGAAGACCCCCCTCTTTGTACTAATTTGCGAAATTTTTAAAAAATTTATTCGACCCGAATCGTTTGATATTAAGTTTATTTATAGAAAAAATAACGCTGAATCGACTTCAATCACCCGCACTTTTATATTCAAAGATATAAATAGCATTTGAGAGATTTTTGAGTTTTCTTAAAAATGCCAAAAGTAAGAAGACCCCCCTCTTTGTACAAATTTGCGAAATTTTTTAAAAATTAATTCGACCCGATTCGTTTGATATTAAGTTTATTTATAGAAAAAATAACGCTGAATCGACTTCAATCACCCGCACTTTTATATTCAAAGATATAAACAGCATTTGAGAGATTTTTGAGTTTTTTTAAAAATGCCAAAAGTAAGAAGACCCCCCTCTTTGTACTAATTTGCGAAATTTTTGGAAAATTAATTCGACCCGATTCGTTTGATATTAAGTTTATTTATAGAAAAAATAACTCTGAATCGATTTCAATCACCCGCACTTTTATATTCAAAGATATAAACAGCATTTGAGAGATTGTTGAGTTTTCTTAAAAATGCCAAAAGTAAGAAGACCCCCCTCTTTGTACTAATTTGCGAAACTTTTGAAAAATTAATTCTACCCGATTCGTTTGATATTAAGTTTATTTATAGAAAAAATAACGCTGAACCGACTTCAATCACCCGCACTTTTATATTCAAAGATATAAACAGCATTTGAGAGATTTTTGAGTTTTCTTAAAAATGCCAAAAGTAAGAAGACCCCCCTCTTTGTACTAATTTGCGAAATTTTTGAAAAATTAATTCGACCCGATTCGTTTGATATTAAGTTTATTTATAGAAAAAATAACGCTGAATCGACTTCAATAACCCACACTTTTATATTTAAAGATATAAACAGCATTTGAGAGATTTTTGAGTTTTCTTAAAAATGCCAAAAGTAAGGAGACCCCCCTCTTTATATTAATTTGCGAAATTTTTGAAAAATTATTTCGACTTGATTCGTTTGATATTAAGTTTATTTATAGAAAAAATAACGCTGAATCGACTTCTATCACCCGCACTTTTATATTCAAAGATATAAACAGCATTTGAGAGATTTTTGAGTTTTCTTAAAAATGTCAAAAGTAAGAAGACCCCCCTCTTTGTACTAATTTGCGAAATTTTTGAAATATTAATTCGACCCGATTCGTTTGATATTAAGTTTATTTATAGAAAAAATAACGCTGAATCGACTTCAATCACCCGCACTTTTATATTCAAAGATATAAACAGCATTTGAGAGATTTTTGAGTTTTCTTAAAAATGTCAAAAGTAAGAAGACCCCTGTCTTTGTACTAATTTGCGAAATTTTTGAAAAATTAATTCGACCCGAATCGTTTGATATTAAGTTTATTTATAGAAAAAATAACGCTGAATCGACTCCAACACCCTGAACTTTTAGTTTCAGATAATATAAACAACGAACGATTTAATTTGGGGAGTTTGTTTTTCAGGAAAATCGTGGAAATTTTAAATAGTTGAGGGAATGATTTAAATAATTGGGGGAACTATTAAAATAATTGAGGGAACGATATAATATGGGTGCTTTTTTTCAGGGAAATCGTGGCGATTTTGATTAATTAAGGGAACTATTAAAATAATTAAGGGAACGATTTAATTTGGGGAACTTGTTTTTCAGGGAAATCGTGGTAAAATTGTAAAAATAGTGGAGGGAACGATCTATTGTGAATACATTTTATACGAGGATATTTTGTCATATAGATATTTTATACAGGTTTAGAGGGCAGTATAGCCTACTGGTTAGCATGCTTGGCGCCGCAACCTCTATACTGGACTACCGTGGGTTCGAATCTCACCTGCGCTCATGGATGTTTTGTGATGTTATTTAGTTTTAAGTTAGTTGTTATTTAGTGTAGTTGAAAGACGCTAATGACCTTAGATGTCGACGCATCTATAATCTACAATAAATAAATAAAATATACAGGTTTATTTTGTCATGGGGGACATTTCGTCCGGGGATATTTTATCATGGGGATATTTTGTCATTGGGATTTTTTGCCCGGGAATATTTTGTCAGGGATATGTTGTTCGGGGATCAAGACGCCTGATACCCAAATAACAGTAAATTATTTTTTATAAATTATATTTAAAAGGAGGTATTCCAAAAGCGACAATATTTCTCCGTGGTTTAAATTTAAACGTTCACCCATAAATCTGTCTAGCATATTATATTATGAACTTATTCAATAATATTATATACTAGAAATTTTCGTATCGTGCAAAGCTTTCTATAGCGAGCTTTTAGTCACATGAGTGAGCATTTGTTCGTGCTTCCAGTTTTCCAATCATGTTCTCTCTGTCTACTTCACAGCTATCTCTATTGGAGATGACGTAACCCGTTGATTTTTCGAAACCGGGTATCGAATACCCAGTTTTTGACATTGAACTATGCGAGATGATAAATGCGTTACAAAAAAAATGTGTGACGTTAAGCTGTTACAAAAAATGTATGACTATCATAGTTACGACATAGATTACTTGTGTTTTGTATCAGGTATGCATGGATATTGGAATTGTAAATAATAGACGCTCGACAAATGGATATTGGATGTATTATACTCACTGGATACCTGACTATTGGTTTAAAAGTGGAGCAGGGCCGCCATATTTGAAAAGGGCAAAACATATATTCCGTCACTTTTTCCGTTACTTTTTTGACAATGCTTTCTGCAACCCACCATAAGTATTTGAATAAATAATTATTTGAAGAACGGTTTTAATAATATGAGTTTAAGATTATTAAAAAAATCTCTTCCCGATTTAATTTTTTTATTGTATTAATTAGGTGACGTTTCGACACTTTTGTATGTCTTCTTAAATTTTGGTCAGGAAGAGGTTTTTTTTAATTATATCTTAAAATAATATTGGTTAAGTAATTAGTATTGTTTCTTGTATTGCGTCCATGGATAGACTGAAATATGTTGTATATTTATTAATACACATACTATGAAGGCCGTATGCTCCACAGGGATTTAAATTAATTAATTAGTTAATTAAAGGATAATTCTACGCTGTCTGCTAATTATCGGGAATTGGGTAATTATCGGAATATCGATTCTAACCTTTCAGTGTCGAGTACCTGGCCAATTGATATCACTTGGGTACATGTCGTCATAATATCTACAATATTTATGCGGCAGATTCACAATGTAAAATGACCTCATAGCGAAGTGGTTTATGTGGAATTTTCACATTTTTTGATTACTTAAATTTTTTTTTTGTATTATTCTGTATAAAAACGTTCTATTTCATATAGGTATCTATTTAAATTGTATTTTTAATTTTTAAGTTTATCGCAATTTTGCAGCCCGCGCATCTGTGGGAAGGTTTTTATAAACCAAAAACTTGGCCCAAGTCTTCATGGTTTCCGGGCTTGTAGGCCGTGGTCCGGTGGTATTTCTACCTGACGTTTCGTCTACAACTGCGATAGACATTCTCAAAGGCGATGTGGCAGCGGTCGAAGTGTCCTCCTTGGCGGCTCACAGGTCAATGTGTCAGTGACTGGTGTCCTCCCTTCATTTATGCCTAGTACCAGTGTGTTCTCTGTTCGGTCGTAGTCCGTCTCTCTGTAATTGGTCAACTGCACAGTGTGTAGTGGTGGGGGTGAGTTCTCTACTCGGTCGTATTCCGTCCTTGTACGATTGGTCATTGGTTTTGTATGTCGGAGTGCTGGTGTCCAGGTTTTACTGAGATTGAGGCCTTCATCTTTTCGGTTGAAATTCTGTATGTGCTTTTGTATTTCCATCGGACCACGGCCTACAAGCCCGGAAACCATGAAGACTTGGAACAATGCCGGCCGTGAAAGCTTGCACACCTGGACAAAAACTTGCCATTAACCACTTCGCCTTGTAAACATAGGCACATCGTGCGTTATAGAGCTTTCGTGAATCAAAGCAGTGTTTCTCAAATTATTTGTCTTGCAGAAAAAAATAATTATTGGAAGTAAAAACTTCACGAGAAGTCCCTTGCCATCTTATAATAGAGAGAAAATATATTTCTCGAGAAAACTTTTAATTTATTTTTGAATTAAAAAAATTAAAATGTAAAAGAGTGCTTCTGTTAAACTCTTTCACTCACGCTCACTTCCTACATTTAAATAAAATATTGACAGCTCCCGTGTTCTTGTTATTTTTCACCCGGTTCACCTCTGTCACTAATAGAAACGTCGGAGGCAGTATAGCCTAGTGGTTAGCATGCTTGGCGCCGCAACCTCTAGACTGGACTGCCGTGGGTTCGAATCTCACCTGCGCTCATGGATGTTTTGTGATGTTATTTAGTTTTAAGTTAGTTGTTATTTAGTGTAGTTGAAAGACGCTAATGACCTTAGATGTCGACGGGTCTATAATCTACAATAAATAAAAAATAAAAATAGAAACGTCACTTCCGTTACGTTTTATATCTATGTCCGTCTGAAATCACTGCGACCTCAGAGCAGAGATAGCTATAGAAGTGACATATCACAGCTTGTAGGTCTGTACAACTGAAGCCTGTCGAGACGTGCGGAGAACAATTATTGAAAATATAATAAAATATATTTTTTACTTACCTTGATTTTTCATAAGCTTTTTGGAACTTTCATTGTAACGTTCAGACCTACAACACGACATAAATAGTAATTAACACTACGGGATACAAGCAGCGAATGATCATAATGTACCTGACAGGTCGTACTTTGATGTATAGTTGTGGCTTCACAAGCGACGTGATATACAGGGTGTCCCAAAATTACTGGGACACAGAGCTACCACGTGTAGTAGAGGTCAAAATAAGTCGATTGAACCCAATTTATTTATATACCAAAATGTACCGTTTGCCCGTGAAAAGAGTTCAAAGTTTACATAAAAAAACACATTTTTGTACGCTGTTCAGAAATGAGTGAAACAAATTGAATGAAATTTGACAAAAGTTCATTTTAGAGAATTATTCTCCATTTCGGTAATCCGAAGAAACCCAAAAGAAATTGTAGAAGGGTTAAAACTACCCTCACCCCCTGACATTTTTTTCAGAACTTTCTTAGGGGTGGTAATACGGTTCTCAAATTTTTTTAGCGAGAAGATTGATTAATTATCTTCATTTTGTTACTCTTGTAAAAATTTCGTATTCCGCATAGTTCCGAAGAAAACAAATGTTTTCTTAAATAATGCTAACAGATATTCCTAGTACAAGTTTAATAAAATTGTAATACAAAATTTTATATAAAAATTTTATGTAAACTTTGAACTCTTCTCACGGGCAAACGGTACATTTTGGTATATAAATAAATTGGGTCCAATCGACTTATTTTGACCTCTACTACACGTGGTAGCTCTGTGTCCCAGCAATTTTGGGACACCTTGTATAGCTATCTCTGTTCCATTGTCGACAAACAAAATATGTTCATAACTCCTGATTTAAAAGATATGCGAGACGACACGGCAAGAATTTTCGATTTGTTTAAAAAATTTACAAGTCCTTTAAAATAAAAAGGGAAATGTATGCCATTTTTTGTAATATAACACCCTTGTTTGTGCCTTTCTGTTTTCCCTGTGTGATTTTTTTTGTATAGCACTGCGCCTATATGCGTTATTTCCGTCATCATTATTGATTTTATCAAATTTTATATTTCCAGTTGAAATAAAGATAAACGTGATTTATTTCATAATATTCAGCCCGCCTTTATCTGTTTTAATCCACGAAAAGTGGGGTGTTATGTGTTTTAATCTTGGAGATCTCCATTCAGTCGAAAACAAATGAAACATTGCTGGGTTGCAGATAGCACTGCTAGAAAATCTTATTTGACAATGTCCTTAGTTTGTGATCACACATATTTCTCCATAAAAAAACTTTTTAACAAAAAAAAACCTCCCTCAAAATGCCACTAAAAAGAGGAAAATAATGAAATTTTGAGGTCTGCGCCAATTTAATAAAATATGAAGTCGATTAAAAAGTATAGTATAGTGAATAATATCTTCTTTTTAACCAACTTCATATTTTATTAAATTGGCGCAGACCTCAAAATTTCATTATTTTCCTCTTTTTAGTGGCTTTTGAAGGAGGTTTTTTTTTTGTTAAAAAGTTTTTTATTTTTTACTTTTTAGTGTCAACAAGTGACATTTACCTTAAAGGAATCACACGCCGTTACTAACTTTTATTAAAATCAGCCGAACTACTGAACCGTTTTATGATGAAATTTCTATGGGACCAATCTGAAAGTTAATCCTTTCAAATAAAAAAAAAATTCCAAATCGGTTCATAAATGACGAAATTCTGAGGTAACAAACATAAAAAAAATACAACCGAATTGAGAACCACCTCCTTTTTTAAAGTCGGTTAATAAAAGCATTGTAGAATTTTGAATCGATCCTGCTCGACAAATAATTGATCAACTGAAACGATATTTTTTTTAAACTGTATATTCATCTATTTAACATAGTTTTATGTACAATTCCCACTTCGAAGCAACATTTTTCTGCAGATTTTAATCAAAATTTAGCTTGAAAAGATCAAATCATTTGTTTTTGTGTGAGTAAAATCTAATGTTCTACAATGGATAAGTTCGGTTTTACGCTCAGATTGATCGGAGTGCTCTAATACGTTCGAATTTAACATTTATATGCTCTGAAAGATCTCTGTCCTGCGTTCGGTTTTAAGATCTGGAGCAGATCGAGCGCGCTCGATTTGCTCCGAGGAAAGCGAGCGAGCAAGCAGATTTAACCAACTTCAGAGCATTCATTTTAAAAATGAGCGGAAACGCTTGTTGTGAGAATGGATAAATTTCGAAGTTTATTTATATGAGGTAATTTTTCAATAGGTAAAAATACACCAATAATATTTATTCAAAGAATAGTAATAACCAATAAGTCTATATCGCACAGAATTATTAAATGAAATATTTATTATATCTATGGTTTGAAAAAATCAACAACCGGTAGTACTATTAATTATAAAATAAAGGAATAAAACGAAAGAAATTGTAAATCATGATTTATTATTATAACAATGTTGAATTAAATCAAAATGAGGAGCAATAAAGAATATATTTCGGCTTTAGTAATAAGAATTTAAATTACTGGCGCCATTTTATTCTGACGTTTGGAAAAATCTGCTAGATTACGTTCGGAATTGTTTAGATGGCTCGATTTGCTCGCTTGTCACGTGACCAAAAATCGGTTCGCTCGGCTCGATCAATCGAGCGTAAAACCAAACTTACCCAATATGACAGGGAGTTTAACAACGACATTAGACTGTTCCTGCGTGTATAAGAATTGTAATAAATTATATGGTCAGAATCTAAAGTCATTGTCACATCATTTTTGTTTTGACAATGCTTTCTGCAACCCAGCATCGCAGTTGAAAGTTGTGTAAGAAACCCTGCAGCATTGAGTCTGAATATGGGAAGTTATATAATAAATAAGTAGGTCAACACTTATTTTTAATTTTAAAAATCTATATTTAGCAGGGTAATGTTTTATTAACACTTTGCACGTTGGCACGAAAATGACGTTGACAAAATAATCTATAAATTCAAATGCAATACAGGTGCGTTGGTACACCTGGGAGTGCAATAATGTTTCCAGGAATATTAAAAATTATTTGCGGATGTACGTTCTGTTATTATTTGTACATGCATTCTTTTAATCAAACATTATTACAATGACGTCACAAGATTTCATGACTATTGTGCTTCTTGTGGGCCATTTTTTAACCGACATAAAAAAAAAGAGTTTTCTCAATTCGACCGTATATATTTTTTATGTTTTATGTATGTTTGCGGATAACTTCGTCGTTTATGATCCGATTTTGAAATTTTTTTTTATTTGAAAGGGTATACTTTCAGATTGGTCCCATAGAAATTTCATCAAAATCAGTTCAGTAGTTCGGCTGATTTTAATATAAAAGTAAGTAACGGCGTGTGATTCCTTAAGGTAAATGTCACTTTTTGACACTAAAAAGTAAAAAATAAAAAACTTTTTAACAAAAAAAAAACCTCCTTCAAAAAGCCACTAAAAAGAGAAAAATAATGAAATTTTGAGATCTGCGCCAATTTAATAAAATATGATGTCGGTTAAAAAGAAGATATTAATCACTATACTATACTTTTTAACCGACTTCGTATTTTATTAAATTGGCGCAGATCTCAAAATTTCATTATTTTTCTCTTTTTAGTGGCTTTTTGAAGGAGGTTTTTTTTTGTTAAAAAGTTTTCATAAAGTAGTAATCAACAAATTTTCAGGCATTTATTTATGCAGCCAAAATAAAACATTCAAAATACAATTAAAGAGTCGGGATTCAAAATCCCGACTGTGACAATGGTTGATAAAATGATTTTTTCTAATAGTGCAGAATCCATTATGTTATTTGGCTGAAACACCAATATAAAATTTACTTATTCAAAATACATTTACCATTTTTTTGTGATTATAATATTGGTATCTACGTCCCAGTAACATAATTATACAAAAAATTAACGAGTGCAACAAGGAAGACATATTAAACAAAATGAGTACCTATCTATTGTTGATAAAAAAAAAATTTTAACAGTAGATTATCTATTATTGATAAATAATATATTTTTTATAACTCCTGCTTTTAAAGTTCAATATTCGAGCACTGTGAGGCGGGCGTGAAGAGGCGCATTTTTTATGTGAGCGTGCGTAAAAGTACAGTCACCGTGCGTCTCTACATCTTTTAAATTCGAAATTTCCGCACTTTGTACAATACAAGCACTATTTACTGACTATCGATCGATGTGTTACTATATATAGCGACGCGCCTACAAAGTCCACATCATGAGAGAGTCATGTTTTTAATGATTTATACAGAAGTTAATAACTTTAATAAAAATAAACTAAATCGTAACTTAGTCTGTAATTGTAAAGTTTCAAGGACTCGAAGAGCGAATTTTTCGTTTTCATAATTTTTTTTTCTCTCTATTGAACTTTAGAATCAGTCGTCATAAAAAATGTTCGATACGTCCGCTTAAAGTGAGACATCTAGTAGGCTTAAAATGAGGCACTCCCTAAAGGGACTGACACATACACAACGAGATTTCGTTGTGTATGCGTCAGTCCCTTAGCTCGTGTCTCAATTTAAGCCTACTAGATATCTCACTCTAAGCGGACGTATCGAACATAATTTTTTATAACGACTGCTTCTAAAGTTTAATAGAGAGAAAAAAAAATTATGAAAACGGAAAATTCGCTCTTCTAGTCCTTAGAACTTTACAATTATAGACTAAGTTACGATTTAGTTTATTTTTATTAAAGTTATTAACTTCTGTATAAATCATTAAAAACATGACTCTCTCATGATGTGGAGTTTGTAGGCGCGTCGCTATATATAGTAACACATCGATCGATAGTCTGTAAATAGTGCTTGTATTGTACAAAGTGCGGAAATTTCGAATTTATAAGATGTAGAGACGCAAGGTTATTGTACTTTTACGCACGCTTTGGACTTTCACGCACGGTGACTAAAATACGCCTCTTTACTCCCGCCTCACAGTGCTCGAATATTGAACTTTAGAAGCAGGAGTTATAAAAATAACTATTTTATCAACAGTAGACTGATTAAAAAAATGGATGAACCCTCCTAGAGCACAAATATCTACACCACTGGGTTGCAGTGTAAATATCTAAATCCGCCACTGAATTGTGGACGGCTTATTTGCAATGAAATGTTCGTTTATAAGAGTAAAGTAGAAAGATAAACAGTTCGGACTGTTTAATTAATGATTAAATGAAATTAAAGCACTGGTAATCTCTGTAATTTCAAAATGTGTAACGGCACTTATTTGAATGGACGTGTCGTGCTGGGAATTAACCTTTCATGCATCGCTGTACCATTTTACCAGTGCTCCGTAATAATCGTGTAAACATTTTTTGTAGTAGGTATATCTACTAAAAAAAATAAATAACATGTTTCATGCCCATTAATGCAATCGGTCAGTCCAGGGCTTGAGATTTACCTAGCTCAGGGGTCGGCAACCTGCGGCTCGCGAGCCGCATGCGGCTCTTATGATGTCAAGATGCGGCTCTCCAGTTCCATGCGCAAATATTAATAATTATATTATTTTATTTTCAAAACTCATAAAAAATATTATACTGCAAAAACAGGATAAAAACACTCAACAGAGAACAGTGAGAATAGGTGAAGTAGAGAGTATACGGACAGCTGACATTTTTTAAATGTGGCAACACTGTTCTGTTTGTTTAGTTATAATCCCAATCAAATACCATAATATTGAAATAAAAATGTTAGTGGCTCTTTAAAAAACTGGGAAATTTTGTAAATTGTAACTTTTGGCTCTTCCGTCTCAAAAGGTTGCCGACCCTTGACCTAGCTGAACGCTTAGTAATGACGTTGTTACCATTGTTCTTCTCTATTACAAGCCCCCAATTCCCAGGTTCTAGTTCAAGAGCTGGTAAAAGTAAGTATCAACAGTTGGATTTTTAATTTATTATTACAGAATAATAATATTGAAATAAATATTAGTAAGAAAACTTTTTTGAGACAAGCTTTTATTTAAATGCACTAAAAAGGAAAAAATAATTTTTAATAATTTAGGTTCATAATTATAAAAGCGTGGGTCGTGAACTCTATGATAGTTTATTAGTCACAACCCACGCTTTTATAATTATGAACCTAAATTATTAAAAATTATTTTTTCCTTTTTAGTGCAATTAAATAAAAGCTTGTCTCTAAAAAGTTTTTTTTTACTAATATTTATTTTGTTCATTTTAGTGTTTAAAAATTTTACCCCCTTTTGACATGCGTAAGGGTTGAATTTCTAAAAATCCTTTCTTAGTGGATGCTTACGTTAGAAATGGAACCAACAGTTCAAATTTCAAGTTTCTAGCTTCAGCGATTTGGCCTGGGCGCTGATTAGTCAAAAAAACCCTACATCCCCGTTTGAACCCCTTAGGGGTTGAATTTATTTCTAAAAACGATTTATTCATGTATTGTCATCGGGAATACATATGTGTACAAAATTTCAAATCGATCGGATACGTGGAAGTCGTTCAAAATTGACTTGCAAATTTTGACCTAAACAAACAAACACACAAACTAACATACATTGCAAGTTAAATAAAAGGTTGTAAATATGAACAGATGCTAGGCTCAAATAACCCTTGTTGTTGGTGAAAAAATTAAAATAAGTAAATTAACAAAAAAAAACCTCCTTCAAAAAAGCGACTAAAAACATAGTTATACATGGTTTATTTTGTTTCACATGTCAACCATTCCGACTATTTCCGTTATATCTAATATTTCCAAAATGCCACCCCAGCAGGAGACATTAGACGTTATTCACGTCAAATAAATTATAATTTAAAAAAAACTAAAAAACACGCTTTAATGAACTAAAAAGTAAAAAATAATTAATTTTATTGTAAAAAAGCGTGGGGTAGTATGAAAATATGATACAAAGCACCCCACGCTATTTACAATAAAATTAATTATTTTTTACTTTTTAGTTCATTAAAGCGTGTTTTTTAGTTTTTTTAAATTATAATTTATTTTGCTTTTTAGTCCTGGAGATCCTGGTCAGGATAATGGGACAAACTTATGGAATTATTGTATTGTCATCGGTCCTTGATAAGTGTGCAAAGTTTCAGTTCAATCTGAAGTTTTTTGCTTTTAATCCTGGAGATCCTGGTCATGATAATGGGACAAACTTATTGAATTATTGTATTGTCGTCGGTCCTTGATAAGTCGACAAAGTTTAAACTAAATCTGACCGTTCAAAGTTGGTCAAAATCAAGTTCAAAGAAGTCGGTTACAAACTGACAAACAAGCAAGCAAGCACGCAAACATACAGGTGAAGCTAATATAAGCGTGTTAAAAAAACGTAAAATGATATGAAAATGCAGGCACCGTGGGCTTAAGATAGACAGGGAAAGTAAGAAAGAGATAAAAATATAATAGGAAATGTGTGTGATACGGCTGTTAATTCCTTCGAGGCTCGTTAAATTATCTGCTTCTTCTATCAGTGCTCCAGTTAGCTAACGCTTTGTCACCACATTCTAGTTACTAGTGATAAATTACGTGGCAAGGGTACCAACACTGCTGTGTAAACTATAGAGAATACATGTTGGTACAGTGTATTTATTTCAGCACTAAACATAACTTCATAGTTACCTACACTGTATTGTCGAAGGCAGTATAGCCTAGTGGTTAGCGTGCTTAGTGCCGCAGCCTCTGGACTGGACTGCCGTGGGTTCGGATCCCACCTGCGCTCATGGATGTTTTGTGATGTTATTTAGTTTTAAGATAGTTGTTATTTAGTGTAGTTGAAAGACGATAATGACCTGAGATGTCGACGCGTCTATAATCTACAATAAAAAATAAACTGTATTGTCAGCACAATGATCTTAGATTGTTAGTGACCTTTTAGTCATTTCAAAAAAAAAATCGTATTTATTTTGATTTTTGACTTGAATAACGTCTTATGTTTCATACGGGGATGGAATTTTAGAAATAATAGATGTAACGGAAATAGTCGGAAAAAATAGCAATACTATGTTAAGATTTCAGAGACAGTAATCCATGGTGGCCTTGTGGTAAAGTACGAGTCTACCGATACGTTCGAATCCTTAGGGCTTTTAATATTTTTTTTTAATAATGAAAATATATAGGTATTGGATAACAATTTAAAATAGAAAAAAAATAAAATTACAATTATTTTATTTATATTATACCTATTTTAAGTTTGACAACGACAATAAACTGTTCTTGCTTAAAACAGTCGCCGTAACAATATATTAAAATTTGAACCTTAAACTAATAATATATTTTCGTCGGGTACATGACACGTTTAGGGTGATCTGCTACCCCTTTAATACTGACCAATCGTTCTGCAAATATTATAATGGCATTACTGGGTCACCGACAAACTATACAAACAATTTCAACCTTGAAGCAATATCTAATAATTGTGACGTTTTTTTTTTACATATTGGGGGCGGTCTGCATCCCTCCCATACCGCTATCTAGCAAAATCCCTTACTACTCAGGGAATTTTAATATGCCTCCCTCAACATCTTCACAAAAATAAGACCTTGAATAAATAACACCAAAAAATAGTCACTAGCTCTCGGTCTATACTGTAGCAAACCTCAAGATGCTACGCCGCTGGCGACAATAGAAGCGTCGAGAATAGGTCACAGTGGTGAGGCGTGGAATGATGTCAAAGATACCAGTACCTGCAAGACGTCTGGAAAGTACTAGAAGCGCAGTGTTTGGGCCGCGTAGATCTATATAAGCAGGCAGCTGACGGGAATTGGGCAGTCAGTCGTAAATTAGTGTCGAGTTGAATTTGCGAACATAAATACAGTATATAAATAGTTATTGTTCAGTGTTATTGAAGTGTTTCACTTTGTTTGAGAATTACTATTGCGTTGACTGTTACAATAATATTTATTTTGTTGCTTTGATTGTTATTGAATTGTTGTTACATTTTTAATTATTGTAAATAAATAATTTATTCCGCCCACCTAGAAAACAGTTTTGTTTCAATACGTTCAATCAGGAATTAAACTTATTTGATAATTTAATTCTAGTCTTGAATTGGTTAATGAAATGCTTTTGACAACTCGAGCAGTTATCTTTTCCAACTACGAAATATACGTCATAACGAGATTACCATTGACACGTTGTGCTTTGATAACTTCAGATATCAAACCATAGATGTATTTAGTAGTAGATGTATGTTAATTAGTGTAACGATGTGGGAGTAAACTTAATCAATAAGTTTTCAGGAACTAAGTTTATATCAGTACTAGCTGTAACCGCGGCTCCGCTCACGTGCATTTCGAACCGCTGCTGTTATTGAAGATATTTCTTTTTAGCGAGGGTAGTGAACTAGAATGACCTCAAGTCAAAAAATTCGACTGATGACCAGTCCTATACTTTCCACCTAGTAAATATTTGCAAAAGTAAACACTCTTTTTTTATTCTTTGAAAAAAAAGTATGGCCCTCTTTTTTGTTTAGTGATCTACTGATGGCTAGCTTAATATAGCAAAAATCATGGTTACCTTGATTTACGTACAATTTTTATTTTTTTTAGTAAAATATTTTTTTCTCAAAAACTACATTTTAGAGAAAAAAAATATTTACATTTTTTTCATATTATAACATCTAGAATTCATTTATATTTTTTTTATCTATGTTAATACGTGACATTGAGAACGTTTTTTTTAATATCTCAGCATCCACTGAACCGATTTGACTCAAAATCTAATCAGATCTAAGTTAAAGGCTGATAAACACAATAGAACAATCGGCATGGCCGTATGTTGTTCCGTTTCTACGATATCGAAGGCGAAAAATTGACCACATACAGACATCAGGCAGAAAATCCCCCATGAGGAATATCGTGATTCGTGACAATATAAAGAGAGATAAAGATCCATGTCGGGTTTGTCGTACATTTTTATTGTTATGTTAACTCGCTGTTATTTCTATGGTTACTTCGTATGTTTTATGTGTAAAAATTTAACAGCGATTAACAAAACAGCGTGTTAAATGTACGATAAAGCCGACATCAGTCTATAAGGTATAGATCTGCAAAGTTTTTTAGGTTCAGGTACACGGGTCGATCTGAAACGAACAAATTGAAGCAGGATTCCTAGAATTTTTCACTTAAATTATGTTAATTTTTTATTTAACGAAGACTGAAGATATTTTATTTTCACTTAAATGGCACTCAAAACAAAATGAAAGCTTATATTTTTATTGTTCCAAAAAAGCACTTAAAAGCTGGCACTTTTCCAAGGCGGAATAGCCTTGTAAAAATACAATTTAAATTAATGATTTATGCACTACAGGCAAACCTCTACTTACGAACTTTCAAGAAATAGACTAATGTTGGGTTGCAGAAAGCATTATCAGAGAATCTGACTTGACAATGCCCTTATATGAAATTACAATGAAACGATATTTTTTCTAAACTGTGTAGTATACGCATGTATTTAGCATAATTTTTACTTCCCACCTCTACTATGGTAGGGAAGCAATGGATTTAGTACGAAAAAAATATTTCGAGATTTTAACAGATTTTCACGTTTTGAGACCCTAGCAATCGTTTAAGATCATTTGACTGATGTCTGTATGTGTGTGACGTGTGTGTGTGTATGTGGTCAATTTTTCGCCTTCGATATCGTAAAAACGGAACAACATACGGCCATGACGATTGTTCTGTTGTGTTTATCAGCCTTTAACTTAAATCTGATTAGATTTTGAGTCAAATCGGTTCAGTGGATCCTGAGATATTAAAAAAAACGTTCTCAATGTCACGTATTAACATATAGGTAAAAAAAATATAAATGAATTCTAGATGTTATAATATGAAAAAAATGTAAATATTTTTTTCTCTAAAATGTACAGTTTTCGAGAAAAAAAATATTTTACTAAAAAAAATAAAAATTGTACGTAAATCAAGGTAACCATATGATTTTTGCTATATTAAGCTAGCCATCAGTAGATCACCAACAAGAAAGAGGGCCATGCTTTTTCCAAAGAATAAAAAAAAGAGTGCTTATTTTTTGCTAATATTTACTAGGTGGGAAGTATAGGACTGGTCATCAGCCGAATTTTTTTATCCAATTTCCACTTCGATTCAACATTTTTCAACGCATATTGATCAAAATTTATCTTGAAAAGCGATCTTTTTCTATGTAGAATGTAGATCAATCATTTGTTTTTGTGTGAGCACAATCTAATGTTTTACCTACATGACAGAGAGTCTTATAACGACATTAGACTGCTCCTGCATGTATAAAAACTGTACTTATATGATCGCAATATTAGGTCATCGTTAAGTCAGATTTTTTGACAGTACTATCTGAAACTCAGTATAATAATATTTGCAAATTTTACAAATTTTTTAGAAAAGTAGTTTTAAAGAATATGCACCGTGTTTGTTGAGGTTCGCCTGTAAAAAGACTGCTATAGTAAAGGTTAAGCTAATGAAAAATGAACGTTGGACGATTTCTGTAAACATAATTACCAGAGTATTTAAAACTTTAAACTCGTTTCTGAACACAATGTTAGAACTAGTATCTAGTGTGCTATGACTCCTCCTCCTCGACAACACCTGACTATCGGTAATCAATAATAAACACGCCCTCTCTTTTGTTATCGCGGCTTACGTGCAGATATAAGGTAAACCCGGTCTAACCCCGCGGTTAGATTTAATTATTATGATGCCACTAACAAAGACATCAAAGACTGAGAAACTGGTAACTACGGGTCACCGATAACTAGAAGGTAACATTGTTGTCAGAAAGTGTTCCTTAACGAGTTAATTTAACATGGCAAACTAGTTGTAACATTTTAACTGAAAGAGAGAGATGCAGAATCGCAGCTGTGCTTATCGAATTCTGCAAAACATTTTCAGTTAGAATTTCGAATTTAATAACGATTTGATAGATTTTGCTTTCAGCCCAGTCATTTTAAACAGAAAACAACCCTTGAATTTGATCCTTTTTTTAGACCTACTTTTAGGAGAAGCCGAATCGTGAGTGGGGATTTTTTTTAAAATGACATATTTAAGGTTATGTTTATTTTTGTCGTTTGATTAACCGTTGGTATGAAAACACAGAGTTGAGTGTTTTTTCATGAAAAAGGCGCCCTAGAGGTAGTGTTGCCGTCTAGACAAGACAAGATCTTTCAAAGTCTTGTCTTGTCTTGAAATATCAAGACAAGACTTCACTTAAGTTTTGTCTTGAAATATCAAGACTTCACTAAGTCTAAGTCTAGATTAATAAACTCCTGTCTTGTCTAATATCAAGACTCTAGATTATTTTCAAGAGTCTAGATTAGTAATAGTAGGTAAAGTAAACCTTTACATACTACTACTTAGTTTATCTAGTCTCTTGAAAATTGTCTAGAGTTTTGGCAAGAGTCTTGATCTAGATAAAGCAAGTCTTGTCTTGTCTCGAAAATTTCTAGACAAGACTTTTGCAAGTCTTGTCTTGAAAATCCAGACAAGACAAGACAAGAGTCTAGAAAGTCTAGATCTACACGGCAACACTATATCTAGAGGTATGTTTTTTCACACGCTACACACATTTCCACCAATTTAAAAATATCCATTATTTATTTTTGGGTTTTCGTCTGAAATTCTTGGGCGATTTGTGCGAAAAATATGAAAACCTTTTTCACTTTTTTGATGTGAAACATCTTATGTCGGGCTGTGAACAGCCGCGTGAAGGGAAATATGCAACGAAATATCTGGTCCGCTCCTTCGCTGCTGTTCTCCCCACTACTGCGGCACTTTCTCTCTCTCTCTCGGCTTCCGCGCGCTCGGACACGGGAAGAGAGAGAGAGTATACATACGAACGTACTGTAAAGCAAAAGTATATGTATACACGTGTAAGTATGTAATATAGATACTTCGCTGTGTATTTAGTTGCGTTTCTGGCTCAGGCGTGCTCAAACGCCGCAACCGCATGTGTTACAGTGCAGTATATAGGATTACGTCAGCATATCAGTTAGTTGCTGCTTTTGAAAAAAAATATATACTACTACATAGAGAATACCACCGAGTTCAATAACGTTTTCTTTGATGTTTCACATCTGTCGGGGGTCCCGAGACCCACACCCTTTTTTTTGAAAATCTTTTAAACTGAAATCAATAAACTTTCTAGAGAGAAAGAGATTGCACATTATAGACGCTCGATTAAAGCAGTGTTTGGTTTTCAGTTTTGTATACTATATTAACTAGCGGACCCGTCCCGGCTTCGCTCGGGTGGTATGAAATTATGATTTAATAGCGGTCACCCATTACTCCGCTCACGTATATTTAGTATAGCTGATCCGGCAAACGTTGTTAACAATTTCTAGGAATAATTACATTATTCACTCGCTTCGCTCGTTCGTTTGAATTTTATTAATACAGTCCTCACTCGCTTCGCTCGTTCGCTTGAATATTATAAATACACTAATCACTCGCTTCGCTCGTTCGCTTGAATATTATAAATACACTACTCACTCGCTTCGCTCGTTCGCTTGAATATTTTCGCCTACTCACTCGCTTCGCTCATTCGCTTGAATATTTTCGCCTACTCACTCGCTTCGCTCGTTCGCTTGAATATTTTCGCTAACTCACTCGCTTCGCTCGTTCGCTTTAATATTATAAATACACTACTCACTCGCTTCGCTCGTTCGCCATATATGTATTTATATATATATATATATGTAAATTAGAAGTAAAAAAAAATAATTATTAAGACCATTAATTTAAATAATAACTATCCTATCATCTAAGTTGGACCAAATTACGTATATATGCCAATTTTCATGAATATCGGTTGAGTCGTTTTTGAGTTTATTCGGAACATACACAGTGACACGGATTTTTTATATATTAAGATTTCGATCTAAGTTCGGTTTACATCGCACGTTTAGTACGCGTACTAAATCGTGCGATGTAAACCGTATCATCGAACTTGATATCTTTATATGCAGAAGTCGTCGAATTTCTCTGAGGACAAAATTATACCATTAATATTGACCCTCGGAAAGACACGGCGGCCATTTCCTAATTGAATTCACTTTCGCTTTGTGCGGCAAACGTATCCTCAAATCGCTTATTGAATCTAATAATGTGACCGACCACTGTACGTTGTAATATACCCTGTCTTCCAATGAGTGACAGATATAAGGGTGTATGAATGCTGCGTATAGTCGGGAGAGAAGCGGCGCAACGATAGTGTGGGGCAAGTCCCAGCGGGGTATATTAACGCCAGATGCGCGGTAAAGGATCGTTATACCGGGTGTGAATTATCTATCGCCCCACCGTCTACCTGCCCACCGACTCTATGAAGATTGATAGCGAGAATCAGGGGCAATGGGTAACGAACGTCAGGTGAATAAAGCCGGATCTACACCTAAACAATAAAACTGATTGTCATTTTCATCAAAACGATGTCATGACTAAGCACTAGAATGACGTTTGACATTTACAAAATTCGACATGAGGAAAATTGATAAATTTACTGTGACAAATTATTTTTGAAAGATCAAAATTTGTTATTGGAAATATCTTTTTTTTTATTTATTGTAGATTATAGACGCGTCGACAACTTAAGTCATTAGCGTCGTTGGAAATATCCTCAGTTTATATTTTTTTAAACGGTTTTATTTAGCTTGACCCCGTATATTTGTTTGATACTATCTTTGTTTCAAATTTTGCGACAGCTTTTTCAACTACTTCTACTTAACCGATTCTTATGAAAATTTGCACACACATTGAGTTCCCGTGACAATACAATATTATGATAATTTCAACTTAGTAACGAGGGTCTGATGATGGAATCAGGAGGTGGACAGTTGAAAGGATGAGGAGTTTGCATAATGATACGGGCCAGAAATCAAACTAAAAATTAGAAAATAAAAATAGGTAAAAAAACTTTTAAGTTAAACGGTTTTATTTTAAATCATCAGCTGTACCAAAAACTAGAAAATAATTAGGACGTAAATTAAGGGGCACTTTGTGTCGCTGCGTCAGCGGAATAAGTAATAAAAACGTGGGGCGCATAAAAATCTGTATAACGACTGTATAATTATTTAATAAGAACGGCTTGTCTAGAAAAATGTGTTTCCAAGCCCACCAACAGAAATATTTCAAATGCGCCCCACGTTTTTATTACTTATTCCGCTGACGCAGCGACACAAAGTACCTCTTGGTTTGTGTCCTAATTATTTTCTAGTTTTTGGTACAGCTGATGATTTAAAATAAAACCGTTTAACTTAAAAGTTTTTTTACCTATTTTTATTTAAATTTATTATTATCTAAAATAAACAATTGAAAATTCACCTGCAGTATTTTCCCAAGTTCTCAAATTAAAACTTGAAAACTGGACGTCTGAAGCAAATAAATAATTTGTGATATTATTATCTTTAAAGTCACCAACAGCTAAGGTTATTTGGGCCTACAGCACCAATTCATATTTCCAATTTATATTTTTGATGTGAAACATCTTATGTCGGGCAGTGAACAGCCGCGTGAAGGGAAATATGCAACGAAATGTTTGGTCCGCTCCTTCGCTGCTGTTCTCCCCACCACTTCGGCACTCTCTCTCTCTCTCTCTCTCTCTCTCTCGGCTTCCGCGCGCTCGGGCAGCCGCGTGTGTTACAGTGCAGTATATAGGATTATGTCAGCATAACAGTTAGTTGCTGCTTTTGAAAAAATATATACTACTACATAGAGAATACCACCGAGTTCAATATCGTTTTCTTTGATGTTTCACATCTGTCGGGGGTCCCGAGACCCACACCCTTTTTTTAATAATAAGTTGAAAGTTCAATTGATACTTCTACCAGCTCTTGGATTAGGATCTGGGAAGTGGAGGCTTGTAATATTAGATATTTTTGTCTTGAAAAATAAAATGTTCGTTAATGTAAATTGGTTAAGTTAACTGTTACGGTTAAGTTAGCATACGGTTTGTAGGTATTTTATGTATGTCAGAAGTTTCATGTTTAGACCGTATAATAAATTGCAGAAGTTACAGCTGAGTACCTTTCCATTACAGAGCGGTAAGTCTGGTTGGGTGAATATAATAGTAGGACTACAGAAGATACGGCGTAACACGAGGCACTCAGTAGATATACAGAATGTCCAAGAAGTAATTCCGAGGAATTTTAAAGCAAAGTCCCTGTCGAATTGTGACTTGACAAATTTTTTACTGCTTTCTCCGGAGTGTAACTACTAAGTATTTTATTGAATTACGAAGTTACTAATCATTTAAAAATAAATGAAACACAGAATTTTTATTTATTTTCACTTATTAAGAACTCTCTTTTATAACACTGAGCCTGTAAACGTCATTTTTATTAGTGTATTTGCCATATGGCACATACACTATTGGCGTCGGTCGGATGGTGGGACCTAGGGGTCGGACCAAAATTTCTCGACGTTTCATAGCCTCCTGAACAATTTGGCACCATTTTTGGAAATGTCTATTTTTATATATAGGTATATATGTGTGTATGTGTGTGTGTGTACGGGCTATAACTTTCGAAAGAGTTAATTGATTTTGACGAAATTTGGTAGACACATTGGAATCCATCACCACACGAAGCTTATTTAAAATGGGCCCAATCGGACTAATTTAAGGGTGGTTTTTAGGGGTAGAAAAAAGTTTTTGGGCCCAAAAATAGCGAAAAAATTCTCAGAATTGTTTTAAAATTGAAATTTAACCTTTTAGTAAAGATCAAAATGTGCTGCTAAAATTTTATTAAAATCGGCCCGACAGGACCGGACTTACAAATTTTATAAAAACACCAGTTTGCGGATAGTGATTTACTTACTGAAGGGTGTATTTAATTTGGTACAGAGGTTGCATTGATAATAATATTGAAATGAAGAAAAAAAATATTATTTTAAGGGATGTATTAAGGGGTTAAATTTTTTATTTTGTCCAAAAACAAACTAAGTTTACACAAAGCCACAAAGCCTGTATTAGCAAATACACTATATTGTCGGCAGGGTTTTGGCACTGCGACCCGAGTTTTTATTTCATTAGAAAGAGCCCCTTCTAACTTAAATGATGCCAATAGGAAAAAGAGAGAATCCACACGAGATCAATTAAATCGTTTATTATTTAAACAATCGACGACATGTTTCGACCCATCAGGTCATCTTCAGGTCAACATTACTAAAATATATTACAAAATAAAAATACATAAGTATACTAATAGATACAAAAATTGAGACAAGTATTATTTACATACAAGACATCATTACAACATTATATAGTGAGTATGGCAAAAAATACCATATATATCTCGTGTGTAATGATATTATGACTCGTGTGACTGTTAAACTTCGCTATCGCTCGTTTTAGCATACTGTTACTACTGATCGTCAGTAATATATCTCAATGCCCCACTAGATATACTATATTTACTACCTATTTGAAACGTTGACAATAAAAAACAGTAGTTTCGGAGACCAAAACGTTAAAAAATGTTGAGGGCAGTATAGCCTAGTGGTTAGCGTGATTAGTGCCGCAACTTCTGGACTGGACTGCCGTGGGTTCGAATCCCACCTGCGCTCATGGATGTTTTGTAATGTTATTTAGTTTTAAGATAGTTGCTATTTAGTGTAGTTGAAAGACACTAATGACCTGAGATGTCGACGCGTGTATAATCTACAATAAATAAATTAAGGTAAAAGATGTTCTAGGATTGAAATTTCTCGCACGGAAAAACTTCAGCGTCACTTCTGGAACATCCTGTATATAGTTGGCCGCTACGTGCGGTTGAGAGCTGCCGTGACTTGAATCGCAATCTTGAATTACGATTTTCATCAAATCATTTTTCTATCTCTCTCCTTCACTTACACTTTAGCGAGGTCATTTTTATTTATGATGAACTCTTCTTCTCTATTATATTCGCACTTAACGCCAGTGGCGCGCAAAATCAACTCAATATTAAATTACAATTAAAGCTTCAATCAATCGATATTAATTCGGGATTAGAGATAATAGTTTCACGGCCGGCGTTAATAGAATTAAGATAAGAATCTTTCGGGCTTATGAGCCGTGGTCTACTGGAATGGCTCCTTCTTCTTCCAGACGCTTCGCTTGCAACTGCGGCAAGCATCTTCAGTGGTGTGTTCGACGTGGTCGTAGTGTTCTTCTCGGTGTCCTGCTGTCGACAGCAGGACACCGAGAAGAACACTACGACCACGTCGAACACACCACTGATGATGCTTGCCGCAGTTGCAAGCGAAACGTCTGGAAGAAAAAGGAGCCATTCCATTCCATAAGCCCGAAATATTATTATCTTAATTCTGAAACATTAGTAGTTACGATTACAATAAAATTTCCCTTAAGCCATGGACACATAAGTATCCAAAGCCTGCTTACAATATTGCATTATATTTTGAAACGTCAAAAAATTGATTTTCAAACTTGTAAAATTTATAAAATAAAATGAATTATTATTGGGATGAGATTTAGCTATATCGATTTTTTGCCTCCCAAAACCCTTTTTCAGTAAATTTCACCCAAATCGTTAGAGCCGTTTCATTCCTGTAAGCGTCACAATTCAAAGTTTCATTAATTTTTTAGTCGGTATTTTTTGATTCGAGGTCATTCCAATTCACTACCTTCGCTGAAGAAGTATAACTTCAAAAATATATTACATTAGTTTAATTGATCAGTTAAAGTTTCAAGTCTTCATGGTTCACGGGTTTGTAGGCCGTGGTTCGGTGGTATTTCTACTTGACGTTTCGTCTACAATTGCGGTAGACATTCTCAAAGGCAATGTGGCAGCGGTCGAAGTGTCCTCCTTGGCGGCTCACACTGACTTGTGAGCCGCCAAGGAGGACACTTCGACCGCTGCCACATCGCCTTTGAAAATGTCTACCGGAGTTGTAGACGAAACGTCAGGTAGAAATACCATCGGACCACGGCCTACAAGCCCGGAAACCATGAAGACTTGGAACAATGCCGGCCATGAAAGCTTGCACACTTAGTTAAAGTTTCGTTTTTGGGAGAAACCATAGAAAATGGTACGCTAAATTCGCTGTGTAGTAAATAGTTAATACAGATAGCAAGTTGTTAAATGACATTGTTTTTCAATAAAAAGGGTAAAATAAAAATTGAACTCATTTTTTATGATGCCTCCACTCCACTGTATGAAGAGCTATGCGATAAAATATGTGAAAAATGCTTTAATGGAGGGTAAATTGCTTTTGGTGGCGATAAAAATCGAGAACGTTAATTGAAAAGAGAGCTATTGTTCGGTTTATTGGAATTTATTATGTGTTTCACAATTTTACTGAATTATTCCAGTTTTGTTAATAACATTTCCTACGTGTAATTTTTTAAATACTTTGAACGTTCGAATATTTTACGAAGGTAAGCCTTTTTTCGCCATACCCACTATAAAATAGCTGCTTTATATGCATGTAAAGTGACTTTTGACAGGCCGGTGAACGGAAACGTATCTTTCCCACACCAGTGTTGGGAATAGACGTGGTCGTTATTTCACGTCACTAGTTACAATAACTAGCTACGCGGTATGTAACCGAATCACTAGTTTCGAGTTACATTACAAGTAGTGATTTTTGCAAATGCGTTACTAAGCGAGAGCGGGTGACAGTGACACGAATAAATCCGAAGTAACCCGAACACGCACATGCCGTGATTTAAGTGTATAGCTACAAACACTTAGATAGTGATTTAATGTATTTTAGTTTCGTCTCGTTTCGTGTGTAACTGTATAGTTGGTAACTGGTGGAGGTATTTATGCAAGCAATCACAGTAGCTGAATAAAAATAACTAGTTACAAAAATCACTAGTTTTGAAACAGGTGACGCCGACCAAGTCACTGGTTTCGTTACGTTTCTTGAAAATAACGTAACGACCCACGTCTAGTTGGGAAAGCAAGCCATTTTCATATACCTAGTGATTTATGTTTATTCGCGGACTGATCCGCCCGCTATTACCTACCGACAGTTACTCTCGGTCTACTATAGAAGTGAAGTTGGCGACTAAAACTCGTTATATAACTCGTTTTCTACTGATAAGTAATATAACTCATTACGCAACTATAAGATACAGGGTGGTGACCGTAACTGCTGCATATAGGGATTTAACCCGTAAAATCAAACTTTCGCGATTTCCGCTTCCCTAATTATTTTAAGAAAAATATCTTCAAATAATAGTTTTAGAACATGAAAATCTGCATCTAAATAATTAAACAAAATTAATTTTGCATGCTTTGTAACGGCAGAATTTTAATATGAAAATGTGAAAATTATCTCAAAAACAGATAGCAATAGCTATGGAACTTAAACAAAATGATGACGTTTTAGCTATCAGAATAATTTCTAAACATTTTGTTCAAGTTCCATGGCTATCGCTATCTGTTTTTGAGGTAATTCTGACATTTTCATATCAAATTTCTGCCGTTACAAAGCGTGCAAAATTAATTTTGTTTAATGATTTAGATGCAGAATTTTATGTTCTAAAACTTTTATTTGAAGATATTTTCTTAAAATAATTAGGGAAACAGGAAATCGCGAAAGTTTGATTTTACAGGTTAAATCCCTATGTGCAGCAGTCACGGTCACCACCTTGGATACCAACTGTAAAATATTTTAAGAATTTATGAAAAATAAGTAGGTACATTAAATTATAACATCCAGGCACACAACATGACATAAAGAGTAATTAACACTACGGAACACAATCAACGAATGATCATAATATACCTGACAGGTCGTACTATAGTGTACAGTTGTGGCTTCACAAGCAACGTGATATTCTATCTCTGTTCTGAGTGGAAAACGAATAAAATGCATTTACATAAGTCTTGTCATTTGTTCCAACAGAGAAACCTGACAGATGCGAACCAGCTGTCAGCCATTTCCTTTTGTGGGAAATCTGCGGAAAAGGAATTACGATTTACAACAGATGTCGGCTTACAGTTTTCGCTTAGAACTAAAAAAGTACCTCGATTCTAATGAGTTGAGGTTCGGACGAAATGCCTGATTTAGTGACAAAAAAACATTGTACATTCAAACTAGAATCTCAACATTTTCAAAAAATAATTTACAAATATTTAATTAAAGAATGTTTTTCCGGGTCACAGCTCTACAAAGATATTATAGAAGGCCCAGGAATGTTCAGGACCAGGTTTTATTGTCGCAAATGCACAATAGGCCCTTCAATGGTACTTTCAATGGGCCCTTCAAAAGGCACTTCAAAGGGCCCTTCAAGGGGCTCTTCAGTGGGCCCTTCAAGGGGCCTTTCAGTGGGCCCTTCAAGGGGCCCTTCAGTGGGCCCTACAAGGGGCCCTTCAGTAGGCCTTACAAGTGGCCCTTCAGTGGGTCTACAATGGGTCCTTCAGTGGGCCCTACAAGGTGCCTTTCAGTAGGCCCTACAAGGGGCCCTTCAGTGGGTCCTTCAAGGGGCCCTTCAGTGGGCTAATCAATGGTTCCTTCAATGATCCCTACAATGGATCCTTCAATGGGCTCTTCAATTGGCCCTTATAGGCCTGAGTGAAGTGGGGCAAATGTTTTCAGTCCCCCAATGTAATATCTATCTGTCTATCTATATATCTGTCTGTCTGTCTGTCTGCCTTGAAAGAACGCAGTAAGTATAGGGATGGGACACACAAGGATTTAGGTAAATGGCGGAAACTCCGCTTTCAAAGCTACATTAGGCACGCTAACTTCCAGGTAAAACCGCCGACAACAAAGTAGGCTTTGTACATAAACTAGTGACAAAGTTATACTCGCTGTTTACACAGCGTATAAACGCAACGGTCAATGAAACGGTGGAAAACCCCGGCAGGTATTTGTGTAGTCTTGTGCGGGAATTGAGTCGCTTAGCAAGCAGCTAAATCCATCGGGGAATAGCGCAGATGCACAGGTAGAAACCTTAGATTCTTTCGTATCGCACAGATCCGGTCTTATCCGGGGGAAAAATTATTCAACCGGTGGAACGTTCGTTGTAAAATTCATTGAACAAGGTTTTATTAAAATGTACTGAAAATAAGAAAAATAATATTTAATTTAGGTTCACATTATTATAAAAGGATGGGTCGTCACGACCCACGCTTTTATAATTATGAACTTAAAATTAAATTTTATTTTTTACTTTAGTACATTTTAATAAAAGCTTGTTTTTTTACTTATTTTATTTTTAAATTTTTAGTCATATACATTATTTTTAGGTATATTATATAAAAAAGTTTGTAAAAACGACTGGAGACACGTTCTCCCACCACCAACGCCAATACTTCCACCACATTTTATTTTTTTATTTTGAATTTGAATGTAGGAGGCTGACTGTAAAACTAAAGAAAAAATTCGACTGATGACCAGTCCTATACTTCCCACCTAGTAAATATTAAATATTTACTAGGTGGGAAGTATAGGGAAAAAAAGTGTTTATTTTTTGCAAATTTTGCAAAAAATAAACACTTTTTTTTTATTCTTTGACTAGGCCCAAATAACCTTAGCTGTTGGTGGTCTTTAAAACACAATTTAATTTTTATTCTTTGAAAAAAGCATGGCCCTCTTTTTATTTGGTGATCTACTGATGGCTAACTTAATATAGCAAAAATCATGGTTACCTTGATTTGCGTACAATTTTTATTTTTTTTAGTAAAATATTTTTTTTCTCGAAAACTATACATTTTAGAGAAAAAAAATATTTACATTTTTTTCATATTATAACATCTAGAATTCATTTACATTTTTTTTACCTATGTTAATACGTGACATTGAGGACGTTTTTTTGAATATCTCAGGATCCACTGAACCGATTTGACTCAAAATCTAATCAGATCTAAGTTAAAGGCTGATAAACACAATAGAACAATCGGCATGCCCGTATGTTGTTCCGTTCTTAAGATATCGAAGGCGAAAAATTGACCACACACATACACACACACACACATACACACACACACATACACACACACATACACACACACACATACAGACATCAGTCAGAAAATGATCTTAAACGATTGCTAGGGTCTCAAAACGTGAAAATCTGTTGAAATCTCGAAATATTTTTTTCGGACTAAATCCATTACTTCCCTACCATAGTAGAGGTGGGAAGTAAAAAATGTTTGTTACTTTTAAGGGTCAATTTGATTCCTGTTTTGAAGTCAGTTAAATTTTTTTTCATTTTACACTTTTAAGTGCCCTTTTATTTAAAAAAAATTGTGTTTTAAAGACCACCAACAGCTAAGGTTATTTGGGCCTAGCACCAATTCATATTTTGAATTCATTATTTTTTTTAATAGTAAATTGAAAATCCAATCGACACTTTTACCAGCTCTCGGGCTAGAACCCGGGAACTGGGGACTTGTAATAGAGGAATCATAGCAACGCCATGCAAACAACAGCATTGCTACACGCTCGGCTATTCTCAAGCCCTTTTATTTTTTTAAGTAAATAATAATGTACTTCAGTGTTTTAATTAGCTACCTGTCTTTTGTGATTTTATCGACTATTTTTGTATACAAATGCTTACTGCACATAGAAAATAAGCGGTAATTAATTCGTGCCTAATCTCACGTGGAGACTTATCTGCCATTTAATCCAAAGTTGCGTCACTTCGTGAGAAGAAAGTTAAGCTTAAGGGCGGTTGTTCAGTGGCGTATCTCACTTTTTGTCAGTTACGCCTTTTTACGTGAGGAACGAATTATTTTAATAGTCTGTAACCTTTGGAGAGAGACAACAAAAAATTGTATATGCGTCAAATTTTGCGAAAAAATGTACAACATGTTAGCAAGAAATTAATAAATTCATAGACGACAGTCTTATTTAATATTTATTAGTGGACATTTTTTAAATTGTTTTTCGATCCCGTACCAGAAATGGTAAAAAAAAATGAAACCCTTTTGGTGAAACGTCATTGTTTGTCTGTCTGTCACAGTCAATTTTCTCAGGAACTACGTACGTTATCGACTCGAAATAATTTGACATAGTTATAAAGCTTATGTACCCGCACGTGTTCAAGTTTCAGATTGAAAAAAAATATTTTTGTCTATTTTTGAGGAGTTAAAAGTTGACGGTACATTTTTGACATTAAACTACGTCTTTCCCGGCGGTGTATAGGGGGGTAAAATGATGCGTTACAAAAAATGTGTGACTCAAACTATCATAGTTACGCCATAGTTTGTGTTTTGTATCATATATGGCACGTTATTTTTTTTTTACAGATGTGATATTAAAAACTATATTAATTGTAAGATAAAACTATAGAAGGTCTACGTCTTCGGTGGCGGTACAATCGTAATTGTCATTTTTTGCTTTTATTTTTATTCAACTTTATTTTAACATGATATTAATATTGATTTCTTTGTTTCAGGTATGTAAATTTTGCCTTCAAAAATCATTTGTGTAAGAAGAAACAAAAGACGTAAGTTTTAGTTCATAAAATTATGTAAAAATAAACTGTTTCCTTTTCTAAATGAGACTAAAAAACAAAAGAATAATATTGTGTTTCACAGGTTTGTTATTTAAAGGTTTGCTTTTTTGCGTCGGGGATTTTTTAAATTTTTAATTTATTTTTTATATCATGTATGTCATGTTAATGTTTTTTGACCGATGTGACGTCATTATAAAAAAGTTCGACTGATGACCAGTCCTATATACTTTCCACCTAGTAAATATTGGTAAAAAATAAACACTCTTTTTTTATTCTTTGAAAAAAAGCATGGCCCTCTTTTTTGTACGATTGGTCATTGGTTTTGTATGTCGGAGTGCTGGTGTCCAGGTTTTACTGAGATTGAGACCTTCATCTTTTCGGTTAAAATTCTGTTTGTATTTTTGTATTTCTATGGCCTCTCGTATATTCGTGGGTAATAACTCAACGTTCTGTCTATGGCTCGGGTTTCTTCGAAGAGGATCTTATGATTGTCCAGATTGTAGACGAAACGTCAGGTAAAAATACCACCGGACCACGGCCTACAAGCCCGAAAACCATGAAGATTTGAAACAATGCCGGCCGTGAAAGCTTGCACACCTGGATAAGATTTATACAGTTTATGAAATTGAAATGCGATCCTGTTTAAAACTAATGTTTTCGAACTTTATTCACTTTAGTTTTGAGGAAGCATTTTCAGTTGGCGCCTGTTCACTTGAACGCCTCACCATCAAACGACCTGCGCCCCCTTTCAATTGAATATTTGAACAGTTCCTTTGTACGTGTATATTTGTATAATCCTTTGCAAATGTAAAGACGGGTTTACATTTCAGAATCGCGTCGTTTCAATACGTGTTTAAATTTTAGAGAGAGATAAAAATATATGAGCACTGTGGTTGGAATAAAAACAAAACTAACGATAGTTACTTCTTACCACAACAGTTTTATTGATGGATGTACATTTCGAAAGCTATGCTTTCATCTTCAGCAAACACTATACATGTATGTATAGATTTTACTTTACTCACTCGCTTCGCTCGTTCGCTCCCGGGTGAATTCCGATGTTTTAATAGTTATTCTGTTAACCAGGGCGGAGACAAATCCAAAAAATCAAAGATCATGAAAATCGGTCCAGCCGTTCTCGAGTTATATATGGCGTAACTAACTAACTAACACGACTTTCTTTTATATATATAAAAAAGGCTGCAATATGTTTGAGAATTTAAAAACAGCACTTCAAAAAAATTGTATAAAAACATGATTATATCTTTAGATAAGAAATTCGGCGCTTTTTTAGTACGGAAATTTACTAACTGTAGGTGCATTAATTTAAGTTCGAACTTCTAACTGCAGTTCTGTTCCGAGTCAAGCAACTTTTCAGTTACATGGCGGAAGTTAAACTTCACCTGAACCCGTATTTGTTTTATTCAGTCTCTGCAGTAGACACACGCACATATCCAGTACCACAAGACAATGTAGCTTATGTTGATTTTTGACGTGAATAACGTCTAATGTTTCATTTACTGGGGTGGCATCTGAAAAATATTGGATGTTACGGAATTAGAAGGAAGTAGTCGTAATATGAAATAAAAAAACTTTTATCTATGTTAAGGTCTATGTTGACGTAAGCCAGGTGACTGTGTGGTAAAGTACTAGTCTACCGATAGGTTTAAACGCCAAGTCCGGTTTTGAATCCCAAAGGCATTTAAAAAAATTTTATAATGGAAATATATAGGTATTAATAACAATTTATAATATAAATAAAAAACTTTTTAACAAAAAAAAAACCTCCTTCAAAAAGGCACTAAAAAGAGGAAAATAATGAAATTTTGAGGTCTGTCCAATTAAAATATGAAGTTGGTTAAAAAGAAGATAATAATCACTATACTATACTTTTTAACCGACTTCATATTTTAATTGGCACAGACCTCAAAATTTCATTATTTTCCTCTTTTTAGTGCTTTTTTGCAGGAGGTTTTTTTTTGTTAAAAAGTTTTTTATTTTTTACTTTTTAGTGTCAAAAAGTAACATTTACCTTAAAGAATCACACGCCGTTACTTACTTTTATTAAAATCAGCCGAACTACTGAACCGATTTTGATGACATTTCTATGGGACCAATCTGAAAGTATATCCTTTCAAATAAAAAAAAATTTCAAAATCGGTTCATAAACGACAAAGTTATCCGCGAACATACATAAAACATAAAAAATATATACGGTCGAATTGAGAAACCTCCTTTTTTTGAAGTCGGTTAAAAAATAAAATTACAATTATTTTATTTATTATTTGTAAGTTACGAAGATTTGATTTTATAAGATAAATAAAAGTAGATGTATTAATACAATAATTTGTTTGAACCGCGCGATACAGACATATCCATTTGACTTGTGCGATTTTGTATCGTGACCATAGATGTGCGCGTGTATTTCTTCTTCTTCTCCTATTCAATCTCCTATTTCTCCAGCTGCGGTTCGCTTGTTACTTATGCAAGTACTGCTTACATAAACAAGGTCTGTAGGTTTCGTGTAATTCTCTATCATTTTGACAGCAGCAGACCACCTTCAGTCGCCGCTAAGGCTTTATACACACCATTACCGGTGCCATTTTGTATATATTTACAATATTGTTCGCGTTGTTTGTTTCAAAATACTTGAAGATTACTGAAGGATCAAGACACATACAAATACAATGGGGGTTCCGCTGAAATAATGGCGTGAAATTTGCAGAATATCTTTGTATTAAATGTTAAAAGTCTAAAATAATTGAGTGCTTGTAAACACATTAACTTCATAAAGTTTTGTTGTTTGATAAAATGTCGGTTTTTAGAGAGGGGTCTCAAAATTAGGTTATGCTTATGTGCCCCTACAAATGTCTTAAGGTACGTGCAGTACGCAGCTGGGATTCTAGATGGTAGCACGTATGGTAGATGGTAGCATGTATGGTAGATGGTGGCTGAAATTATAAGCGCTTATAGGTTTGCACAACGAAGCTTTGATAGTAGCATTGATACAAGCTTAAATCGCGTTTGATATGTCAGATAGCGAAGACGAATATTTGTGTTCTTCTGCTACAAAGTGGTATATTTTAAATACAAATTTGGGTAAGAGCTATCATGTCCACCCTATTAATAGAAAACGATCTAAACATGGCGATTTTTATCATTTATACCAAGAATTTAAATTTTACCCAAACACACAGACATCTTTCTAAAAATAGTGTGGTGACCTTGAAACAAAAATTTGTTATACATTTTGATTTCGATTTTCGGACCCATTACAATAACTTCCAATGGGAAGTTAATAAAAGTTTTAAAAAACCCGACTACTTAAATGAAGAAAACAAGCAAAACAAAACGTAAGACAATTTTTTTTTCTTATCTGTGGTCGGGGCCTGTTTGGGAGCTGAAGAAAAAAATTCGGTATTCCAGTCCCCGACTACTGATAACAAAATAAAAGTACTGTCTTACGTTTTGATTTGCTTGTATTTTTCATTTACGTATACCTAGTCGGGTTTTAGTTTTTTTAACTTTTATTTTAATTCAAATTTTTTAGTTTTTTTATTTATTTTATTGTAGATTATAGACGCGTCGACATCTAAGGTCATTAGCGTATTTCAACTACACTAAATAACAACTAACTTAAAACTAAATAACATCACAAAACATCCATGAGCGCAAGTGGGTTTCGAACCCACGGCAGTCCAGTCTAGAGGTTGCAGCGCCAAGCACGCTACCATCTAGGCTATACTGCCCTCTTTTAGTTTTTTTTTTTTTTTTAATGAACCTATTTATTATACAGGGTGTTTCAAAATATATGCGCAGGACTTCAGGATGTGATAGCTCGTCCAAAAATATGAAAAAAAAGTTTCTATTAACTTACCCTCTAAAATGCACCATTTTAGAGATACAGGGTGTTGAAATTGAAAAAAAAAAAAAATTCGTTTTTTGCGAATATCTCCGGAACCGTTTATCGTACAGAAAACAGCTTCTGTAAGCATTTTCTACTCATAATAAGCTATGTTTTGTGCGGATTTTTTTTTTTAAGTCATAATTGGTGAAGGTTTTGAAGGGGTAATTGGTGTTTTTATGGTGCATTTTAGAGGGTAAGTTAATAGAAACTTTTTTTCATATTTTTGGATGAGCTATCACATCCTGAAGTCCTGCGCATATATTATGAAACACCCTGTATAATTTCTTAATAAATAATAAATAAAAACAATTTTAAACAAAATCATCGTTAGGCAAATTACCGCTATGTTTAACCTGTGGCGCCTGTGGAGTTTGCTATGTTTTAGGTTTGTTTCGAACTTATTATAGGTTTGCGTCCGTAGTTTGTTTTGTTTTTTCCGTACCTCCGTATGGAACCCTATTACTCTGCCTACGATGCTTGTCTGTCCGTCCATCTCTCACAGGACTCTATCTCACAAACGGTAAGATACTAAGAAGTAGCTAGTTTACACTTGTCGTCTAGATGGCTCTTACATGACCGAATCGACTCACGATTTTATATCATGACGTCTAGCGTCCGCCATATTGAATTTCCTGTGACGTTATGTAACCCAGGACATACTTTGGATCAAGACGATTTCAACGACACCTAATTTGTTGAAATCGGTTCAGTAGTTTAGGCTGTCCGAGGTAGCAAACTATTTACTGCTCACATACGTAGGTACACATACATATTAGCGAAAAATATTATTATTGGTTATTGGTTATTATTTATGTTCCGTCTAGTTATTAATACTTAATTATTGAAAGGCTAAGACGTCATTGCGAGAAGTTCAGTCTACGGATTTTTGTTTGTATAACGAAATACTCTTGTCGTCATAAGCGCTGGTCATTAAGACAAGGGCACACAGAGGGTATAGATTTTTATATCTGACTAGATATCATTATGTTGTGTCGACCAGCGAACGAGACGCTGCGATATATTATATTATATAAATACTCGTGTCGTCACAAGCGCTGGTCATTAAGACAAGGGCACACAGAGGGTATGAATTTTTATATCTGACTAGATATCATTATGTTGTGTCGACCAACGAACGAGACGCTGCGATATATTATATTATATAAATACTCGTGTCGTCACAAGCGCTGGTCATTAAGACAAGGGCACACAGAGGGTATGAATTTTTATATCTGACTAGATATCATTATGTTGTGTCGACCAACGAACGAGACGCTGCGATATATTATATTATATAAATACTCGTGTCGTCACAAGCGCTGGTCATTAAGACAAGGGCACACAGAGGGTATGGATTTTTATATCTGACTAGATATCATTATGTTGTGTCGACCAGCGAACGAGACGCTGCGATATATTATATTTTGTTAAAATAATACTTTGCCCGTTTTGAGTCGGGCTTTTGATTTGGATTATTATATTTTGCTCTAACATACATAACCCTTCTTCTGGCTTTGCCGTAGTCGGGTAAGAATAGCTGATAATCCGAACTTGTTTTCAAAAACGTTTTTAAAATTATTCACGTTTAAGAAATATTAAATACTAAAAAAGATTTTTGCGTTCGTTTCACTTATTCCGCAAATCATGATAAAAAGTTTCGACTGAACTTTTCAGTTAAAATATCTAGATATCTGTGTCACAGCCTCTTCGAATAGCGGTTTTAATATTCAGAAGTTTCATCAATTATTGAATAGATTAAAAGTGTGTTCACTGAGATATGTTGATTGATTCAAATTTTACGCTAAATGTCAGTCGAAAATCCGTCGCTTGACCGTTTTCATGGTTCGAGATTAACTTATTTCAGAACAGATCAATAAAACAAACGCGTGGTCACGTAATTCGAAAAAAGGTATCTATCATTAATTATTTACTAATTATTATCAATATCTGGATGACCGAGCTTTTCTCGGATGAGTTAAAAAAAATAGTACTTAAAGTTCCCATTTCATCAAAATCGTTAGTCGTTTTTAAGAAAAAAATTACATTCCTATAAGTAAGTAGATAATATTATTATACGTCAGTATACGTCATACTACATAACGTATGTACCTACATATTTTATATACTTAGGTAATATAAAATTAATATACCTATTTATTTAAATATTAGTTAAAAAAATAACAACAATAAAATCTAAACATAATTATGTAAGTATAATTATGTTTAGATTTTATTGTTGTTATTTTTTTACTTTTCAAATAATTACTGATTATTTTAATAAGTTAAGGATTGACTTTCAGAGTAATTTGATATAAATAATTAAAATAGTTTGTTTTTTCCAAAGCCTACTCACCATACGACACTGTTTTATAACGTTAAAAACACTGTTTTTTAAAATGATAAAATCGATAAGAAAACGATTTTTTCCAGGGATGAGACCTAGCTAGATCGATTTTTTGCCCCCCGAAACCCCTTTTCGGTAAATTTGATCAAAATCGTTAGAGCCGTTTTCGAGAAAATATTTATATAGGTACATATATACAAGATTTGCTCGTTTAATAATATAGGGATAACGAGGATTGGTGACCAAACATACACAAAATATAACATTTAAAAATAGCGTTGGGAGAGCTGTAACCGTTTTTAGGCGAGGGGAAAGAATTTGAGATGAAGAATGCAGGAGGTAGGTGACTTCCGGTAGAAAATATTCAATTCTTAGACTACTTTGTTTTAAAACAACAAAGATGTGTTCAAAATTTGAACTACGTAGGTATTATATTTTCTACATTAATTTTGCACTGCGGCATATTTTGTCAATTAAATTATTTCAATTATCATATTTTAAAATGCTGATATAACACTGCTGTATTATTTATTGTGCCTGTTAATTATTCCGTTTGCCACTATTATAGAAGCCATCTGTAAATCCCGAAACGATCAAATTACACGACTGTTGTATACAGACAATTTTCTGGTATCGTACATACCTGCTCGTTACCTACATATAGCGGCACGCTATATGCAACATTCGCTAGTGTACAAAGTCTAGTAGCGTCCATAGATTTTTATTTATTGTAAACTAGCGGCCCCGTCTGGCTTCGCCCAGACTGCTATACGATACTCTCTCGCTTCGCTCGTTCGCTTGAATAATATAATTACATTACTCACTCGCTTCGCTCGTTCGCTCTCGGGTGAATTTTTCCGTTGTTTTAATAGTTATTCTGTTAACCAGGGCGGAGACAAATTCAAAAAATAAAAGATCATGAAAATCGGTCCACCGTTCTCGAGTTATAAATGGTGTAACTAACACGACTTTCTTTATATATATATAGCAACTTAGGTCATTAGTCATTAGCGTCTTGATTATATAAAATAACAATTAACTGAAAACTAAATGACATCACAAAACATCCATGAGCGGAGGCGGGATTCGAACCCACGACAGTCTTATCCAGAGAACGCGACGCTAACCACTGGACCACAATGCCCTCAGCGTCCATAGAGATATTACAGATAGAGGAGGGGAGTCATAGGCACAACTATAGGTGAGAGTGTCAGGTTCGAAAGAAGAGATAGAAAACGAATAGTTTTTTTTTTTCTTGTCTTCTGACATGTGATAGAAAAAGACAGAATTATACACATTGATTCTCTATCTTTATTACCAACACGTCATGTAAAGTAGCTATTTTATAGTAGGTATGACAGAGGACAGAGTGGTCTAGTGGCCAGCGTGTCGGCCTCTAGATCAGACGATCGTAGGTTCGAATCTTACCTGCGCTCATGGATGTTTTGTGATGTTATTTAGTTTTAAGAGAATTATTATATTATAATGTATTTAAGACGCTAATGACCTAAGTTGTCGACGCGTCTATAATTTACAATAAATAAATAAAGTAGATATGACAAAAATAATTTTTACACAGTAAATAAATAGTATAGAACGCTGTTTAAATCTTTTCAAATTTTTTATATTATCGATGGCTTTATATTTCTCTACAAACGATTGAGATAAACCAAAATATTTTTGTTGTTGTAACAACAATAAAGTCTATACACTGAATGTAAAGCTCAGACGTGCAAATAAAAAAAGAGGAAAGTATTGTGAATTTATAGACTTATACTGGGTTGCAGAAAGCATTGTCAGAAAATTTGATTTGACCTTAGATTGTGTACCACACATATTCTCCATGAGAAAAGCATTGTAGAATTTTGAATCGATCTTGCTCGAAAAATAATTGATCGATTGAAACGATATTTTTTTAAAACTGTGTATACATGTATTTATTTACCTAGTTGTCGTGCTATGGGCATAGTGTCAGAAAATTCTAAATTTTCGTATACTTATTAAGGATACTATAATACAAATACCATTAAAATTTGAAGTTGATTGACCATCTCTATCTCGAGATAAACTTAATTAAAGTTCGGATAATTAACACGGAGAGCATAGGAAAGGTTGTGTTTTTGACAAGTTTTTTAATTTAAAAAAAAAAGTAACAGTCAGAAATTTTCAAAAAACTGTTCGTTGATGTTTTTGTTCTGAGTTTAAAAAAGAAAATCCAAAAATTATTGACCTTTTTATTGTTGAGATATAATATCGCAAAGTTCAACAATTTATGAGAAAAGATTGACATTGTTATATAATCCAAGCGAACAAACTAAGTGAAATATGTGTAACTATGTGAACAACAGTTTAGGTACAATCTCTAACAAATTTTTTTTACATTTAACACTATACTTATTTATTGTTTTACAGCGTATTATGAACGAAACTTTTGGATGTTATTATCACAAGACAACTACCTTAACATAGTTTTTTGTACAATATTCACTTCGAAACAACATTTTTCTATGCATTTTGATCAAAATTTTACTTAAAAAGCGATCTTTTTCTATGTAGATTAAATATATTTTGTTTTTGTTGTGAAGTACATTCTAATGTTCCATTTGACAGGGAGTTTGACTACGACAGAAGGACAGTGTGATGTAACGGTTAGCGTTGCAGGCCTTTGGATCACACTGTCGTGGGTTCGAATCCCACCTCCGCTCATTGATGTTTTGTGATGTCATTTAGTTTTAAGTTATTTGTTATTGGATTTGATGTAATTAAAAGACGCTAATGACCTAAGTTGTCGACGCGTCTATAATCTATACAATAATAAATTGACTACGACATTAGACTGCTCCTGCATGTATAAACACTGTAATTATAATGATCACAATCTGTAAGGTCATTGTCAGATCAGATCTTTTGACAATGCTTGCTGCAACCCAGTATTAGATTTTGTTCTTGCGACAACATTGGGAAATAATGCAGATGAAAGGGAAGAAGCTGTCTTTGTGTGGATGAGATACCTACCTACTACTCGAATGAGGTTTATTATATGTTAAGTTCTTTTGTAATCGTATACCGTTATGTTATTGTTTTCTTTAGCTTGTTTTGAAACACGTGCGATAACAACATAAATACAGTAAAGCCTCTATTTAACGGATAACCGCGGGACAAACGTTGTTCTCTCCACAACTTCTTTAATGTTATTTTTAGGGTTTCGTACCTCAGAAAGAAAAAACGGAACGCTTATTGTTATAAAAAGTTTTTGTACAAAAATATAGTAAAGAATAGGTGCGTTTGGTATCAAGGTGTAGTGTAAAAAGTGTAAGCACTTTTGACACTATTACGTTTGTTATACAAAAGTGTAAAATAACTGATCTGTTTGTTATTTCAGTGCGGGACTAAAAGTGTAACAACTATTAGTCCTGACTTTTGAGCAGGTGCACGTAGTGTAGTGTAGGTCACGTGATATATGTCTGAATTGACAATCGCTTTGACAGATTTGATACTTTTTTCGTACTCTGTTTTTTACATTTTTTGTCTCTTAAAAATGAATGAGCTTCAAAATGTAATGGTACAAGATAAATATGGCAGTGAGATTAACATTTTTACGACCAAAAAAAAACTGTAAAAACTAGAAATAATTAATTTATTAATTTATTTTGTAATGCGCATGTACAATCTACTCAGAATGTACACTAGCCCGTTTGTTACAAGTGTACATTTAGTTTACACTTTTGGTGAACTTTTTACACTTTTCAGTGAAAAATTATCTACACTACACTACACTACACCTTGATACCAAACGCACCTAATAGGTGCTAAGAGCACTGTGGATAAAAACTATAAAAAAAAATTATTAACTTCTGAACCACAACAATTTCATTATTGACCTAGCTGCACCCGCGTACTATTTTTATTATTACTATTTTTTTTTTTGTTTTTTAATTATCCTACCTTTTAGTCGTCGAGCTATAAGCAAACAAACAGACAGATTTTTTTCACTACTTGATTGTTGTGAACATAAGGGAGAAAAAATCGTTATGATTTATAAGGCTCGTATTCACCGAGCCTAGCTAGTTATTTTATTCCGTTGATTTATTCCCCTGGTAACTATTACTCGGAATAAATAGCAATGATTCAATTCACCAAACGTAGTTAAGTTTACTACATGTATAAATCGTAAGAATAACTATTCTGTTCAATTTCAAGGGTATAATTATTTATTCAAATCAAAATACAGAAGATCTGTAAGGTTAAATATTTATTCGGCTAGTAAAATAGGATGGCCACGAAATGCACAAATTACTTTATGACCTGACGACATTTTCAGGTAAATATTAATTCCATATCTTTCAGGTAAAGGTTTTTGTAGTAAAATAAAATAAATTTACATTTTCGATCGATGCGTCATCGGTCGGGTCTTTGGTAAACGTGCTTTAGAATCAAAATATTTGACAACATGTCCAAGGTGTATGGTATAAAGTAAATTTGTACCTATCGAATGAATTGCTTGGTGAATTGAAAGTTAATTTTATTCCAAGGAATAAATTTATTCTAAGATTAGTTAACTTCTATCTTTAACAGTGTTTGGCGAATACAATATCAGTGAGTACAATGTCTACACAATTTAACATGAAAACTACAAATAAAAAATCTGGAATTAACCAGGCAATTAGTTTTTTAATTTAATTTAGGCCCGTATTCACCGAGCCTAGTTAGTTATTTATTCCGTTGATTTGTTCCCCTGGTAACTATTACTTGGAATAAATAGTGATAATTCAAATCACCAAACATAGTTAAGTTTACTGGAGGTGTAAATCGTAAGAATAGTTATTCTGTCCAATTTCAAGGGTATAAATATTTATTCGCCTAGTTAAATATAGGATGTGCACGAAATGTATAAATTACTTTATGGCCTGGCGACCTTTTCAGGGAAATATTAATTTCATATCTTTCAGGTAAAGGCTTTTGTCAGTAAAATATGTCAATATTCACCATTTTACATTTTCGATCGATGCGCCATCGGTCGGATCTTTAGTAAACGTGCTTTAGAATCAAAATATTTCACAAAATCTCCAAGGTGTATGGTATATAGTACATTTTTACCTGAAGCTACTATTCTATCGAATGGATTGCTTGGTGAATAGAAAGTTTATTTTATTCTAAGGAATAAATTTATTCTAAGGTTAGTAACTTCTATCTTTAACAGTGTTTGGTGAAAGGTGTTTTATTTATTTTAATTAAGTACGCATAAACTTGTACTTACACATTAGACATAAATTGTGTGTGTTTTAAAGACCACCAACAGCTAAGGTTATTTGGGCCTAGCACGAATTCATATTTTTATTTCATTATATTTTTTTTTAATAATAAATTGAAAATCCAATTGACACTTTTACCAGCTCTCGGGCTAAAACCCGAGAACTGGGGACTTGTAATAGAGGAACCATAGCAACTCTATTGCAGCATTGCTACACTCTCGGCCATTCTCAAGCCCACACATTAGACATAATATAATCTCATTTCTATTGGTTAAATTTCCCGGTTATTGCGATATTTGTCGCCCACGCCTTAATCCGTAATTTCCCAGTATAAATTCTATATAATAGTGTTGGCTTTTCGCGACGTACGTCACTGGCGGTGACATCCGTTGCTGTGTAATCGGTTTTAGTGTAAAGCCTCTACGAAAGACTCCTACATCCTGGCTTAGGCGGTTGCCTTTGCGCTTTGCACCGTACTAGCTCCTGTATCGCCCTTGTTGTGCCAATCCACGTTGACATATTGCCTATGATGTTAGAATCAATACCACTAGTACATACGTCGCTATGCAGGACCGGCTCACGAATATTTATTTTAATGATATTTTCGTTGGAGAGCAGCCAATTATATACAGTCGACTCTTGTTAATTCGAAACTCGAGGGACTCTTAAAATATTACGAATTATCGAGCGTTTGAAATATCAAATGATTCGACAACAAACAAACGTTGATACAAGTTACTTGTCGCAAAATGTATGTATGTACTTACAATCTTTCCGCCTCTTTCTCTCTGCAACTTTGAATTGTCGAGTGTTGAACGCCGATGAGTTCGAATTAACGCGTCGTTTTGTTATATAGCAATGATTTTTTCGTACAAATTACCAAGTGCATAAAAATGTATTGATTTAGTTCGAAATATAAAGAGATTTTGTAGGGAACTCGTGATAACTTTGAATTATAGAGAGGTTCGAATTATCGCAGGTTTGAATTAACAAGAGTCGACTGTAATTGTTTCGAAACATATAGGAAAAAATCATTTTACCAACCAGTGGTCACAGTCAGGATTCTAACCTGAACCTTTCCAATTTCGCGTCGGAATGAGCTTACAATACTCAACTGTGACATGATTGCTAAATTAATATTCTCTTTATATGCTTCAGAATCAATAGATTTTCACTACATGCGAGTGTCAATTCATATCTGCTAATTCAATAGCTATGATATGAAGTGAATCCTCGTACCAGCGAGAGCTGCTCTCCAACGAAAAAATCTTTCAATTGCATACAGCCGTATAAAAAAACTATTATTATTTATTTTAAAGACTCCTTTTTGACCGTGAGAGACATGGTCCTGAAAAAAAACTTTTTAACAAAAAAAAGCCTCCTTCAAAAAGCCAGTAAAAAGAGGAAAATAATGAAATTTTGAGGTCTGCGCCAATTTAATAAAATATGAAGTCGGTTAAAAAGAAGATATTAATCACTATATAGGTACTATACTTGTTAACCGACTTCATATTTTATTGAATTGGCGCAGACCTCGAAATTTCATTATTTTCCTCTTTTTAGTGACTTTTTGAAGAAGGTTTTTTTTGTTAAAAAGTTTTATATTTTCTAATTTTTAGAATCAAAAAGTGTAAAGGAATCACACGCCGTTACTCACTTTTATTAAACCGACTTTCTTACGCTGAAGGAATCACACGCCGTTACTTACTTTTATTAAAATCAGCCGAACTACTGGACCGATTTTGATGAAATTTATTTATTGTAGATTATAGACACGTCGACAACTTAGGTCATTAGCATCTTAAATACATTATATAATAATTCTCTTAAAACTAAATGACATCACAAAACATCCATGAGCGGAGGTGGGATTCGAAGCCACGACAGTGCGATCCAAAGACCGCTACGCTAACCGTTACACCACACTGTCCTCGCGAATAAACATTAATGGTTTGCTTTCCCACATTAATGTGACGCTATTTATGCATGCATATGTATTTTTAACAAGCGACTAGGCCCCGCAGTCAGGGTCCGTTCTGATTGGTCGAATACCTCATCTTGATGTCGTTTGACACTCACACACCTAAACGAACGTAACAACTAGCTAGTGAACTCTGTATACTATTATGAATAATTGATAGCGATTAAAAATGGGTTTTATAAAACCCATTTTTAATCGCTATTAACTATCCATAATAGTATAAAGAGTTCACTAGTTAGTTGTTAGGTTCGTTTAAGTGTGTGTGAGTGTCAAACGACATCAAGATGAGGTATTCGACCAATCAGAATAGACCCTGGCTGCGGGGCCTAGTCGCTTGTGTATTTTTAAAAGATGTTATATTACTATTATTATTATTACGCTTGGTACAATTTTTCTGCGGACGGGACAGCAATTTTTCTTGGGACAGCTCTGTCTTTTAACTTGTGACAGCCGTGTAACATCGTAACTGCGAAGCTGGTCTGCGCTTGTCAAACTTTAAGCACAAATAAAAGCATTAGATCTTGTTGCGATAACAGATTTTAGACAGAGCTTGGTTTGAGTTTGATTAATTGCCAAAATGGAAAATCTAATTAAGAACATCCCTGTTTGACCTGAGCTATGAGACCTGACCAATGTCTCTCTTAATAACTCCTGGATATCCTTAGTATTTAGTAGTTCAGGTAATAAGAAATTTTACCTGAAAAAATAATTAGGAATACAAATTTTAACACGGAGGTCGTGACCAAATACATAAATAAACGAATGCATAATGACTGCAAACAGTATATGAAAACACCTGTTGTAAAGAACAATGACGTAACACAATGCTGTAATCAGGAAAAATTCATTAATTCAATCCCTATACAGTGACATAGGTTTGAATTAATGCATTTTTCCTGATTACAGCATTGTGTTATGTCATTGTTTTTACAACAGGTGTTTCATATACTGTTTGCAGTCATTATGCATTCATTTAATTAAATAATTAGGAAGTTTTGAAATTTAAGTGTGCAAAAAAACTATTTTTTGACTGTGTTTACTTTTTAGTATCTCGAAGGCCAAAAATAGCTATTACAAAAAACATAGGGCGTAAAATTTCCTAAAAGTCTTGTTGAAAACTTTTTACGTAGCGATAATTTTAATACGTTAAAATACTGCTATATTCTGACGTTTTCATGTAAAAAATATTGTAACAAAATTGTTTTCTTACGTTGGTGGAATGAATTATTTATTTCAATAATTAAAAATGTAAACAACAATATACAATAATTCGTAACAATGAAAAGTCAATTTCAACAGTTAACACTCGATGCTTCTATTGTCGATAGCGGCGTATCATCTGGGGTTTTGCTACAATTTAATAAAATAATTCGGGTCGCAGTGCCAAACCCTACCTACAATATAGTGTACTTGCTAATACAGGGCATTGTGGCTTTATTATGTGAACTTAAATTTGTTTTTGGAAAAAAAAATTTCAACCCCTTAACACATCCCTTAAAATAGTAATTTTTTTCTTAATTGCAATATTATTATCAATCCAAAATCCGCACCAAATTAAATACACATTTCAGTCCGTCTCCGCAAACTAGTGTTTTCATAAAAAATTGTAAGTCCGGTCCTGTCGGGCCGATTTAAAAAAAAATTTAGCAGCACATTTTCATCTTAGCTAAAGGGTTACATTTCAATTTTGAAACGATTCTGAGAATTTTTCACAGAATTTATCCTGACTAAAATGCTTTTTAAAAATTCGACTGATGACCAGTCCTATACTTCCCACCTAGTAAATATTTACAAAAAATTAACACTCCTTTTTTATTCTTTGAAAAAAATCATGGCCCTCTTTTTTGTTTAGTGATTTACTGATGGCTAGCTTAATATAGCAAAAATCATGGTTACCTTGATTTATGTACAATTTTTATTTTTTTAGTAACATATTTTTTTTCTCGAAAACTGTACATTTTAGAGAAAAATATATTTGCATTTTTTTATATTTATTTTACCTATGTTAATACGTGACATTGAGAACGTTTTTTTTAATATCTCAGGATCCACTGAACCGATTTGACTCAAAATCTAATCAGATCTAAGTTAAAAGCTGATAAACACAATAGAACAATCGGCATGGCCGTATGTTGTTCCGTTTTTACGATATTGAAGGCGAAAAATTGACCACACACACACACACATATACAGACATCAGTCAGAAAATGATCTTAAACGATTGCTAGGGTCTCAAAACGTGAAGATCTGTTAAAATCTCGAAATATTTTTTTCGGACTAAATCCATTACTTTCCTACCATAGGTAGGAAGTAAAAAACACTGTTTTTGTAAGAAATGTTTAGGCGTCGCTGGGTTTGTGTTTTCGACATTCGGATAGCGTTATCAAATAAGCAAGACGAGGCTGAAGGAAGTGATAGTTTGTCGTAATGCACAATAAAATGCGTTTATATTATCTGATTGAAATATTCTGTTGTGAATAAAATATAACGCTGTTATACATTCCTGAAATGAGAAACAACTTTCGGTTGGAAATATTTTCAAAGCTTAAGGCGAAATTACTACTTTCTACTATCGTATAAGAATTTTTTGAAGTTATGCTTTTTTCGGACGTTGTGCGCTTGGTCGCAGGGGACTAAACTGAGACAAAACCTGATCATCACGTCACCAACCGTCAACTATAGCTATACCATAAATACAACAGCTTGCTGTAAGGTCAGCGTGGCCTAGTAGATAGAGCGGCTGTTTCTTACGCAATACGTCCCGGGTTCGAATCTCAGTATAGCAACATTAATGATAGTTTTTTTATCTTTTTGTTTTACTATTCCATATTCCACTTAATATTTATTTATGAACTGTGACTGTGTTTTGTAAAAAAAACTGTTTTCGTACGCTAACATGGCTTCGCTTCGCAGGGGGAGAGTTTCTCGTAATGTGGGTAATAAATCATAAATTCATAGCATTCGGGCGAAGCCGGACCGGGCCGCTAGTATATTAATAAAATATAGTCAAGTAAGTATTCAAAAAGTACAATATTATATATGTATCCATATTTTTTACGGGAACAATATTTTTAACCTTCAACTGAAAATTCAAAAAACGTACAGTGATAAAAAATAAAATCTTTTTTCGCGCTTTAGAAATTAATATCTGGATGACCGAGCTTTGCTCGGATGAGTTAAAAAAAAATAGTACCTAAAGTTCCCATTTCATCAAAATCGTTAGTCGTTTTTAAGAAAAAAAATTACATACCTATAAGTAGATAATATTAATATTATGATACGTCAGTATACGTCATACTACATAACGTATGTACCTACATATTTTATATAGGTAATATAAAAGTAATTACCTATTTATTTAAATATTAGTTAAAAAAATAACAACAATAAAATCTAAACATAATTATGTAAGTATAATTATGTTTAGATTTTATTGTTGTTATTTTTTTATTTTTCAAATAATTACTGATTATTTTAATAAGTTAAAGATTGCCTGTCAGAGTAATTTGACACAAATAATGAAAATAGTTTGTTTTTTCCAAAGCCTACTGACTATACGACACTGTTTTATAACGTTAAAAAAAATGTTTTTTAAAATGATAAAATCGATAAGAAAACGAATTTTTCCAGGGATGACCTAGCTAGATCGATTTTTTGCCCCCCGAAACCCCTTTTCGGTAAATTTGATCAAAATCGTTAGAGCCGTTTTCGAGAAAATATTTATATAGGTACATAGGTACATATATACAAGATTTGCTCGTTTAATAATATAGGGATATTTTTTACGGGAACAATATTTTTAACCTTCAACTGAAAATTCAAAAAACGTACGTTGGTAAAAAATAGTATCTTTTTTCGTGCTTTAGAAATTATTTTAATTTCTTAAAACATTTTTTTTAGAAAATTGAACAATGTGCTAATTTGATTGCCCCAAAAATACAGTTTCGCCTTAACAGCGACACATGTTGCAATATAGTTTCATTTTACTTTGTAATTTCTGCCGGAACCGTTGCTACTTTCAGAACGGTGAGCGCCTGTTGTAGACGGTGGAAGAACGGGGTATAGGTGGTATATGTGGCGGAAGCAAAGGCACATATAGTGATCCTATGTAATATTATTGTTCGCTTGCGTATAATATTCTATTTCAATGGCTAAATAAATCAAAGAGTCAGTTGGGAATAATTAGATTGCAGTGCGTTTGTGTCTAATTTAAAACCACCGTGTTTAATATTGTTACAGTACCTATATCGCGGGACTATAATGCAAAACATTGGTCATGAGGACAGTGTGGTGTAACGGTTAGCGTAGCGGCCTTCGGATCACACTGTCGTGGGTTCGAATCCCACTTCCGCTCATTAATATTTTGTGATGTCGTTTAGATTTAAGTGATTTGTTATTTAATGTAATTAAGACGCTAATGACCTAAGTTGTCGACGCGTCTATAATCCACAATAAATTTAAACATTGGTCATAATATTTTATTTTATAAAGTTGATATTTTTTTTGTTTTTGTAGTTGAACTCAAAAACACTTCCACTTTATAAAAAAATAATTTTTCTGAATTTATTTTTACGCTAAATAAACTCGTTCATTATTCATTTATTTCTGTAAAAAAATGAAAGTTAAAAAACTAAAACGCGACTACGGAAATGAAGAAAACAAGTAAATCAGAACGTAAGACAGTATTTGTTTTGTTATCAGTAGTTCGCGGGGGCTCGAACACCGACATTTTTTCTTCAGCTCCCGAACGACCTGTTCGGAAGTTGAAGAAAAATAACTAGCTATGCATGACAGGGCAATCCGTCTTGTAGCTTGCAATTTTATGACGCGTTTCGGCAACGGGTTGCCCAATAATTTTATCTGAAGATGGTAACCCGTTGCCGAAATGCGTCATAAAATAAATACAAAAAGAAGCTACAAAACGGAACAAAGGTATCTATTTTTACTAATAGTTATTATAATATAAATTAGGATTACAGTAAGAGGGCAGTATAGCCTAATGGTTAGCGTGCTTAGTGCCGCAACCTCTGGACTGCACTGCCGTAGGTTTGAATCCCGCCTGCGCTCATGGATGTTTTGTGATGTTATTTAGTTTTAAGATAGTTATTATTTAGTGTAGTTGAAAGACGCTAATGACCTGAGATGTCGACGCGTCTATAATCTACAATAAATAAATAAAATAAAGGGTTACAGTAATTCCTGTAATTTAGAAAAACAAATCGAGATGGACATCGTTCTTATAGCTAGCGTGTCTTTAAACAGAGTTGACTGTATTTTTGTTTGACTTTAGTTACGACAAAAGGATTTTTCTGAACTTTTTCTTTCAATTGCCAAACACATCCTTTTTATACCCTAATAACACGATTTATCTTGTTCAATATTCCTGTAGGTATTTTTTTTATTAAATATTCATTGACGATCGCTCCTTGAAAGTCAACGAGTCAATAGAATATTCAGGAACTGAGAACAAAACAGAAGCACAGGTTTTCAAATAGAATAAACAATACACTTAAAATAGTCTAAATCCGAGTGTCTTGTTTTATTTATTAGACAAAGTACACTTGCACGGAGAACAAATAGAGAGAGAGAGAGAGAGAGAGAGAGAAAACACTAATAATTACCGAGAAGCTTTTCCTTATACCAAGAAAGAGCGCATCAAAAAAAAGATCAAGTTGAGAAACTTATTATTAAAAAGTAATTTTTCTGCTGTAGATGTAGTCTTTATAAAAGCAAAAATTCTGTGTGTAAATTTATGTTTATTACTAGCCGTTACCTGCGGCTTTGCTTCCGTTATAATGTCGGTTTCGACAGGGACCTCATTTCAACCCGATCGTAATCGGATAAGAAATAACCTATAGGGGAAAAGGGGGCATGATGGGGCAATGAGGTAAGACGGGGTACCGCACACATACAAGAAACTAGACGTTTCTGAATAGAAAGCAATAAGCCAATAGGAAGCCTCAGTCGATCAACGGTCAGTGCGAGAGAAACTGGGAGTGGGAGGGCTCGCGTCATTAGTTTACAAACGGAACACTGTTTTAACGTTTCGTTGATCGAATTTTGTGTAATGTTAAACGTCATTATTTTAAGGTAATTATGATCATTTCATTTATGTCTTTTTGATCTTTGTTTACTAGTATTGTTTATGTTGATATTGTATGTTGTTTGTATGAATCCGTTAAACATTTTATTAGTGAAAATTTTTTTATGTTCAAAGTTACCTTTTGAGGCAAGATGGGGTATTGGGTGTGGGGTATGATGGGGCATTGGGGCAAAATGGGGTTGTGGGTTTGGGTTCATTTGAATTTCTAAATAAATAACACTGGAACACTGGTTTATTATTTTTTAGGTAAAATCATGGTACGTACTTACAAGAAAAAACCAAAAAAGGAGAGTGGTCGATACATGCTATGAAAACAGCTATAGATAAAGTTTTAAGCAAAGAGATGGGTTACAAAAAGGCTGCTTCTGCATACACAGTGCCTCAGACTACTTTAGAGCGATATGTTAAGAAAATGAAGGAAGGCGGTGAAGTTACTATTGGTTTACCTTTAGGCCCGAAAAAAACTATGTTTACACCTAAAGAAGAAGACGAATTAGAAGCGTATCTGAAATATATGGAAGAGCGTCTTTTTGGACTAACAACTATCGAACTGAGACGTCTAGCATATCAATTGGCAGTTAAAAATGGAAAGGCACACAATTTTAATACTGATAAGGAGATGACGGGTGGTGTTGTGAGAATAATTAGCCTTCCCCATCATACCCCATAGTATGGGGCAAGATGGTTTTTCATAATGTTCCTATTAATGATTAGTTATTACAAAATGTGATAAGTTGATTTTCCAAAGACTGTACCAAATCATAGTTAGATTAATGACATAACGTGCCATAAATTAATAAGAGTAATAAACATAGTGATTATGCTGTATTTTTGTTATTTTCCTTAGCTACCCCATCATGCCCCCCCTTCCCCTACTTACTGTAAGTATAGGTACTTTTGATTAGTGTATACCAAGTGATGTAGATGTTAGACGCTCGACAACTGAGCTCATTAACGTCTCAAATTGTAATATCTAACCAACGACTTTCAAAGTAGTATATAAATGTCGAAGTTATCATCACCAGCTGGCAGTGAAACATAGATAATTATTATTTTACGATCTCGTATTGTTTATAACCTCGATTTTGAATAAAATCTTATCTTAACTCGATCGTAAGTAGTATTAGGCTTTCGTTTAATTTAAAACCCTTGTCAAATTCTTAGGGGAGCTAATTTTTGCTGTATTATTACTTTTAGGGTTCCATACCTCAGAATTGACACCCGTAGGGGTTGAATTTCGAAAAATCCTTTCTTAGTAGATGCTTACGTCAGAAAAGGAACCAACTGTCCAAATTTCAAGTTTCTAGCTTCAGCGATTTGGCCTGGGCGTTGATTAGTCAAAAAAATCCTAGATCCCCGTTTGAACCCCTTAGGGGTTGAATTTATTTCTAAAACCGATTTATTCATGTATTGTCATCGGGAATACATATGTGTACAAAATTTCAAATCGATTGGATACGTGGAAGTCGTTCAAAATTGACTTGCAAGTTTTGACCTAAACAAACAAATACACAAACAAACACACAAACTAACATACATTGCAAGTTAAATAAAAGCTTGTAAAAAGATATGGCCTTTAAAAAAATCACGTATTTCGATACTGACTACATATAAGAAACCATCTAGAGCACAAGGTAAAAACATGTAACTATGGACGCAAACCAAATTTGCAGTCGAGCGATGGTTGTAAACTATCTGAGAATTATTACGTGACAAACTTATTTTTTATTAAATTGTTATTATGGTACGGATTCTTCAGGGCGCGAGTTATACTCGCACTTGACCGTCTTTTTTTCAATATTGTAGTACACCCCAAGATGCTACGCCGCTGACTACAATAGAACCGTCGAGAATAGGTCACAGTGGTGAGGCGTGGAATGACGTCGAAGATACGAGTATAACCATCGGAATATTCTGGAATGCGCGCGAGCGTGCCGGGCCAAGCTGCTCGAACTATATAAGCGAGGTACAAGGACGTCAGGCAGTCAGTCGTGAAACAGTGTCGAGTTGAATTTGCGAACATAAATACAGTATATAAATAGTTATTGTTCAGTGTTATTGAAGTGCTTCACTTTGTTTAAGAATTACTGTTCGTTATTATTATTGTATATAGTTGTTATTGTTGCATTTTATTGTTATATATTTTTTTTTGTTAACATTTAATTCTTGTAAATAAATAATTTATTCCGCCAACACGGAAAACAGTTTTGTTACAATATATTGAACTTGTAGAACATGCAAGTTTTTCCTGTTTTTTGCAGATACGTATTTTATCGAACGATTTTTCTTTTAACATAAAAGTAAGCAAAAATAATTTGAAGATTATCAAGATTATTAACAGAGATTTTTATTATTTGCACGTGGAAAATGTTGTGATATTTACTAAGAAGTTTTACGCTTGTGAGAACCGACTTTCAGACTTCTAGTTGGAGAGCTCTTTACTAGTTATTTTTTGCTTTTTGTAGTGGTACTATGATGATAGATAGAACATGTCATCGCATTCTCTAATTGCTCGTTCATTAATTCTTGTATTCGTTTACGAACGATTCAATTCAGTCTTTTTTGTTCAACGATTCCGCTTTCTTGTCTTGATGAAACGAAAAAGAAAACAAATTATAATAAATCTATAAATATTTCTGCTGACTATAGAGACCACCTGTTGATCATTTCCAAGGATACAATATTTAATAAAAACAATGCCGTTGTTTCTATGAGTCCTCTATTACAAGCCCCCAGTTCCCAGATTCGAATCCCAGAACTGATAAAAGTTTATATTAGAGTTTCAATTTATTATTAGAAAATAATATTGTAGCAAACCCCAAGAAGTTACGCAGCTGGCTACAATAGAAGCGTTGAGAATAGGTCACAGTGGTGAGGCGTGGAATGATATCGAAGATACCAGTACCTGCTAGACGTCTGGAAAGTACTAGAACGCGCTGTGTTTAAGCCACGTAGCTCTATATAAGCAGGGAGCCGACGGGAATTAAACAGTCAGTCGTGAATCGGTGTCGTGTTGAACAACGGAAATAAATACAGTATATAAATCTAGTTATTTGTTCAGTGCTATTGAAGTGTTTCACTTTGTTTAAGAATTACTATTGTGTTGACTGTTAGAATTGACATATAATTGTTGCTTTGATTGTTATTGAATTGTTGTTAGATTTTTAATTATTGTATATAAATAGTTATTCCGGCCACGTAGAAAACAGTTTTGTTACAATATATTGCAAATGTGAATTGGCGCTAGGCCTAAATAACCCTAGCTGTTGGTGACCTTAAAACAAGTCCTGATTTAAAGGATGTGTTGTGATCGAATATGAAACCGTAATTTTTTTATAATGTTGCATTTTTTAAGAGATTCGAATCGTTTACAGAGTGAACTGTATTTCACCAGTGCAACTTTTTTCATGTAATACTTAATGTGCTTAAAAAAGATAAGCCTCTTGAGTTGCAGGAAGTTAGTTCTTGGAGCACAATATTTTAACAGGATGATTCTGTCATGAAATATTTTTGTTTATTTTTTAAAGGTGATTTTTTTTAAACTCGAATCAATTTGGCAATTTCGAACAACGAGATTTCGTCTTAGAAAGAAATGGACACATACGTACACCTACACACACACAGACATTTTTCTAAAAATAGTGTAGTGACCTTGAAACATAAAAATTTGTTATAGATTTTGATTTCGATTTTCGGACCCATTACAATAACTTCCAATAGGAAGTTAAAAAAAAATAAATTACAATTATTTTATTTATAATATTTTACGAACATTTGATTTTATAAGATAAATAAAAGTGGATGTACCTATAATAATTATACATCCACTTTTATTTATCTTAGGCCCGTATTCACCAAACACTGTTAAAGATAGAACTTACTAACCTTAGAATAAATTTATTCCTTGGAATAAAATAAACTTTCTATTCAACAAGCAATTTATTCGATAGAACCTCAGGTAAACATTTACTATATACCATACGCCTTGGAGATTTTGTCAAATATTTTGATTCTAAAGCACGTTTACCAAAGATCCGACCGATGGCGCATCGATCGAAAATGTAAAATGGTGAATATTGACATATTTTACTGACAAAAGCCTTTACCTGAAAGATATAAAATTAATATTTACCTGAAAAGGTCGCCAGGCCATAAAGTAATTTATGCATTTCGTGCACACCCTATTTAACTAGGCGAATAAATATTTATATCCTTAAAATTGGACAGAATAACTATTCTTACGATTTATACCTGCAGTAAACTTAACTATGTTTGGTGATTTGAGTTATCACTATTTATTCCGAGTGATAGTTACCAGGGGAATAAATCAACGGAATAAATAACTAACTAGGCTCGGTGAATACGGGCCTTATACCGTTAAATACAAATAATTGTAATAATTACAATTATTTGTATTATCTTATAAAATCAAATCTGTCTATACCTGTGATACAGACAAACTATTTTGTTCAACATCCGCATTCGTGGCCCTGCTGAGCGTGGGCGAAAAAATGAGTTCCCTGATTGTTGACGTGCAGAGTGGGCGAAATAGCATTTCGCCCACGCTCATTACGGGGAACGTTTACGCAATCAATCAGGTCACCCATTATTTCGCCCACGCTCAGCAGACCCACGAAATGACATATTTCTTGCGGTAGTTGAACAAAATATTGTGTGCGACTATTGGTCGAAAGAGGAGATTCCACGAGTGTGGATTTTAAAATCCACACTCGTGGAATCTCCTCTTTCGACCAATAGTCGCACAATATACCATTTTTAACAGTTTATATAATTTGTTTGTACTGCAACTTATGGTTCGGCTGTGTACTTTGAAACCAAGTCGAGCTCTCAATGGCACGGCGACTGCTCCGAGTGAAGTATAGCGGTTTTGAGATACGAAAGATATAGATATAAAAAGACAGGACGCGAACGTGCCGTGGTATGCGGCCGAGTCATGTTCTTGCAGATATCAAACCCTTTTCCACTTTAAATTATTTTCCATTTTCACTGAAAAACATTACTTTTTTTCCTCATTTAATTTACGACGCTGCGTTTATGTCTTCTTTCGGTAACAAATTGATTTTCAAATGGTGGTAGAAAAAATCGTTCAATACTGAAAATTCAATGAATTCATAAAATTTTTAGTTTAAGAGATAGAGGCGTTTAAATATTTTTTTCTTGAAAAAATTTAAAACGTCATAAATTCCGCCGTGTGTGAGACACACAAATGTATTTTTATTTAGATTTGGGGACTGGCCTAAAATACAGCGGCGTTCCGACGACCTTGGGTATTCGAAAGATTTCAAAATCCAGTCAAATATATATTTTGCAAGTATGCTTGAAGTTATATAATATATGAATATAGAAATCTCGTCGAATGCCACAAATGTAGACCAAGAAACTGATGTCAGATGCTAAATGAATTTGCAATTTAATTATTATGATTAAAGCTTTTGAACTTTGTGTTAAACTTTGTTAAAATACACACACACATTCTTCACAATAATATCCATTCATTTTGCTAATGGAATTTAGCTAATACTGTCGTATAATCGCAATAATGTTCAAAGCTCTTATAGTGACAGCAAAACTGAAGAAGTCGTCTTTTTAAATTTAACGTTGGAAAAAAAAGTTTTTTTTACTGATAATCTCTTACAGTTTCATTTTATTTTATGAACCAGTTTTTCGACCCGGCTTCGCCCGACGAAGAAATAATCAAGAGCAACAAATTTAAAATAAATATATTGGGATCCGTCAGATGGGTGGAGCTTAAAAAACATGGCGCAGAGGGTGGAAACTTCATATACGGGGTATACTTTTGCGTGTAAATTTGTGATTTTCAAAGTGATAAGAAATGATAAAATATATAAGTGTAATTTCTGATTGGGCCGGTACGAATCCTAAACAAAGGAATTTCGTTGAAGGAGAATGGATTCTCAAACCCGAACATATTATCAAATGTCGGAAATATAACGAGAAAAATTCATGAAAAATGAACTGTTGAAATTAGTAATCTTTACGGCATATTGCTTAAAAACATCAAAATTAAAAGAAAATCTCCACGAAATTAATCATCCGTACAATGCTCCTTTAAGGCTGGGTTAGGTGAATAATGTAAACACATAACTGTAACATAATATTATGTTATATTGTAATAAGTAGGTAAGTTACTAGCCTCAAAATATTTGTATACACATAATTAGTCCTAATTTTGTCAATCATTAGTGATTTAACTATTGTAGTACAGTATGATAGTGAGTACATCTTATTATTAATATAAATAGTTTTTTTAATTCATAAATACAGTTTTTCCACATTTCATTAGAAAATAATTCGCTGTAAAGTAAGTTTAACAAGGCAATAACTGATAGTGTTTAATGCCATGATATTAAAAAACGTCGCGAATTCCATTTTCGATAAAAATTTTATTTATTTTACTTGTTTTATTTTTGTAATAAACAATTTTACGATAAATTTGCCCTGTTAGCATATAAAATTTTCCCTCGTTTTGAATACAATTTTCTGCCACCAGATGTCATTTGACGGATCCCAATAATAAATATTTTTTTCTGATGTAGCATTGTAACATGACGTCATTGGCTGTATCTCTTATACAGGGTGTATCACAGAATTGAATACATAGAAAAGTAATGAGTGCAACAAGGAAAACATAAGCAAAATGAGTAGCGTGACAAAGATAGAATACACATGGCTAACTTAACTAAATTAATTATCATAGTTTTTTATATGAACAGAGGGCAAAGCAATCTCTGATCTTAACTAATTTGTACTGTGTACTTTTCCCTATGTTCGGTTTACTGTGATACACCCTGTATAAAAAAAATTATCATAAATTATATCACTTTATTGTATCTTTTATAGTTTTATCTCTTTAAGTTTAAAAGATATAGAGCAAATTATTTTAAGTTTTTCAGTTTTGAGACATTTAAACTATCATTGACCTGTTTTTTTTACATGTATGTTTTTGGTGGGATATTTGTTTGCTGAAATATAACAAATAAAAAAATTATTAAAAAAAATTAAATAGCCCAGTCATTTTAGACATAAAAACGACCAATCTGCGAAATATTTCGCAGTTAGCTGAATTTTTGTATACACCTTCGTTATGGTGTGCAAGAAGTTCCCATCGATATCGGACCGACGTTGCCAGATATTCGATTTATTTCGCAGTGAAAATCTAAAATGACTGAACTAAAAGCCAACTTTTTCTCTAAAATTGATATAAATTTTCCAACCTACTATCGTGCGTCTATAAGTTTTGTCTGTTTGATGTGCATTCAGCTTTTGAAACTAGAATCGATTTTAGACAAAGCGTAGTTCTTAATACAGCCGTTAGATGTCCAGTGTTTGACTAGTTGGCTAGCAGCGCTCAGACCGTGGCTTTAGTGAATTAAAGTTTATAAAATTTAATTTTCTCAACCATTTCCCAGTGCGAGTTGTTTGTGCTTCTAAACTTTTTATAGTTAATTAGTTATTATTGTTGTTGATATTTTTCAACTAATAATTAGTTTGCTTAAAATTTTGTGTTTATGAAAAGTCACTTATTTAATAGAATATTTAATGACGTTTTTGAATTTATAAATTGGGATTTTCTTTATTCATGATGAGATAAAATACTTGTTTTTAGCCTGGGGCTGCCCATCTCCAATAATAAAACTTTTCCAGAAAAACGCTACATAATATAAAAAATACCGTTTTCTGTAAGAATAATTTAAAAGGCTTGAGAATAGCCGAGCTTGTAGCAATGCTGTTGTTTACATGGTGTTGCAGTCCGCAGTTCCCATGGGTTCTAATCCGAGAGTTGGTAAAAGTGTTAATTTGATTTTCAATTTATTATTAAAAAAAAAATAATGAATTGAAAATATGAATTAGTGCTAGGCCCAAATAACCTTAGCTGTTGGTGGTCTTTAAATCACAATTTAACAATTTTTTTAATAATTAAAAAAAAAATAAAATACTTTGAAAAACATATTTCAGCATATTTTGTGACACATTAGATAAAATTACAAACGCTCGATAACTTATTATTTATGTGTCCTCCGTTTTGAGAAAAATATTTTCCAAAAAAAGGTTCGAATAAATATTTAAAACTTTGTATAAAATTATAATTTTGATACTTTCATAAATTCATATCAAATTTCTGCCGTTACAAAGCATGTAAAATTAATTTTGTGTAATGATTTAGATGCAGAATTTTATGTTCTAAAACTTTTATTCGAAGATATTTTTCCTAAAATAATTAGGGGAGCAGGAAATCGCAAAAGTTTGATTTTACGGATTAAATCCCTATTACCCGCAAAACGATTCAGCACCCTGTATATGCGATCTATATCTTGCAAATAATCATCGTAACGGCAAATTGATTATGTAATAAAAACGGCTTCTCCATTAGGCGCGTGACTATTTCTTCTACTTCCTCTTCGAGTTTTCGCCGTACAGGGATAATGTCTGGAGTCTGGACTGACGATATATGAAATGATATATTTAATCCATTATTAAACCTATCTATTTTTTGTGCACGAACGGTCTTCAGGAAATGTGTGGTAAAAAGCAAATAGAGCCGATCAGATCTAATCCCGCTAGGCCATGACCACTGCGTCATAATATATTATTGAAAGCTGTATTCGCAAGCTGAAAGAATATTTTTCATTTCAGTATTTTTTCGATTTTCTTGTTATTCTCATGAGACGTACATTTTAACAGGGTGTTAACAGTCCCGCATTATCCATATAGACAATGTTGGCAAATGCCTGTGGGCCCCTAACCCGTGAGAAAAAATAAATCATACTTAATCTATACTAATTATAAAGCTGAAGAGTTTGTTTGTTTTATCCAGGTGTGCAAGCTTTCACGGCCGGCATTGTTCCAAGTCTTCATGGTTTCCGGGCTTGTAGGCTGTGGTCCGGTGGTATTTCTACCTGACCGCTGCCACATCGCCTTTGAGAATGTCTACCGCAGTTGTAGACGAAACGTCAGGTAGAAATACCACCGGACCACGGCCTACAAGCCCGGAAACCATGAAGACTTGGAAGTTTGTTTGTTTGTTTGGTTGAACGCGTTAATCTCAAGAACTACCAGTCCGTTTTAATTTTTTTTTGTTAGATAGCCCATTTATTGAGGAAAACTATAGGCTATATAATATTACGCTACGACCAATAGGAGCGGAGCATCAATGAAAAATGTTTTCAAAAATGGGAAAAATTATTCCTTTGAGAGAGTCCGTTGCGTGCGCTGCGTAAACGGTTAAAGTTACTCAAAAATCATGTATGACGAAATTGTTCACCTTTAAAAGTTCTAAAAAAAAGTTCGCGACAGCATATGTCTATCTTTTAAGGTTGACTCACTATAACTTTTTTTATGGTAATCAAATTTGTTCGTAATTCTAATATTCAAGCGAACGAGCGAAACGAGTGAGTAGTGTATTCATAATATTCAAGCGAATGAGCGAAGCGAGTGAGTAGTGTATTGCACCCGGGCTTTCTTAGCACTCGGGCGAAGCCGGACGGGTACCGCTAGTAAAAAATAAATAGAGAAAATTGAAAGAAATATAAATAAATATCAAGTGGAATATGGAATATTTAGTTAAAAAAAATAAAATTAATGGTGCCTCACGGGAATCGAACCCGCGACGTATTGCGAATGAAGCAGCCGTTCTAACCACTACGTCACGAAAACCTTACAGTAAGTTGCTATATTTATGTTATACCTACGCTACATAAGGGGAGAGGAGCCCCGAGACTTGCATTACCTGGGAGCCATGTACCAAGCTTTGTCTAGTTACTCAATTTGCGGTGAGAGGGCAGTGTAGCCTAGTGGATAGCGTATTTAGTTCCGTAGACACTAGACTAGACTATCGTAGGTTCGAATCCCACCTGTGCTTGTGGATGTTTTGTGATGTTATTTAGTTTTAACAAAGTTGTTATTTAGTGTAGTTAAAAGACGCTAATGACCTGAGGTGTCGACGCGTCTATAATCTACAATAAATAAATCAATTTGCGGTACGGGTAACCAACAAAGAGCGCAAAAATATAACTGCGTCTCTTTTTTCGAGGCTATTTTCAGTAAAATTTCATTTAACCCTTTTTAATAGACACTTTTTTCATATAAGTAGATTTATTTAAACAAAAAAAATTATATTTATACAAAATAAGTACAATTGATTAAAAAAATACATAATTACATAATAAGTATGTTGTTCAACAAGGGCGAAAAGTTGGGGATTTCAATACATGTACTACAAAAAATCACATTTTTGCCATACCCACTACAAAATAGCTACTTCCGATGCGTGTATACCGGCCTGTAATGGGTCATTTAACTGGCAGGCGTGCCGAAAGTGTTTTACTTATCGCACTAGTACGATAAGTAAACGGTTGCCATAGCAACTTCTGTTTACTCGCTTTACCCGCCGGCATACTGTAAGAGTAAAGATGGCGACGCATATGAACTGTCAAAATTTTTTGAAAATGAAGTAAAAAGTAGGTATTTTATAGTGATATGGCAAAAATTACCGTATACGTATATTTTGTGCGTAATGGTGTTATAACTCGTGTGACTGTAGACCTCGCGCGGCGAAAGATGAAGCCACTGCGTCATAGTAACGTGAATGCATTGCGCCCACCTTCTAGCTTGCTATTGGCTGTTTATTGTCATGAATAGCAGTTTGCCAAAATTGTCATAAAACCCAATGTGCAGTTTTGTGTACACGGCACTGTCTGCGGGCAAGCAGGCGTTCACTAGCATATTATTGATGACGTGCCTGGCTTCATCTCTAACCGTGGACACTCTAAAAACTAGCTATCGTTCGTTTTTACATACTGTCATCACTCGTCAGTAATATAGCCCATTACACATCTAGATATACAATCTACTATTTTTTATCAGCCAAGTCATTTTGACCGAAAAATCTCCCGATTAAGCATATTAACAAGCTGAGTGGGGATGAATTTTTGTCTGTCTGTTTCTTTGGAGGCAATCTAGATCTAATTTGTGCACATTTCTTGGCTATCAGACGCATCGAAAAGTAGGCATCCGGCGATATAGGATCCTGTAAACTAGCTAGAATGAAAAATATCCAAATTCCCGTATAAACATTAAAATTACTTTCGTCTAACCAGACGCAATGACATTGAAGTAACCAATTTGAAAGAGACTTTTCCAAAAACACAACGTCTGCCAATTTTGGTTTATTCGTCGAACAGTATTTGTGCCAATCGTCGGTCGTTCTTCTTTTTTCAGCGGTGCGCAAATGTTCATATTTTTCTCTCAACTTAGATATCTTCTGTCGCAAATAAGAAAATTCCGATAAATTTTTTTCTTGCCATTTTAAAGTTGGAATTAATTTTTTCGGTCCTTTTGCACACTCTTCTATACGCATCTGGAATAAATAAATGATAAATTTTAAATCAAAATCAAAAATATCAATTTATTTATTTAATTATTGTAGATTATAGACGCGTCGACAACTCAGGTAATTAGCGTCTTCAGCACAACAAATAACATATTTGTGTATTAAAATCTGACAGCCGGCATACATAAACCGACTGGTATGAGCTCGGGTCCCTGGAAGCGCTAATTCCCAAAGAACATTGGAATGCAATTGCGATAACAACTACATCCCAATGTCCCCCTGGGGGGCAAAAATATCAAGACGTAATAACTATTATACAGGATCTGGAAGGAGTTCGTAGTTTGGATTAATTAAATGAAAGTAGACCAAATCCATAATATTAAATTTAATAAATACAAATTTAACACGTAAGTCGTGACCAAATACATAATTAAATGAATGCATAATGACTGCAAACAGGATATGAATCACCTGTTGTAAGAACAATGACGTAACACAATGCTGTAATCAGAAAAAAATCATTAATTCAAACCTATGTCACCGTAGGGATTTTAACCCTAAACTTTCCACTATCGCGGCGGACTGAGTTGACATTACTCACACAGTGACACATTTTCAAACGATCGACTTTCTCCCTTTAATGCATTCTGTCACTGAAAAACCACTACATGCGAGAGTCAATATTCCAACAGGTTTCCTGGACACCCTGTATAAGATTAAGAATATAGAATGAAGAAAATAAAACACACACATGTGATTTTAACAAATGCTAGACAGGGCCGGATGTACACAATTTTTTTAAACATTTGTTGTGGATATCTGGCGAAACATTTTGTTGTACGTGTAGTATATAATTTGATACACAAAAAATTCACAGATTTCGCAATCCTTGCCATCGAGGACATTGGAAATGATAACAGCATATATGAAACATAATTAACTGTTTATTATACACACAATATTTATCAATGCACTGTTCAGTTTTGTCAGGAATAACCCTATTATTCTTCTGTTATATACGCGTTCACGTTTGCTTGATTACTTAACTTTTAAATGGATTTTTCTACAGTATTTATTAACATTTGCTCAAAAATAACACCGCAGATCGTCGCAAATACCTCTCAATTAACTAGACATGATATAAAACACATTTCGAAAAAATTGCACTTGTTCAATTTTGCATGATTGCTCCTCACTTGATCGCGACACCGTTGTCTTTTGGCCTTGAACGAAAACTCGTAACTCTACCCTCCATATACGAACATAAACATTTCCAATGTTAAAATATTTACAAATTATTGATTGGAGGATAAAATTATTTTGAAATGTATTAAGGGGTCAAAAAATGTTAGTTTGTAAAGCAATCTAAGTTAACACATAATTCAGATAATTCATATATTAGAAAATATATTATTTTGTTTTTATTTTAACGAAATAAACATAATATAAAAATAATTTTACATAAAAACTTACCGCCTTGAAACGTTCCACTAAATCATCAAGTTCCATTTTTCTTTCAGAAATTTTCACTAATCTGGCAGTAGCTTTAGTAACACTCTACAAGAATTAGACAGACATATAAACTTATTAATTACTATATACTCATTATATATACCTATTATTATTTTGTCTATTACTTACTGGGAAGTTAAATGACCCAGGAGGACTCAAAAGTTCAACATCCAACAAGATACTCCTTAGCTACCTACTATATCTATCATATTTTATAAGTTTAGCAAACCCCAAACTGGTTTCTAATTGGAGTGGTTAGTAGATATTTGTACCTGATTAAGGTCTGAAGTATTTCCTTGTTGAAAAGTGTTCGTTAACCACGTGTCAAAATTTTAAAAGAATTATGGAATCTGACGGTTTGGTGGAACGTTTCGAAGCGGTAAGTAATTATAATTTGAATATATTTTTGATGTATTTATTTTTTACCGACTTCAAAAAAACGGAGGTTATCAATTCGAGAGGTATATTCGTTTAGCCATAACTTCTCGAAGGGTTGACCGATTTGAAAAATTTTGACGCTGTTGGGTTTAGAATATTTACGGAATGGTCCCATATAATTTTTATTTAAATCGGTTTAGTAGTTTCTTTTTTTCTAGTAATCAAATTAATTTTTTACTTGTGTTATCTCATGTATTTGTGAACCGATTTTGGTGATTCTCTTTCTAATCAATAGCACATACCTTCAGCGTGGTCTCACATAAATTTTATTTAAATCGGTTTAGTAGTTTTTTAAAGTTTAGTTATCTTTTTATTTATTGTAAATTATAGACGCGTCGACAACTTAGGTCATTAGCGTCAGTTTAGTAATCAAATATCAAGAAGTCTGTAAATAACGTGCAAATTGCAGTCACTAAAAAGTAAAAAATGTTAAAAAAAATAGAATCTCCTTCAAAAAAGCCACTAAAAAGAGGAAAATAATAAAATTTTGAGATTGGCGCCAATTTAATAAATAAAAGTAAATACATATTATATACCTTCTTAAAAAGTTTTAGTAATTTAATTGGTGCCGATCTCAAAATTTTATAATTTTCCTCTTAGTGGCTTTTTTAAAGGAGGTTCTATTTTTTTATAAAAAACGTATTTCTGACGTAATCATTCTAAATAAAATAAAATCGCTATTAACAGCTTCTGTGGATGAATATTTTAACACGACTTTTAAAATTTTATATTACATATTTATATTATTTATTTTATTTATTTCATTAATCGATTTGTAAATATGTATTTTGAGTTTTGACCAGTGTTGCCAATTCCCTCTGTCAAAATTACGGATATTACGGCAGAAAAAAAAATAAAAATACGGTAAAAAACGGTAAACTTTTTTTATAACAAAATCAAGTTAAATACCTAATTATCCGTTTATACATCGTCACATTCATTTTTTTGATCATCTCTTATAACAGTAAACACTAAACAGTCAAATACAGATAGGGTTGCCACCTGCCGCTAGTTGGTTAAAGTAAATTATAGACGCCCGACAACTGAGGTCATTAGCGAGTTGGTTAAAGGGTTACCAGTATAATAAAATACGGGTTTTAGATATTTTTACGGGAGACAATTAAAACAGCAATGTTTAATGAAGATAATCTATTTTTAAATTTATATTTATGGCTTTTAAAAGCTCTTCATTTTGGGAATCAAATATATAAAAATCTTTGCAAGATAATTTAAAATTACATTTGACTTGTAACTTGGAGCTTTATTTACCCCGTATTTTATTTTCGAAATTATGGGTTTTTGTATTATCTTAGCCTGAAAAACGGGGTAACCCGTAAAATACGGGGCATCTGGCAACCCTAAATACAGAGTATGTCGATTGTAGTATGACTAATCGTCTAACGTGACCATACGTCCCGCTTTCAGGCTGTCTGTCCCGCTTTCGCAAACTGACCAAACGGTAATATAATATACCTATATTTTTACTTCCCACCTCTACTATGGTAGGGAAGTAATGGATTCAGTCCGAAAACAATATTTCGAGATTTTAACAGATTTTCACGTTTTGAGACCCTAGCAATCGTTTAAAATCATTTTCTGACTGATGTCTGTATGTGTGTGTGTGTGTGTGTATGTGGTCAATTTTTCGCCTTCGATATCTTAAGAACGGAACAACATACGGGCATGCCGATTGTTCTATTGTGTTTATCAGCCTTTAACTTAGATCTGATTAGATTTTGAGTCAAATCGGTTCAGTGGATCCTGAGATATTCAAAAAAACGTCCTCAATGTCACGTATTAACATAGGTAAAAAAAAATATAAATGAATTCTAGATGTTATAATATGAAAAAAATGTAGATATTTTTTTTCTCTAAAATGTATAGTTTTCGAGAAAAAAAATATTTTACTAAAAAAGAATAAAAATTGTACGTAAATCAAGGTAACCATGATTTTTGCTATATTAAGTTAGCCATCAGTAGATCACCAAACAAAAAATTCGACTGATGACCAGTCCTATACTTCCCACCTAGTAAATATTTGCAAAAAATAAACACTCTTTTTTTTATTCTTTGACTAGGCCCAAATAACCTTAGCTGTTGGTGGTCTTTAAAACACAATTTAATTTTTATTCTTTGAAAAAAGCATGGCCCTCTTTTTTGTTTGGTGATCTATTGATGGCTAGCTTAATATAGCAAAAATCATGGTTACCTTGATTTACGTACAATTTTTATTTTTTTTAGTAAAATATTTTTTTTCTCGAAAACTATACATTTTAGAGAAAAAAAATATTTACATTTTTTTCATATTATAACATCTAGAATTCATTTATATTTTTTTTTACCTATGTTAATACGTGACATTGAGGACGTTTTTTTGAATATCTCAGGATCCACTGAACCGATTTGACTCAAAATCTAATCAGATCTAAGTTAAAGGCTGATAAACACAATAGAACAATCGGCATGCCCGTATGTTGTTCCGTTCTTAAGATATCGAAGGCGAAAAATTGACCACATACACACACACACACATACACACATACACACACACATACAGACATCAGTCAGAAAATGATCTTAAACGATTGCTAGGGTCTCAAAACGTGAAAATCTGTTAAAATCTCGAAATATTGTTTTCGGACTGAATCCATTACTTCCCTACCATAGTAGAGGTGGGAAGTAAAAAGAGGGCCATGCTTTTTTCAAAGAATAAAAATTAAATTGTGTTTTAAAGACCACCAACAGCTAAGGTTATTTGGGCCTAGTCAAAGAATAAAAAAAAAAGAGTGTTTATTTTTTGCAAATATTTACTAGGTGGGAAGTATAGGACTGGTCATCAGTCGAATTTTTTGTACTCGTGACGCGAGGGACGCAGAGAAAGATGTTATTTCTAAAATTATTAAAGTCTTTTAATTGTTATAAACCATTGTTGATAACAATTTAAAGACTCTAACAATTAACATTACTTTAACAAACGTAACAATACAACATTAATGTAACGGAAAAAATAAATGGTGACGTTAAATATGACCAAGTAAATTTAGGAGCTCCCCATGAACTCTGCAGTGTTGCCGTAATGAAATAATATTATGAAATTTTTTATAAATTGGTTATTTTGTGTTGTCATTATACATATAAGGATTATGATAAATAATAGTTTTATACGGCTGAAATGCAATTGAAAAATTTTTTCGTTGGAGAGCAGCCAATTATATAATTGTTTCGAAACATATTGGAAAAAATCATTTTACCAACCAGTGGTCACAGTCAGGATTCTAACCTGAACCTTTCCAATTTCGCGTCGGAATGAGCTTACAATACTCAACCGTGACATGATTGCTAAATTAACATTCTCCTTATATGCTTCAGAATCAATAGATTTTCACTACATGCGAGTGTCAATTCATATATGCTAATTCAATAGCTATGATATGAAGTGAATCCTCGTACCAGCTATATAAGGATTATGTTAAGGCCTTATACAAACAGTCAAAATTACGGTAGAGTGTGGCACCGTAATAACATGTCTACGGTAGGTGGTAGACCTATAAAAATAACGGTAGGTCTACCGTAATTACGGCATGGTTGGCAACACTGGTTTTGACAAACTCTCGTCTAATCTAAATTGCTGTTCAACGGAGTAAATAAAAATGTATTTATTTATTTAGCTGCAGGTGGATGTAAGTAAAAAAACACCCGAACAATTAACTCCAAGTTTATTATGGCAAGAAATACAAGTATCAGAATTTGCAAGCATTCGACGAAAAATGCTGCGTTTAAGAAAAAATCTATCATGGAATCGCCATGTGACAGAGGATGACGAAGACATAGAAAACGAGTGGCAAATATATTTTTCGACAAGCAAACCGAAAGTTAGCGACGTTTTGTTCAGATCCCAGTACGATTTATCTCAATTTCTCGAATGGCACTGCGATTGGTTAGACGAACTAATCGAAACATCTGACGATATTGATCTCTACGATGTGGGAATGTGGATTTATTCTATCTTGACCTGTCTAGAACAACCAATTCCACGAGATACTTTATTTTCGTTGAGACAAATAGCTAGAAAATGTGCACAAATAAGAGCTGCCTTACCTGCTGCCAAACAGACCGAGAAATATTTAAATCCAATCAATTTGATTATCTGTTTAATAGGCAACAGTTTTGGTCAACATGACTTAGCTGATGTACAAGCATAATGGGTGACAGTTAGGGAATGCAATCTCGAACCGAGATTGGCAATTCGAGATCTCGACAATATCGAGATTTCACCTACTTTTGAAAAGAACGTATTATTTTGTATCTAAAACTTAATCAAAACTACTTACTTGGGACAGTGTGACTGTGTCACTGTGTACGTGTGTGATTTGTTGCGTAGTGCACTGTGCAGATGATTATTATTCATTACTTTCCTTAAAAAAACGTTGATTTTTTTGTTCCAAGATTCAATTAAAGTTTTGTTTTATTTTCTAAATATAACAGCAATACTCCAACTCACACAGCACACTATATGTAAATTAATTATTTTGGAAATAACTTCTTAGGAGTTATGAAGCATAGGGTAAGTTACTAATAGTAACGTTTACGAACGGTTTGAATTGTTCTTAGACATATTCAATATTCACTTAACTTTGTAATTTGTTAGGCATATAATGCTTGTTATAAGTTAAATAACTGTCCATTTTACTCAAGAAAACAATTATTAAAACAATATATGCAGAGAAACAAACAGAATCAATTAGCGCAACTGTCAAAAACTATTACGTATAAGTTATAAGTTTTTTTTCAAGCGCGTTCGTTCTTGAAATCTCGTTCGAGATCTCGACCATATCGGGTCGAGATCTCGAACGAGATTTCAAAAACGTGATTGCCTGCCCACGAGATTAAATCTCGAAAAATGGCTCGAGATCGAGATTGCATTCCCTAGTCACAGGTAAAATTCTACAGATTAGACAAACGATTTTTGGTGATTTTTTAGACTGCACAGTTTCTCGCGAGGGGTTGTTGATGAAATGGCGTTTTACTGTGGGGTGAACAGGGGGTGAGTTCCCCAAAAAACGTTCGCAGGCGAAGAGTAGAATCCAATCTGTAAAATGTTACCCATCGTTATATTATTTTTTGCTTACGCGAACACAGCTGCAATACAGATGCGATAAAAGTTGATTTCCCCAAAAAATTGTTTTGACATTCAGAATTTGAATCGAGGGTAGTGTGATTCAGCGGTTAGCGTCACGGCCTCTGACTCAGACTGTCGTGAGTTCGAATCCCGTCTCCGCTCATGGTTTTTTGTCATGTAATTTAGTTTTAAGTGAGTTGTTATTTAATGTAATCAAGACGCTAATGACTTAAGTTGTCGACGCGTCTATAATTTACAATAAATATAAATAGAATTTGAGACGCTAATGACCTCTGTTGTCGAGCGTCTATAATTCACAATTCATTAATAGAATTTGAATCGTAACTTTTGCTCTGCCATCTGTGAAATGGTAAACGATTTAAATTTTGTTCAAAAAATCTTGATCTCCATTTTCAAAAAAAAAAAAAATTCGTAAAGAAATGCACAACAAAGCATTATTGAATTTTTTTTGGGAAAATTGATTTTTATTTCATTTCTGTATAAATAATTATTCTCAGTGTAGCCTAGTGGATAGTGTACTTGGTACCAGCTGTCGTGGGTTCGAATCCCACCTGTGCTCATGTCATGTTATTTAGTGTTAAGCTAGTTGTTATTTAATGTAATTTAAGACGCTAATGACCTAGGTTGTCGACGTGTCTATAACCTACAATAAATAAAAAACTAATTATTCTAAACTAAGAATTGTTACTTTTCAATCAAAGGGATTTATCGGGATAATCGGATTATTCTTAGGCTATGAAAAAGAATAACCGATTTTACCTGTGAATCATTTATTCTGGCTTCATGATCCTTGTTAATTACTTAATTTACCAGAAACTTGTATATATCGTTCCTCATCTCACGTAAAACGTAGGCTTAAGGGCGTTTACCTACCTTGAGTTGAAAGTTAATTTAGGCATAGCCATAGGTAGTCGTTATTTTATTAATGAAATATTTCAGGTACTTTTACAATAATAAAAATTAAAATCCCCTACGGTGACATAGGTTTGAATTAATGAATTTTTCCTGATTACAGCATTGTGTTACGTCATTGTTCTTACAACAGGTGTCTTCATATACTGTTTGCAGTCATTATGCATTTAATTAATAATAAAAATTATTTATATTTTAACGATTATTGTTTTTGATGACTATACTTCTAATCACTTGTGTGTTTAATAAACAATAATTGGAAACGAATGAATCCTCACAAGATATAAAATTAAGTAAGCAAATATGACAATTTATTTAACACTGCTACATGTTTCGACATAAATAATGTAATAGAATAAAAGTTTTTTTTAACAATGTTTTAACAAATTTTAATGTTTAAATTTTTAGCTAAATGAGTTATTAGGTGAAAAAGATTCTGCCTGAAGATGACATATCTATGTCGAAACATGTAGCAGTGGTAAATAAATTGTTATATTTGCTTACTTAATTTTATATCATGTGAGGATTCATTCATTTCCAATTATTGTTGATTATTGTTTTATTTAATAGGGAATCCCTTCGGAGTGATCCCATATACATTTTACTTAAATCGGTTCAGTAGTACGACTGATGTCAGTTTTAACATTGGAAATGTTTATGTTCGTATATGGGGGCAGAGTTACGAGTTTTCGTTCAAGGCCAAAAGACAACGGTGTCGCGTTCAAGTGAGGAGCAATCATGCAAAATTGAACAAGTGCAATTTTTTCGAAATGTGTTTTATATCATGTCTAGTTAATTGAGAGGTATTTGCGACTATCTGCGGTGTTATTTTTGAGCAAATGTTAATAAATACTGTAGAAAAATCTATTTAAAAGTTAAGTAATCAAGCAAAAGTGAACGCGTATATAACAGAAGAATAATAGGGTTATTCCTGACAAAACTAAACAGTGCATTGATAAATATTGTGTGTATAATAAACAGTTAATTATGTTTCATATATGCTGTTATCATTTCCAATGTCCTCGATGGTTGCAAGGATTGCGAAATCTGTGAATTTTTTTTTGTTATTTAGTAATCATATAGAATTCAAACCCTGTGTTTTTCCGTAGAGCAGAAACACTAGATTTTCTATCTATGCCAATAACCACAGCAATGCAATTTTCTCACAGCACGATATATCCACAGTTTCCACGGTTTAAAATTCGCTATAAAGCTTATCTCAGCTGACCAATTCTTAAACAGCGCTTTGTGTCAAAGCCATAAACTTGAACAGACTAAAGGACAATGCAATTTTTACACTGTATTGGTTTTTATTTATGTCTTGTCAATCGATGTTCCTATTTTTTGTGCAATGGTGCCATAACTGCACAGCTCATTTACTCTTACATCAATATATAATAGATATTGTCGTTTCAACTGTACATACGCTGATGATCGCGATTGTCGAGCGTCTATTTAATCGACTTCAAAAAAAGGAGGAGGTTCTATGTTCGACTGTATGTATTTTTAGTGTATTTGCCATATGGCACATACACTATTGGCGTCGGTCAGATGGCGGGACCTAGGGGTCGGACCAAAATTTCTCGACGTTTCATAGTCTCCTGAACACTTTGGCACCATTTTTGGAAATGCCTATTTATATATGTATATGTGTGTGTGTGTGTGTGCGGGCAATAACTTTCGAAAGAGTTAATTGGTTTTGACGAAATTTGGTAGACACGCTGGAATCCATCACCGCACGAAGCCTATTTAAAATGGGCCCGATCGGACCATTTTAAGGGTGGTTTTTAAGGGTTGAAAAATGTTTTGAGCCCAAAAATACCGAAAAAATTGTCTGAATCGTTTCAAAATTGAAATTTAACCCTTTAGTAAAGATTAAAATGTGGTGCTAAAATTTAAATAAAATCGGCCCGATAGGACCGGACTTACGATTTTTATGAAAACATTAGTTTGAGGATACGGATTTCCTTACTGAAGGGTGTATTTAATTTGGTGCAGATGCTGTATTGATAACAATATTGCAATTAAGAAAACAATTATTATTGTAAGGGATGTATTAAGGGGTTAAATTTTTTATTTTGTCCAAAAACAAACTAAGTTTACGTATTAAAAGCCACAAGGCCTGTATTAGCAAATACACTATATTGTCGACAGAGTTTGGCACTGCGACCCGAGTTTTTTTAATGTATGTTCACCGATTTCTTCGACATTTATAAACCGATTTGGAAAATTCTTTTTTTATTGAATAGGATATACCTCGAAGTTGGTCCCATATAAATTTTACTTAAATCGGTTCAGTAGTTCGGCTGATTTTTAATAACGGCGTGTGATTCCTTTAAGGTAAATGCCACTTTTTGACACATCACACAGCGAAAGAAGTCAGTTAAGTAAGTGAATCTATTGGCAAGCGACGTAATATTATTCACGTCAAAAATTCGAAGTGAATGACGTATACCCGCAAACATAGACGTGGTCCTAACGTCAAAACATTATTTTTTGATTTGAAACCCACAAGAAACGAATATTTCAAAATACAATTATTTTTCTCGTAAAGAGAGTTTATTTGAGTAGCAGTGAAAAATAGACATTTGTGTAATGTTACAAAAAACGAGCGTTTTTATTATTATATTGTGTTCAAAATGCAAACACGAGACAATAAAAATAATAATAAAAGGAAACATAAAAATATGAGATACGTTCCGGCGTTTTATAATTCAGGTAATGTTGGCTTTCAGCATTTAATGAAACTGGAATATTATATAACCTTAATATTAAGACATTTACGTGCTGTTTTTATCCACCTGATTACATTCAACATCAAAGCTACTTAGTTTCAAATGCTAATTTTTTAAAACGTGGAATTCTTCATGAAAAATGAGTGCCGTTTTTTTTTTCAATAATCAACTATGAATATTTGCATCCTCTTTGAAGTGAAATTTTTTTAGGCGCGTTCAGCAAGAGTGATTCCGATGCTTTTGATTATATATTTTATTAATACATAAAAAACAAGCCGTGAGGTGGGTCATTTATTAGGACTAAAGTGCGACCCTTGAGGTCCACACGACGAACTTCCCAGTTTAATAAATATTTAATAATAATAATTAAATTAGATATTACACAGAAAAGTAATCATTTTAAGCATTAAAACATAATTATTATTTATTTTTAACAATAATTAAGAAAAAAAACGGCTGAACCGATTTTTTATAAAATTTATGTCGGATCAAAACATCAAAATGACGTTAACACGCCTCGATTGACACCCTTACGAAGTCGATATAATTTTTTATTCGCGATATATTGTGTAAAATCTACTTTTTTGGAGTCTATTTGGTTAAGAAAAAAGAACGGCTGAACCGATTTTGAAAAAATTTCTTTCAGATCATATTTATAATACGCGTCGATTGGCACCCTAACGTAGTCGATATCATTTTTAATTCTCGAGATTTCGTTTTAGAAAGAAATGGACACATACGTACGTACGTACGTACACACACACATACACACAGAGACATCTTTCTAAAAATAGTCTAAAAATAGTGTAGTGACCTTGAAACATAAAAAATTGTTATACATTTTGATTTCGATTTTCGGACCCATTACAATAACTTCCAATGGGAAGTTAAAAATGTGTCATAAGCCAGTTTGCCTCGTAGCCAGAAATATATTAGATATATAAAAATGTAGACAGGAGATAGAAAATAGATATACATATATTGTGTGGCATTTGAATGCTACTTGAACTTTTCTTTCTTTTTTCAACGAAATGAATAAAACATTAGAACAGCATCTCGTTATGGCCGCCGCCATTGCCGTGGCTCGACGCGAGGGGTGACGAAAGATGGCGGTGGAAGACTTAAGCTTACACATTGCTTTTGCCTTGATATACGCACGTTTCTCCGTAATGTCTTCGTGCCGGAGAGCTGTTAGTAGAGAAGGGAGCTCGGAAATGTCTCCTGTTATCTTAATTTATTATTATCTTTATTTGTTCAGAGCTTCAGATAACACGACTTTAACATGGGATATTCGATCTGTTTTTGAATTTATTGTGCCAGTGGCTTTAGAATTAGACAAATGCTATGCAATTCTGTAAAAGGTAACCCTGGCATTTTGTTCATTTGATTATTTAATATCTGGATGACCGAGCTTTGCTCAGATGAATTCAAAAAAAACAGTACTTAAAGTTCCCATCAAAATCGTTACTCGATTTTAAGAAAAAAAATTACATACCTATAAGTAGATAATATTATTATACGTCAGTATACGTCATACTGCATAACGTATGTACCTACATATTTTCAAATAATTACTGATTATTTTAATAAGTTAAAGATTGACTGTCAGAGTAATTTGACATAAATAACGAGAATAGTTTGTTTTTTCCAAAGCCTACTCACCATACGACACTGTTTTATAACGTTAAAAAAACTGTTTTTTAAAATGATAAAATCGATAAGAAAACGAATTTTTCCAGGGATGAGACCTAGCTAGATCGATTTTTTGCCCCCCAAAACCCGTTTTTAGTAAATTTCATCCAAATCGTTAGGGCCGATTTCGAGAAAAAATTTATATAGGTACATATATACAAGATTTTCTCGTTTAATAATATAGGGATATACCAATCAGTTTTCAAGCCAGCGATATCAGTTAAAACATACCTATATCTACAGGGTGTTATAAAAAGAGTGTAAAGAGGTAATAGTATGGACCAAAATAAACAAAAAAGTCTTAGTAAACATGGGTCCGTAAAGTAACGGTTTCGGAGATATGGAAGGTTATTCTTTTTTGAAACATTTATTTGTAATTATTAATTATTACTTATTTATTTATGTACATTACGTACGAGACATATATGGTATTTTTTGCTACACCCACTATAAAATACCTACTTTTCACGTAATTTTCAAAAAATGCTGACAGTTCATTTGCGTCGCCATCTTTCCTTCCACAGTGTCGCGAAGTTCGTGCAAGTAAGTAATGACAGGCGGACGCAAGAGTACGCAGGCGTATAGAGCGAATAAACAGAAGTTGCTATGGCAACCATTATTTTCGGCGCTAGTGTAGAAAGTAAACAATTTTACGCACAGCTGCGTGTTAAATGGGTCATTAATGGCCGCTATACATACATCGAAAGTAGCTATTTTGTAGTGGGTATGGCAAAAATAAATTAAAACATTGAGTTACATTTTTAACCGACTTCAAAAAAAGGAGGTGGTTCTCAATTCGGTAGTATTTTTTTTATGTTTGTTACCTCGGAACCGATTTGGAAAATTTTTTTTTATTTGAAAGGATATACTTTCAGATTAGTCCCATAAAAATTTCATCAAAATCGGTTCAGTAGTTCAGCTGATTTTAATAAAAGTTAGTAACAGCGTGTGATTCCTTAAAGTAAATGTCACTTTTTGACATTGAAAAGTAAAAAAATAAAAAACTTTTTAACAAAAAAAAACCTCCTTCAAAAAGCCACTAAAAAGTGGAAAATAATGAAATTTTGAGGTGTGCGCCAATTTAATAAAATATGAAGTTCGTTAAAAAGAAGATATTATTCACTATACTATACTTTTTAATCGACTTCATATTTTATTAAATTGGCGCACACCTCAAAATTTCATTATTTTCCTCTTTTTAGTGGCTTTTTGAAGGAGGTTTTTTTTTTGTTAAAAAGTTTTTTATAAAATGTTAAATATTAAAATAAAAATTGATATTAAAAATGTCTTTTTGTGTTATGATCTTCATAACATAACGACGCGTTCTCAATTTTCGTTATTCGTATTATGCATAACAGTTATTGGTCTCATTTGAATTTCCTTATTTTACACATTTTTTTAGAATTGCTCTTTTTTGCAAATTTAAATACGTAACTGCAAAAAATAATGAAACACTCTAATGTCTTCTGAAAAATTATTTTTTACGCTTTTCATTAGCATATTTATCACTGATAATTTATTATACTTCACAAAGCGCATGCTTTGAGGTTACTGTGTATAATCTGGCAGCTTCCATTATTTTTGAAGTTATACTACTTTAAGGTACGTGCAGTACGCAGCTGGGATTCTAGATGGTAGCATGTATGGTAGATGGTGGCTGAAATTATAAGCGCTTATAGGTTTGCACAACGAAGCTTTGATACTAGCATTGATACAAGCTTAAATCGCGTTTGAAATGTCAGATAGCGATGACGAATATTTGTGTTCTTTTGCTACAAAGTGGTACATTTTAAATACGAATTTAGGTAGGAGCTGTCATGTCCACCCTATTAATAGAAAACGATCTAAACATGGCGAATTTCATCATTTATACCAAGAATTAAAATTTTACCCAAACCGGTTTTTTGAATATTTACGTATGGAACCTAACACTTTTAAATACGTCTTAGAAAAAACTCAAAACAAATTAAATAAAAACTGGCAAAATTTCATTTATTAAACTAGTCACATCCATTGCGAAACATGTAACGGCCATTTGATAGTTGTCACACGTTGATTGTAGTAGTCAGCGCGCTGAAAGAATGGTGAGATACATTCTTGTATCTAGCAGCTCTTGTAACAGCGCTTCTACCTGCTACACTCACTGCTTCGTTGTGTACGCTCGCATATATAACAATACATTAATTTAAGCAAGCCCTGCTATGATCTACGCTCATCTAGAATCCCAGCTCCATACTGCACGTACCTTTAGCGAGGGTAGTGAATTTGAAAAACATCGAGCCAAAAAAGATAATAACAATCTAATCATAATCAAATCTAATCTCTAAATAGTATAAAATAAAGTCGCTGTCTGCCTCTGTCTGTTTCTCCGCTTACTTCTTCTAAACGACGCAACGGATTTGGAACGGTTTTCACTAATAGAAAGAGCGATAAACGAGGAAGATTTGTGTATATAATTTGTAAATATTTTGTACAAAATGGCTGAACTATGACGCGAGGGGATAACAAATTAATAATACACTAAATATACGTGAGCGAAGCAATTGGTGACCGCTATTAAATCATAATTTCATACCACCCGGTCTGTCTGTAATTTAATTTTCTTATTTCCAAAATTTCTACGTATCAGTTTGTTTGTACTCACGAACGGCGGAAAAATCGAGAATTCAATTATTTAACTGCGTGATTAGTCATAATTTCATTTAATTTGACATAAACCGTTTTGTCTTATGACCAATAATTTCAGGTATCTGTTAGGAACAAAGAAGAATTATAGATAATAGTAAACATATAAAATGTAATATTTATTCTGTTCCGAACATATTGTCTCGGAAACGTCGAATTTTGTCAGATATTTGTCACATTATTATCGAAGTCATTTTGGAGTGTTGCCAACTTTGCTGAAGGGAAAGTTATGCCTATTAAATTGTTGACAAAAACTTTTAGTGACAAAATAAAAATATATGTATTTTTCGCGTAACCGTTAAAGGCGTTATTTTATAAGCTTTTATTCAGTTTCACTTTTTTATAAGGGTGAATTTCTGACGTATTGACCCGACTGTTAGTTGCGGCTGTATGCAATTCCGATGACAATACAATATTCTGATGTTTTGACTGTCATAATTAATAAAATCTAAATAACAAGTCAGTTAGTTATTTTTAGACGCTCGACAACTAAGATCATTAGCATATTAATTAGCAAGTTAAAAAAATTGAAAAAATACTGTGTGGTGGAAGTCATGGTATTGGTGGTAGGAGAACGTGTCTCCGGTCGTTTTTACAAGTTTTGTTTTTATATAATAATATATTAATTAAAAATTTATAAATAAAACAGGGAAAAACAATTTTCAAAAACAAGCTTTTATTAAAATATACTAAAAAGAAAAAATAATATAAATTTAGGTTCATTATTATAAAAGCGTGGATCGTAAACTCTATGATAATTTATTACAGTCACGACCCACGCTTTTATAATTATGAACTCAAATTAAATATCATTTTTTTCTTTTAAGATAAAAACTGGTTTAAAAAAATTACCTCTTTGAATGTACCTATGTAGAAAGAAATTGTTCACGATTTCTCAATTATATAGAAAAAACTGTTATAACAATTTTATAAAAATTATGTTTATCAATAATAATTCCCCGGTATAGTTTACAGCCATCGCGTAGGATGGCATCTATAGCGGATTGGTTTGCCTTCATAACTATATTATGAAAAATTTTTAATGGATAAGCAGCCAATTATATAATTGATACCAAACATATCGGAAAAAATCATTTTACCAACCATAGTCACAGTCAGGATTCTAACCTGAACCTTTCCACTTTCGCGGCGGAATGAGCTTACAGTACTCAACCATGACATGATTACCAAACTAACATTTTCCTTATATGCTTCGAAACAATTGATTTCCTCTACATGTGAGTGTCATTTAATTATAGCTAGGTCGTAGATGTGAATCATCGTACTAGCGAGAGCTTATCATAATTTAGCTATATTATAGTTTTAGCTTGCCCCCCACATACTTGTGAATGAGTTCGTATCGAAATACATGATTTTTGAATGACCGTATCTTTTTAGTGCATCGAGTTAGAAGCTTAAATTTTTGATGTGAAACATCTTATGTCGGGCTGTGAACAGCCGCGTGAGGGGAAATATGCAACGACATTTATGGTCCGCTCCTTCGCTGCTGTTCTCCCCACCACTGCGGCACTCTCTCTCTCCATGTTTCCGCGCGCTCGGGCACGGGAAGAGAGAGAAAGAGTATACATACAAACGTACTGTAAAGCAAAAGTATATGTATACACGTTTAGGCATGTAATATAGATATTTCGCTGTGTATTTAGTTGCGTTTCTGGCTCAGGCGTGCTCAAACGCCGCAACCGCGTGTGTTACAGTGCAGTATATAGGATTACGTCAGCATAACAGTTAGTTGCTGCTTTTGAAAAAATTCGACTGATGACCAGTCCTATACTTCCCACCTAGTAAATATTTGCAAAAAATAAACACTTTTTTTTTTTATTCTTTGATTAGGCCCAAATAACCTTAGCTGTTGGTGGTCTTTAAAACACAATTTAATTTTTATTCTTTGAAAAAAGCATGGCCCTCTTCTTTGTTTGGTGATCTACTGATGGCTAACATAATATAGCAAAAATCATGGTTACCTTGATTTACGTACAATTTTTATTTTTTTTAGTAAAATATTTTTTTTCTCGAAAGCTATACATTTTAGAGAAAAAAAATATTTACATTTTTTTCATATTATAACATCTAGAATTCATTTATATTTTTTTTTACCTATGTTAATACGTGACATTGAGGACGTTTTTTTGAATATCTCAGGATCCACTGAACCGATTTGACACAAAATCTAATCAGATCTAAGTTAAAGGCTGATAAACACAATAGAACAATCGGCATGCCCGTATGTTGTTCCGTTCTTAAGATATCGAAGGCGAAAAATTGACCACACACACACACACATACACACACACACACACACATACAGACATCAGTCAGAAAATGATCTTAAACGATTGTTAGGGTCTCAAAACGTGAAAATCTGTTAAAATCTCGAAATGTTTTTTTCGGACTAAATCCATTACTTCCCTACCATAGTAGAGGTGGGAAGTAAAAATATATACTACTACATAGAGAATACCACCGAATTCAATAACGTTTTCTTTGATATTTCACATCTGTCGGGGGTCCCGAGACCCACACCCTTTTTTTTACATGATTATGATGTTCTAGTGACCTTAGTACCTGATATGAACTTCAACTTGACACCTCTAAAATAGGAGTTTGATTTTTACACTGTGGAAACTGTATCACAAATCATAATATAAGAATTTTTTATACAAAATTACAAGTTTTTAATGTGTATCATAAAATTTTTATTACAATGCCTATTCAAAACTGTTTTCGTAATATAAAACCATAAGTAGCTTTAAAAATCACATAAAATGGCTGCGCCTTAGTTTTTAATAACTCTTACCGTATATTGTAACGGGAATTCTACAATAGTATATTGCATTACAAGGGACGAAACACAGCGTTTGCAACTACTGTGAAGTTTGCTGCCTGAGAAACACGCGTTGCATTCGCTGTGTTTCGTTCCGAGTAAATGCATATTATTTTTCGACAATTCGATTTGAGGTAGGTATAAGCTATATTTAAAATATTATTAGAAGGAAAATTTTAGTAACTTCCCATTGGAAGTTATTGTAATGGGTCCGAAAATCGAAATCAAAATGTATAACAAATTTTTATATTTCAAGGTCACTACACTATTTTTAGAAAGATGTCTGTGTGTGTGTGTGTACGTATGTACGCACGTACGTATGTGATCATTTCTTTCTAAGACGAAATCTCAAGAATGAAAAATGATATCGACTACGTTAGGGTGTCAATCGACGCGTATTAACGTAAATATGATCTGAAAGAAATTTTTTCGAAATCGGTTCAGCCGTTCTTTTTTCTGAACCAAATAGACTCCAAAAAAGTAGATTTTACACAATATCTCGCGAATAAAAAATTATATCGACTTCGTAAGGGTGTCAATCGAGGCGTGTTAACGTCATTTTGATCCGACATAAATTTATAAATATCGGTTCAGCCGTTTTTTTTTTTTAATTATTGTTAAAAATAAATAATAATTATGTTTTAATGATTAAAATGATTACTTTTCTGTGTAATATCTAATTTAATTATTATTATTAAATATTTATCAAACTGGGAAGTTCGTCGTGTGGACTTCTAAGGGTCGCACTTTAGTTCTAATAAACGACCCACCTCACGGCTTGTTATTATTTAAGATTGCTCTGTTTTGCACACAGAATTTAATGAGCTTGGCCCGACAACCTTTCTTGATGAAAGTGAGAGTGAATCTGAATAAAAATTAATATTTAGTTAAAATCACAGTTTGCCCGAAATGGACTTTGTACTGTAAAATGTGCTATGTTCAGCAATGTAAGCTATGGGAAACAGTTGTGTGAGAACCCCCCAGGGGGGACATTGGGATGTAGTTGTTATCGCAATTGCATTCCAATGTTCTTTGGGAATTAGCGCTCCCAGGGACCCGAGCTCGTACTAGTCGGTTTGTGTGTGCCGGCTGGTGGATTTTAATACTTAAATATGTTATTTGTTGTGTTGAAGACGCTAATGACCTGAGTTGTCGACGCGTCTATAATCTACAAAAACTCGGGTCGCAGTGCCAAAACCCTGCCGACAATATAGTGTATTTGCTAATACTGGCATTGTGGCTTTATTATGTAAACTTAAGTTGGTTTTTGAACAAAATAAAAAATTTAACCCCTTAATACATCCCTTAAAATAATATTTTTTTTCTTAATTTCAATATTTTTATCAATGCAACCTCGGTACCAAATTAAATACACCCTTCAGTAAGTAAAGCACTATCCGCAAACTAGTGTTTTCATAAAATTTGTAAGTCCGGTCCTGTCGGGCCGATTTTATTAAAATTTTGGCAGCACATTTTAATCGTTACTAAAAGGTTAAATTTCAATTTTGAAACGATTTTGAGAATTTTTTCGGCATTTTTGGGCCCAAAAACATTTTTCAACCCCTAAAAACTACCCTTAAAATGGTCCGATTGAGCCCATTTTAAATAGGCTTCGTGCGGTGATGGATTTCAACGTGCCTACCAAATTTCGTCAAAATCAATTAACTCTTTCGAAAGTTATTGCCCGCACACATATATATATATATATAAATATATATATATATATATATATATATATATATATATATATATATATATATATATATATATATATATATATATATATATATATATATATATACATATATAAATAGACATTTCCAAAAATGGTGCCAAAATGTTCAGGAGGCTATGAAACGTCGAGAAATTTTGGTCCGACCCCTAGGTCCCGCCATCCGACCGACGCCAATAGTGTATGTGCCATATGGCAAATACACTAATAAATTAAAAGTTGTATGAGAAAGTGTCTTATGTCGCTTGTGCACATTGTCATATGAAACATGTCATATAATTCGCCTGCCTCTATTGCAAGCCCTAATTTTCCAAGTTCTATTCTCAGAATTTTTCTGTCTCCAATTAAATAAAATTGATGCTTCTTGGAATCTGAAATATTTTGTTGCTGAAAGCAAATTACATAATATTAAAAATACTTTCTTTTGTTACAGGTAAGAAAACTTTTTTCTCTGAAAATTTTTGAAATGAATGGATGGTAAGTTAAAATTGTTTCTTTTCTTTGAAATGAACACTTTTTAAAATGGCTACATTCATTTTTCGACGTGAATACATCAACTTTATATGAATACTTCTGAAAGAAGTTCTTTATGCCATTTGTTCGCTTTTGTGATTATGTTTCAGAAAAGTTTTATATAAAAACTTCAAGTAAATTTTTGCAAATGACATGAATATTAATATTGCATAAGACAGTTCACATCATCGCTGATAAAATCAAAAAGTCGTATTTTGAAAAATATTTTCAATGTTCCTAAATAGTTGATTCCTCCGTATGGATACGTAGTTCTACTGTTAAGTTGTAATAAACTAGTACAGTAAAGCCTCGTCATTACACAGAGGTAACTATTATAGATAGATGTTTATAAACGTCGACTAAATTTTGAGATACGGTTTTTCGTTTTGACGGCAACAATATTATGTTGTGATTCTATAACTCTATATATAAAAATGAATCCTTATTTCTCTTGGTCACGCCATACCTTGAGAACGACTTTACCGATTTCATCGAACTTTTTTTTAAATGTTTTCTAATACTTTGTAGAAGGTTCTTATGGAAAAAAAATTAAGAAAGTTGCGCAGAAAATTAGAAAATTTAAGAAAAATGGCAGAAAAAATGTCAAAATTACCTCAAAAATAGATAGCGATAGCCATGGAACTTGAACAAAATGACGACGTTTTAGCTGTCAGAATAATTTCTAATCATTTTGTTCAAGTTCCATGGCTATCGCTATCTGTTTTTGAGGTAATTTTGACATTTTCATAGCTGCAAATATCGTTCAATAGCTGCCTTTCAAGCGAACGAGCGAAGCGAGTGAGTAGTGTATTAATAAAATTCGAACGAACGAGCGTAGCGACTGAGAAAGCGTACGAACGAAGCGAGTGAGTAATGTAATTATAATATTCAAGCGAACGAGCGAAGCGAGTGAGTAGTGTATTAATAAAATTCGAACGAACGAGCGTAGCGACTGAGAAATCGAACGAGCGAAGCGAGTGAGTAATGTAATTTTAATATTCAAGCGAACGAGCGAAGCGAGTGAGTAGTGTATTAATAAAATTCGAGCCAACGAGCCTAGCGAGTGAGTAATGTAATTATAATATTCAACCGAACGAGCGAAGCTAGTGAGTAGTGTATTGCACCCGGGAAATTCCTAGCACCTGGGCTTTCTTAGCACCCGGGCGAAGCCGGACCGGGCCGCTAGTATTATATATTTTCGACACTCTATAAGCTACCCCGGCCCACCCTCTGGCGCCGCCACTGATTTTGCCTGTTTCATAAAAAGCGTTGCATGAGTAAGTTGAAGTGGGTGACGTATACCCGCGTACATAGGCACAGTCATACGTTAAAAATATGTACCATATATTAATTTTACAATGTTTATTAGAATCTCGAATCTTATTCGATTAACAATAAATTACGAATCATTATTTGTTGACTGTAAATCACAACGGTTTAATTAAGGACTGAAAGCCGGGGGACTTAGTCTTCAAATCCCCAATGAAATGGCTCGATGAGTTGTGAATTGTGAAACGGGATCTCTGAAACTGAAGTATCGCTGTCCTAATTACTGAAATCTAAGTCCCATTCTCTCTTTGACTTTCATTATATTTGAAACGTTTGATAATATTGTTGGAACACTAAAGACATTTTATCTTTTGTAACAATTGCTGATTTTTATGTCTACAGGCGAACATCTAGTAACAAACTTACGAAAAATTGCAAAGGAATAAATTTCGAAATTCAATTATTGTTGCCGTCTAGACAAGACAAGACAAGACTTTCAAAGTCTTGTCTTGTCTTGAAATATCAAGACTTCACTAAGTCTAGATTAACATACTCTTGTCTTGTCTAATATCAAGACTAGATTATTTTCAAGAGTCTAGATTAGTAGTAGTAGGTAAAGTAAACCTTTACATACTACTACTTAGTTTATCTAGACTCTTGAAAATTGTCTAGAGTTTTGACAAGAGTTTTGATCTAGATAAAGCAAGTCTTGTCTTGTCTTGAAAATTTCTAGACAAGACTTTTGCAAGTCTTGTCTTGAAAATCTAGACAAGACAAGACAAGAGTCTAGAAAGTCCAGATCTAATTTCAGTTCATTTATGTAGGGTCAGCCTAAACATGCTACTCTTTGTATCGAAAACGCGCGATTTAGCAACTGTATCGCAACTGCATCGCGATTTGACGATTACTGAGCTATCGCGATCGCGCGATTTGACAACACTTTCGCACGATCGATATATGTGCCTCACCCACATAAGCGCACGGTCGAAGTTATACTTCATACATTTACATTTTTTATTTTCCTCTGTCAGCATTTTTAAAATTAATAAATGATTATTAGTCCAAGCGGCAGGTAATAAATGAAGGGGGTTACCTGGAAAGTATTCCGAAGTTAGTGATATTTTGGTGTGTTGTTTGCGGATACTCTGTGGAGTAGAATCTGAGTTTTCGACCTCGAGGACCCTGTGCTAACGTGGGGGGAGCCGAAAAACCACGAAATTTTACCACCTCTTTTGCTTTTTTCGAAATTTCTCAGAAACAGTCGACTTAAGCAATTCTTTCATTATGTAAAGTTTTAAAGAGGATTACATTTCCTACAATTTTCATTTCCACAACTTTTCTGTGGTACTAATGGTAAGCGCGCTGCAGCTTCTTGAAAATCACCCGCTCGGCTTTTTGTAACCTTGGTAACCGATGTGTAACGTGTATTTTCAATTTAAAGTTCGATGAAGAACAAAATAAATAAAACTATTGAAAAGAACATTATTTAACCATTGGTTACCAAGGTTACAAAAAGCCGAGCGGGTGATTTTCAAGAAGCTATAGCGCACTTACCATTAGTACCACAGAAAAGTTGTGGGAATGAAAATTGTAGGAAATGTAATCCTCTTTAAACATTACATAGTGAAAGAATTGGTCGACCGTTTCTGAGAGATTTCGAAAAAAACAAAAAAGGTGGTAAAATTTTGTGGTTTTTCAGCTCCCCCCATGTTAGCACAGGGTCCTCGAGGTCGAAAACTCAGATTCTACTCCACAGAGTACCCGCAAACAACACACCAAAATATCATTAACTTCGGAATACTTTCCAGGTAAAAAGTACCTGACTGCTGGACTATATTAGGTATTAATAAAATCCATGGATATCATAACATCTACATCTGTATTCAAAGCCTGTTTACAATTTTACACTATCTTAAAACGTCAAAAAATTGATTTTTAAAATTATAAAATCTAAAATAAATTCCTGGGATGAAACCTAGCTAGATCTGCGATTGCTCCCCCAAAACCTCTTTTCAGTAAATTTCATCTAAATCGTTAAAGTCGTTTCATCCCTGTCAGCGTTTGATTACAGCGTTTAATTAATTTTTCCAATTATAACCCTGGCTAAAGGGCTATAACTTCAAAAATCCCTATATTATTAAACGAGCAAATCATGTATATATGTACCTATGTATCTATATAAATATTTTCTCGAAAACGGCTCCTACGATTTTGATCAAATTTACCGAAAAGGGGTTTTGGGATGCAAAAAATCGATCTAGCTAGGTCTCATCCCTGGAAAAATTCGTTTTCTTATCGATTTTATCATTTTAAAAAACAGTTTTTTTAACGTTATAAAACAGTGTCGTATGGTGAGTAGGCTTTGGAAAAACAAACTATTTTCATTATTTATGTCAAAATACTCTGACAGTGAATCGTTTCGGAATAATATTCTGAGAAAATAATACAAAATCAATATCTCACAGTAAGTACTATTTTTATTAAACGCATCCGAGCAAAGCTCGGTCATCCAGATATTATATTTTATAAGAATAGCCGCTTTGATGTTTCTTTTAAAAGTTACCATAGTATTTATTCGTTTTGATTGTTATTTATGCAAATAAGTCGAACTACCAACTTTCAAAACAAGAATATGTATAGGTATAAATAAAATTACTTGAGATTACAATTTTCTCTACTTTACACCACTCTGGCGGCTGTATAATACGAAGCTAATCTAAATTTTAAATTAAAGTGGTTCAAAGTTTAATAACATCGGTTTTACAACTAAATGTCAACAGTTTTATAATATTACCAGCCTTATACAAATGTTTGTAATAAACTGACACTCTGTCAAGAGGCACTGAGCTACGCTTATTTTCGTGTCTCCAGGATTTATTTCCGAGACCACAAAGTAAAATTGCGTATGTTGAATATAAGGTAATTTTTTGAAGTGAAAACTTCCTTAAGGTACGTTTTTTCAAACAGTTTTTTTTAACTAAAACTTCTTTAGTGCAGTGATTTCAAAACGGATATACAGGGTGTAAACGGTTTTACCGAACATAGGAAAAATAACATTGAGAACATTTACAATTTTACCTAGGTCTGGGTACCTGCTTTTCAAGGGCTTGGTATCTGATTTTAGTGTTTTTTCGTGTCTGTAATATATGATCCATTATGATTATGATATTCGACTCGCGATGCACACTCGCTAAGGCTCGTGTGCGCTCACTTAACTCGTACTAAAAACATCGCGCCTGACGCATAAATATGTATTTACCAGACTTATATAGTTACACAATATACTATTATTAAATCATCACCAACATTATTGTTACGGATCACCCTGTATATAAACGGCAGGCAAGAGTTCTGAGAAACGGGGTCTGCTTACTGAACAACTGGTACCTGCGCGAAAATTCTATATATATAAACAGCCAGTACGAGTGAGTGGGGAATCAGTCAACGGTGAGTCACGCAGTCAAGTCTACGGGGATCAGTGATATAAATAGTGCCGTGATATAAATAAATGAGCTGATAAAATAAATACTAGAGTAGTGGTAATAATTACGAGTTATTGTATATAGTCAAGTGCTATTTATTGTTTTGCTTTGTAATTACTGTTTAGTTATTGTTTACTTGTGTTGATTGTTAGAACTGACTTTTCGTTGTTGCTTTCATTATTATTGTGTTTTTAATTATTGTAAATAAATATTTATTCCGCCAACTCAGAAAACAGTTTTGTAACATTATTTTACTAAAAATCATTCATACGCATTTTTGACATCGTGGCCAGACAGTTTATGCATCATATTTTCTACTTAGAATGACAGAGAATATTCTTTATTCAAACTTATTGCGGTTTTGTGATTCAGAATAATGGAGTCAATTCAGTAAAAAGAGAGTTTTCCAACAACGGAACTGAAATAAAATTCTTTTTCCATATCTGAAAATTGTGACAAATTATTTTCAAGTCACTTCTCATCGACAGTGCGTCAGGTCAACCTGAAAAATTTCAGCCTCACTAACAGCGGATTTATTAACCATAGCATTTTTCAGAATCGTATTCCGTGCAATTGATAAATCATTGTTGTAATTTAAAATTTGTTTTTAACATTGGAAATGTTTATGTTCGTATATGGGGGCAGAGTTACGAGTTTTCATTCAAGGCCAAAAGACAACGGTGTCGCGATCAAGTGAGGAGCAATCATGCAAAATTGAACAAGTGCAATTTTTTCGAAATGTGTTTTATATCAAGTCTAGTTAATTGAGAGGTATTTGCGACGATCTGCGGTGTTATTTTTGAGCAAATGTTAATAAATACTGTAGAAAAATCCATTTAAAAGTTAAGTAATCAAGCAAAGGTGAACGCGTATATAACAGAAGAATAATAGGGTTATTCCTGACAAAACTAAACAGTGCATTGATAAATATTGTGTGTATAATAAACAGTTAATTATGTTTCATATATGCTGTTATCATTTCCAATGTCCTCGATGGTTGCAAGGATTGCGAAATCTGTGAATTTTTCATGTCATTTTTTCCCTGTAGGTGTGTGTTTTAAAGACCACCAACAGCTAAGGTTATTTGGGCCTAGCACCAATTCATATTTTCAAATCATTATTTTTTTTTAATAATAAATTGAAAATCCAATTGATACTTTTACCAGCTCTTGGGCTAGAACCCGGGAACTGGGGACTTGTAATAGAGGAACCATAGCAGCGCCATGTAAACAACAGCATTGCTACACTCTCGGCTATTATTCTCAAGCCCTTTTTCCCTGTAGGTAAAGCAAAATTAAAATATAGTTTAATATAACATTTCTTAATTTATTGTCCATCCCTTGTGGTTAATGATAGACGGTCGACCATGCACATTGGTTTTGTGCTGAATATACAGGGTGTCTCATAATTTATGGGCCATAGAGTAGGTGGTTATAGTACATGTAAAAATAAGACATTATTTTGGCAATAAAATGTTGCTCGTTTGGGAAATACAGGGGCGCCCAAGTAACATTTTAGGTTATCAAAAGGTCATAAACAGCTCCTAGAACCTTTAATTGAGACTAGTTGGTTAGTGCCATTTAGCACAAACAACGTTATATTTTAGACTACAGAACCTCCTGTAGACTAAAAAGGCCCAGCCCTGAGAACCTCCTCACAACCAATAGGCCCTGACTAATTGAGAACCAAATGGCACGTCTGTAGAACTTAACAGCAAACATAATAACCTTTAAGCAAACTGAAGATGCCGTGAAATAACCTTTCTAGAACCTTTTAGTATTCAGTTCGACCAAGGTACAACCTGAATAATGCTTGTACGTGGTTATATTTAAGTTATAATTTGGACATCAGAGTGGCTTATTTGCAGATTTTTAGCATTTTAAATATCTACATTTAGACAATATAGCCGCGGCAAAGAGTAAAATCCAAACCAAATAGCCATACTCAAGGATAATTTAGTTTTCATAATATAGCAATTTTACAAAGATGGACTATTGTAACAGAAATAAGAATAAAACATAATGGCGACGTTTTATGGAATATAATTACTTATTTCTGAGATTGGTCGTTAACAACGGGGTAGTTTTTGTTGCGCATACCAGTTCTTTGTTGAAGTTGGGTATGATTTAGCTGAAAAACACAGGCGCCCTCGCTATTTTACTCAAAGATCATAATTTATTTAAAAAAAAACATTAAAGAAATATGGTTATTATAATAATATGCCACAATGTTGTCATTATAAGCTTGAAATGAGTTTTATATTCAGGTACCTTTACATATATTTGATCTAAATTAAATCTCTGTGTATTTCCATCAATTGAAATGATCTATAATAATGTTATGTTACGGAATTTCATTGTTCATAATGGCGGCCTGAGATATATTTCTTACAAGCTGCTAAAAATGCTAAAATATGAATAAACAGTTATCGCGAAGTACATAAAGAATTTAAAAATGCCAACGGGTTTTAAAAAAAGCTAAAGCAGTATTTAGGATCTATAGGCATTTCTCGTGACTAAATGCACTAGAATAGGTTGCGTATAGTGTTAAATGGTTATATAATTGTTTCAAGATCAAGTGGTCCTGAAAAGGTAACATGCAAGATTAAATGAACTTATTTTAGCACTTTTTTTTGCCAAAAAATGGCTACAATATAACCTCTCCAAAACCTAAAGGCCTTAAAACCTTATAGTCAGGATATGAAGCAAGCACAACGTTGTTGTGACTTCTTGCCCTAAGTTCATTTAGACTTTGTATTAACTAACAGGTTCTAATACCTGTTTGCTATTGATTTTGCCTGAATATGACCATTAAGCAAGGCGGTAACCAATACAAAACCTTTATCTGACTAAAAGGCCATTGTCAGAACCTACACCTTCAGAAAATGTTACTTGAGCGTAAAGATAAAATAAGCCATATTTTCAAAACCATTTGACATACAAGGTTGTAAGAGGGCAGTATAGCCTAGTGGTTAGCATGCTTTGTTCCGCAACCTCTAGACTGGACTGCAGTTGGTTCGAATCCCACCTGAGCTCATGGATGTTTTGTGATGTTATTTAGTTTTAAGTTAGTTGTTATTTAGTGTAGTTGAAAGACGCTAATAACCTTAGATGTCGACGCGTCTATAATCTACGATAAATATAAATAAATACAAGGTTGAAAATCAGTATAGAATATATATTTAAATACGAAAGACTGGACATTTTTCTGTAAAAAAGTAAGTTATACTTCATTCACTTCGATATCTCTAACCGTTTTCTAGATAATTGGGGTAAAACAAGCGCATTTTTTACGAGCTTTTTTTACTGTGCCGGGCAACTTTTAACCCCAATTATCTCGAAAATAATTAGAGATATCATAAACCCGAAACACATTACCCTCCTTCGGCAGTCGGGTAAAAAATGCGAGGAATTCGTACTGTAGCAGATTTTCTGACAACTCTTTATTAGTAGATTGTATTTCTGGTGCCGTAATGGGGTTTATTAAACTGCCGAGTTATGACAGTATGTCAAAACGAGCGATAGCGAGTTTTTACAGTCACACGAGTCATAATACCATTACGCACAAGAAATATATGGTAATTTTTGCCATACCCACTACAAAATACCTACTTTTCACTTCATTTTCAGTATTTTCAAAACATTTTGACAGTTCATTTGCGTCGTCATCTTTATAGTCACAGCAGGCGGATAACATAAGTTACTATGGCAACCGTTTACTTACCGCATTAACTATGCAGTATTGAAAACATTTTCGGCACGCCTGTCTGTTAGATCATCCAATTAACAGGCCAGTAAACATACAGAGAAAGTAGCTATTTTGTAGTGGGTATGGCAAAAAAGAATATACGTAGTGAGTTTAGTACGGCTGAGGATGTTATAGGGTTTTTTGGAAGTTTTTTGCAGCCAATTTATTTATATTGAAAGAGTTTTATTTATACTAAACGTTTCGCCTTTTTAGGCATCATCAGTAATATTCTGAAATGTTATACATATATACATTAAAATGAACAAGTTATAATACAGTATTTGAAAATAAAGATAAATGAATGAATTAGATTCAAAATACTTACATTTTATAGTGAAATTATGATGTATGAACATTATTTGAACGATGTCGTTATTAGCATGGATTTTAGACAACTGTTTCTATTTTTAAAATGAAAGAAAGTTATGGAAGTTATTGTAAGTGTATTGTTATATTTGTATGCAAGTGTGTATACTTGTATTCAGGAGTACCAATTGTATAGATAAAGGAATAACTCTAGGAGGTGTAATGTACTATTGTTTTAGAGGTACTATTTTATAATATAAATAAATTGGCTGCAAAAAACTTCCAAAAAATCCTATAATATCCTCAGCCGTACTAAACTCACTACGCAAAAAAGAATATGTTTTACTGTTTTGTTTCGAAATCATTTGTTTCTTCTCAACTTTGTGAATGAACGTAACATTTTGGTCTGCCGTTGTAAGATCATTAATAATGATTTGTTTATAAAAACTGAATGAAAATTATAATTACGATGCAAAAAGCTTTACACAAACGGGTGTACGTTGTCGAATAAACTAATATAATGTGTAGGTTGGGGACTTGTCATTTTGTTAGAGAAACATGTTTGACACGCTGGGGCAGTCCCAGCAGGAGGCGAGATGTAAAATTACGATTCACGCGTTACAACGTAGCGGACAGTGGGGGCCGGAGAACGTGGCCAACCGCATCATGTGAATCATTCAAGAGCTGCCAACACAAAACCCCAACACGTGTTATTATACTTATAGGATGATTCAAAATAAAAAGATGGATAAGTTTGAGGTGGACTCGCGCCATTTTGACAAAATTTTGTGTTATATTAATAGAGCTGTAAATTGTGAACCAAATGACACCTAAATCACTTCATTCTGATTTCAAATTAGCTCAAAAATAATTTTTGAAATATTTATGTTAGCCCCGCCCGCTAATAATCGATTTTGCTCTACGAACGTATGACGCCATATTTTTTATGAATGTACGTTTATTTCTACTAACACGATGCTAATTATATCAGAAACAGAGTGTTGAAAAATACCGTTTTGTACCTATGTGAACAATCTAAGGTCCGTTGCTATGGATACATTGATTATTTACTTAAAATTGACGTCACACGTTCTCACACGGTGTTTGAAGTCACGTGACACATAGATTAAAGATCATGATTTTATTTATTTATTTAAATGTGTTTACAAAACTTAATTAATAAAAATAAAAATTCTAATAACTATTTTAGAGCATAAAATTTCATTTTAACAATGTTTTATATTTTATTTTGATCACTGGCAACTACCCTATTACTTTGTTGAGGTCCGAAGGGGGGAAATTTATTTATTGAAGTTATACGTCTTTAACGAGGGTAGTGAATTAAAATGACCTCGAGTCAAAAAATACTGCGACTCAAAAATTAATGAAACGCTGACAGCGACAAAACGGTTGTAACGATTTGGATGAAAATTACTGAATAGGGGTTTTGGGGGGCAAAAATCAATCTAGCTAAGTCCCATCCCAAAAAAGTTCGTTTTCTTATAGATTTAATAATTTTAAAATTTAAATTTGTGACGTTTCAAGATAGTGTAATATATTGTAAACAGGCTTTGGATACTTAAGGGAAATTTGATGAATTATCATAATATGTCAAAAATAAAAATAAGTAAATAGTTAAAATTAAAAATGCGAAAAACTTCAACGGAACGTGTTCTAATGAAAAATGTATGAAGTATAACTTCGACCGGGAGTTTATGTGGGCGAGGCACACAGTTAATTTTTATATACTCGATTTTGTATTCTCTGTTGTCGAGCGTCTATAATTCACAATTCAAATTCAAATTCGTTTTTGTATTACCTACGTTATTATTATTTATAATTAATTAATTGTGTTTTCCTTTGCTTGGCAATGCCAGTTCCTGGGTACAATATTTCGATAAATTGTGTTTTAAAGACCACCAACAGCTAAGGTTATTTGGACCTAGCACCAATTCATATTTTCAATTTATTATTTTTTTTTAATAATAAATTGAAAATCCAATTGACACTTTTACCAGCTCTCGGGCTAGAACCCGGGAACTTGTAATAGAGGAACCATAGCAACGCCATGTAAACAACAGCATTGCTAAACTCTCGACTATTCTCAAGTTCTACAATATTTCGAAAAAAAATGATGGAGCGACACCGATTAGAGAAAAAATTAAGTATACTACCTACTTCACGACAGTTTATTTTTGAAAGCTTTTATTTAACTTTACTTATTCTCTGTCTATTTGCTACAAATCTTGCATTCAAAATTTCGACTAGTTCTAATTGAGGTGGAGTTTTGAAATTTTGCACACGTGTATAAATCCCGCGACAATGCAATATTTTAACCTTTATAATATGTAATTGGTATATGATAAAATCAATCGATTTTTTAAAAACCCCCTTATATCCACACAATATTATTCACATAACAATTAGAGGTGAAAATACTAAATATCTCAGGCAGCAAAAAAATATCTCAGTCACCAAAAACTAAATTTGATCAGCGTCGGCTTGATTTACCCAAATCATGACTAGTTCGACGATGATTCGGAATTTTGAGTAGTAATGGGTTAAATTTAAAATTAAAAGTGATTTCCAGATCACCCGTATATGCAATGACGTGTACATATTGTAACTAGTGAGCTTAAAATATCCCTGTGGCGCATCGAAATAAAAAAATGTTTTGTTCAGACTAAAACAAAATGTGAGAGGGTACTTGTCTTAATTCAAGATACGGTCAGGCGTCGGTCGATTGCAACCATTGTTATGGCAAGAAGGGGCGGTTCTGTAACCCCGACTGCTATCCTATTATGTTGCATAATGTATGCAGATTCGCACCGCTAAAGCGGATTCAGTGCAGTGACGCAAAACTTTCAGGTGCGGTTTCAGGACTAAGCTTCGAATTACATTTTTTAAGTGAAACTTCTTAATCCACGATGAGAGCAATTTTGTTCAACAGCGCAACGAAAAACGACACCGTCAGGAGTGGGGGAAATGAACTGCTAGCAGGGAACCGGAACCGATTGGCTAACTGGTAGTGTAGGTACGAATGTGTGGAGGGGGATACTCGATCGACACGCCCCTTTCTGTGTAGAGTGCAATGAGCTGCTAGCGGGGAATCGCAACTGATTGACTAACGGGTAGTGCAGGTACGAATGCGTGGAGGGGGATACTCGATCGACACGCCCCTTTCTGTGTAGAGTGCAATGAGCTGCTAGCGGGGAATCGCAACTGATTGGCTAACGGGTAGTGCAGGTACGAATGCGTAGAGGGGGATACTCGATCGACACGCCCCTTTCTGTGTAGAGGGCAATGAGCTGCTAGCGGGGAATCGCAACTGATTGGCTAACGGGTAGTGCAGGTACGAATGCGTGGAGGGGTAGTTATAGACGCGTCGACAACTCAGGTCATTAGCGTTTTCAACACAACAATTAATAATTCATTTGTGCATTAGTATCTGCATACACAAACCGACTGGTACGGGTTCGGGCTCCTGGGAACGCCAATTCCTAAAGAACATTGGAATGCAGTTGCGAGAAAAACTATATTCCAATGTTCCCCCTGGGGGAGTCATAAATTGAGGTGACATGATGTCAACGCCATTTTAAACACCTTGATTTTTCCTAAGCGCTTTGGAACTTTTATTGTAATATCCAGGCACACAACACGACATAAAAAGTAATTAATACTTCTGAATACAAGCAACGAATGATCATAATGTACCTGGCAGGTCGTACTTTAGTGTATTAGTTGTGGCTTCGCAAGCGACGTGACATGCTGTTTCTATAGCTATCTTTGTTCTGAGGTTATCGCTTAGAATTTCTGAAAATGTTTTAAGAAAACCTGCACGAATCAAAACAAAAGATCGTGTCAAGGCCCTGCTGCTTTTGTTTTATATAGGTCCCATTTTATCGATTGTGTCGAATCGAGTCCACTGAGCTTTCGTGGGTTGCTTCACAAATGCAGCGTATTCCATTTTTCTATACTCATCTATTCGGAGCAAGTGACGACATAAAATTTTATTGCTCCCTTTTCAATACCAAAACTTTATTTACTTACTAGCTTGACCAATCAAATTGCTGCTAAGAAAAGGATACGGTTTTTGGAGTTATAGCAAGTTATCTTTACATTATCACTTTCTTTTAAACTGTGAGTTTGACATCGTTTCAAAAAAAATATTTTTACGATAGGAAAAATCGAAAGCTAAAATAATTTTTCGAAATCTATCCTTGCCAAACTCCAAACAGTAGAATTAATTAATCGATGAGTGGAAGAAGAGTACTGTTTATGTCCATAAATATGGAAATTCAAACTGAGATAGCCAGAATATATATCTAAAAAGTTAAAAACAAAGAGATCTATCCACTGAACGAAAGAATAGTTCAATTTATTTATTTATTATTTATTTATTATTTATTTTTTATTTATTTTTTATTTATTTATTATTTATTTATTATTTATTTATTATTTATTTATTATTTATTTATTATTTATTTATTATTTATTTATTATTTATTTATTAGTACAAGAGCTGAATGTATTTGAGTATGCAAAATATGAAGAGCGCATTCTGGCGTCTGACTTAGGTTCTAGAGGTCACAGAGTTTGATATTATTGTAATTGTATTTTAAAGACCACCAACAGCTAAGGTTATTTGGGCCTAGCACCAATTCATATTTTCAATTCATTATTTTTTTTTTTTTTTAATAATAAATTGAAAATCCAATTCACACTTTTACCAGCTCTCGGGCTAGAACTCGGGAACTTGTAATAGAGGAACCATAGCAACACCATGTAAATTCGATATTATTGATGATGCCAGGAAAAATTATGCTCCAATATTTTTTTAACAAATTCTCACATCATTTTTGAGGAAGTTGCTGTAAACATGAAATTAGAATATACATTCCTTCTATAACGTAGGCACCCACTAAGAAAGGGTTTTTCACAATTCTACCCGAAAGGGGGTGAAAAGGAGGTAAATGTGTTTTTACGGATTTAATCATTCTATCCATATTTTTGGTCTTTGAAATATGACATTTGGAGGATATATTACTTTTATAACTTGGGAACCCATTAAGAAAGGACTTTTCGAAAAGGGGTAAATGTATATAATTTTGTGGATATATTTTAGAACTATGAAGACAACAAAATGTAGCCGAAATTTTTAAGTTCGCTGGGTAATAAATTTTGGTGTATAACATTTAAATTTATATTTACTGATGGCTTTTTTATAAATTAAATCTTTGCCTTTGTTTTATGTGTAAACTTTCTGCATTCTACAAAATTTTCCTAATTTCTCTTATTTTTAATACCGCGACACTTTTCCACTACAGCAATTATCCACCGACTTTTTAAGGTAACCAGCAGCTAAGGTTATTAGGGCGTGGTACCAATTCATTTTTTTCATTTCATTATTTTTTTTATACATTCATGGACAAAATTATCGAATATTTTTTGTTATCACAAATACTTGAAAATAATTTCAAAAGAATTTATTTCTTCAAAAAGAAGCTACGAACATTTAACAACATTTGATAATTTGGTCCATGAGTGTAATAAATTGAAAATCCAATTGAGACTTTTACCAATTGTCGTATTAGATTCTGTTGGGAACTGAGGGTTTGTAATTGAAAAACCATGGCAACACCGTATTAACAACGGCATTGCTACATGCTCGGCTATTTTCAAGCCCTCGATTCACATGTCTATGATCGTGTGTTCGAAAATTTGGTACAAATTTGCAAGTACGCCCCTGCAAGTACCCGTTCATTCACGTGTTAAGATTTAAGGTGTGTAACAAACCAAGTTACGGCCCCTGCGATGTTACATATTACATCAGGTTGTGTGAAATCTTCAGGGAATTTCAGCAATCGTCCGGCATGTCTGAAAAGAAAGCAAAGAACACGTCGGCTATCTTTATTATAGACGTATCTACACCTGCGTTTTGAAAAATAGACAACAACTCGAGCGCACAAACGCAGCTGTAAACACGACGAAATATTATTTATTTTAGAAAGTTTTTTTTCAACATGAATAACGTTTAAAGGTACGTGCAGTACGCAGCTGGGATTCTAGATGGTAGCATGTATGGTAGATGGTGGCTGAAATTATAAGCGCTTACAGGTTTGCACAACGAAGCTTTGATACAAGCTTGATACAAGCGTTTGAAATGTCAGATAGCGAAGACGAATATTTGTGTTCTTCTGCTACAAAGTGGTATATTTTAAATACAAATTTGGGTAGGAGCTATCATGTCCACCCTATTAATAGAAAACGATCTAAACATGGCGAATTTCATCATTTATATCAAGAATTAAAATTTTACCCAAACCGGTTTTTTGAATATTTACATATGGAACCAAACACTTTTAAATACGTCTTAGAAAAAACTCAAAACAAATTAAATAAAAACTGGCAAAATTTCACTTATTAAACTAGTTACATCCATTGCGAAACTTGTAACGGCCATTTGACAGTTGTCACACGTTGATTGTTGTAGTCAACGCGCTGAAAGAATGGTGAGATACATTCTTGAATCTACCAGCTCTTGTAACAGCGCTTATACATGCTACACTCACTGCTTCGTTGTGTACGCTCGCATATATAACAAAGCATTAATTTAAGCAAGCCCTGCTATGATCTACACTACCATCTAGAATCCCAACTCCATACTGCACGTACCTTAATCTCTCATACTGCATGGGGGCATTTGAGAAATACATTATATATAGAAGGAATTAAAGGACAGTGTGGTCCAGTGGTTAGTGTCGCAGCCTCTGAATCAGACTGTCGTGGGTTCGAATCCCGCCTCCGCTCATGGATGTGTTGTGACGTCATTTAGTTTTAAGTCAGTAATCAAGACACTAATGACCTAAATTGTCGACGCGTCTATAATCTATATAAATAAAAGAAAGTCGTGTTAGTTAGTTAGTTATTACCATTGATAAGTCGAGAACGGCTGGACCGATTTTCATGATCTTTGATTTTTTGGATTTGTCTCCGCCCTAGGGTTAACAGAATAAATATTAAAACATTGGAAAAATTCACCAGGGAGCGAACTAGTCAAGCGAGCGTGTAATGTATCATTCTGTATATATTATAGAACAAAGATTTTGTATATAAATCATGTCACCCGAGAGCGAACTAGCGAAGCGAGTGAGTAATGTATTTATAATATTCAATCGAACGAGCGAAGCGAGTGAGTAGTGTATTGCAGTTCGGGCGAAGCCGGGCCGGGTCGCTAGTTTACAATAAATAAAATAAATAGAAGGAAGTAGGAAAGGATTTGAGATGAAGAGTGCGGGGGGTAACTTCCGGATTGTAAAGTAAATTATCATTAATTTGTATTTGTTAAGTTAGTAATCGTGTAAAGTAAACTTAATAAAGAATCATGCATAGAAAAATATGTACGAACACGTAAACCGCATATGCGGTGGATGAAAACCATTCATTATTCACAAGTAATTGCGCTCAAGATAATAAAAACCATATTTTATTTGCATAGTAAATCGAGTAGAAATGTGTACAATTTCTCACCGACGATTTACATATAGAGAGAGAGAGAGAGAGCTACGTGTATTTTTACCGACTTTAAAAAAGGAGGAGGCTCTCAATTTGACGTGTTATTTTGATGTATGTACACTTTTTGTGTGTGCAGCGATTTCTCCTGCATTTGTGAACCGATTTTGACGATTAATGTTTTATTTACTAGGGCATACCTTCGGAGTGGTCCTATATAAATTTTACGTAAATCGGTTCAGAAGTTCGACTGATTTTTTTATTTTTTATTCATGTATACCGTTTTTTTATGTATGTACACCGATTTCTCATAAATTTGTAAACCGATTTTGATAATTAATGTTTTATTTAATACGGAATACCTTTGGGGTGGTCCTATATAAATTTTACTTAAATCGATTCAGTAGTTCGACTGATTTTTTATTCATGTACACCGTTTTTTTAAGCATGTACACCGATTTCTCCTGAATTTGTAAACCGATTTTGATAATTAATGTTTTATTTACTAGGGCATACCTTTGGAGTGGTTCTATATAAATTTTACTTAAATCGGTTCAGTAGTTCGACTGATTTTTTTATTTTTATTCATGTACACCGTTTTTTTATGTATGTACGCCGATTTCTCATAAATTTGTAAACCGATTTTGATAATTAATGTTTTATTTAATACGGCATACCTTCGGAGTGGTCCTATACAAATTTTACTTAAATCGGTTCAGTAGTTCGACTGATTTTTTTATTTTTTATTCATGTACACCGTTTTATTATGTATGTACACCGATTTCTCATAAATTTGTAAACCGATTTTGATAATCAATATTTTATTTAATACGACATACCTTTGGGGTGGTGCTATATATATTTTACTTAAATCGGTTAAGTAGTTCGACTGTTTTTTTATTATGTATTTTTTATGTGTGTTATGTATGTATCTCGTCTCATATCTCCAGCATTTGTGAACCTACTTTGATTTTTCTTGTTTTATTTAATAGGGCATACCTTACGAACATTTGATTTTAGGTAATCACGTCATCTGTCTGTACCCGCGATATAGACTTACCCGTTTTTTTCCCAGTATTTTATGATTCCCCCAGGGGAAACATTGGAATGTAGTTTTTCTCGCAATTGCATTCCAATATTTGGAAATTGGCGTTCCCAGGAGCCCGAGCTCCTACCAGTCGGTTTATGTATGCCGGTTGGCAGATTCTAATACACAAATGGATTATTAGTTGTTGTGTTGAAGGCGCTAATGACCTGAGTTATTGACGCGTCTATAATCTACAATAATAATAATAATTCAGTATTTTATGTGTAGTAGTTTTTTGAGAATACCTTTGGAAAAAAGGCTTACCCGCCAAAACAGTAATTTCGATTCCTAACACTGATTTTTGGAAAGATTTGTGTATCTGTAGTGTAGAATTGGTGTTGGAATATCGACTCTCGCATGTAGTGGTTTTTCAGTGACAGAATGCTTTAAAGGAAGAAAATCGGTCGTTTGTAATTGTCAACTCAGTCCGCCGCGATAGTGGAAAGTTTAGGGTTAGAATCCCTACGGTGACATAGGTTTGAATGAATGAATTTTTCCTGATTACAGCATTGTGTTACGTCATTGTTCTTACAATAGGTGTTCATATACTGTTTGCAGTCATTATGCATTCATTTAATTTATTTTTAAGTTTGGTACCCTGGTTTGTAACGTGTACTGTATAAATTCTATTTAAATTGACGTACATAAAGAATAACAAAATGTTTGCTTCCGCATTTCACGGTTATTCGGAGATTGTGGTGGCACTGAATATTTTATTAAGATTAAAAATGTTGTTTGCCAAAAATGCCCTGGCTTTGATTATACGGTTTATTAAATATGAACATCGTCGAAAAAGCGATTTGGGAGGAAGTTTGTTGTTTGAAGGATGAAACAACAATATTTTTGCATTAATCCTTACTAATATTATATTTTATTTATTTATTGTAGATTATAGACGCGTCGACATCTCAGGTCATTATACTTTCAACTACACTAAATAACAACTATCTTAAAACTAGATAACATCACAAAACATCCATGAACGCAGGTGGGATTCGAACCCACGGCAGTCCAGTCCAAAGGTTGCGGCACTAAGCACTCTAACCACTAGGCTATACTGCCCTCACTAATATTATAAATGTGAAAGTAACTCTGTCTGTGTGTCTGTTACCTTTTCACGCCTAAACCGCTGAACAGATTTTGATAAAATTTGGTAAGGAGATAGATTACATCCTAAGGGTGGACATAGGCTACCTTTTGTCTCGAAAAAAAACCCGGCTTCGCCCGAGTGAAAAAATGGTCTCAGTGAACCGATTTCCAAATTTTTTTCACTGGTCGATAGGTGATTCTTTGCTTTAAAACATTGGCTATAATAATAATTGATCGGTCCGGCTTCGCCCGAGTGAAAAAAGTAATCTCAGAAACTACTGAACCGATTCTAAAAATTCTTTCACTAATACAAAGCTACAGTATCCCTAAGTGATATATGCAATATGTTATTTTGATTCTCGCGGAGGGGGGGGTAATAAATCATAAATTTTTATCTCTGGAACTACTAAACCGATTCTAAAAATTCTTTCACTAATAGAAAGCTACGCAGGGGGGGAGATTCTCGCGGGGGGGATAAAAAATCAAATCATAATTTCATACCACCCGGGTCCGCTGTAAATCATAAATTCATAGCACCCGGGCGAAGCCGCACCAGGCCGCTAGTAAATTGTATAAAATTCACAACTAGAAATTGTCTCTAAGAACTTTTATGCTCAGATTTTTTTTCTATTTCACTGTAGTGTACGTAGGCGATCGATTTGAGACACCCTGTATACTTTAGATCCATTAACAGATTGTATATAAAAGTGAATTGATACAATTTCAATAATATTTCTTAAAATACGTACGTTTTTCAAATGTACCTTTAATCAGAGTGGTTTATGTAAATCCATAATTTTACATTTTAAAGCAATATCTTGAAATATATTTTCTTATAACTGGCTAATAAATTGGCCACTCTATTTAATTGACTTTATCGTTTCATCCACGTAATGGTGTTGACTACGAAAAAAAAAACACCATGAAAATATTAAAATATCTACAAACAAAATCTACGATCCATCTGTAAAATTCAACAGTAGGTTATTTAATCATCTCCTGATGATGCCAACTTGGTTGGCGAAACGTACGTCGAGAGTGTTTGTTATGGTTTGGTGTTTTGTGGTAATTGTAACATTTAGTAGGTTATTTCAGTAACTTGCACCTAAAATGTATACCCTGAATCAGTTTATCAAACTTTGATGGTTTGTGACACAAGCGACTAGGCCCTGCAGTCAGAGTCCATTCTGAATGGTCGCATACCCCATTTTGTTATCGTTTGACACACATACACACACCTAAACGATCGTAACAACTAACTAGTAAAAATGGGTTTTGTATGTGGACAATGTCCAAATACATTTTCTTCAAGACAGGCATTAATGTTCACAAAATTATAGAATGAAAACTTCAGGTAAGCCTTGTAATTTAATTCTTTCTATAAAAGTCGATCAATTTTTTGACATTTCAAAATAAAACCTAATTTAATATTATTAACTTCCCATTGGAAGTTATTGTAATGGGTCCGAAAATCGAAATCAAAATGTATAACAAATTTTTATGTTTTAAGGTCACTACACTATTTTTACACTATTTTTAGAAAGATGTATGTGTGTGTGTACGTATGTACGTACGTACGTATGTGTCAATCTCGAGAATGAAAAATGATATCGACTACGTTAGGTGCCAATCGACGCGTATTAACGTAAATATGATCTGAAAGAAATTTTTTCAAAATCGGTTTAGCCGTTTTTTTTCTTAACCAAATATAGACTCCAAAAAAGTAGATTTTACACAATATTTCGCGAATAAAAAATTATATCGACATCGTAAGGTTGTCAATCGAGGCGTGTTAACGTCATTTTGATCCGACATAAATTTTATAAGAATCGGTTTTGCCGTTTTTTTTTTAATTATTGTTAAAAAGTTCGTCGTGTGGACCTCAAGGGTCGCACTTTAGTCCTAATAAACGACCCACCTCAGGGCTTGTTATTTGAGATATTAGGATGTCCAAAATATATACAGTAAAAAATAATAAATCTTTATTTCGGGCAGAAATAGTCTTGGAACCATTTTTATTCTCCCCTTATTTTTGTTTATTCCCAATATTCTTCACTAAGATATTGTATCAAGTTTATTAAATTGCCTGGTTTCGAAAAAATATTTTTTGCCATACTTACTATAATATAGCTGCTTTACATGCATGTATGTATGCAAAATGATTTTTGACAGGCCGCTGTACGGGAAAGTGTGGGAAAGCAAGCCATTTTCATAGTGATTTATGTTTATTCATCCTTGATCCGCCCGTATTACGTACTGACAGCTTTTCACGGCCTACTATAAACGTGAAATTGGCGACACAAATGAACTGTCAATTTTTTTTTTCTTTTGAAAATACTGAAAATGAAGTGACAATCAGCTATTTTATAATGGGTATGGCAAAACATATCAAATATATCTCGTGCGTAATGATATTTATGACTCGTGTGATTTTTTAAAATCGCTATCGCTCGTAATTTAACATATACTGTTACTGCTCGTCAGTAATATACCTCATTACGCCACTAGATATTCCATCTGCTAATTTATTTCTCTTTATCTACAAAGGAATCGATATATTTTATGAAGTGTTTTTGATTATGCCTTATTCGTACCTTCGCTTCCACCACCTGCGCATACACTTCCACCATTCAGTGCATAAGCTTACATCCGAGGTGACCCAATATCGATATCAAATATCGAAGAGAGGTATCGATATCAGTGGTTGATCGATTACTTATAAACTAAGACACATTTTATTAAACGTAGGTAACATCAATGTGTGTACTAGGGTGGGTCAAAAAAATCAATTTTTTTTTACAAGTGATAAAGAAAAATGGGTTACTAGACAACTTAAAAAAACTCTCACCAAATATGAGCTCTTAATTTTAATAGAAAGATCCTCCGCATCACAGTTTTTTTATTTTTTTTCTCAGTCCAATAGAAAAAAATTCATACCTTATCATTAATTGATTGTACAGAAAAATGTTTTAAGAGAATTTTGTAGGAAATTTATTGCTCTATAAAAAGGTATCTTATATTTTTTCCGCAAACCTCACCATTTGAAAGATATTGAAGATTTATAATAGTCATTTATTGTCGAGTTATAAAATTCATAAACAAAAATGAAATTTGTCTTAAAATAATCAAACTTAAATCTTCAATATCTTTCAAATGGTGAGGTTTGCTGAAAAAATATAAGATAGCTTTTTTGTAGAGCATTAAATTACCTACAAAATTCTCTTAAAACATTTTTCTGTACAATCAATTAATGATGAGGTATGAATTTTTTTCCATTGGACTGAGAAAAAAATAAAAAACTGTGATGCGGAGGATTTTCCTATTAAAATTAAGAGCTCATATTTGGTGAGAATTTTTTTAAGGTGTAAAGCAACCCATTTTTCCGTGTCACTTGTAAAAAAAAATAATTGATATTTTTGACCCACCCTAGTGTGTACTATGTACGTACGTCAGAAATTATACTTCTTTTACGTAACAAAACAAAAATAACGACAAAAATTTTATCCCGCGTGCCAGTACTAAACGTTTGTAAAAAAATAAAGATATTAAATTAATTAATTTAATTTAATAAATTATTAATTTATTAAATATATTTATTTATTATATTTATATCTAATTATTTATTTAAAAAAATGCATGTTTGTGTTGAGATTTGAACCCGAGACCTATTGCGTATGAAGCCACGACGTTACCGTTACACCACAGAGACGTCTTATAGCAGTGCTGTATAATAGGATATTATAATCAAAAAAAATAATACTGTGAAATCAGTACGTTTGGAGTACGAACTCGTATTTAATGAAAGTGGCACACACGAGCAATTGTATGGCAAAAGCTTTTTATTAATGTTATTCAAAACCGAAAACGCTCTTGTCACATTAAGACTGGTGTAACGACCAGTTATTACTAACGACTAACTTCATGGTGATAAATTTTCGTGATATTTTCGTGACGCGATGCGCGCGCATCCTAAAAATTTACTCTCATCATTTTTTCCATAACGCGCCAAAAGAAGTATAACTTCAAAAAAAATACTTGTAGGTGGAGATGAAATGTTTTAACGCAAAGTGAGACAAATAGGGTTAAAAATTTAATTTGAAATATTACCTGAAATTCAAATTAACGGTTTTTCCTTTAGGCCATTATATTAGTAGTTACTAAGTTTCAATCTGATTGTGAATAAGCGTCGACCAACTTTAAGTTCGCCCCAACATATTTTGTTGAACAAAGTTGGGATAGAACTATGACGCTAATTTGACAACAATTTAGTTGCGTTATATCGTTGGTTCATAAACAGTTGAACGCAAAATTGTTTTATAAATGACAGTCATCTGTTTTTGCGTGTTGTTAATTATGTAATATTCATGGAGGTCATAAAATGTTGTGAACCGCAATAATTTTGTTGCAAAATGAATGAGGTGTTGCAAGTGACCAAGCCAACGTGAACAAACATTATTTCACTTTTAGTGTACCTACCTATGCAAACAGTAAATCCGATACAGAACTGATAATAGTTAGTTCACAATTGCAACTGAGATATGAGGTAGGTAACATACAAAAAATTAATTTTATTATTGGAAAGAAAATAAAAATTGCTGAACCGATAGAAAAAATTATACGTAACCAATCTGTCATCTTCTTGAGCAAAACGAAGTCACAATTTTTCAAATCGGCACAACCAATCCAGAGTAATCAGTGGACATACAATAAAAAAATTCGACTGATGACCAGTCCTATACTTCCCACCTAGTAAATATTTGCAAAAAATAAACACTCTTTTTTTATTCTTTGAAAAAAAGCATGGCCCTCTTTTTTGTTTGGTGATCTACTGATGGCTAGCTTAATATAGCAAAAATCATGGTTACCTTGATTTATGTACAATTTTTATTTTTTTTAGTAAAATCTTTTTACTTCCCACCTCTACTATGGTAGGGAAGTAATGGATTCAGTCCGAAAACAATATTTCGAGATTTTAACAGATTTTCACGTTTTGAGACCCTAGCAATCGTTTAAGATCATTTTCTGACTGATGTCTGTATGTGTGTGTGTATGTGTGTATGTGTGTATGTGTGTATGTGTGTGTGTATGTGGTCAATTTTTCGCCTTCGATATCTTAAGAACGGAACAACATACGGGCATGCCGATTGTTCTATTGTGTTTATCAGCCTTTAACTTAGATCTGATTAGATTTTGAGTCAAATCGGTTCAGTGGATCCTGAGATATTCAAAAAAACGTCCTCAATGTCACGTATTAACATAGGTAAAAAAAAATATAAATGAATTCTAGATGTTATAATATGAAAAAAATGTAAATATTTTTTTTCTCTAAAATGTATAGTTTTCGAGAAAAAAAATATTTTACTAAAAAAAATAAAAATTGTACGTAAATCAAGGTAACCATGATTTTTGCTATATTAAGCTAGCCATCAATAGATCACCAAACAAAAAAGAGGGCCATGCTTTTTTCAAAGAATAAAAATTAAATTGTGTTTTAAAGACCACCAACAGCTAAGGTTATTTGGGCCTAGTCAAAGAATAAAAAAAAGAGTGTTTATTTTTTGCAAATATTTACTAGGTGGGAAGTATAGGACTGGTCATCAGTCGAATTTTTTTTCTCGAAAACTGTACATTTTTTTAATATTATAACATCTAGAATTCATTTATATTTTTTTTTACCTATGTTAATATGTGACATTGAGAACGTTTTTTTTAATATCTCAGTATCCACTGAACCGATTTGACTCAAAATCTAATCAGATCTAAGTTAAAGGCTGATAAACACAATAGAACAATCGGCATGGTCGTATGTTGTTCCGTTTTTACGATATCGAAGGCGAAAAATTGACCACATACACACACACACACACACACATACATACAGACATCAGTCAGAAAATGATCTTAAACGATTGCTAGGGTCTCAAAACGTGAAGATCTGTTAAAATCTCGAAATATTTTTTTCGGACTAAATCCATTAGGTACTTCCCTACCATAGTAGAGGTGGGAAGTAAAAATATATGTATAATTATACTGATCGAAACGAGAATCTGCTCCTTTTTTGAAGTCGGTTAAAAAATATAATAAACATCAATAATCCCTCAGGAGAAACATTGGAATGTAGTTTGCATTCCAATGTTTTGTGGGAATTAGCACTTCCAGGGACCCGAGCTCGTACCAGTCGGTTTGTGTATTCCAGCTGGCGGATTCTAATACACAAATGGATTATTATTGTTGTGTTGAAGACGCTAATGACCTGAGTTGTCGACAATAAATAAAAAATAAAAACATTAATAATTATTATAGACGAGCGAAATTCATTCTTTCTGATTTCAATTCAACGTGAGATAGTTCAGTGTTGGACACGAGTTATTATAACTGCCAACCCAAGTTACATTTTATGTGCACACCCTCTACAATTTCGGCAGTCAATTTCGCAGCCACCAGAATTAATCTATGTTAATAATTTAGACAACATCAAGTCCATTCTACTTAACTAGCTATGAGAATTATAGTTACATTAATACCGGGTGTTTGCTTTTCAATTACTTTTTAATGAAATTGACTAACAAACAAAAATTATAATTTAAAAAAACTAAAAAACACGCTTTAATGAACTAAAAAGTAAAAAATAATTAATTTTATTGTAAAAAAGCGTGAGGTAGTATGAAAATATGATACAAAGCACCCCACGCTTTTTTACAATAAAATTAATTATTTTCTACTTTTTAGTTCATTTAAGCGTGTTTTTTAGTTTTTTTTAAATTATAATTTATTTTTGATTTTTAGTCCTGGAGATCCTGGTCAGGATAACGGGACAAACTTATGGAATTATTGTATTGTCGTCGATCCTTGATAAGTGTGCAAAGTTTCAGGTCATTCTGAAGTTTTTAGCTTTTTTTTTTAGTCCTGGAGATCCTGGTCAGGATAATGGGACAAACTTATGGAATTATTGTATGTCGTCGGTCCTTGATAAGTGTGCAAAGTTTAAACTAAATCTGACCATTCAAAGTTGGTCAAAATCAAGTTCAAAGAAGTCGGTTACAAACTGACAAACAAGCAAGCACGCAAACATACAGGTGAAGCTAATATAAGCGTGTTAAAAAAACTCGGGTCGCAGCGCAGATTCTGCCGACAATATGTAGTGCAGGGATGGCGAACCAATGGCACGCGACTGAATATTGTAGGCACGGCATTGATTGATATACAATCGAAATAATTAAAAATATGTTAGATGCTGTCGAAAAAATTTGACTATAATTCAAATAACATAATGTAGCAAAACTCCAAATGTTACGCCACTGGCGACAATCGAAGCATCCTGAACAAGTAACAATGGTGAGGCGTGGCATTATATCAAAGACACAAGAATGTTCTAGAAAGGGCGCGAACGTGGGGGGGGGTCAAGCTGCTAGCTCTATATAAGTAGAGCAGTCACCGGAGAAAACAACGAGTGTCGTGTGACAATGTCGATTTGAAATAAATACAGTTCAGTGCGCTTCAGTTCGTGTTATTATTATATAAACAGTGTTGACTATTAGAATTGACATATATAATTGTTACAGTTTATTGTTTTCGTTTTTTGTTACATTTTTAATTGTTGTAAATAAATAATTTATTCCACCCACGTAAGAAAACAGTTTTGTTACAATATATTATGAGATCGACACGACACGTCGACTAAAGTTTCATGGCACTCAATGCATTATCAAAATAATTATTTTCATCTACGTTTGAATAATTTTTATGTCCACTAAATTTCTTTAGGTGCTTGTTGGCACGTCATGGCAATATTTAACATTTTTTGAAAAAAATTGCCGCGTAGATGTGAAAAGATCTCTGATATAGTGTATTTGCTAATACAGGCATTGTATCTTTATTATGTGAACTTGTCTGTTTTTGGACAAAATAAAAAATTTAACCCCTTAAAACATTCCTTAAAATAACAATTTTTTTCTTAACTGCAATATAATTATCAATCCAACATCCACAACAAACTAATACATCCCTTATAATACAATCTAGTGATGAGCAAAGCAAGACCAAGACCAAGACTTGGACAGTATTGGTCTTGGTCTTGCTGATTCAGTCTTGGTTTTGGTCTTGCTCAAATATGTCTGGTCTTGGTCTTGGTCTTGCTTATTTAGTCTTGGTCTTGGTCTTGCGTATCAAGTCTTGGTCTTGCTCATTTTACCTGTCTTTTTTTTAGTTTTTTACTTCTAAAGATCATCATGGTTATAAATTAAAAATAATTCACAGTCTTGTGTATTTGGTCTTGGTCTTGCATATTCGGTCTTGGCATTGGTCTTGTTCTTGTTTATTCGGCCTTAGTCTTGGTCTTGCTAGTCTAATGATAGTCTTGGTCTTGCTTTTTCGCAAGACCAAGACCAAGACTGCAAGACGAAGACCAATTTTGCTCATCACTAATACAATCCGTATCCGTAAGTTTTCATAAATTTGTATGTCCGGTCCTGTCGGGCCGATTTTATTAAAATTTTAGTGTTATGTCCACAGTGATGACTTTTAATGAATACAGGTCATAATTTTAAATGAATTTTATTTGATATCTTGGCACCCAACTTTAATATTAAATTAAATGAATGCATAATGACTGCAAACAGTATATAAAACACCTAAGTAAGAACAATGACGTAACACAATGCTGTAATCAGGAAAAGTTCATTAATTCAAACCTATGTCACCGTAGGGATTCTAACCATAAACTTTCCACTATCGCGGCGGACTGAGTTGACAATTATTTACACAGTGACACATTTTCAAACGACCGATTTTCTCCCTTTAAAGCATTCTGTCACTGAAAAAACACTACATGGGAGAGTCGATATTCCAACACCACTGCTAGACTACAGATACACAAATCTTTCAAAATATCAGTGTTAGGAACCAAAATTACTGTTTTGGCGAGTAAGCCTTTTTTCCAAAGGTATTCTCAAAAAACTACTACACATAAAATACCGAATTATTATTATTATTGTAGATTATAGACGCGTCGACAACTCAATAATTAATAATCCATTTGTGTATTAGAATTTGCCAACCGGCATACATAAACCGACTGGTACGAGCTCGGACTTCTGAGAACGCCAATTCCCAAAGAACATTGGAATGCAATTGCGAGAACAACTACATTCCAATGTTTCTCCTGGGGGAATCATAAAATGTCAACTCAGTCGGCCGCGATAGTGGAAAGTTTAGGGTTAAAATCCCTACGGTGACATAGGTTTGAATTAATTACTTTTTCCTGATTACAGCATTGTGTTACGTCATTGCTCTTACTCAGGTGTTTCATATACTGTTTGCAGTCATTATGCATTCATTTAGTTATGTATTTGTTCACGACGTCCGTGTTAAAATTTGTATTGTAAATTAAACGGTAATGACCTCAGCTGTCGAGCGTCTATAATCTACAATACCTCTAGCCTTGATAAAGATTGACCTTGAAATGTTTAAAGTCTCAAGTACCGAACACACTGTACGGGACACATACTGTGATTAACTAGCATCGTACTAAATTATATACATAATTGCTATGTGACAGAGTATAACACTGCATCCCATAGTCTTCATTAGCCGAGTTTTATAAATAGTTCATTCAAATTACACACGATGTTACTGACGTCTAGTTTAATGCCTCAATTACTGAGCTACGACCACTGAGTTAAATGGTAATAGAGACGCTATAGCGTAGAGTGCCCGCGGTTAGAGATGAAGCCAGGCACGCCATCAATAATATGCTAGTAAACGCCTGCTTGCCCGCAGACAGTGCCGTGTACACAAAACTGCACATTAGGTTTTATGACGTTAGGTACAATTTTGGCAAACTGCTATTCATGACAATAAACAGCCAATAGCAAGCTAGAAGGCGGGTGCAATGCATTCACGTTGCTATGACGCGGTGGCTTCATCTTTCGCCGCGCGAGGTCTGTATAACTGGCTGACGCTCGTTTTAACATACTGTCACTACTCGTTAGTATTATACCTCATTACGCATCTAGACATACAATCTACTAACACCATCAAAGAGCTTGAGAATGGCCGAGCGTGTCGCAATGCTGTTGTTTACATGGCGTTGCTATGGTTCCTCTATTACAAGTCTCCAGTTCCTGGGTTCTAGCCCGAGAGCTGGTAAAAGTGTCAATTGGATTTTCAATTTATTACATATTTTAAAAAAAGGGTGTGGGTCTTGGGACCCCCGACAGATGTGAAACATCAAAGAAAACGTTATTGAACTCGGTGGTATTCTCTATGTAGTAGTATATATTTTTTCAAAAGCATCAACTAACTGTTATGCTGACGTAATCCTATATACTGCATTGTAACACACGCGGTTCCCGTGCCCGAGCGCGCGGAAGCCGAGAGAAAGAGAGAGAGTGCCGCAGTGGTGGGGAGAACAGCAGCGAAGGAGCGGATGAAACATTTCGTAGCATATTTCCCCTCACGCGGCTGTTCACAGCCCGACGTAAGATGTTTCACATAAAAAAAATAATGAATTAAAATATGAATTGGTGCTAGGCTCAAATAACCTTAGCTGTTGGTGGTCTTTAAAACACACGGCAGTGTTTTATAATATAAAAAATTAACCACACCTGAAGATAGCAACTCGTTGCTGAAAAGCGTCGTGTTAACAACACATGAAGTCACAAGACGGACACAAGGTTTTTCTAATACTTCTTATTACACGACAGCTGTTTCTTCTGTCTCCATATTCTGTTTTACAAGGTCTTTTTCCAGTTTTGAACACTAGTTCACGAGGACAGTGTGGTCTAGTGGTTAGCGTCGCGACTTCTGAATTAGACTGTCGTGGGTAGGAATCCCGCGCCTCCGCTCATGGATGCTTTGTGGTGTCGTTTAGTTTTAAGTGAGTTGTTATTTAATGTAATCAAGACGCTTATGACCTAACTTGTCGACGCGTCTATAATCTACAATAAATAAATAAATACTAGTTCACGAGGACAGTGTGGTCTAGTGGTTAGCGTCGCGGCCTCAAGATTAGACTGTCGTGGGTTGGAATCCCGCGCCTCCGCTCATGGATGCTTTGTGGTGTCGTTTAGTTTTAAGTGAGTTGTTATTTAATGTAATCAAGACGCTTATGACCTAACTTGTCGACGCGTCTATAATCTACAATAAATGAATAAATACTAGTTCACGAGGACAGTGTGGTCTAGTGGTTAGCGTCGCAGCCTCTGGATCAGACTGTCGTGGGTTCGAATCCCACCTCCGCTCATGGATGTTTTGTGGTGTCATTTAGTTTTAAGTGAGTTGTTATTTAATATAATCAAGACGCTTATGACCTAAGTTGTCGACGCGTCTATAATTTACAATAAATAAATAAAAATACTAGTTCATTCTAGTTTTATCAACCGTGGACTTTGTCGTGTTCCTTGAATCTCCTGGGATACAGAATCTCATCCCACAGGATTAACAGGAACAAGGAAAGTTCACAAATTGAGTTATCAATTTTCAAAACAAATATTGAAGTCACTCCACGGAATTTGAGTACAAAAACTTTTCGGTTCAGTGTTTGACTTTTGATTATCTTTATATACTTAATTTATGTCCACATAGGGTACCTATTCTCCAGATGAAAAATCATGTTTACATTATGTAATAATACTGTGCAAACATATCAACCGAATAGGGGTGGCAATATTTCTTCAGTGATCTGAAAGCTGAAATGAAACACCACGCATGATATGAAATATTATTCATAATCTTGACAAATCGAAGGGAATTGGAAAGCGAAATTCAAAAAAAGAAGAATTAACACTCAATCTTGTTGAACGTTTCATATTTTATTAAATTGGTGCAGATCTCAAAATTTTATTATTTTCAGCTTTTTAGGGGCTTTTTTGAAGGAGGTTTTTTTTTGTTAAAACGTTTTTTTCGACCCTTAAAATTGGCTCCTAATGCATTTTTAGACCCTAAAAATTGATTCGTTATGCATTTTTAGACCCTAAAGAAACGTGTTAACAAAAAAAACCTCCTTCAAAAAAGCCACTAAAAAGAGGAAAAAAATAAAATTTTGAGGTCGGAGCCATAATTCAAAAAAATAATATGAAGTCGGTTAAAAAGTAGATATTAATTAAATTGGTGCTGACCTCAACATTTTATTATTTTCCTCTTTTTAGAGGCTTTTTTGAAGGAGGTTTTTTTTTGTTAAAACGTTTTTTTTGACCCTTAAAATTGGCTCCTAATGCATTTTTAGACCCTAAAAGCTGATTCGTTATGCATTTTTAGACCCTAAAGAAACGTGTTAACAAAAAAATACCTCCTTCAAAAAAGCCACTAAAAAGAGGAAAAAAATAAAATTTTGAGGTCGGAGCCATAATTCAAAAAAATAATATGAAGTCGGTTAAAAAGTAGATATTAATTAAATTGGTGCTGACCTCAACATTTTATTATTTTCCTCTTTTTAGAGGCTTTTTTGAAGGAGGTTTTTTTTTGTTAAAACGTTTTTTTTGACCCTTAAAATTGGCTCCTAATGCATTTTTAGACCCTAAAAGCTGATTCGTTATGCATTTTTAGACCCTAAAGAAACGTGTTAACAAAAAAATACCTCCTTCAAAAAAGCCACTAAAAAGAGGAAAAAAATAAAATTTTGAGGTCGGAGCCATAATTCAAAAAAATAATATGAAGTCGGTTAAAAAGTAGATATTAATTAAATTGGTGCTGACCTCAACATTTTATTATTTTCCTCTTTTTAGAGGCTTTTTTGAAGGAGGTTTTTTTTTGTTAAAACGTTTTTTTTGACCCTTAAAATTGGCTCCTAATGCATTTTTAGACCCTAAAAGCTGATTCGTTATGCATTTTTAGACCCTAAAGAAACGTGTTAACAAAAAAATACCTCCTTCAAAAAAGCCACTAAAAAGAGGAAAAAAATAAAATTTTGAGGTCGGAGCCATAATTCAAAAAAATAATATGAAGTCGGTTAAAAAGTAGATATTAATTAAATTGGTGCTGACCTCAACATTTTATTATTTTCCTCTTTTTAGAGGCTTTTTTGAAGGAGGTTTTTTTTTGTTAAAACGTTTTTTTTGACCCTTAAAATTGGCTCCTAATGCATTTTTAGACCCTAAAAGCTGATTCGTTATGCATTTTTAGACCCTAAAGAAACGTGTTAACAAAAAAATACCTCCTTCAAAAAAGCCACTAAAAAGAGGAAAAAAATAAAATTTTGAGGTCGGAGCCATAATTCAAAAAAATAATATGAAGTCGGTTAAAAAGTAGATATTAATTAAATTGGTGCTGACCTCAACATTTTATTATTTTCCTCTTTTTAGAGGCTTTTTTGAAGGAGGTTTTTTTTTGTTAAAACGTTTTTTTTGACCCTTAAAATTGGCTCCTAATGCATTTTTAGACCCTAAAAGCTGATTCGTTATGCATTTTTAGACCCTAAAGAAACGTGTTAACAAAAAAATACCTCCTTCAAAAAAGCCACTAAAAAGAGGAAAAAAATAAAATTTTGAGGTCGGAGCCATAATTCAAAAAAATAATATGAAGTCGGTTAAAAAGTAGATATTAATTAAATTGGTGCTGACCTCAACATTTTATTATTTTCCTCTTTTTAGGGGCTTTTTTGAAGGAGGTTTTTTTTTGTTAAAACGTTTTTTTTGACCCTTAAAATTGGCTCCTATAATGCATTTTTAGACCCTAAAAGTTGATTCGTTATGCATTTTTAGACCCTAAAGAAACGTGTTAACCAAAAAATACCTCCTTCAAAAAAGCCACTAAAAAGAGGAAAAAAATAAAATTTTAAGGCCAGCGCCAATTTAATAAGATATGAATTCTGTTAAAAAGTAGATATTAGTTTTTACTATACCTTAAAAATTTAGTTTGTCACGTGATAATTCCACATAGAATTAGAAATTAATAATGTTCGGATTTTTTCCTTTACTTGTGCTATGTAGCGACCTTCCTTCGTGCCAAATTTCAAGATTCTGAGTCAACGGGACCTATAGGTTTTGATGAGTACTTGAGTCACTATAAAAAATACATTTTTTTTAAATCTTTTTAATGCATTGAGTTAGCTACAGGATTATGAGGTTGTAAATTTTAGTATTTGTTGGTATGAATTTCGACTTGATAACTCTAACCTCTCCTGAGAAAAAGGGTCTTGACGTACAGACAGACAGACCGACGGACATCAAAGTGATCCTACAAATAAGAGTTCCGTTTTTTCCATTCTGAGGTACAGAACGTTAAAATTAAATAGAAATAATACTTTTGCAATGAACAATGGTTTCATGCATTTTGCATTTCCCACACATAAAATTACCCATGTCAATTCCCAGGTGTCAAATACATTTTAAGTTAAACAAAATCTGAAGTAAATACATGAATGCTTGTGAAAAAGTACTACATTACATAAAATTCATAAGCTTTGGCATACGTCGCGTCGCGCAGGGAGTTTTACCCGAGACACTATTTATGACGTTTATATTCCAGCCCCGTTTGTCTGTCCTTGACATTATTGCCGCGATAATATCCAGCGTCTCCGCCATCCCATCTCGTCCCATTCTGCCCGATCCTTGTCCCGCCCACCCTCTGCGCTACTATGGAACTTTTATGACTGGAATGAGAAACGGGTTGCTCAAGCTGTAGCCAACATTTTATTTGTCTCTGCACTCGATTTCCGATTGTCGAATACGCAAGAAGTAATTTATGGGAAACGCCTTAAAAAAAATTCGACTGGATAGCCAGTCCTATACTTCACACGTAGTAAAAAATCGCTCGTAACTGAAAATTTTCTCAACAAAACAATTTTCTTTTTATATTCTTAATATACAGCACTAGACTTGCATTCGAAAGGTACTGGGTTCGAATCCCGGCGGGGGCTAGGACTTTTTCTTACTGCCTCACGCCGAGAAACGGTAATTTCTGTACCGGCCATCTTGTTTGAGATTTTCCATGGTTTCCCTCAATAATTCCAGATGAATATCGAGATGGTTTCTTATTCAAGGCCATGGCCAATTACCAGTGTGTTCTCTGTTCGGTCGTAGTCCGTCTCAAAGGCGATGTGAATATACAGAGAGGCCATAGAAATACAAAAACACACACAGAATTTCAACCGAAAAGATGAAGGCCTCAATCTTAGTAAAACCTGGACACTAGCACTCCGACATACAAAACCAATGACCAATCGTACAAGGACGGAATACGACCGAGTAGAGAACTCACCCCCACCACTACACACTGCGCAGTTGACCAATTACAGAGAGATGGACTACGACCGAACAGAGAACACACTGGTACTAGGCATAAAAGAAGGGAGGACATTTCGACTGCTGCCACATCGCCTTTGAGAATGTCTACCGCAGTTGTAGACGAAACGTCAGGTAGAAATACCACCGGACCACGGCCTACAAACCCGGGAAACCATGAAGACTGGGAACGATTGCAATTGTTTCGATTGTAAAAACATCTTACAATCGCCCATCAGTAGGGCAAGTGGCAATTCCTATTCCATTAATAAAAGTTCCAACCCACAGAAATGGTGAGGAGGACACCGTTCTGCTAGAGATGATAATACGGATGGCGTTATTGATAAACGGTCGATTTCGTCGACACGGTGTTTGCTTCGACACGAATTTCGTTCTTTTGTATCATCGCCGATCACAAAGAAACATGTGTTACGGCACGTAAAATTCCGTAAAGTGAGATCTATGGTGATTTCACCATCCGTTGGGATTTCAAAAACGATCCACTCTCCATCTTTTTAAGGTCATCGACAGTTGGAGCTATTTGGGTCCTAGCAACATATTTTCAATTTATTAAAGTAAAACTTCTTTATTCGCAGCGATTACAAACGGATATCGATAAGTAACGGAAGTAACCGTTTCTATGGTGATGGGAGATGGTACTGTAAAAAATAAGGAGAACACGCGGGGAGCTGTCAATTATTGATTTAGGTCTTAAGTACACGCACTCTTTTTCTATTTTTAGGGTTCCGTTTCTCAATAAGAAAAAAACGGAACCATTTTAGGATCACTCGTTTGTCCGGCTGGCTGGGTGTCCGTCAGTAAAGACCCATTTTCTCAGGAACGGATAGAGATATCAAGTTGAAATTTATACGAAATACTAAGGTCTACGGTCCCTTAAAAGTGTAAAGAATTTAAGCTTCTAGGTCAACGCAATAAAAAAACGGTCATTTTGTCATCTCATCAAAAACCTATAGGGTACGTCCCGTTGACCTAGAATCATGAAATTTGACAGAAAGCAAGGTCTCGCAGCACAAATAAAAGGAAAAATCCGAAAATTACAAAAAGTAAAAATTAAAGGGGGTCCTATACCTATTTTGATATTCGCAAAATCACTCATCAAAAACCTATAGGGTACCTACTTCCTGTTGACCTAGAATCATGAAAGGCAAGAAGCAAGGACTCGCAGCACAAGTAAAGGGAAAAATCCTAAAATCACTAAAAGTAAAAATTAAAGGGGGTCTCCACACAAAAAACGGAAAAACCTTTTAAAGGCTGGATCTTTGCATGAAACCATAACATGTAGCCGGTTGAAATTTCCACAGAATATGTCTACCTAATTTAATTGTTGCACCGGTACGGAACCCTCTTAGCGCGCGTTCCACACGCACTTGACCGCTGTTTTATAATCCAAATGACTCTGAAGATGGTATGAAGAATACCGAAACGTTAGTAAAATGCAAATTTAAAAAAACTCGGGTCGCAGTGCCAAACTCTGCCGACAATATAGTGTATTTGCTAATACAGGCATTGTGGCATTATTATGTGAACTAAGTTTGTTTTTTGACAAAATAAAAAATTTAACCCTTTAATACATCCCTTAAAATAATTAAATTTTTCTAAATTTCAATATTAGACATGTATTTTATCAGTACACCCAATTAAATACACCCTTCCATAAGTAAAACCGTATCAACAAACTAGTGTTTTCATAAAATTTTAATCTTTACTAAAGAGTTAAATTTCAATTTTGAAACGATTCTGACAAATTTTTTGGTATTTTTGGGCCCAAAAACTTTTTGGAACCCCTAAATGCAACCCTGAAAATGGTCCAATCGGGCCCGTTTTAAATAGGCTTCTTGCGGTGATGGGTTCCAATGTGTGTACCAAATTTCGTTTCAATCGATTAAGTCTGTCGAGAGTTATCGTGTACACACACACACACATATATATATCAATATATATATATATATATCAATATATATATATATATATCAATATATATATATAAATATATATTAATATATATACATACATATATATATAAACATTTTCAAAAATGGTGCCAAAGTGTTCAGGAGGTTATGAAACGTCGAGAAATTTTGGTCCGACCCCTAGGTCCCGCCATCCGACCGACGCCAATAGTGTATATGTGCCATATTATGGCAAAGACACTAAAAATCAGTATTGCTTTTTATTGATCCTTTGTGCCACGGAAGTGCTTATTTCCAAAATTTTTAAATCTGTTTTCAAGGATCAAATTGCTCTATTTAAATATAGCAACTTCGAATTCAATCCAAATGATACTTCCACAAGTACGGTTAGAGCCTGGGAACTTCTCTTTTTTAAGCCCTGAATCAAATCTCAAAAGCACGGGCGTCAGTTTTGAGACACCCTGTAAATTATTATGTTATCTTTAACCTTTCTAGTAAATAAATCAGTTCTACTATTTATTATAATATACTTTCGCTGGCGTCGTTAACTCCAAGCATTAGTCAACTTCTGCTCAATTGACGTTGTCAGTCTATAATGCAATATAATTATTGGTATATGGAATAACTGAGCTCAGTTAAAATAGATATTGTGGATTATAGACGTCCGATAACGCAATTCATTCACAAACAAGCCGTGAGGTGGGTAGTTTATTAGGACTAAAGTGCGACCCTTGAGGTCCACACGACGAACTTCCCAGTTTGATAAATATTTAATAACAATAATTAAATTAGATATTACACAGAAAAGTAATCATTTTAATCATTAAAACATAATTATTATTTATTTTTAACAATAATTAAAAAAAAAAAACGGCTAAACCGATTTTTATAAAATTTATGTCGAATCAAAATGACGTTAACACGCCTCGATTGACACCTTTACGAAGTCGATATAATTTTTTATTCGCGAGATATTGTGTAAAATCTACTTTTTTGGAGTCTATTTGGTTAAGAAAAAAGAATGGCTCAACCGATTTTGAAAAAAATTTCAGATCATATTTACGTTCATACGCGTCGATTTGCACCCTAATGTAGTCGATATCATTTTTCATTCTCGAGATTTCGTCTTAGAAAGAAATGGACACATACATACGTACGTACGTATATATAACGTTCGTACGTACATACGTACACATACACACACACACCCCTACACACACACAGACATCTTTCTAAAAGTAGTGTAAAAATAGTGTAGTGACCTTGAAACATAAAAATTTTTTTTCCTTTTTGATTTCGATTTTCGAACCCATTACAATAACTTCCAATGGGAAGTTAAAAATTGACACACAATAGGTATTGTGGATTGTAGACGTCCGATAACGCACTTCATTCACAAACAAATGTTTTAAATTAATTAAAAATTAAAATGGAGTGTGCTGATTATGTATGCCGTGTTCACCATTAAAATTATACGATCTATGAATACAGGCTATTGTTATACAACTTCATTGTGTTACGGCGGTTTATGTCCCAAGTCATAACCATTGTGGAATTAATAAGCAGTCATTATAAATGAATAGTTCGTGCAAACTTGTATTTAATACTATAATGAACTAATATTTATACTGTCGAGCGTCTATAATCGACATTCAATATTTAAATATTTTAAAAGATTTAGAAGTGAAACTTCTTAAGCCGGGGTGAGAGTAGTTTCGTTCAACCCAGCGTAACGAAAACGAAAAACGGCACCGTCAAGAGTGGGGGAAATGAGCTGCTAGCGGGAAATCGGAACCGATTGGCTGGCGGGTAGTGTAGGTACGAATCCGGTGAGGGGAAAACTCAATCGACACGCCCTTTTCTGTTGCGGTTACAATCATGTTTACCAATATGAACTTTGAGACACGTGGCACCCAGTTTTTATTCCAACTTCTACAAAATAAAAGTATGTAATAAAACGCAAAAATTATTTCATTCCCACTTTGGGTAGAGCTGACGTATAGCCATCTAATATTCAGAAGGGCCTAGTGTGGCACGAACTCAACCTTTTTTAAATTTGACCCAAGATGCGATTATTATCAGCTATAGCTTTAATTTGACGCAAAAAAATTATCATCGGATCAAAAATACGATTTGGACCTGGACCTGGACTAATATGTAACTATGTTAAGTGACAGTCCCATACCTCACAAGTCGTGCTTAGCGATGACCATTATAACATTTTACTGGTTCATTTAATATCAATCAAACAAAAAAAACATTTTACATTAGTTTAATAGTTAATTTAGTACCTGATCGAAGTTTTTTTTTTGAAAATAAACAAAATGGTGACCTCTGATAATTTTTTCGTGGATTTTCAAGGAAAAAAAGCACTAGTTTATTGTTTATAAAAATTAAAAAATATAAGTTAAATATAAATTATTTACCTACAGGAAATTCCTCATTTGCCCCACCCAGGTCAAAAGCTGGATGTATTAATATAATTACTATATAACGGTATTCACGTCATCTGTCTGTACCGGCGATACAGACAAATTTTTATTTAGATTACGAAGCGCTCATTAATATTTAAATGTGGTACATTAAAGATCTAGGATGCATAACAAATACCATTCAATTATTTTGAGAACGTAAAACATGTCGGTGGAACGAATCGTTTTATCACATTTTTCTCCCCGCGTCGACCTTCTCCCCGTTTCACCTCCGACCCGTTGAGATACGAGAGTGACGCTGAATTATTTCAACCGCATACCGAATGGAAATATAGACGTCCTTGTTTTTCACGAGCTGCCGTCATTTGCAAATTTTCTTTTGTGCTCCATTAATAAAACTAGATAGCTGACGTTTCAGTTTTATATACGCTTTAACGTACTTTTTGAATTTTAATTGAAAAAATTAGTTTATTTTAGCAGTTTAACTTGCAATTTCACGCTTGGATAGAAATTTCATAGTAGTTTTCTTAATGTTTACTTCCCACCTCTACTATGGTAGGGAAGTAATGGATTTAGTCCGAAAAAAATATTTTGAGATTTTAACAGATTTCACGTTTTGAGACCCTAGCAATCGTTTAAGATCATTTTCTGACTGATGTCTGTATGTGTGTATGTGGTCAATTTTTCGCCTTCGATATCGTGAAAACGGAACAACATACGGCCATGCCGATTGTTCTATTGTGTTTATCAGCCTTTAACTTAGATCTGATTAGATTTTGAGTCAAATCGGTTCAGTAGATCCTGCGATATTAAAAAAAACGTTCTCAATGTCACGTATTAACATAGGTAAAAAAAATATAAATGAATTTTAGATGTTATAATATGAAAAAAATATAAATATTATTTTTCTCTAAAATGTACATTTTTCAAGAAAAAAAATATTTTACTAAAAAAAAATAAAAATTGTACGTAAATCAAGGTAACCATGATTTTTGCTATATTAAGCTAGCCATCAGTAGATCACCAAACAAACAAGAGGGCCATGCTTTTTTTCAAAGAATAAAAAAAGGGTGTTTATTTTTTGCAAATATTTACTAGGTGGGAAGTATAGGACTGTCAGTCGAATTTTTTTATTTTTACTCCTTAAGAATCGATTTTCATATAAGGCGCTCGGTATGGAAATTTTATGAGGAGTAAAATTTACACAAGCGTTAACTAAAAAGCGTTACGTTTTCTGCGCATTGTACCTTGCGCACCTTTCAATGTATGTGCATACTTGTATACAGCCGACGTGTACAGAGTATGGTGCGCGACAGCTGACGCATGTAAGTATGTATGATTGCCTACTTTAAGGAGATAACTTCAGTCGTCCGTCGGAGCTGACACGCACACTTTTTTGAGAACAGTATGGTTTAGTGGTTAGCGTCGCGGCCTCTGGATCAGACTGTCGTGGGTTCAAATTCGCTCATGGATGTTTTGTGATGTCATTTAGTTTTAAGTGTGTTGTTATTTAATGTAATCAAGACGCTAATGACCTAAGTTGTCGACGCGTCTATAATTTACAATAAATAAATAAAAAAATAAATATATCAATTCGCGAGGACACTGTGGTCTAGTGGTTAGCGTCGCGGCTTCTGGATCAGACTGTCGTGGGTTCGAATCCCGCCTCGCTCATGGATGTTTTGTGATGTCATTTAGTTTTAAGTGTGTTGTTATTTAATGTAATCAAGACGCTGATGACCTAAGTTGTCGACTCGTCTATAATTTACAATAAATAAATAAACAAATTTCTTAAATTTTTAGGGTTCCGTACCTCAGAATGAAAAAAAGCGGAACCCTAATAAGATCACTTTGTCGTTCGTCTGTATGTCTGTCTGTCAAGACCCTTTTTCTCAGAAACGGCTAGAGGTGTCAAGTTGAAATTAATATTGTAACAAAACTGTTTTCCGTGTTGGCGGAATAAATATTTATTTTCAAGAATTAAATGTTAAAAAAAAAAATAACAATAAAATGCAACAACTATATGTCGATTCTAACACGAACAGTAATTCTTAAACAAAGTGAAGCACTTTAATAACACTGAACAATAACTATTTATATACTGTAATTTTTGTTCGCAATTCAACTCGACACCGATTCAGAACTGACTCAATTCCCGTCGGCTCCTTGCTTATATAGAGCTACGTGGCTTAAACACAACGCGTTCTAGTACTTTCCAGACATCTAGCAGGTACTGGTATCTTCGATATCATTCCACGCCTCACTACTGTGACCTATTCTCGACGCTTCCATTGTAGCCAGCGGCGTAATATCTTGGGGTTTGCTACAATATCAAATACTAAGGTCTACGACCCCATAGTTCTGTAAAAAATTTAAATTTCTAATTCAGTGCAATAAAATGATTAAATAATGGATTTTTTTGATAGTGACTCACTCATCAAAACCTATAGGGTACTTTAGTTTCTTTTAAGTAGCTCTGTGTGTACATCCCCCAGGGGGAACATTGGAATGTAGTTGTTCTCGCAATTGCATTCCAATGTTCTTTGGGAATTGGCGTTCTCAGGAGCCCGAGCTCATACCAGTCGGTTTGTGTATGCCGGCTGGCAGATTCTAATACACAAATAGATTATTGATTGTTGTGTTGAAGACGCTAATGACCTGAGATGTCGACACGTCTATAATCTACAATAATAATAATCTGAGTGTACAGGGCCGAAGTGTGTCAAAATTTGATTACTCGATTTGACCCTAACTAACTAACAAACAAGTGAAGTTAATAAAAAGCTTATTAGGTAAATAAATCAAACGATTTTTAACCCCTTATATCCACAACAATATTATTCACATAACAATAATAGAGGTGAAAATAATATATATCAGACAGCCAAGCTGCCATGATTTAAAAAAATGTTAGCTCTCGCATGTTAATTGACTTGACTGTTTTAAATGGTTGTATTAAGTGCATTGTAGATTATTTAAATAATCAGCTCTCGCATGTTGTGAGTTTTCATATCTGAAATTGCTATATATAAGAGGGGATCAGTTACCACTCTCGGGCACTGTGGAGAAATTGGTAACTCACCTAGCCGGAAACTGGGAGTTTCGGGTTCAAGTCCCGACAGTGGTCATTTGATTTTTTCTTAGATATAGCTTATACAAATCATGGCAGCTTGTCTGTCTGATATATATTATTTTCACCTCTAATTGTTATGTGAATAATATTGTTGTGGATATAAGGGGTTAAAAATCGTTTGATTTTATCATTTACATTAATATTACTGTCCACAAGAACTCAAACCTTTGTTTATTTAATAAAAAGCTTGTAAAAATTTATATGTTTACTAATATTTTTTTTATTTTTTCAGGTAATTTTTCACCATTTCTCCTTGTTGATTGCGCATCGTCTGCCAGGGTAAGAACTTATATTTAAAATATTTATTGGTCTATTTTTTGATTTTTAACTAACTCGAAACATTGAGGCCTCGAGTTACTATGTATTGTAGCAAAACCCCAGATGATACGCCACTGGCGACAATCGAAGCATCGAGAACAAACAACAATGTGTAGGCGTGAATGTTCTGGAAAGTGCGAGAGCGTGGTGGGGGTCAAGCTGCTACCACTATATAAGCAAGAACAGTCACCGGAAAAGGGAACAACGAGTGACAGTTGAAATAAATACAGTGCTATTGAAGTGTTTTCACTTTGTTTGAGAAATACTATTCGTGCTATTATTATATAAACAGTGTTGACTATTGAAATTGACTTTTCATTGTTAAGAATTATTGTATATTGTTGTTTACATTTTTTAATTATTGAAATAAATAATTTATTCCACCCACGTAAGAAAACAATTTTGTTACAGTATTTAAAATGTAAGACGATAAATCATTTTTTCTTTCAATTTTACCATATTCTGAAAAAGATACTCTTATTCCATTAAGTCTATTCTCTACCGGAAGTTACCCTCCGCACTCTTCATCTCAAATCCTTTCCCCTTGCCTACAAAACGGTTACCGCTCTCCCGACGCTATTTTTAAAGCTAAAGGGTTCGGGTGAACGCCAAATGAAGGACCAAGAATCACACTTTTTTGAAATTTTTTGAAAAAAGTTTTGACTACGTGTGAAAGAGTACGTAATTTTTTAAAAAGTTGTAAGTTTTTTCGGGAAATCTTTTTTCAAATTTTCGCCTGTAGGATTGTGATTCTCGGTCTAGTGGGGCCGTTAAGCGTTTCAACCTTGTGCGAGGAACGGTTGCTGAGCTACAGGCGTTTTGCCCCTGAAAGTTACTCAACCACCCTGTCTAGGAGCCCGGTCGCAGGACCCAAAATGTCTTCACATCTTAAAGTGAAGATATGGGTTCGACCAACATTCGTACCGAGTGGCATCTCTCTATCACAAAGTGCAAGGTTGAAGTTGGATTCGTCGCTTGGCGGCCCCACTAGTCCTTCATTTGGCGTTTACCCGAACCCTTTAGCTTCGAAAATAGCTTCGGGAGAGCTGTCACCGTTTTTGGCGGGCGGAAAGGATTTGAGATGAAGAGCGCAGGGGGTAACTTCCGGTAGGGAATACTCTTAAGCGATATGAAACTTCTTTATATCTTTTCTTTCAAAACTATCACATTTATAGTTAGGTATAAAATAACTTGTAGGTCAGTGGAATATTATATTACGTGACGCTTTAAGATTACGAAATACGAACCGAAGTCTGCCTGCAGGTGGTTTTAAATCATTTTTCTTTTTCTTTAGCAACCATTTTTAAAAGCCTTCGATATTGACAGAGTATCGATATTAAATCGGTCAAAGAAAGATTAAACTGCCCCAGGATACTTTTTAATAAATTTTCTTAACATATCGGTGTGTCTTCTATCCTAGCTTTTTTTAGATTTGTTTGTAATGCTATTAATATTAAAGATATTTAATGATTTTTTATTGCGAATAGACGAACGCAAGGTAAATTAAAAAAATATCTAAAAGCTTTTCCATTTTTGTTTATTTTCGATCGTAAATGTAGTTGAGTTATTTTATTCAGCATTAAAAAAACAACGAAAAATTTAATCAGTAATTTTAAATTCAATTAATGAGCTTAAAAATAGACGGAGCGAAGCATAATAAAAAACTTTTTAACAAAAAAAAAACCTCCTTCAAAAAGCCACTAAAAAGAGGAAAATAATGAAATTTTGAGGTCTCGGCCAATTTAATAAAATATGAAGTCGGTTAAAAAGTATAGTACCTACCTAGTGATTAATATCTTCTTTTTAACCGACTTCATATTTTATTAAATTGGCGGAGACCTCAAAATTTCATTATTTTCCTCTTTTTAGTGGCTTTTTGAAGGAGGTTTTTTTTTGTTAAGAAGTTTTTTATTTTTTACTTTTTAGTGTCAAAAAGTTTCACCTTAAAGAATCACACGCCGTTACTTACTTTCATTAAAATCAACCGAACTACTAAACCGATTTTGATGAAATTTCTATGAGACCAATCTGAAAGTATATCCTTTGAAATGAAAAAAAAATTTCAAAATCGGTTCATAAACGACGAAGTTATCCGCGAACACACATACAAATTATATATGGTCGAATTGAGAAACCTCCTTTTTTTGAAGTCGGTTAAAAATGCATTCGTTTTCAGTAATTAGAAAAAACGTATTTTTTTGATATGAAAATTAGAGTCGTTTACTAGAAATGGATTAGTAAATTAATTTTGAGAAAAATCTTTTTTAATTATCGCAATTTAAATTTAAAAATTTATATTGCTTTCAAAGCTTAAGAAAAGCCGAGCGTTAAGCGATGCTGTTGTTTAAATGACGGTTTTATTACAAGCGTCTGTTCTCAGGTTTCAATCTGAAAACAGATAAATTATTATCAATTAGATTTTCAATTTGATATTAAAAATAATAGGTAAATCTATATACATATATAAAAATCTCGTGTCATGGTGTTTGTGTTCATACTCCTCCGAAACAGCTTGACCGATTATCATGAAATTTTTTGTGTGTATTTGGTAGGTATGAGAATAGGTCGTAAAGTGTATTTCATGCCGCTAGATGATGAGGGTGTCCCTATCCAGAATTTTTTTATCTATTTTTTTAAAGAAAATTTTTTTTTGAATTTCTTATTTTATTTAGCTTTAAAAAATACATATATGGCGAACGAGCGAAGCGAGTGAGTAATGTAATCATAATATTCAAGCGAACGAGCGAAGCGAGTGAGTGTATTTATAATATTCAAGCGAACGAGCGAAGCGAGTGAGTAGTGTATTTATAATATTCAAACGAACGAGCGAAGCGAGTGAGTAATGTAATTATAATATTCAAGCGAACGAGCGAAGCGAGTGAGTAATGTAATAATAATATTCAAGCGAACGAGTGAAGCGAGTGAGTAGTGTATTTATAATATTCAAGCGAACGAGCGAAGCGAGTGAGAAGTGTATTGCACCCGGGAAATTCCTAGCACCCGGGCTTTCTTAGTATCCGGGCGAAACCAGACCGGGTCTGCTAGTATAAAAATATAAATCCATTAAGTGAGTCAATGTGGAGTAAATCAAGTGTGTAATTTCTTGAAAGAGCTGAAATCGTTGAAAATAAAATTTTAAAGGTAAGTATAAAGTTTGATAAATTACAGCGTTTGTATAAAATTGTGAATCGGCCTTTATTGACACGACTAAAAGATACAAGGTCGTGTAATTGAAATATGACCATTTTATATAACTTTATTTTAAGAATTTTTTCCGATAAATTGCTGTTTAAAAATTATTTTCAATTTGAGTTTTAAAGCGTCAGTGTGTATAATTTTTGGAGCACAAAAATATTTTTCCATTCTAAATTTTATTTATAAATATCACAATGGTAAGTATTTTAGCTGTTATTTTCTGTAAAATATTACTATTTTTTCTTTCAATTGTGATACGCAAAAACTTTTATATTTAATTAATATTAACAATTTTAAATTATAAAATCACTTAACGCCATAAAATATTACATAACTAAATATTACGTACTTTTAAAAAAAACTTGAAATTATAATAAAATGTGAACTAAGATTTGTGCTATTTATTTTAATAATTTTTTTCATGTGAAATTCTGTTTGGAATCAGTTAAACTGCTTTTATCTTTGTTCTTTAAATTCTTATATTATGAAGAATCAATTATAGGATGATTTAAAATAAAAGATATCACGTGATGGATTTTATAACTCCAATAAAACTGGGAATGAATTCATTGAATAATAAAATGGCGGCTAATATATTATTTAAGATTCAATTCAAAATAGTTTTCAATATTTTTCAAAGTATCAATGATACAGTTGTATTTTTCAAACAGAAATTTATTGTAGTCGGAACAAATTAATAATTTCTAAAAAACAGATGAATATTATTTTTAGAGTAGTTTGTTTCTGTAAAGGCCTTTACTGCCAGGGCTCTTTGGGCCAAATGCGAATTCATGTTGTCAATTTATTTTTGATTTTTTTATTAGGTAAATCAAGTTTTTCCAGCTACTTATCTCACCCTTTCGGATAGAATTTATAATATAACGCTCTAATTGAAATGATTTTATTCCAAGTCTTCATGGTTTCCGAGCTTGTAGGCCGTGGTCCGGTGGTATTTCTACCTGACGTTTTGTCTACAACTGCGGTAGACATTCTCAAAGGCGATGTGGCAGCGGTCGAAGTGTCCTCCTTGGCGGCCGTCAAGGAGGACACTTCGACCGCTGCCACATCGCCTTTGAGAATGTCTACCGCAGTTGTAGACGAAACGTCAGGTAGAAATACCACCGGACCACGGCCTACAAGCCCGGAAACCATGAAGACTTGGAACAATGCCGGCCGTGAAAGCTTGCACACCTGGATAATTATTTTATTATTAAATTTTAATTCCAGTAATAAAATAGCCGAAAAAATATCAACCAACGGGCGTTCATTGAGAAATTCATTGATAAAAATGCATTTTATAATTCTTTGAGAAGATGAAAACTCGTTGCAATGAAAATCCATTTCATTATCAAAATGATGCGAATTTATTTACTGAGAAACTATGAATGCATCGCATGTTTCTAATCTAAGAACCGATCTAAGAATCAAAATTAGATTTTTAGTTTACTATCAAAAATAATAAATTGAAGATATGAATTGGTCCCAGGCCCTAATAACCCTGGATGTTGGTACCGGGCGCAGACAATCCTGGTGGTTGTTTTTCTGCTCCAAAAATCTGTTGTTTATGTTTCTGTTGGTAAATTGTGTCCATAACTTACAATAATATGTTGATATTTGGATATAGGTTGAACACAAGAATTATATCATTATTTATTTGAACGTTTTATCAATTATATATCAAGAATTTTATTAAGTTTTGCTGACGAAGTCAAAATCTAATTAACGAAACGTCCAAATAAATATTGATATGATTCTTGTGTTCAACCTTTGTTCAAATTCCTGACAATATCAACACATTATGTTTATATTTATGTTACAATTTAGAAAATTAACAGTGATGTTATTTTTATTACGAATTAATGATCTTATTTATATTTTAATTTTTACAGGACTCAGGCCCTAGCAGCTACATAGATGATAGTTATCCCTCATCAGAATCTCCTTTGCCAGAAGTTGCAGATTATATTATTGAAGAGAATTTTCTTGTTGGACGATTCGGTGTCTACTACAGAGCAAAAAACGCTGGAACCAACGAATTATTTTTATTAAAAATATTCGACGATTCACTTTTAGAATCGGATAATCGTCAGAATTTTACTAAAGAATGTGAACTTATAAAAACGATTTCACATGAAAATATCTGTGGATTTTTGAATACAATCGAAGAAGCAGACAGGAAAATAATTGTGTTTGAATATTGCGATCAAACCCTTCGAAAATATTTGGACAGTTTGCATAACGTAACTGTGGCACCAGACGTGGTTCAACAAATAATGTTGCAGTTCTTACAAGGTTTAGAATATCTTCATAACAATGGATACATGCACCGCGATTTGCGTCCTGAAACCGTTTTCATCCTCAACAACGGAGAAGTGAAGATTGGTGATTTTGGGACTGCAATAAAAGCTACTCTTGTCACAGACGATCCTCAAATAAATTCCATAACATATCGTCCACCAGATATTCTGATGGGAGCGACAGAATATAACAACAAGTGTGATATGTGGATGGCTGGAGTTCTTCTTGCAGAGATGACCAGATCTGGTAAACCGTTGTTCAATGCAGTCAATTCCGAAGAACAAATCAATTTGATTCTTGAAACGCTCGGTACGCCGACAGTGGCTGAGTATCCAGACATGAGGCTTCATCAAACGAGGAGAGTCATCAAACAAGTCAAGGCTACTCCGGATTGGGCTGTGCTCTTGCCGGAATTTTCGGAAACTGGAAGGGAGTTAGCCAAGAAATTAATAGTTATTAATCCAGACAGAAGAATATCTGCGACTGAGGCACTGACGCATCAATATTTTAAAGCCAGTCCAGTTTTGCAAACATAAAATGAATTATTGAAGAATAAATTTGATGGTGTTAAAAATGACATCTCATAGTTTTTTAAAGTTGTTTTTAGATTAGAATGTATTTTAGATCCGAGTTGCTATCATGAATTAATTCCAAATTTTTAAGGTGAAATTACGTTAACCTGTAAAAAATAGAAAACTTTTATGTGTTGTAATTTTATTTTGTTATTTAAAAATTTTAAATTTATGTTCTAATAATAAATTACCGGAAATGTCTGCAAAAAGTCTGGAAAGAAAGAGGTTTTCTATAATTTGTTTGATTTGTATTTTCAACTTGCACATTAAATAAGTATAGGTACTAAAAAATATCAAACTGTTATTTGTTGACTTTGCATTATCCTGTTCCATTGTTATATTCCCATTTTTAATGTTTAACTTTACTTGTATGTCTGTTACAAATCTTGCAATCAAAATTTCGACTACTTAGTTCTAATTAAGCTAAAGCTTTGAAAGTGCAATATAACATATCTAATATCGTTCTAAAACTAATATGGCGGATGCCTCCAAGATGGCGGATTACCTTTTTCTTCTATGGGACCAATCTGAAAATATAGCGAGGGCAGTATAGCCTAGATGGTAGCGTGCTTGGCGCCGCAACCTCTAGACTAGACTGCCGTGGGTTCGAATCCCACCTGCGCTCATGGATGTTTTGTGATGTTATTTAGTTTTAAGTTAGTTGTTATTTAGTGTAGTTGAAAGACGCTAATGACCTTAGATGTCGACGCGTCTATAATCTACAATAAATAAAAATAAATGAAAGTGTAGCCTTTCAAATAAAAAAAATTTCAAAATCGCTTTATAAATGACTGAGTTATGAGGTAACAAACATAAAAAAAAATACAATCGAATTGAGAACCACTTCCTTTTTTGAAGTCGGTTAAAAAATGGAAATGATATATGAATACAATGTAAGATCATTGCCTAACCAGATTTTCTGACAACGCATCAGAACACAATTTGAAATGTGCCGAGAACATTTTTTACAATCTGAGTCCTTAATGCAGATCTCGAACATGAATAATATTTTTTCGCGATCCATGAAGACGCGCAGTCTACCTGTAATTATATAGGTCTATGACGCGGGAAACGATGAGGTCGATCGGTTTCTGCACTGCATTATCGAGGTGAAGTCGGGGTAACGAACATTGTGTCTCATTGCGCCGTCGCTCGGTCGTGAACACGTGGCGAGTGACGGCAAAGAGACCGGATCTACACAACTAACAGTTATACAGTCGTAGTTCGTATCGCCACACCGGTGCGCTCGTTTTTTAACGCCCGTTGTTGCCGTTAGTTTGTCGCATTGTTTTGTTTATACTATCTTCAATTTACAACTGTATTATAATTTCGCGTATCGTTTTAAACCGCAGTGAAATAACTATCTAATAAATGTAAATGTTATACATTTTTAAATAACTAAATAAAAGCAACGTTTATAATTATTCAACACTTAAGAACTTTGTTTTATGTTTCGCACAACACTGTACGGTAAGGTAGGGCAAGTGCATTTCTGGGGAAAGTGCAGTTTCTGCCATTATAATACACATACTTGCGTACATGCACTCTGTGAATTAGACATCTAATAACAAAAATAAAGATAGTTACTTCTTACCACAACAGTTTTATTGATGGATGTACATTTCGAAATCTATGCTTTCATCTTCAGCAAACATTGCTGAAGATGAAAGCATAGCTTTCTAAATGTACATCCATCAATAAAATTGTTGTGGTAAGAAGTAACTATCTTTATTTTTGTTTTTATTCCAACCACAGTGCTCATATATTTTTATATAGACATCTATTGTATTCTTCCATAGTTTCTTATAGTGATGTTCAGATGCATCATTATTCAGCGATTAGAAATCACATTTTTCATTTTTGGGTCGCACTTGCCCCATTTCACCTTAGCTTCGTCAACAAGCCGTTGCTTGTTAAAAGATGTAGGTATTTTATTTTTGGATAAAGAAATCTACCTTAAATATTTTTTATCTATTGTAGATTATTGACGCGTCGAGCGTCATTAGCGTTCTAAATTAGAGGACAGTGTGGTTCAGTGGTTAGCGTCGCGGCCTCTGGATCAAACTGTCGTAGGTTCAAATCCCGCCTCCGCTCATGGATTTTTTGTGATATCATTTAGTTTCAAGTGTGTTGTTATTTAATGTAATCCAGACGCTAATGACCTAAGATGTCGACGCGTCTATAATTTACAATAAATAAATAGCGTCTTAATTACATCAAATAACATATATCACTTAGAACTAAATGACATTACAAAACATCCATGAGCGAGGTGGGATTCGAATTCACGACAGCTTGCTCCAAAGAACAGCACGCTGACCATCACACCAAGTTGTTTATTTATTTATTTATTTATTGTAAATTATAGACGCTTCAACAGCTTAGGTCATTAGCGTCTTGATTACATTAAATAACAATCAACTTAAAACTAAATGACATCACAAAACATCCATGAGCGAGGTGGGATTCGAAACCACGACAGCTTGCTCTAAAGGCCAGCATACCGACAATTACACCAAGCTGTCCTCCTATCTTAAATAGCTTGTTGAGCATCTACAATATAATATGGATATTTAGGATAGACTTCTTTATCCAAACATTTATTAAAGTGCTAAATATTTTGTTTACAAGAGTTTAAGATCTTTGTCGTGCGAAAAAGTTTTTATAAAATGAGGTTTTGAAGTGTAAATAATTTAAAACGTTGTGTTTTATTTAAATTCTAAAATGTAGAAATAATAATTATCGTTTCGTAGCAAATAATAAGGCAAATGCCAATAATTATAACATGCTTTATTGACTATGAATTAATATGTTACTTTTTGTAAGTTACCTTCAGCTTGTTTTTATTTATAGTTTTTTTGTTCATTCATAAAATGCAAATGCGTAAATATGAAAGACAGGAATTTCGTTTGTATAAAATTCATAACCTAACTTTAGTATTATGAAGTAAGTATTAGAAATACCTTATTTATGTCCGCCTTGTGACTTCTTGTGAATTTACACTACGCGTTTCAGCAACGAGTTGCCATCTTCAGGTGTTGTTAATTATTTTTATAAAAAACACATTGAGTATTCGTAACACTATATAATATTATGATGCTAAGCACTGTGTATTATGTCGAGGTTTGTGAAGTACTTAATACAAGGTATTTCTAATACTTCATAATATTCATATAGTGACTTGGAGACCATTCTAAAAATGTATGAATTATTAAAACTGAATTACTGTTATTTTCACTCATTTTTTTAATGGACCAATCATCACTCATATTAAATCATGGGTTTTAGCTTCGATTATTCTGAACTATTTACCGAGCTTCTCTGTCGAAACTTTTCTTTATTTGACATAATTGGTTGCTTCATCTTATGAAATAGTTCAAACGGAAGCTTTTCATGTATACATAATTAGCTTTTTTTGTGCTCTGCTTCACAAAGGTTGTCATTTTTTTGAAACAGCTTATATAAATAAAATATGTTAAGTCATGCCACGACAGTTTGATTATTAATCTTCCTGTTTTGATAGAAATAATAACCATAACAGTATACATCAAAACATCTTTGTATAATACAGTATACTACAGATGTGCCGTTCGGCTTCGCTCGGGTGCACTGATCGCTTTGCTTGTTCGTTTGTATGTATAATTAATTATTATGTTACGCACTCGCTTCGCTCGTTCGCTCGGATTTATAATTAACTGCCCGCGACTTATACATGAACACCGAAAGTTCTGGTACACTTTTTTACTATTTATTATGAAAGGAGGGAAATGAAACATACATCATTCGAAAGATACTGTGCCATAGATGTGCACACAAAAAAACAAGCCGTGAGGTGGGTCGTTTATTAGGACTAAAGTGCGACCCTTGAGGTTCAAACGACGAACTTCCCAGTTTGATAAATATTTAATAATAATAATTAAATTAGATATTGCACAGAAAAGTAATCATTTTAATCATTAAAACATAATTATTATTTATTTTTAACAATAACGGCTGAACCGATTTTTATAAAATTTATATCGGATCAAAATGACGTTAACACGCCTCGATTGACACCCTTACGAAGTCGATATAATTTTTTATTCGCGAGATATTGTATAAAATCTACTTTTTTTAAGTCTATTTGGTTAAGAAAAAAGAACGGCTGAACCGATTTTGGAAAAATTTCTTTTAGATCATATTTACGTTAATACTCGTTGATTGGCACCCTAACGTAGTTGATATTATTTTTCATTCTCGAGATTTCGTCTTAGAAAGAAATGGACACATACGTACGTACGTACGTACATACGCACACACAGACATCTTTCTAAAAAATAGTGTAGTGACCTTGAAACATAAAAATTTGTTATACATTTTGATTTCGATTTTCGGACCCATTACAATAACTTCCAATGGGATGTTAATTAAGTGAGAAAGTTGCCGTTAAGGCAAGTAAAAAAAATACTGCCGTCCCTGCACGGGAGAATACGACAATTGGTCGAATTTGGACAATAAGCGATACTCTATAGTTATTATTAATATTGGGTATAATATTAGCTTTGTTCCAATCTCTCTGAAAATCGTAATATTACCGTCATGCTCATGCGCAGTAGATAAAACGCGTTGCAACCGAGGTATGGACGGTTCTTAAACGATTCTTTAGCGTTCCAACCGAATTTGTGATCGTTCGTGAACATAAGTAGGTATCAATTTAAAATAATCAAACATGATTCGACACTGAGCTCAGATGACTTCGAAATCAAACTTAAAATTTTGCGCACAAGTTCTCTGGAAATCTTTGCAATTTTAAATAGTGTTGTGTAGTTCGTATCCGTTGTTATTTTCACGACTTGTTTATCAAAAATTAAATTAATCAAACGATAGAAGAAGAACGATTGTCTGTTCGATTAAAACTAATTAGTAATTTATTCAGTTGAGGTTATGTAAATAAAGTACACATGTAATCTGAAGTGTTTTCTGCGCTTTATAAGCGCTTAGTTGTATGGTGGTGGGTGTCGTCAAAGTTATTGATTTAGTTTTAACACAACTATTATATTATATGCACTCTCTAATCAGTGGAATCACACGTTCGTAAACTTGTCAGTTTAATTTGTAATTATTTATTTATTTACTTATTAACTTCCCATTGGAAGTTGTTCAAAATCGGTTCAGCCGTTCTTTTTTCTTAACCAAATAGACTCAAAAAAAGTAGATTTAACACAATATCTCGCGAATAAAAAAATATATCGACTTCGTAAGGGTGTCAATCGAGGCGTGTTAACGTCATTTTGATCCGAATAAAATTTTATAAAAATCGGTTCAACCGTGTTTTTTTTTCTAATTGTTAAAAATAAATAATAATTATGTTTTAATGATTAAAATGATTACTTTTCTGTGTAATATCTAATTTAATTATTATTATTAAATATTTATCAAACTGGGAAGTTCGTCGTGTGGACCTCAAGGGTCGCACTTTAGTCCTAATAAACGACCCACCTCACGGCTTGTTTTTTTTTAATTTTTTGGCTGAAGGGTCTGCAGTGTGATTTCTGGTACTTCATTTGGCGTTTACCCGAAACCATTAGCTTTAAAAATAGCGTCGGGAGAGCGGTAACTTGTTTTTATCTCTGTTCTGAGAGATATATCAATTTTTATCAAAATCGATCCAACCTTTCTTCGGGGATAGTATTGGTATAAACAAATCGAGGGAAACATTTCTCATAGCTAGGTGTCATGCAAAATACTCAACAATTCCCAAAAACTTGCAAGTAAACAAAATCACAGATGGATGACAATTTTGTATATTAGTAGGTATTGATTATTTCATTAGCATTAAAAACTTTTTTCGTCTAAGACTTATTGATAATAAATTGCTTGCGTAATCAATTTTGAATTTAATGCACCTAACATAATATTATTTCATAAAATTAGTTTGTGATACTTCGATAAAAAATTTAGAATTACTTGTGTTATATCTTTGAGTAATCAAAGAAACATCATAATATAGGTATGGGGTTCCGTAGAAACTAGGAACCCTTATATTTTCGGTCTGTCCGTGCATTCGTCTGTCTATCTGTCTGTATGTTTATTTTATTTGTTGTAGATTATAGACGCGTCGACATCTTAGGTTATTAGCGTCTTTCAACTACACTATAAATAACAACTTTCTTAAAACTAAATAACATCACAAAACATCCATAAGCGCAGGTGGGATTCGAACCCACGGCAGTCCAGTCCAGAGGTTGCGGCACTAAACACGCTAACCACTAGGCTATACTGCCCTCCTCTATCTGTCTGTATGTCACATCCTCTTATTTATATACCTATTAAGATGAAATTTGGTATAAGAACGTATATTGATGACCCAAAAACAGAAATGATGAGATTTTTGAAAAAATATTTTTTTTGGGCCCCCTCTCATAGATTTGAGAGTGTACCCAAAACTTTTTGATGTGAAACATCTTATGTCGGGCTGTGAACAGCCGCGTGAGGGGAAATATGCAACGAAATGTTTGATCCGTTCCTTTGCTGCTGTTCTCCCCACCACTGCGGAACTCTCTCTCTCTTGGCTGAGGCGTGCACTGTAACACACGCGGTGTTACAGTGCAGTATATAGGATTACGTTAGCATAACAGTTAGTTGCTGCGTTTGAAAAAATATATACTACTACATAGAGAATACCACCGAGTTCAATAACGTTTTTTTCCATTACCCCATTCAGTAGATTGTTTTTAGGTAGGTTTCCTAAAATGCAACAAAAAATGTGATAAAGGCTTTTTGACTTTAAATTTTCTGTCACTAGAGATTTGCTTGAAGTCGTTATAAAGCGACCCCCCTCTAACTAAACTATCGATGCAAAAATTTGAAAAAATTCTGAATGTAGCCTTTGGTAACTACTTTCAATTAAGAGGACAGTCGTGGTCCAGTGGTTAGCGTCGCTGCCTCTGAATCAGACTGTCGTGGGTTCGAATCCCACCTCCGCTCATGGATGTTTTGTGATGTCATTTAGTTTTAAGTGTGTTGTTATTATTAATGTATAATCAAGACGCTAATGACCTAAGTTGTCGACGCGTCTATAATTTACAATACATAATTAAACTTTCAATTAAAATTATCACGAGCACTGTGGCAAATAATGAGGTAGAATTAGAAGTGAGTCAAGTTGTGTTGAAAGGGTCATTTCGTTTGCGGAATTACGAATGAATGAATTGTGAATTATAGACGCTCAACAACAGAAGTCATTAGCGCCTGCTTCCGGAATTACGGTTTTGACAGATATCAACAAGGGCAGAGTTTGATACTTTTGGTGAAATTTTTTTTTTATAGATACGTCACAAGAATAGTACGGAACCCTATTGGGTGCGTGCCCAACAGGCGCTTGGCCGGTTTTAACATTGGAAATGTTTATGTTCGTATATGGGGACAGAGTTACGAGTTTTCGTTCAAGGCCAAAAGACAACGGTGTCGCGATCAAGTGAGGAGCAATCATGCAAAATTGAACAAGTGCAATTTTTTCGAAATGTGTTTTATATCATGTCTAGTTAATTGAGAGGTATTTGCGACGATCTGCGGTGTTATTTTTGAGCAAATGTTAATAAATACTGTAGAAAAATCCATTTAAAAGTTAAGTAATCAAGCAAAAGTGAACGCGTATATAACAGAAGAATAATAGGGTTATTCCTGACAAAACTAAACAGTGCATTGATAAATATTGTGTGTATAATAAACAGTTAATTATGTTTCATATATTATGCTGTTATCATTTCCAATGTCCTCAATGGTTGCAAGGATTGCGAAATTTGTGAATTTTTACTGTAACATATAGCAACAATAGTGGATAGAATTAGAATTAGAATTAATGGTAGAGGCCAGAAGGTATGCACTGCGACCAATAAGGCCTATAATAATTAGTGATGTGCCGGATATCCGTATCCGATCCGTATCCGCGGATATCCGAGGAAAAAAAAAGATCCGTATCCGTATTCGTATCCGTTAGTTTTTTGGCGGATCTTTTACGGATCTTTTACCTTATCAATTTTCAATTCACAGATAAAATTTTATATATATAGGTGATTAGGTAATAATGAAAAACAGTTAAATTCCATTCAGATTATTTTTTATTTTTTAATATCGTGGTCAATAACTTTTTCCCATAACAGATAGTCTCTTTCCAAAGGTCGATGTGCAATATTTAGTATTTACCGCCGCGTACTCTAAGAAAGTTAAGATCCGTATCCGTATTCGTATTCGCGGATCTTGAGACCAAATATCCGTATTCAGATCCGTATCCGCGGATATACATTTTTAACGATCCGGCACATCACTAATAATAATAGTGATTGCTGGTATACAGGGTGTCCCAAAATTGCTGGGACACAGAGCTACCACGTGTAGTAGAGGTCAAAATAAGTCGATTGGACCCAATTTATTTGAAATGTTACAATTACCACAAAACACCAAACCATAACAAACACTCTCGACGTACTTTTCGCCAACCAAGTTGGCATCATCCTGATGATGCCAACTTGGTTGGCGAAACGTACGTCGAGAGTGTTTGTTATGGTTTGGTGTTTTGTGGTAATTGTAACATTTCGTATCTTTACACCAAAGGTTCCACCATTTTTTATTCCCAATTTATTTATATACCAAAATGTACCGTTCGCCCGTGAGAAGAGTTCAAAGTTTACATAAAAAAACACATTTTTGTACGCTGTTCAGAAATGAGTGAAACAAATTGAATGAAATTTGACAAAAGTGCATTTTAGAGGATTACTCTCCTTTCAGTAATCAAAGAAACCCAAAAGAAATTGTAGAAGGGTTAAAACCACCTTCACCCCTTGACATTTTTTTCAGAACTTTCTTAGGGGTGGTAATACGGTTCTCAAATTTTTTTAGCGAGAAGATTATTAATCAATTATCTTCATTTTGTTACTCTTGTAAAAATTTCGTATTCCGCCGATATTCCGCATAGTTCCGAAGGAAAAAAATGTTTTCTTAAATAATGCTAACAGATATTCCTAGTACAAGTTTAATAAAATTGTAATACAAAATTTTATGTAAACTTTGAACTCTTCTCACGGGCAAACGGTACATTTTGGTATATAAATAAATTGGGTCCAATCGACTTATTTTGACCTCTACTACAACGTGGTAGCTCTGTGTCCCAGCAATTTTGGGACATCCTGTATATTACAAATTATTATATCAATATATTACTGCGTTTTAAATTGTTTTTTTTTATATGTTTGGTGACAAATCGAAAATCTATACTTGCTATAATAGATTAGGTAACTTTTACCTGTGAATAGTTACCGAACCAAAAATTGATATATCGACAATTTAATAACCGCGCGAATTATATTGTAATCATACTTTTATAAAATAGCTATGGTATCATAATTTACTAATCAAAGTTTGTAAAGAAATGAATAACAATATCAGTGGCCACAAGACAAAAAAGCTTATGTTTAGTTTTATTGAAGTTATACTGCTTTTGCGAGGGTAATGAATTACCGACTCACAAATTATTAAAACGCTGACAAGAATAAAAGTTAATTTGGATGAAATTTACTGAAAAGGGGTTTTTGGGGGCAAAAAATCGATCTAGGCAGATACGTTTCATCCCAAAAAAAATCGCTTTCTTAAAGATTTTCTACCTAATTTAAAAAATCAATTTATTGACGTTTCAAAATAGTGTAATATATTGTAAGCAGGCTTTGGATACTTATGTATAGATATTTTGATATCCATGGATTTTATTAATAATAATAATATTTATCAATTTTAAAAACGCTGAGGGGAGAAGCAAAAATGTAAATGTATGAAGTATAACTTCAACCGTGCGCAAATGTGGGTGAGGCACACCCTTTTTTATATCTTTACACAAATTCTATATGTAAAATTTCAACTGAATATCAGATTAAATCGACAACTGAAGTCATATAGGTAGTCCGGATTTTAGGGTAAATTGTCCGGCTAAATATAGGTAACGCCTAGTCCGACTTTTCTGTTTTTAGACCTGGCAACCCTATTTGCAACTGCAGTTATTGTCTAATATAGAACTGTACAATTAAGTCATGTTTATCTTCTGTCTCATAATATTATGTCCATTTTACGATCGTTTTATTTTATAGGACAGAATGCAGTCAGATGTTGCAAAAGTTATCTCCGTAACGTTCTAAACATTGTAATGTATACAATATAAATTCTATCGTCACATTTTACACAGAGTAGGTATACTAGGGCTGGACAAATAATTATCCACCTTAGAGCCAGATTAAAGTCACAGTTTAAACTATCTCAGCAATGATACATTTTTAGTGTGTTGGGTCTCTAAGTCACTATATGAATATTATGAAGTATTAGAAATACCTAGCATCATAATATTATAGGTATAGTGTTACGAATACTCAATGTGTGTTTTTTAAAAAATAATTAACCACACCTGAAGATGGCAACTCGTTGCTGAAACGCGTAGTGTTAAATCACAAGAAGTCACAAGACGGACATAATACAAGGTATTTCTAATACTTCATAATATATCTCAGCAAATTATTTGAATAAGTTTTTGGTTAATTTTTTTTTGCAGTTATACTTCTTTAGAGAGGGTAGTAATTTGGAATGACCTCGAGTCAAAAATTATCGACTCAAAAATTAATGAAATGCTGACAGGGATAAAACGGGTCTAACGATTTGGATGAAATTTACTGAAAAGGGGTTTTGGGGGGCGAAAAGTCGATCTAGATACGTCTCATCCCTGGAAAAATTCGTTTTTTGAAGATTTTATAATTTTAAAAATCAATTTTTTGACGTCTCAAAATAGTGTAATATTGTAAGCAGGCTTTGGATACTTACGTATAGATGTTATGATATCCATGGATTTTATTCATAATAATTATTTATTAATTTTAAAAATGCTATGAGGGGAAAAGCAAAAATGTGAATTAATGAAGTATAACTTCGACCGTTCGCGTACGTGAGAGAGGCACATACTCATTTTTTTTGATTACTTACTTTAATTATCGTGTAAAACTCGTCCCTGTTTATGAATCATCTTAAAATAGAACTTCAATGTTTATGATGAGATATAAATACAGAGAAAACGTGATTTATTTATTTTTTTTTTATATTTACGACAAAATTAACGGATTTTATTGTGAACCGTCCAAACCTACTGAGATCTTGTGAATTTCACAATTTTTAACTTCCCATTGGAAGTTATTGTAATGGGTCCAAAAATCGAAATCAAAATGTATAACAAATTTTTGTTTCAAGGTCATTACACTATTTTTACACTATTTTTAGAAAGATGTCTCTGTGTGTGTGTATGTGTGTGTGTACGTACGTACGTATGTGTCCATTTCTTTCTAAGACGAAATCTCAAGAATGAAAAATGATATCGACTACGTTAGGGTGCCAATCGACGCGTATTAACGTAAATATGATCTGAAAGAAATTTTTTCAAAATCGGTTCAGCCGTTCTTTTTTCTTAACCAAATAGACTCTAAAAAAGTAGATTTTACACAATATCTCGCAAATAAAAAATTATATCGACTTCGTAAGGGTGTCAATCGAGGCGTGTAAACGTCATTTTGATCCGACATAAATTTTATAAAAATCGGTTCAGCCGTTTTTTTTAAAATTATTGTCAAAAATAAATAATAATTAAGTTTTAATGATTAAAATGATTACTTTTCTGTGTAATATCTAATTTAATTATTATTATTAAATATTTATCAAACTGCGAAGTTCGTCGTGTGAACCTCAAGGGTCACACTTTAGTCCTAATAAACGACCCACCTCACGGCTTGTTACAAGAATTGAATTGATGTGATTTAACTAACCACAACAGTTCAATCACTAGATGTCTCTTCTATCTAGAAAAAAAATGTTGAACTACTTTTTTCAGAATATAAAATTTAACTTACTAGATATTTTTAAACATGCCTTTATTACATGATTAATCAGAGAGAAGCCGTCAGTCGTGGCTAGTTGAATAAAATCAGTGATAGCTAGAGTACTAGCGACAGTTGTTTGTGATTTAAAGCAACATCCCGTAGGTGCAGCTTCGAGTGTCAAAAACTTAATTAAACATATCAGATGTACGTACTTTTCAGTTGACCTAGCCATTTCATTAGCGCAGATAAAGCTGCAATTAATTAACAAGGAGACATTCATTACCCAGGCACTACTACACACACAACATTATGTGTCCCACGTTCCTTGTATTTTTATTATTATGACTATACGTTTCGCCTGTTCCTGTTCTCCGTTCGGGACCACTCGAAACGGCGCGGTCGGTTCAGTGGAACGAATGGTGGGTACAGGGGAGAAAAGACAAAAATCATATCGTTATAGTTTTCAGATATTGAGGTCTACCATGGATGTAATCATTGACTTAGGGCCGACGCATACTATGAAGTATTTAGAAATACCTTGTATTATGTCCGTCTTGTGACTTCTTGTGAATTTACACTACGCGTTTCAGCAACGAGTTGCCATCTTCAGGTGTGGTTGATTATTTTTTAAAAAACACACATTGAGTATTCGTAACACTATATAATATTATGATGCTAAGCACTGTGTATTATGTCGTGGATTGTGAAGTACTGATTTAAATTTCGAGATTTTATGATTTATTTAGTTAGGTAAATGAAATGGAAATGTGAGTGTGTGTGTATGTGTGTAGACGATTAGTGAGTATTGGATGTTTGTGTGCTGTAGTTGAACAACAAAAAAATCATAAAACCGCATCGATCGTCTTTTAACTTTTCTGTTGAACAACTATCGCCGGCAGCTTATGTCCACAGCTGTGTATTGACGCTAGCATACTCTCGACTAAATAGTTGTTCGGCGACGCAATAGTTTAGGGAAATTATGGCACAACTGATTGATTGTATGCGCACTTCTAACAACTATAACAGTTTATTTAGTCGAGTTGAAATCACGACACGTACACAGCTCTATCTACTTTTATGTTCTTAAATTGGTACCGACCTCCAAATTCTATTATGTTCCTCTTTTTAGTGACTTTTTTTAAAGGAGGTTGCATTTTTTTAATACATTTTTTTATTTTTTACTTTTTAGTGATTTTTTAATACATAGTTTGCACGTTATCAACCGCCTTCTTGATATTTGATTACTAAACTTAAAAAAAAACTACTAAACCGATTTAAGTAAAATTAATGTGACACCGCCCTGAAGGTATGCCCTGTTGATTAAAAAAAGCATCATCAAAATCGGTTTACAAATGCAGGAGATATGATTTAACACATTTAAAAAATTAATTTGATCACTAGAAAAAAAAGAAACTGCTGAATCGATTTCAATAAAAATTTTATGGGACCATTCCATAAACAGAAGTCGTTTAAAAATGGCGCTCAATAAAAGAAATTTGATTCCTCGCGCCTCTAAAAAATGAAGCTAAACAAATTATAGCCGTTTGATACTTCTTTAAGGTACGTGCAGTACGCATCTGGGATTCTAGATGGTAGCATGTATGGTAGATGGTGGCTGAAATTATAAGCGCTTATAGGTTTGCACAACGAAACTTTGATACTAGCATTGATACAAGCTTAAATCGCGTTTGAAATGTCAGATAGCGAAGACGAATATTTGTGTTCTTCTCCTATAAATTGGTATATTTTAAATACAAATTTGGGTAGGAGCTATCATGTCCACCCTATTAATAGAAAACGATCTAAACATGGCGAATTTCATCATTTACATATATACCAAGAATTAAAATTTTACCCAAACCGGTTTTTTGAATATTTACGTATGGAACCTAATACTTTTAAATACGTCTTAGAAAAAACTCAAAACAAATTAAATAAAAACTGGCAAAATTTCATTTTTTAAACCAGTAACATCCATTGCGAAACTTGTAACGGCCATTTGACAATTGTCACACGTTGATTGTAGTAGTCAGCGCGCTGAAAGAATGGTGAGATACATTCTTGAATCTAGCAGCTCTTGTAACAGCGCTTATACCTGCTACACTCACTGCTCGTTGTGTACGCTCGCATATTATATAACAATGCATTAATTTAAGCAAGCCCTGCTATGATCTACGCTACCATCTAGAATCCCAGCTCCATACTGCACGTACCTTAAAACGCCGACAATTTGTTATTTTATTAGTAAATCATAAACCTAGATTCTAATTCGATTTTCTTCTTAAGTGAAACCGATATTGTTATTGACGAGCTGTAAATTGTTAATAGTTTCTGGCTTCTGCCGTTTGGTTTGATGATACTGCGTCATAATCTGCCATGTCGTTTCCTTATTACTATAAATACTACAAGAATGCAATTACTTCGGCGGGCCATTCCAGAGACGTGTGTCCGATATACGAGTTTGCGCAATTAAATTTATGTCAAGTCAGCAATAAAATTTAATGATTCAGAATTTACACCAATGAGGGCGCGCAATGAGGTATAATAAACTTAAAGATATTACCGGAGGACCAGACAATAATAATTAATTATTCACTTATATAGTTCCATTCTACATATTGTTACAAAACTGTTTTCTGAATTGGCGGAATAAATATTTATTTACAATAATTAAAAACAACAATAATAAATACAACAACCAAAAGTCAGTTCTAACAATCAACACAAGTAATTAACACTTAACTATATACAATTGACTACAATAATATTTATTTTATCAGGTGAATTTATATCACGAAACTATTTATATCTCTGTATTTATATCAGATTTATTTCTAACGTTTATTTATGTCGGTCATTTACTCAGTTACTTCAGTACTATTTATTTATATCCACTCCACTATTTATATCACTGTACTGACTGATTCGACCGTTGATATATTTATATCACTGATCCGCTTGGTTGCACGACTCACCATTGACTGTCTGACTTCCTTGCACTCGCTTGCTTATATAGGCCGCTTGGCTTAGGCACAGCGTGTTCTAGCGTTCCCTAGAATGTTCGTGCAGTTACTCGTTGTTCAGCAAGCAGACACCGCTTCTCAAAATTCCTGCCTGACGTTTATATACAGGGTGATACGTAACAATATTTTATTGTTATGTATAGTCTATTTGCAATTGTAGTAGAATGTATATCTAGTAACGTAGTGAGGTATATTACTGATGAGTAGTGACAGCTTATTTTAAAACGAGCGACAGCGAGTTTTAAGAGTCACACCAATCATAATATCATTATACGCACGAGATATACAGCGTGATCACGAAAGTTCTTTACAAATGGAATTTTTTTTATTAATTATTAGAGCAAAAATTTTTTTTCTGTGGAAAAGTTCTGCTTCGTCCAAAACCTCTAAAACACCAAAGAAAATTTTGGAAGGAGAACTGTTCTTTGTATAGAGAGAGATGGAGGACATGTTGAATTCTGATTTATAATTCTCAATAAATAATTACTTAGAAGTTAGTTATGTTATAATTTTGAATTAAATTTGATTATGTAACTAATTTTGCGAAAATCTTGAATATCACAGATAATTTTTATTTTTAATAAAATAAAACTTTTTGATTTCCCTCGTATAACTTTAGGCCGAAAAAAATTTTCTTTGGTGTTTTAGAGGTTTTGGACGAAGCAGAACTTTTCCACAGAAAAAAATTTTTGCTCCAATAATTAATAAAAAAAAATTCCATTTGTAAAGAACTTTCGTGGACACGCTGTATATGATATTGTATGTCATACTCCCCATAAAATAGCTGCTTTTCGCTTAATTTTCAGTAGGTATTTAAAAAAAATGTTGACAGCTCAATTTGTGTCGCCATCTTCACGTCTATAGTAGGCCGTAAGTAGTTGTCAGTACCTATGTAATAGCGGGTGGATCAGAGCGAATAAACATAAATCACTATGGAAACGGTTTGCTTTCCTACACTGGGTTCTATACATGTCGACCATTTAAGAATGTCATTTGCTTACAACTTGTGGTATATATTGCCAACTTAAATTAAACTCAATTAAATATTTTGTTTTAATCATTATTACACAGTTAATTGTACATGAAATGAATGAATAAATGCTATCACAAAAAATTCAAAAAAAAAAACGCTGACAAAAGTTTGTTTTAACCTCTATAAACTTACATAACAAAGAATTATACAACATAAGTATTATAAAGACGTAGAAACGTTTACAGGGCTGTATCGAGCTCAATATATTAGGTACACAACTAAATTGAAAACAAATAACATTTTTAACATTAGGATACTTTTTAAATTTTTGCTGTAAATTTGTTTCAAGAAATTATGGAAAAGAAAATAATAATATTGAATGGCAGCAAGTGCAATAATAATTAATCCCAAACAATTCAGTATAGGCTCTATAATGACCTCAGCTATCTAGCGTTTGCAATCTACAATCTCTATCTCAAAGGAATGAATGAATTGTAAAGTATAGACGCTCGACAACTGAGGTTATTAGCGTCTAATCTATCTCAAAGATTATAAGAAATGAATTTAGTCCGTAAGATAGGATTCGCCTGTATAAAAATACATCACCCGGTAGAATTATTCAGGGTCAAGTTGGCTCACGAGGAACATTAAATCTATCTATATTTCCCAGATGTCCTGCACGATGTGTACCAGCACCTGCAGGACACATTCAGAAATGTAGGAAGGACGTGTTCTGGCTCGAGTTATCCTTTTGTTGGTCTGCAATAGTAGGTCCTTTCTCCTCCTTGCTGTACATAAAAGGCACTTATTTCTATGACGAAGAGCTTGCGCTATAGTCATATGGAATTTGTCTTTAATAGAGACGTCGTTCGTTTGCTGAAACGTGGAAAAAAACTATTTTTAGGTTTCTTTTCAAAAACGTTATTGCAATACAATAATCTGTTTTCAATGTAAAAAATTCGACTGATGACCAGTCCTATACTTCCCACCTAGTAAATATTTGCAAAAAATAAACACTCTTTTTTTATTCTTTGAAAAAAAGCATGGCCATCTTTTTTGTTTAGTGATCTACTGATGGCTAGCTTAATATAGCAAAAATCATGGTTACCTTGATTTACGTACAATTTTCTTTTTTTAGTAAAATATTTTTTTTCTCGAAAACTATACATTTTAGAGAAAAAAATATTTACTTTTTTTTCATATTATAACATCTAGAATTCATTTATATTTTTTTTACCTATATGTTAATACGTGACATTGAGAACGTTTTTTTTTAATATATCAGGATCCACTGAACCGATTTGACTCAAAATCTAATCAGATCTAAGTTAAAGGCTGATAAACACAATAGAACAATCGGCATGGCCGTATGTTGTTCCGTTTTTACGATATCGAAAGCGAAAAATTGACCACATACACACACACACACACACACACACACACATACAGACATCAGTCAGAAAATGATCTTGAACGATTGCTAGAGTCTCAAAACGTGAAGATCTGTTAAAATCTCGAAATATTTTTTTCGGACTAAATCCATTACTTCCCTACCATAGTAGAGGTGGGAAGTAAAAATAATATGGCCATAAAAAAATAAAAAAAAATTTATGACAGTTTCTCTCCGCTCTGGTTAACAGAATAACTATTAAAACATTGGAAAAATTCACCAGGAAACAAACGAGCGAAGCGAGTGAGTAACGTACCACCCGGGAGCGAACGAGCGAAGCGAATGAGTAATGTAATTATATTATTCAAGCGAACGAGCGAAGCGAGTGAGTAGTGTATTGCAGTCTGGGCGAAGCCGGACGGGGCCGCTAGTATAAATATAAAAATAAAAGGATTAAATTTAGAAATAATTATATATTTATTTGTACAAAAATTTTCATTACAGAAAAACGTTTTTTGAACATATAAAATATGAAATGTTTTCCTTTATAAAGGAAAATAGTCCTCGGTTTTGTTGACTTGACAAACATAATAAAATAAAATATAATAGAGAAGATGTGAACCGCCTCGGTTTTTGCTTGAATAAGAAGTGTGGTTAGTCTGACGGTGACCTTTAAAAAAACGAAAGATTTACATTATGTAAGGACAGCAGATTTTTTTAGTATTTCAAAGAATTTGTGATTATAAAGCATAACGGAGTGAGTCAGATTTTCGGATTAGATTAATCACAATTTAATCCTCCAATTTATTTATTAACACATGGAGTTATTATTTTTTAAGTGCATTCGGGTACAGTTCGATGTAATGGTTAGCGTGCTGGTCGTGAGTTAGAATTTCACCTCTGCACATGGATGTTTTGTAATGTCGTATAATTTAATTAGAGTTAACGAACTTAGTTGTCGAGCTACAATAAATAAATAATAAGACAACCCGAAAGCAACATTTGAAAAATTGTTAATTTATAGTGTACATATTTTTTACACAATTATTTTTTATCTCGCGGTTCGAAACATTTAATATTTTTAGTTTGTGTTTAAATTGAGTGAAAATATCGCGATAAAAATCATTGTTTTACTGTAAATATTGTTAATTATTCCACATATTTTTTATTTATAATTAAGTAATGAAAAAAAATATCTCGTGGTTTCAAAGGTTTAAATATTTTTATCTTCAGTGTTTCAATAAAAATATTCAGAGAATTTTGATAAAAATGCAGTTTGATTTAAATATTGTGAAAAATAAACTATTTTGAATATACAATGAGAATTATATAATATTTTCTGAACAACATAGGCGTCGGTTAAAGGGTTTCTCACGACGTTTCTCACGTGCTGAAGAAACTACTGAAATTATTGGTGACTGTAAACTTATATTATTTTTCATTATCAGAAACGATAATCAGTTAATAATTACGTAATTTTGTAGCGATCATGTAGTCAATTTTTTTCTCTGCTTGCCACTTGTCTTGACTCTTGAAGCATCTTCCCAGTACACGAGCGTCGTGAGCGACAATTCGAACAGAATTAATTCACCAACGTACATTTTTAATCTGTTTCTTTCCAATACAACGATAAAAATGCCGGATTAAAAAACACGTTTTTGAATGGGTAAAGTTATACAGTTCTGTCGGCCGGCATCTCTTTAGTTTAACTATTTGAACAACTTATAGCGACATTTTTAATAGATTCGGCCGTTACTTGATGTAAATTATTTTTATATATTTAAAATTTAATAAAACAGGGTTTTAATTTATTTGCACTATACATTTTTATTTTGGACAACGCCGTGACCTTCGTCAAACAAAGATTTTAAACTCGCAGTAGACAAAATATTTGGTACTTTAATAAAGGCTTGGACAGAGAAATCTATCCTAAATACCTACATAATTTGGACAATCAACAGTTTAAGGCCTTTGTCTGACGAAGTCACAACGTGTTGTACGAAACAGTCATTATTGAGGACAGTGGTCCAGTGGTTAGCGTCGCGGCCTCTGGATCAGACTGTCGTGGGTTCGAATCCCGCCTCCGCTGATGGATGTTTTGTAATGTCATTTATAGTTTTAAGTGAGTTATGTTATTTAATGTAATCAAGACGCTAATGACCTAAGTTGTCGACGCGTCTATAATTTACAATAAATAAAATAAACAGTCATTATTTATTTTTTTATTTATTGTGGATTATAGACGCGTCGACAACTTAGGTCATTAGCGTCTTAAATACAACAAATATCACAATACATATATCACTTAAAAACTAAATAACATCACAAAACATCCATGAGCAGAGGCGGGATGCGAACCCACGACAGTCTGATTCAGATGCCGCGACGCTACCAACTGAGCCATACTGTCCCCAACAGTCATTATTAAAATGAAGTTTTTAGGTGTAAATAATTTTAAACGTTCTATTTTAATAAATTTAAAATGTATATCCTTAAAATTCATTTAGGCGGCGCCTATGGTGAACAGTACATAATATATAAAATTGTAAAAAAATAAGCAAAAGTTTATATAAAATCTAAAAAAGTAATCAAAGGCGATAATGGAAAATCCAGCGCCTGGAGAAAACAAAGTGGAATGTTCGGAGAGTGTAAGGAGTGGTTCTTTACCATCGTCGTCGGTCGCTTCGACTTCAGCGCTGCCACCATCTGGGGCGGCGTCGTCTGAGCAAGGCGGTGCACGTCAAGCATGTACGGGGAAACCGTTCAAGAAATGCAAGAGTGCTACATTTCAAATCGATGGGGCCACATATACTATAGGTAAGCCTGAGTTACACTAAAAAAATCGGGTGGGCTCAGCTCTGGTTGTACTGCCAAGTGCTGGTTACGTATTTTTTAACTGACTGCCAAACTTCGTACTTGTAGATTAAAATTTTTAACCGACTTCAAAAAAAACAGTTTACTCAATTCGACCGTATATATTTTTTATGTTTTATGTATGTTCGCGGATAACTTCGTCGTTTATGAGCCGATTTTGAAAAATTTTTTTTATTTGAAAGGATATACTTTCAGATTGGTCCCATAGAAATGTCATCAAAATCGGTTCAGTAGTTCGGCTGATTTTAATAAAAGTAAGTAACGGCGTGTGATTCTTTTAAGGTAAATGTTACTTTTTGACACTAAAAAGTAAAAAATAAAAAACTTTTTAACAAAAAAAAAACCTCCTTCAAAAAGGCACTAAAAAGAGGAAAATAATCGAAAATAATGAAATTTTGAGGTCTGTGCCAATTAAAATATGAAGTCGGTTAAAAAGTATAGTATAGTAATTAATATCTTCTTTTTAACCAATAATTCATATTTTAATTGGCACAGACCTCAACATTTCATTATTTTCCTCTTTTTAATGCCTTTTTGAAGGAGTTTTTTTTTTTGTTAAAAAGTTTTTTATACTAAATAAACTAATAATGAGGGTTTGAAGAATATTGAAAAGTATCCCAGAATCGATAATGTTAATATATTTTTTAATAAAAATGAACTGGTGCATCGACTAACAGAAATTTCTTCTTCGAAATTAAATATCAGAGACTGAAAGGTGAGGCTTTTCTTGTTAAAATGTTGAAATTTTTTTTGACTTCGTGAAAGTTGTATTTCTAATTAATTATTTTGAGGAATTTGGAAATAGAATTAATTTTTGAACGTAGGCTTGCTATTAAAAATATTTCAATCGAAATCAGAGCAACGAAATGACAAATATTTTAATATAATTATATAATATACAGTGTGTTAAAAAATAAGATCAAGGGAAGCCCTAGAAAACTTCAGACATACATAACTTACGTTTCACTACATAAATATAATTTATGCGATTGAAGAATATTTAATAAGACGTACATAATTTTTTTTATAGAAAACCCTACCGATAAATGAAAAAAAAGTAATGAAATATTAGTAAAAAAAAAACTTTTTAGAGACAAGCTTTTATCGAAATGTAAAGGAAAAAATAATATTTAATAATTTAATTTTGGTTCATAATTATTATAAAAGCGGGGGTTGCGACTAATAAACTATCATAGAGATTACAACCCCCGCTTTTTTAATAATTATGAAAAAATTATTAAATATTATTTTTTCCTATTTAGTACATTTCAATAAAAGCTTGTCTCTAAAAGTTTTTTTTTCTAATATTTTATTTTGTTTATTTTAGTCTTTTAAAATTTTACTCCCTTTTGATCCCTCTCGGGGCTGAATTTCGAGAAATCAAGGAATCTACTGTCCAAATTTGAAGTTTCTAGCTTCAGCGATTTGGCCTAGGGGCGTTGATTAGTCAAAAAAACCCTACACCCTCGTTTGAACCCCTTAGGGGTTGAATTTAATTCTAAAAAGGTTTATTCATGTATTGTCGTCGGAAATATATATGTGTACAAAATTTCAAATTGATCGGAAACGTAGAAGTCGTTCAAAATTGACTTGCAAGATTTAATCTAAACAAACACACAAACATTGCAAGTTAAATAAAAGCTTATAAAAATAATATTCTGTTTATACGAAAATACGATAAAAAGTATCTACGAGACAAGATATTCCCCAGATCTGTACTTAAATTGATTTTTAATGCATTATTTGTGATAATGAAATTTTTACAAACTCTGTGTTTTTTTTTATGAATGAGCTTTTCAATGTTCATTGACAGAATATTTATGAATATTTTTTTTCGTGCATCACGTGACGCGACTGTATAATTTTTTTCTAAAAGCCTGATTTGAATAAAGGGGCAGTTGTCCACTATATACAGGGTGGTACTGTTTATATCATCAGGATTTCACCATCCGATAGTTTATCGAAAATCAAGGGTGGTTTGCTTTACAAAAAAATAGGTAAAAAAACTTTTAAGTTAAACGGTTTTATTTTAAATCATCGGCTAGAAAATAATTAGAACACAAACTAAGGGGCACTTTGTGTCGCTGCGTCAGCGGAATAAGTAATAAAAACGTGGGGCGCATTTGAAATATTTCTGTTGGTGGGCTTGGAAACATATTTTTCAAGACAAGCCGTTCTTATTTAATAATTATACAGTCGTTATACAGATTTTTATGCACCCAACGTTTTTATTAGGTACTTATTCCGGTGACACAGCGACACAAAGTGCCCCTTGGTTTGTGTCCTAATTATTTTCCAGTTTTTGGTACAGCTGATGATTTAAAATAAAACCGTTTAACTTAAAAGTTTTTTTACCTATTTTTATTTTCTAATTTTTAGTTTGATTTCTGGCCCGTATCATATTATGCAAACTCCTCATCCTTTCAACTGTCCACCTACTGATTCCATCATCAGACTCTCGTTAGTAAGTTGAAAAAACTCGGGTCGCAGTGCCAAAACCCTGCCGACAATATAGTGTATTTGCTAACACAGGCCTTGTGGCTTTAATAGGTAAACTTAGTTTGTTTTTGGACAAAATAAAAAATTTAACCCATTAATACATCCCTTAAAATAATATTTTTTTTCTTAATTTCAATAAGATTATCAATGCAACCTCTGTACCAAATGAAATAACCCTTCAGTAAGTAAATCACTATCCGCAAACTATAGTGTTTTCATAAAATTTGTAAATCCGGTCCTGTCGAGCAGATATTATTAAAATTTTAGCAGCACATTTTGATTTTTACTAAAAGGTTAAATTTCAATTTTGAAACAATTCTGAGAATTTTTTCGCTATTTTTGGGCCCAAAAACATTTTTCTACCCCTAAAAACCACCCTTAAAATGGTCCGATTGGGCCCATTTTAAATAGGCTTCATGCGGTGATAGATTTCAACGTGCCTACCAAATTTCGTCAAAATCAATTAACTCTTTCGAAAGTTATAGCCCGTACACACACATATATATATATATATACAGCGTGTCCACGAAAGTTCTTTACAAATGGATTTTTTTTTATTAATTATTGGAGCAAACATTTTTTTCTGTGGAAATGTTCTGCTTCGTCCAAAACCTCTAAAACACCAAAGAAAATTTTTTTCGGCCTAAAGTTATACGAGGGAAATTAAAAAGTTTTATTTTACTAAAAATAAAAATTATCTGTGATATTCAAGATTTTCGCAAAATTAGTTACATAATCAAATTTAATTCAAAATTATAACATAACTTAACTTCTAAGTAATTATTTATTCAAAATTATAAATCAGAATTCAACGTGTCCTCCATCTCTCTCCATACAAAGAACAGTATAACTTTAGGCCGAAAAAAATTTTCTTTGGTGTTTTAGAGGTTTTGGACGAAGCAGAACTTTTCCACAGAAAAAAATGTTTGCTCCAATAATTAATAAAAAAAAATTCCATTTGTAAAGAACTTTCGTGGACACGCTGTGTATATATATATATATATATATATAAACATTTCCAAAAATGGTGCCAAATTGTTCAGGAGCCTATGAAACGTCGAGAAATTTTGGTCCGACCCCTAGGTCCCGCCATCCGATCGACGCCAATAGTGTATGTGCCATATGGCAAATACACTAATAACACCGCAAAATCCTCTGGATTCTAGTAGATTTTTTTTTTTTTTTTTTTATTATTTAATGAAAAAGATTACAGAAACAAAATCATACAAAAAAAGTAGGTTTTTGTTTACCAGCGTAATTCAAATTCAAATTAATGTATTCCTTACATCAAGTAAAAACAAATGAATCAATGTCACTCGGAAAGAAGTCGCCGTCGAAATTAATCTCTAATACGGTGTCACCAAAATGGACGGCAAGTTTTTCAGATGCGGCTAGTCGGACAGGTTCGATCGATGGACTGAAGAATAGCTCAAGGACACCGGTTATGTTTTATAAAAATTCGACTGATGACCAGTCCTATACTTCCCACCTAGTAAAAATTTGCAAAAAATAAACACTTTTTTTTTTTATTCTTTGACTAGGCCCAAATAACCTTAGCTGTTGGTGGTCTTTAAAACACAATTTAATTTTTATTCCTTGAAAAAAGCATGGCCCTCTTTTTTGTTTAGTGATCTACTGATGGCTAATTTAATATAGCAAAAATTCGACTGATGACCAGTCCTATACTTCCCACCTAGTAAATATTTGCAAAAAATAAACACTCTTTTTTTTTATTCTTTGACTAGGCCCAAATAACCTTAGCTGTTGGTGGTCTTTAAAACACAATTTAATTTTTATTCTTTGAAAAAAGCATGGCCCTCTTTTTTGTTTGGTGATCTATTGATGGCTAGCTTAATATAGCAAAAATCATGGTTACCTTGATTTACGTACAATTTTTATTTTTTTTAGTAAAATATTTTTTTTCTCGAAAACTATACATTTTAGAGAAAAAAAATATTTACATTTTTTTCATATTATAACATCTAGAATTCATTTATATTTTTTTTTACCTATGTTAATACGTGACATTGAGGACGTTTTTTTGAATATCTCAGGATCCACTGAACCGATTTGACTCAAAATCTAATCAGATCTAAGTTAAAGGCTGATAAACACAATAGAACAATCGGCATGCCCGTATGTTGTTCCGTTCTTAAGATATCGAAGGCGAAAAATTGACCACATACACACACACACACACATACACACATACACACACACATACAGACATCAGTCAGAAAATGATCTTAAACGATTGCTAGGGTCTCAAAACGTGAAAATCTGTTAAAATCTCGAAATATTGTTTTCGGACTGAATCCATTACTTCCCTACCATAGTAGAGGTGGGAAGTAAAAATCATGGTTACCTTGATTTACGTACAATTTTTATTTTTTTTAGTAAAATATTTTTTTCTCGAAAACTATACATTTTAGAGAAAAAAAATATTTACATTTTTTTCATATTATAACATCTAGAATTCATTTATATTTTTTTTACCTATGGTTAATACGTGACATTGAGGACGTTTTTTTGAATATCTCAGGATCCACTGAACCGATTTGACTAAAAATCTAATCAGATCTAAGTTAAAGGCTGATAAACACAATAGAACAATCGGCATACCTGTATGTTGTTCCGTTCTTAAGATATCGAAGGCGAAAAATTGACCTCACACACACACACATACACACATACACACACATACACACACATACACACACACATACACACACATACACACACACATACACACACACACATACAGACATCAGTCAGAAAATGATCTTAAACGATTGCTAGGGTCTCAAGACGTGAAAATCTGTTAAAATCTCGAAATATTTTTTTCGGACTAAATCCATTAGGTACTTCCCTACTATAGTAGAGGTGGGAAGTAAAAATTAGAGAATCTAAGAATTATCAATTTATCAGTTTTATTATTATTATTATTTCTTAAAAATGCCAAAAGTAAGAAGACCCCCCTCTTTGTACTATTTTCGGAAATTTTTGAAAAATTAATTCGACCCGATTCGTTTGATATTAAGTTTATTTATAGAAAAAATAACGCTGAATCGACTTCAATAGCCCGCACTTTTATATTCAAAGATATAAACAGCATTTGAGAGATTTTTGAGTTTTCTTAAAAATGCCAAAAGTAAGAAGACCCCCCTCTTTGTACTAATTTGCGAAATTTTTGAAAAATTAATTCGACCCGATTCGTTTGATATTAAGTTTATTTATAGAAAAAATAACGCTGAATCGACTTCAATAGCCCGCACTTTTATATTCAAAGATATAAACAGCATTTGAGAGATTTTTGAATTTTCTTAAAAATGCCAAAAGTAAGAAGACCCCCCTCTTTGTACTAATTTGCGAAATTTTTGAAAAATTAATTCGACCCGATTCGTTTGATATTAAGTTTATTTATAGAAAAAATAACGCTGAATCGACTTCAATAGCCCGCACTTTTATATTCAAAGATATAAACAGCATTTGAGAGATTTTTGAGTTTTCTTAAAAATGCCAAAAGTAAGAAGACCCCCCTCTTTGTACTATTTTCGGAAATTTTTGTAAAATTAATTCAACCCAATTCGTTTGATATTAAGTTTATTTATAGAAAAAATAACGCTGAATCGACTTCAACAACCCGCACTTTTATATTCAAAGATATAAACAGCATTTGAAAGATTTTTGAGTTTTCTTAAAAATGCCAAAAGTAAGAAGACCCCCCTCTTTGTACTATTTTCGGAAATTTTTGAAAAATTAATTCGACCCGATTCGTTTGATATTAAGTTTATTTATAGAAAAAATAACGCTGAATCGACTTCAATAGCCCGCACTTTTATATTCAAAGATATAAACAGCATTTGAGAGATTTTTGAGTTTTCTTAAAAATGCCAAAAGTAAGAAGACCCCCCTCTTTGTACTATTTTCGGAAATTTTTGTAAAATTAATTCAACCCAATTCGTTTGATATTAAGTTTATTTATAGAAAAAATAACGCTGAATCGACTTCAACAACCCGCACTTTTATATTCAAAGATATAAACAGCATTTGAAAGATTTTTGAGTTTTCTTAAAAATGCCAAAAGTAAGAAGACCCCCCTCTTTGTACTATTTTCGGAAATTTTTGAAAAATTAATTCGACCCGATTCGTTTGATATTAAGTTTATTTATAGAAAAAATAACGCTGAATCGACTTCAATAGCCCGCACTTTTATATTCAAAGATATAAACAGCATTTGAGAGATTTTTGAGTTTTCTTAAAAATGCCAAAAGTAAGAAGACCCCCCTCTTTGTACTAATTTGCGAAATTTTTTAAAAATTAATTCGACCCGATTCGTTTGATATTAAGTTTATTTATAGAAAAAATAACGCTGAATCGACTTCAATAGCCCGCACTTTTATATTCAAAGATATAAACAGCATTTGAGAGATTTTTGAGTTTTCTTAAAAATGCCAAAAGTAAGAAGACCCCCCTCTTTGTACTATTTTCGGAAATTTTTGTAAAATTAATTCAACCCGATTCGTTTGATATTAAGTTTATTTATAGAAAAAATAACGCTGAATCGACTTCAACAACCCGCACTTTTATATTCAAAGATATAAACAGCATTTGAGAGATTTTTGAGTTTTCTTAAAAATGCCAAAAGTAAGAAGACCCCCCTCTTTGTACTATTTTCGGAAATTTTTGAAAAATTAATTCGACCCGATTCGTTTGATATTAAGTTTATTTATAGAAAAAATAACGCTGAATCGACTTCAATAGCCCGCACTTTTATATTCAAAGATATAAACAGCATTTGAGAGATTTTTGAGTTTTCTTAAAAATGCCAAAAGTAAAAAGACCCCCCTCTTTGTACTATTTTTGCGAAATTTTTGAAAAATTAATTCGACCCGATTCGTTTGATATTAAGTTTATTTATAGAAAAAATAACGCTGAATCGACTTCAATAGCCCGCACTTTTATATTCAAAGATATAAACAGCATTTGAGAGATTTTTGAGTTTTCTTAAAAATGCCAAAAGTGAGAAGACCCCCCTCTTTGTACTATTTTCGGAAATTTTTGAAAAATTAATTCGACCCGATTCGTTTGATATTAAGTTTATTTATAGAAAAAATAACGTTGAATCGACTTCAATAGCCCGCACTTTTATATTCAAAGATATAAACAGCATTTGAGAGATTTTTGAGTTTTCTTAAAAATGCCAAAAGTAAGAAGACCCCCCTATTTGTACTATTTTCGGAAATTTTTGAAAAATTAATTCAACCCGATTCGTTTGATATTAAGTTTATTTATAGAAAAAATAACGCTGAATCGACTTCAACAACCCGCACTTTTATATTCAAAGATATAAACAGCATTTGAGAGATTTTTGAGTTTTCTTAAAAATGCCAAAAGTAAGAAGACCCCCCTCTTTGTACTATTTTCGGAAATTTTTGAAAAATTAACTCGACCCGATTCGTTTGATATTACGTTTATTTATAGAAAAAATAACGCTGAATCGACTTAAATAGCCCGCACTTTTATATTCAAAGATATAAACAGCATTTGAGAGATTTTTAAGTTTTCTTAAAAATGCCAAAAGTAAGAAGACCCCCCCCTTTGTACTATTTTCGGAAATTTTTGAAAAATTAATTCGACCCGATTCGTTTGATATTAAGTTTATTTATAGAAAAAATAACGCTGAATCGACTTAAATAGCCCGCACTTTTATATTCAAAGATATAAACAGCATTTGAGAGATTTTTGAGTTTTCTTAAAAATGCCAAAAGTAAGAAGACCCCCCTCTTTGTACTATTTTCGGAAATTTTTGAAAAATTAATTCGACCCGATTCGTTTGATATTAAGTTTATTTATAGAAAAAATAACGCTGAATCGACTTAAATAACCCGCACTTTTATATTCAAAGATATAAACAGCATTTGAGAGATTTTTGAGTTTTCTTAAAAATGCCAAAAGTAAGAAGACCCCCCTCTTTGTACTATTTTCGCGAAATTTTTGAAAAATTAATTCGACCCGATTCGTTTGATATTAAGTTTATTAATAGAAAAAATAACGCTGAATCAACTTCAATAGCCCGCACTTTTATATTCAAAGATATAAACAGCATTTGAGAGATTTTTGAGTTTTCTTAAAAATGCCAAAAGTAAGAAGACCCCCCTCTTTGTACTATTTTCGGAAATTTTTGAAAAATTAATTCGACCCGATTCGTTTGATATTAAGTTTATTTATAGAAAAAATAACGCTGAATCGACTTCAATAGCCCGCACTTTTATATTCAAAGATATAAACAGCATTTGAGAGATTTTTGAGTTTTCTTAAAAATGCCAAAAGTAAGAAGACCCCCCTCTTTGTACTATTTTCGGAAATTTTTGAAAAATTAATTCGACCCGATTCGTTTGATATTAAGTTTATTTATAGAAAAAATAACGCTGAATCGACTTCAATAGCCCGCACTTTTATATTCAAAGATATAAACAGCATTTGAGAGATTTTTGAGTTTTCTTAAAAATGCCAAAAGTAAGAAGACCCCCCTCTTTGTACTATTTTCGGAAATTTTTGAAAAATTAATTCGACCCGATTCGTTTGATATTAAGTTTATTTATAGAAAAAATAACGCTGAATCGACTTCAATAGCCCGCACTTTTATATTCAAAGATATAAACAGCATTTGAGAGATTTTTGAGTTTTCTTAAAAATGCCAAAAGTAAAAAGACCCCCCCTCTTTGTACTATTTTCGCGAAATTTTTGAAAAATTAATTCGACCCGATTCGTTTGATATTAAGTTTATTTATAGAAAAAATAACGCTGAATCGACTTCAATAGCCCGCACTTTTATATTCAAAGATATAAACAGCATTTGAGAGATTTTTGAGTTTTCTTAAAAATGCCAAAAGTAAGAAGACCCCCCTCTTTGTACTAATTTGCGAAATTTTTGAAAAATTAATTCGACCCGATTCGTTTGATATTAAGTTTATTTATAGAAAAAATAACGTTGAATCGACTTCAATAGCCCGCACTTTTATATTCAAAGATATAAACAGCATTTGAGAGATTTTTGAGTTTTCTTAAAAATGCCAAAAGTAAGAAGACCCCCCTATTTGTACTATTTTCGGAAATTTTTGAAAAATTAATTCAACCCGATTCGTTTGATATTAAGTTTATTTATAGAAAAAATAACGCTGAATCGACTACAACAACCCGCACTTTTATATTCAAAGATATAAACAGCATTTGAGAGATTTTTGAGTTTTCTTAAAAATGCCAAAAGTAAGAAGACCCCCCTCTTTGTACTATTTTCGGAAATTTTTGAAAAATTAACTCGACCCGATTCGTTCGATATTACGTTTATTTATAGAAATAATAACGCTGAATCGACTTAAATAGGCCGCACTTTTATATTCAAAGATATAAACAGCATTTGAGAGATTTTTGAGTTTTCTTAAAAATGCCAAAAGTAAGAAGACCCCCCTCTTTGTACTATTTTCGGAAATTTTTGAAAAATTAATTCGACCCGATTCGTTTGATATTAAGTTTATTTATAGAAAAAATAACGCTGAATCGACTTCAATAGCCCGCACTTTTATATTCAAAGATATAAACAGCATTTGAGAGATTTTTGAGTTTTCTTAAAAATGCCAAAAGTAAGAAGACCCCCCTCTTTGTACTATTTTCGGAAATTTTTGAAAAATTAATTCGACCCGATTCGTTTGATATTAAGTTTATTTATAGAAAAAATAACGCTAAATCGACTTCAACAACCCGCACTTTTATATTCAAAGGTATAAACAGCATTTGAGAGATTTTTGAGTTTTCTTAAAAATGCCAAAAGTAAGAAGACCCCCCTCTTTGTACTATTTTCGGAAATTTTTGAAAAATTAATTCGACCCGATTCGTTTGATATTAAGTTTATTTATAGAAAAAATAACGCTGAATCGACTTAAATAGCCCGCACTTTTATATTCAAAGATATAAACAGCATTTGAGAGATTTTTGAGTTTTCTTAAAAATGCCAAAAGTAAGAAGACCCCCCTCTTTGTACTATTTTCGGAAATTTTTGAAAAATTAATTCGACCCGATTCGTTTGATATTAAGTTTATTTATAGAAAAAATAACGCTGGATCGACTTAAATAGCCCGCACTTTTATATTCAAAGATATAAACAGCATTTGAGAGAGTTTTGAGTTTTCTTAAAAATGCCAAAAGTAAGAAGACCCCCCTCTTTGTACTATTTTCGCGAAATTTTTGAAAAATTAATTCGACCCGATTCGTTTGATATTAAGTTTATTTATAGAAAAAATAACGCTAAATCGACTTCAACAACCCGTACTTTTATATTCAAAGGTATAAACAGCATTTGAGAGATTTTTGAGTTTTCTTAAAAATGCCAAAAGTAAGAAGACCCCCCTCTTTGTACTATTTTCGGAAATTTTTGAAAAATTAATTCGACCCGATTCGTTTGATATTAAGTTTATTTATAGAAAAAATAACGCTGAATCGATTTAAATAGCCCGCACTTTTATATTCAAAGATATAAACAGCATTTGAGAGATTTTTGAGTTTTCTTAAAAATGCCAAAAGTAAGAAGACCCCCCTCTTTGTACTATTTTCGGAAATTTTTGAAAAATTAATTCGACCCGATTCGTTTGATATTAAGTTTATTTATAGAAAAAATAACGCTAAATCGACTTCAACAACCCGTACTTTTATATTCAAAGGTATAAACAGCATTTGAGAGATTTTTGAGTTTTCTTAAAAATGCCAAAAGTAAGAAGACCCCCCTCTTTGTACTATTTTCGGAAATTTTTGAAAAATTAATTCGACCCGATTCGTTTGATATTAAGTTTATTTATAGAAAAAATAACGCTGAATCGACTTAAATAGCCCGCACTTTTATATTCAAAGATATAAACAGCATTTGAGAGATTTTTGAGTTTTCTTAAAAATGCCAAAAGTAAGAAGACCCCCCTCTTTGTACTATTTTCGGAAATTTTTGAAAAATTAATTCTACCCGATTCGTTTGATGTTAAGTTTATTTATAGAATAAATAACGGTGAATCGACTTCAATAGCCCGCACTTTTATATTCAAAGATATAAACAGCATTTGAGAGATTTTTAAGTTTTCTTAAAAATGCCAAAAGTAAGAAGACCCCCCTCTTTGTACTATTTTCGGAAATTTTTGAAAAATTTATTCGACCCGATTCGTTTGATATTAAGTTTATTTATAGAAAAAATAACGCTGAATCGACTTCAATAGCCCGCACTTTTATATTCAAAGATATAAACAGCATTTGAGAGATTTTTGAGTTTTCTTAAAAATGCCAAAAGTAAGAAGACCCCCCTCTTTGTACTATTTTCGGAAATTTTTGAAAAATTAATTCGACCCGATTCGTTTGATATTAAGTTTATTTATAGAAAAAATAACGCTGAATCGACTTAAATAGCCCGCACTTTTATATTCAAAGATATAAACAGCATTTGAGAGATTTTTGAGTTTTCTTAAAAATGCCAAAAGTAAGAAGACCCCCCTCTTTGTACTATTTTTGCGAAATTTTTGAAAAATTAATTCGACCCGATTCGTTTGATATTAAGTTTATTTATAGAAAAAATAACGCTGAATCGACTTAAATAGCCCGCACTTTTATATTCAAAGATATAAACAGCATTTGAGAGATTTTTGAGTTTTCTTAAAAATGCCAAAAGTAAGAAGACCCCCCTCTTTGTACTATTTTTGCGAAATTTTTGAAAAATTAATTCGACCCGATTCGTTTGATATTAAGTTTATTTATAGAAAAAATAACGCTAAATCGACTTCAACAACCCGTACTTTTATATTCAAAGGTATAAACAGCATTTGAGAGATTTTTGAGTTTTCTTAAAAATGCCAAAAGTAAGAAGACCCCGCTCTTTGTACTATTTTCGGAAATTTTTGAAAAATTAATTCGACCCGATTCGTTTGATATTAAGTTTATTTATAGAAAAAATAACGCTGAATCGATTTAAATAGCCCGCACTTTTATATTCAAAGATATAAACAGCATTTGAGAGATTTTTGAGTTTTCTTAAAAATGCCAAAAGTAAGAAGACCCCCCTCTTTGTACTATTTTCGGAAATTTTTGAAAAATTAATTCGACCCGATTCGTTTGATATTAAGTTCATTTATAGAAAAAATAACGCTGAATCGACTTAAATAGCCCGCACTTTTATATTCAAAGATATAAACAGCATTTGAGAGATTTTTGAGTTTTCTTAAAAATGCCAAAAGTAAGATGACCCCCCTCTTTGTACTATTTTCGCGAAATTTTTGAAAAATTAATTCGACCCGATTCGTCTGATATTAAGTTTATTTATAGAAAGAAAAACGCTGAATCGACTTAAATAGCCCGCACTTTTATATTCAAAGATATAAACAGCATTTGAGAGATTTTTGAGTTTTCTTAAAAATGCCACAAGTAAGAAGACCCCGTCTTTGTACTATTTTTGCGTCTTTGTACTATTTTCGCGAAATTTTTGAAAAATTAATTCGACCCGATTCGTTTGATATTAAGTTTATTTATAGAAAAAATAACGCTGAATCAACTTCAATAGCCCGCACTTTTATATTCAAAGATATAAACAGCATTTGAGAGATTTTTGAGTTTTCTTAAAAATGCCAAAAGTAAGAAGACCCCCCTCTTTGTACTATTTTCGGAAATTTTTGAAAAATTAATTCGACCCGATTCGTTTGATATTAAGTTTATTTATAGAAAAAATAACGCTGAATCGACTTCAATAGCCCGCACTTTTATATTCAAAGATATAAACAGCATTTGAGAGATTTTTGAGTTTTCTTAAAAATGCCAAAAGTAAGAAGACCCCCCTCTTTGTACTATTTTCGGAAATTTTTGAAAAATTAATTCGACCCGATTCGTTTGATATTAAGTTTATTTATAGAAAAAATAACGCTGAATCGACTTCAACAACCCGCACTTTTATATTCAAAGATATAAACAGCATTTGAGAGATTTTTGAGTTTTCTTAAAAATGCCAAAAGTAAGAAGACCCCCCTCTTTGTACTATTTTCGGAAATTTTTAAAAAATTAATTCTACCCGATTCGTTTGATGTTAAGTTTATTTATAGAATAAATAACGGTGAATCGACTTCAATAGCCCGCACTTTTATATTCAAAGATATAAACAGCATTTGAGAGATTTTTAAGTTTTCTTAAAAATGCCAATAGTAACAAGACCCCCCTCTTTGTACTATTTTCGGAAATTTTTGAAAAATTAATTCGACCCGATTCGTTTGATATTAAGTTTATTTATAGAAAAAATAACGCTGAATCGACTTAAATAGCCCGCACTTTTATATTCAAAGATATAAACAGCATTTGAGAGATTTTTGAGTTTTCTTAAAAATGCCAAAAGTAAGAAGACCCCCCTCTTTGTACTATTTTCGGAAATTTTTGAAAAATTAATTCGACCCGATTCGTTTGATATTAAGTTTATTTATAGAAAAAATAACGCTGAATCGACTTAAATAGCCCGCACTTTATTATTCAAAGATATATACAGCATTTGAGAGATTTTTGAGTTTTCTTAAAAATGCCAAAAGTAAGAAGACCCCCCTCTTTGTACTATTTTCGGAAATTTTTGAAAAATTAATTCTACCCGATTCGTTTGATGTTAAGTTTATTTATAGAATAAATAACGGTGAATCGACTTCAATAGCCCGCACTTTTATATTCAAAGATATAAACAGCATTTGAGAGATTTTTAAGTTTTCTTAAAATGCCAATAGTAACAAGACCCCCCTCTTTGTACTATTTTCGGAAATTTTTGAAAAATTAATTCGACCCGATTCGTTTGATATTAAGTTTATTTATAGAAAAAATAACGCTGAATCGACTTAAATAGCCCGCACTTTTATATTCAAAGATATAAACAGCATTTGAGAGATTTTTGAGTTTTCTTAAAAATGCCAAAAGTAAGAAGACCCCCCTCTTTGTACTATTTTCGGAAATTTTTGAAAAATTAATTCGACCCGATTCGTTTGATATTAAGTTTATTTATAGAAAAAATAAAAGAAAACTCGGGTCGCAGTGCCAAAACCCTGCCGACAATATAGTGTATTTGCTAATACTGGCATTGTGGCTTTATTATGTAAACTTAAGTTTGTTTTTGAACAAAATAAAAAATTTAACCCCTTAATACATCCCTTAAAATAATATTTTTTTTCTTAATTTCAATATTTTTATCAATGCAACCTCGGTACCAAATTAAATACACCCTTCAGTAAGTAAAGCACTATCCGCAAACTAGTGTTTTCATAAAATTTGTAAGTCCGGTCCTGTCGGGCCGATTTTATTAAAATTTTGGCAGCACATTTTAATCGTTACTAAAAGGTCAAATTTCAATTTTGAAACGATTTTGAGAATTTTTTCGGCATTTTTGGGCCCAAAAACATTTTTCAACCCCTAAAAACTACCCTTAAAATGGTCCGATTGAGCCCATTTTAAATAGGCTTCGTGCGGTGATGGATTTCAACGTGCCTACCAAATTTCGTCAAAATCAATTAACTCTTTCGAAAGTTATTGCCCGCACACTTATATATATATATAAATATATATATATATATATATATATATATATATATATATATATATATATATATATATATATATATATATATATATATATATATATATATATATATATATATATATATATATATATTATTATATATATACATATATAAATAGACATTTCCAAAAATGGTGCCAAAATGTTCAGGAGGCTATGAAACGTCGAGAAATTTTGGTCCGACCCCTAGGTCCCGCCATCCGACCGACGCCAATAGTGTATGTGCCATATGGCAAATACACTAATTATCATAATATTGTATTGTCACGGGAACTCAATGTGTGTGCAAAGTTTCATAAGAGTCGGTTAAGTAGAAGTAGTTGAAAAAGCTGTCGCAAGATTTGAAACAAAGATAGTAACAAACAAATATACGGGGTCAAGCTAAATAAAACCGTTTAAAAAATGGTCGAGTTTTGCTTTCTATTCGATGTACAGGGTGCTGAAAAAAATACATTACTTCAAATAGTTTGCTATAAATCAAGAATAAAAAAAATAGCCTTCTGAAATTTTGCATAGATAATTTTTTTTGAATTTTCTATTAGTAGTGGTTGCAATAATATTTTACTGGGAACACAGAGGCGTGCGTTCGGGTTTCCTCAAAATTACCCTGTACATCAAAAAGGAAGCAAAACTCGACCATATTTTATTTGACAAACCACCTTTAAATTACGATAAACTATCGGCTGGTGAAATCCTGATATAAATTGAACCACCATATATACCGAAAGTGGCACATCAAAGAGCTGACCCGCTGCTGCTTAATTAATGACCAGTGTTGCCAACGATCAAAATTGGCTCCCACTAAATGACAGATTGAAAACCACCAGAAAACCACTAAAATTGAAAATGCGAGTGTAGCGACGTAGCGAGCAAAAATGTCATTGACAATAAGCAAAATTTGAAAAAAATTGTTTGGACAAATAAATTTTTTTTAAATAATTATTAACATTTCTTGAGCATAATGTTTCAAGTCCCAATTTCTATATAAAAATACATTATTTTTCTTTTCAGATTCATAATATTGATGGTAAATTTGTCATAAAATGTGTATTCAAATTCTTTAAAAGTGACTAATTTTTTACTTATAAAAAATCAGAAAAAAAATTGCGTAATTAAACTACATTATTTCCTGATTGAAATTGATTTTTAATAAAAAATAAATACATATAGGAAACATGCCGCGTGACGTCACCCGCACTGAGAACGACATTGCGCGGAGAAATTCAAACTTTGAAATAGTAGTTGTAGTAACATAACTTTGTTGTTTTTAAAGATATTTCAAAAATTCTTTCGGCATTAATTTTGTAATTTTTAGAACTATGATTTAAGACAAAAAAATAAAAAATGGAAACTTCCTGGTTGTCGATGACAACCTAAGCTTATTTTTAATAATGGGGTATTTTGAATCGATTATTATAATATCTCGAGATGTTATTCAAAATCTTTCGAAAGTTTAAATTTTAGACCTTTAAAAATATCTTTGCACAATGAACTTGCAGTGTAAAGTCTTCTGCAATGAAGATTGCCAAGCATTATTTCACAGATTATAGTGAATACTTTCGTCTTTTATCTTCCTCTGTGCAATGAAGCACTGCATGCAGGTGATTCTCTCAGGTCCTAACAAAAGTTGAATATTGAATATTTCAATGTGACTAGTAAATTACACCTCCTTGGTAAATTCAAGTTGTCTACTCTCAGTTGTCGCGTCTCACTTAATTGTCATTAGTTTCAAATTTCAGTGTTACCAAACTAACATAAGAAATTCAAATATTCCAAAAAATTTTAACACCAATTTTAATTACGAATAATTGAAAATACTCCAATACCACCAGATCTCACCAGAAAATTTCACAATACCACCAGAAATCCCACTGCCACTAGATGACAAATTTTTGCCACTAAGTAGGTAGCTGATTCCACCAGATCTAGTGGGAATCCCACCAAGTTGGCAACGCTGTTAATGACCTAGTCGACAATTCGACCACAAAATAGCCCAGTCAAATGTGTAAACTTCACGTGAAGTAGCGTGGAAGTTCACGCTAACTTTTGCTTTATTTATAGAAGACAGAGAGAGACACGATACAAGACAGAGCAAACGAGACGGGCAGTCTATTTACATAACAAAGTGTTTTGTAACATACATACGATCTGTGGCCACGACGTAAAATTGCTTATGTCGTTTTTTTTTGTATTTTTACCTCAGAATGAAAAAAACGGGACCCTGTGCAAAATTTCATGTTCCTAACTTCAAAAATTTAACCATCTCAGGGGTTGAATTTCGAACAATCCTTTCTTAGTGAGTGCTTACGTCACAAAAGGAACCTACTCTCCAAATTTCAAGTTTATATCTCCAGCGGTTTAACCTGGGCGTTGTCTGTCAGTCAATCGAAAAAAAAAGCTATGTTCGAGTGGCCATATTTCGGTCAATGTTTAGCCCAAAAAATTTTTCGACCCAGCATTTTAAAGGAAATTTTGTCTACTTTTTTTCCTACAAAGCAATGTCTATACCTATCTTTGACCCAAAAAAAGTGCTACGCAAAAAAGCAAAAAAAGTCAAAAAATCGAAATTTTGGCTTTTTTTTCTTTTTGCTTCAACATTTTTGGCATAAAAAAAAGTTTTAAAATTTTTTAAATAAACCATTTCGATGGGAAATTTAATTCTCTACAAAAAGTTTCATATAAAGTATATCGAAATTTTGCTTCGTTTGCGAGATATATTGAAAAAACTGAAAAAGGTGCATTTTCACCCCTATCTCCAATTTCCACCCTCTAATTTAATAGCACTCCGCGGTTTTTTCTTCTTAAATGACATATTGACCGATTCCTACAATAAAAATTCACAGATTTCGCAATCCTTGCAACCATCGAGGACATTGGAAATGATAACAGCATATATGAAACATAATTAACTGTTTATTATACACACAATATTTATCAATGCATTGTTTAGTTTTGTCAGGAATAAACCTATTATTCTTCTGTTATATACGCGTTCACTTTTGCTTGATTACTTAACTTTTAAATGGATTTTTCCACAAAAATAACACCGCAGATCATCGCAAATACCTCTCAATTAACTAGACATGATATAAAACACATTTCGAAAAAATTGCACTTGTTCAATTTTGCATGATTGCTCCTCACTTGATCGCGACACCGTTGTCTTTTGGCCTTGAACGAAAACTCGTAACTCTGCCCCCATATACGAACATAAACATTTCCAATGTTAAAACCCGTGAACGTCTTAGTTCCTTTATGCCCTGCTTAATTAAATTATTGCCCTGCCTAATTAAATCTAAATCGAATTTCTAAAATTTCACATGGACCATTCTGTCCTGTGGCCACGGATATATCCATATTATAAATACGACTCATGAATCTTACATGAAAGCTTGCACGATGGATTGTCTCTACATATAGGGCATATTATATAGGCGTATAGTGCATATACGCCCGTGTGATATAACCTAGAAAGTGTTCGTTGTAGCTAATATATTTGACGCAGTGATCAAAGTTGATTGTGTAATGGATTTGCGATATAAGACATGCCATTGAATACAAAGTTTCGTACATCAATCTATATACATATAATTAAAATCATAACCAAGGGCGGATCTACATAGAAGGGGCTTAAGCCCTGGGCTCCCAAGTGTCAAAATATATTTCAACTCTGATTTTGGTGTTATCTTTATATATAAAAGAAAGTCGTGTTATGTTAGTTAGTTACACCATTTATAACTCGAGAACGGCTGGACCGATTTTCATGATCTTTGATTTTTTGGATTTGTTTCCGCCTTGGTTAAGAGAATAACTATTAAAACATCGGAAAAATTCACTCGGGAGCGAACGAGCGAAGCGAGTGAGTAATGTATTATTCTGTATATATAAAACAAAGATTTTGTATATAAATCATACCACCCGAGAGCGAACGAGCGAAGCGAGTGGGTAATGTAATTATAATATTCAAGCGAACGAGCGAAGCGAGTGAGTAATGTAGCACAAGGGAGCGAACGAGCGAAGCGAGTGAGTAATGTTTCCCCGGGAGCGAACGAGCGAAGCGAGTGAGTAATGTAATTATAATATTCAAGCGAACGAGCGAAGCGAGTGAGTAATGTAATTATAATATTCAAGCGAACGAGCGAAGCGAGTGAGTAGTGTATTGCAGTCCAGGCGAAGCTAGACCGGGCCGCTAGTTAAATATAAATTTTAAACCCCAATTTAAAGATTCTTAATCTAACAAAAAAACAATACACGCCGAATTGAGAACCTCCTCCTTTTTTTGAAGTCGGTTAAAAAATGGAGCCCCATTGGACTTTAGTAAGCCCTAGACCCCGATAAACCTAGATCAGGCCAGGTTTACAGTTGTAAGTTTCTAACGAAATTTTTGACTTCGATGTGCTGTCTATAGGATATACATAAACCAAATTAGCCATTTTCTGAATTTTTCTGTCTGTCTGTCTGTCTGTCTGTCCTGGTTAACTTAAAAACTATTGAACCGATTTTGATTGAACTTTCACTACAGTGTACGTTATACACTAGGGCAGGGGTCGGCAACCTGCGGCTCGCGAGCCGCATGCGGCTCTTATGATGTCAAGATGAGGCTCTCCAGTTCCATGCGCAAATATTAATAATTATATTATTTTATTTTCAAAACTCATAGAAAATATTATACTGCAAAAAAAACTTTAAACAGGATAAAAACACTCAACAGAGAACAGCGAGAAAAGATGGAGTAGAGAGTATACGGACAGCTGACATTTTTTAAATGTGGCAACACTGTTCTGTTTGTTTAGTTATAATCCTAATCAAATACCATAATATTGAAATAAAAAAATGGCTCTTTAAAAACTGCGAAATTTTGTAAATTGTAACTTTTGGCTCTTCCGTCTCAAAAGGTTGCTGACCCCTGCACTAGGGAAATAGGCTATATCGAAGGTCTATATCAGAGGGGCGTATAAACCATCACCAAATCTTTGCGTTCTTAAACGACTATAATCTTTATTTCGCAAGTGATCAACAGTGCCGTTTCTTTTAGTTGAACGGGGATGACCTGTTTTATACATAAAATAAAATTTTACATTGAAATTATGAGAGAATTGCCTGCGGAATTTGTAATTTGAAAAAGAAAATTAATAATCAATATATGATTAGACTCCTAGACGGCAGAGGGCAGATAGCCTAGTGGTTAGCATGCTTGGTGTCGCAACCTCTAGACTGGACTACCGTGGGTTCAAATCCCACCTGCGCTCATGGATGTTTTGTGATGTTATTTAGTTTTAAGTTAGTTGTTATTTAGTGTAGTTGAAGGACGCTAATGACCTTAGATGTCGACGCGTCTATAATCTACAATAAATAAATCCTAGACGGCAATTAAATGCACTTCTTAAACATAATATATCACACAGCCTGATGATCTGCGTGTTCCGGGTTCAATTCCTGGCAGTTTCCCTTATAAATATGTACAGGTTGTTCGAAATCATTCATAATGTAAATCCTTTTCGTCAACGAATTAACTATACCGTATAGTCACGTGCATCAATCCTTCAACGTCACAAGGCTTTCAGTGCATTTTGTATCGTGTAATACGGTCTATGCATGAAGATATTATTAATTACTAGCATAAGTACTTCTAGTACACAATGTACCTCTGCACGTTAGAACTCTGATCCTAGGAACCTAGTCTATATGCTAATGACAAAATAAATGTACTGAATCGAATTTTGATCGGATTACGGGATACAGACAGCCATGTTGAATTGCATTGTCAGGAAATCTGGTTTGACATTTGACCTTAGAATGTGACTAAACATATATTATTATGATTTATATGAGGACAGTATGGCTCAGTTGGTAGCGTCGCGGCCTCTGAATCAGACTGTCGTCGGTTCGAATCCCACCTCTGCTCATGGATGTTTTGTGATGTTATTTAGTTTTTAAGTGATATTTTATGATATTTGTTGTATTTAAGACGCTAATGACCTAAGTTGTCGACGCGTCTATAATTCACAATAAATAAATAAATTATGATTTATGATTACGTGTGAGAAATGCATACGGTATATATTTGAACTATTTTATTTTATTTATTGTAAATTATAGACGCGTCCATGAGCGGAGGCGGGATTCGAACCCACGACAGTGTGATCCAAAGGCCGCTACGCTAACCGTTACACCATGACTCTGTCCTCTTATATTTGAACTAACAATGAGATTAACAATCAAAATGATTAGATTCTTAGGTCGTAAGTAATTGTTTACAAGGCATGTCCCAGCCATTTGAGAAAGCCAGCATTCTTCGCAATGTTGTTATAAAAATAATAGCTCTCGCAGTTAATGGATCTGCGGTCATCGTTGCTATACAGGGTGAGTTCGACCACCCGTATCAGTCGTTTTTTTCGAAAACGGTTAGTCGTAGAGAGTTGTGTCAAAAATTTGTATTATAAAAGCCTTAATAAAGAATCGAATGGTGATAATTTTTTTTTTCGGGAAGATCGGCTTTCCTATTAGCTTGCTCCAGAATGTCCAGAACTCCGGAATTATAAATGTAACGATAGGTCGAAAGTGGTATTGTTGAAAAGATCTTTAAAAAATAAGCAAGTTTTGTAGGAAAATTTTTTTTATTACTGCCACCCCTGTAAATTTCTATAAGTATAAATATAAATTATTATATGTTCAAAACTCCGGAATTTTAGAAAGCACGATAGGTTGAAAGTGGTGCAGTTGAAAAGCTCTTTAAAAAATAGGCAAGTTTTGTAGGAAAAATTATTTAATTACTGCCACCCCTGTTAAGTAACAATCGTTTGAAATTATTAAATCAAAATTTCATAATAACGATCGAAGTCGGCATTAAAAATCTAGCAACCTTAGACATTGTCACAAGTGTTCAAACTGTCTTCCATTTACTCTTTAATACATACTACTGAGCTTCTGGTTATACTGTGAGTGTACTTCTTCAGTGTTTAATGATTGATAGATAGGTAACTAGATTTTAAATGCAGACTTTTAAAAAGTTCGTTATTATGACATTTTAATTTAGCAATTTCAAACAAATATTACTTAACAGGGGTGGGAGTAATAAAAAAAAAATCCGTACAAAACTTGCTAATTTTTTAAAGATCTTTACAACAATACCACTTTCGACCTATCGTTACATTTAAAATTCCGGAGTTCTGGACATTCTGGAGCAAACAAATAGGGAAGCCCACCTTCCCGGAAAAAAAAATTATCACCATTCGATTCTTTATTAGGGCTTTTATAATACAAATTTTTGACACAACTCTCTACGACTAACCGTTTTCGAAAAAAACGACTGATACGGGTGGTCGAACTCACCCTGTATATAGGAAGGATTAAATGTACGCTGTCGGGCACTGTGTAGTAACTGGAAACTTTTCCGACGCGAAATTGGGGCTTCTGGGTTCGAGTCCCGGCGGTGCATTTACATTTTTCCTATACAGCCTTCTATATACAGGGTGTTTCATAATATATGCGCAAGACTTCAGGATGTGATAGCTCGTCCAAAAATATGAAAAAAAGTTTCTATTAACTTACCCTCTAAAATGCACCATTTTAGAGATACAGGGTGTTGATACAGGGTGTTTGGGGAATTTTGAAAAGACAACTTTGGTATAATTTTTTCATTTTTTTTAAATTTTGCAATTATGAAGTTAACGTTTGGTTTTGTTACTTGTTCTAACGTTTAAATAAATTTTGTTTAATTAGTAAGAAAAAAATTTTATTTAAAAAAATTGACCATGTTTTTCAATATAAAAGTTGATTTTTCTCGAAAACGATCGACTTTAGAACTTATGACCAAGAGTACCTTTTTTGTGTAGAAAACATTGGCGGTTCAAATGGGCGTCTCAAAACCGTACTTTTTCCAATAGCGTAGAAGTTGGGGAGAAAAACACCCACTACCCCTTCAAAACCTTCACCAGTTATGACTTAAAAAAAAAAAAATCCGCACAAAACATAGCTTATTATGAGTAGAAAATGCTTACAAAAGCTGTTTTCTGTACGATAAACGGTTCCGGAGATATTCGCAAAAAACGAAATTTTTTTTCAATTTTAATACCCTGTATCTCTAAAATGGTGCATTTTAGAGGGTAAGTTAATAGAAACTTTTTTTCATATTTTTGGACGAGCTATCACATCCTGAAGTCCTGCGCATATATTATGAAACACCCTGTATAAATATCATAGCGATAATGTCGTCTGATATATTCTTATGTTAATTTCAATAATATAGTGAATTTAGTTACGGTCTAGGAATCTAATCAGATTGATTGTTAATCTCATTGTTATATTTATTATCGTAATTCCGCGTCACCAGACTTCCATTTTATCCCGGCATTTTACCCTTCAAATTGTCAAGACAGTGCAGCCTAAGCAGTTTACTTCATTTAAAATTTTGCAACAGTATTCATACATCCTTAACAACTATAATATGTGATCAGAATCTAAGGTCATTTTCTAACCAGATTTTTTGACAATGTCGAGCGTCTATCGTTAAACAGATTTTCTGGCAAATTCCACTGACATTTTTCTATCAAGGCAACTTGTCAATTGTCATGTAAGTAAGAGTTAGATCAGTTTCCTCAGAACAAAGATAGTTATAGAAACAGCATATCACGTCGCTTGTGAAGTCACAACTATACACTAAAGTACGACCTGTCAGGTCAATTATGATCATTCGTTGCTTGTATTCCGCTGTGTTGATTACTCTTTATATCGTGTTGTGTGCCTGGATGTTGCAATAAAGGTTCCAAATAGCTTATGAGGGCTTGAGAATAGCCGAGAGTGTAGCTATGCTGTTGTTTACATGGCGTTGCTATGGTTTCTCTATTACAAGTCCCCAGCTCCCGGGTTCTAGCCCGAGAGCTGGTAAAAGTGTCAATTGAATTTTCAATGTATTATAATAAAAAAAAAATAATGAATTGAAAATATGAATTGGTGCTAGGCCCAAATAACCTTAGCTGTTGGTGGTCTTTATAAAACAACAATTCAAATAGCTTATGAGAAATCAAAGTGTATCTTATCTCTATTTATTGTAGATTATAGACGCGTCGACATCTCAGGTCATTAGCGTCTTTCAACTACACTAAATAACAACTAACTTAAAACCAAATAACACCACAAAACATCCATGAGCGCAGGGATTCGAACCCATACGGCAGTCCAGTCTAGAGGTTGCGGCACCAAGCATGCTAACCACTAGGCTATACTGCCCTCTGTGTATCTTATCATCAGTAAGTAATAGTAGATTGTATATCTAGATGTGTAATGGGATATATTACTGACGAGTGACGAAAGTATGCAAAAACGAGCGATAGCGAGTTTTTACAGTCACACGAGTCATAATACCATTACGCACGAGAAATATACCTATGGTATTTTTTCCATATCCACTGCAAAATAGTTTCATTTCACTTCATTTTCAAAAAATTTTGACAGTTCTTTTCCATCGCCATCTTTGTATTCACAGTAGGCAGTGAGTATGTAAAACATTGTAATAGCAGGCGGATAGAGCACTAGTGCGGTAAGTAAAACACTTTCGGCACCCCTGCCAGTTAAATGACTAATTTACAGGCCGCCATAAATGTATCGAAAGTAGCTATTTTGTAGTGAGTATGCCAAAAAATATTTTATTATATTTTCAATGTGACTAATTGTTCCCCGCACGTCTCGATTGACTTCAATTGTGCATACCTATAGTCGGGCCGCTTAACAGATGGAGTGATCACGTGAAAAGCAAATGAATATTTGTAATCAAGACGCTAATGACCTAAGTTGTTGACGCGTCTATAATTTACAACAAGCCGTGAGGCGGGTCGTTTATTAGGACTAAAGTGCGACCCTTGAGGTCCACACGATGAACTTCCCAGTTTGATAAATATTTAATAATAATAATTAAATTAGATATTACACAGAAAAGTAATCATTTTAATCATTAAAACATAATTATTATTTATTTTTAACAATAATTAAAAAAAAACAAAACACGGCTGAATCGATTTTTATAAAAGTTATGTCGGATCAAAAAGACATTAACACGCCTCGATTGACATCCTTACGAAGTCGATATAATTTTTTATTCGCGAGATACTGTGTCAAATCTACTTTTTTGGAGTCTATTTGGTTAAGAAAAAAGAACGGCTGAACCGATTTTGTTAATACGCGTCGATTGGCACCCTAAAGTAGTCGATATCATTTTTCATTCTCGAGATTTCGTCTTAGAAAGAAATGGAGACATACGTACGTACATACGTACACACACACACGGACATCTTTCTAAAAATAGTGTAGTGACCTTGAAACATAAAAAATTGTTATACATTTTGATTTCAATTTTCGGACCCATTACAATAACTTCCAATGAGAAGTTAATAAAAAATAAAGCAAATGAATAGCTTGCGCCGCAGGCGTGACCTTCGCATATTATAGTTTCGTTCCCAAACGTTCAAGCAAGCAATCAGGTACTTCGCACGCGGTGATCATGCGTTTTCATTGGTCCATCTGTTAAGCGGCCCGACTATACAAACTATGCAGATATGCCCCTTCTAGAGCTATCTCTGTTCTGAGTCAGAGCCAAAATATTATTGACGTGCGTTTCACTACACAGAGAGTAGATATTTCTTAGCTGAGGATTCATCTGCTTCCAATTTAGTTAAATAGAAAAATGAAATTGAAGAGATTAAAATTGACAATAAACTTGAAATAAATAAAACGGCCTCGGCGTGTAAAATTGGCACTAATCGAGTTATGCGATAGAAAATCACAGACAGGTGTCAGTGAAAAAAAAACGTAAAATTTAATTATTTTCTTCGCTCCTTTATTTTTAGAAAACTAGATCGCTATTTCTCGCACGTGTAAACATCTGCTTGTACTTGATAAAAAATAAACAATACGAAATAGTTACAAAAGCTGATTCTCAAATCCAAACAAAAGTCAATTCCAATCTAAATATTGTCTTAAATTGCATGCATGTTTTTTAAATTTACTTCAACGTTGTTCGTTTCTTTTGATTTCTGATTTTGATTTTGTTTACTTAATAGTCTAAGAGGCAGCGACGGATTTTCTTAAGGCAAAACAATCTAAACAATCCCTGTATTTACCTTTGAGAATCTATAAGTCTGGCAGCTTTTCTCCCTTGCGTTTTAGGTGACAGGTAGAAGTGAAACAAATTTTTCATATAATAATTTAACACTATTTTTTAATTATTAAATTGTATTATTGAGTCAATGTTGTAATCTTTAAATAATTTCGTCGTCACGGTATCCTTCTAAATTTAGTTTGTTATATTTTTTATTTTTAGAAATATAATGAATTTTCAATAATTTTTTTCGAAGTGTTCGTATTAACATTTTGGTCTGGTATTTTAGAATTACAATATATATGTATGTCACCCTTTATGTAAAAAAATATGCCAGACCTAGATACATAAAAAATATTTTTTTAATTGTAAATAAGTCTAACGACATGATAAGAATGACAAATCGAGCAGGCAAAGTTGTTTTATGTATTCTAAATTATTACTCATAAATATAGAATAAAAAAATTCGACTGATGAACAGTCCTATACTTCCCACCTAGTAAATATTTGCAAAAAATAAACACTCTTTTTTTATTTTTGAAAAAAAGCATGGCCCTCTTTTTTGTTTGGTGATCTACTGATGGCTAGTAATATAGCAAAAATCATGGTTATCTAGATTTACGTAGGTACAATTTTTATTTTTTTTAGTAAAATATTTTTTTTCTCGAAAACTATATTTTAGAAAAAAAAATATTTACATTTTTTCATATTATAACATCTAGAATTCATTTATATTTTTTTTTGCCTATGTTAATACGTGACATTGAGAACGTTTTTTTTAATATCTCAGTATCCACTGAACCGATTTGACTCAAAATCTAATCAGATCTACGTTAAAGGCTGATAAACACAATAGAACAATCGGCATGGCCGTATGTTGTTGTTGTTGACCACATACACACACACACACACACACATACATACAGACATCAGTCAGAAAATGATTGCTAGGGTCTCAAAACGTGAAGATCTGTTAAAATCTCGAAATATTTTTTTCGGACTAAATCCATTACTTCCCTACCATAGTAGAGGTGGGAAGTGTTATTAGATACATGAAAAATTCATAATATTTTACCTGCCACCTAAAACGCAAGGGAAAAAGGCTGCCAGACTCACAAATTCTCAAATGAGGAACACGTGTGCAGGTATTTTTAATATTATTTTACCTTACGCAGACGCTTGAGAAAAAAAATCGCCAGCTCTCCGTCTATAAATTTTGTATCGGTATTGACATGGAAAATTGTTTGTTTTCCTCAAAATTTTCCATTCAGAAATAAATACTGACAGTTTATAAAATTGCCACTTCACCTAGATCTGTAATATTTTATCTATTTTCAATTTTTCATTGATTTTATATTTTATGAATTCAGTAGAATTATCGCTAGGCATTTGGTAGAACATGATTGAAAATAATAAATACACAAACACTTGAAAAATTCCACACATTTATTAACCTTAACGATCGTTTCGAGTTTCTAACCTATCATCAGGAGAGTTCAAACTAAAACTCTCCTGATGATGGGCTAGAAACCCGAAACGATCATGATACTAACAAATGTGTAGAATTTTTCAAGTGTTTGTGTATTTATTAACTTCCAATGGGAAGTTATTGTTATGAGTTCGATTTTTTAAATTTGTATTTGTTTACGATTTATGTACATAGAGGTAGACTGTATCGTTATTAAACAAAATATTGAATGACACACACTGGTTACTAGGACTCCAAAATTAATTTACATTTAAAAAAAAATTAAAAAAACAAAAAATCCGACTGCGTAAAAAAAACTAAAAATAAAAAAAACAAGTTCTTATATGTGGAACATAGCGATTTTAAACAGTCGGGACCCATTATTGAGAAGATTTGCCTCGATCTAGATTTCTTATGGGTTCCGACTGTTTAAAATCGCTATGTTCCACATATAAGAACTTGTTTTTTTATTTTTAGTTTTTTTTACGCAGATGCAGAATTTGATCAAAAACTATTATTTGAAGATATTTTTCCTAAAATAATTAGGGAAGCAGGAAATCGCGAAAGTTTGATTTTACGGGTTAAATTCCTATGTGCAGCAGTCACGGTCACCACCCTGTATATTTTTTTAATATTAAAAATTGGATAACAATTTAAAATATAAAAAATAAAATTGCAATTTTTTTATTTGTTATATATGAACAATAGATTTTATAAGATAAATAACAGTGTACCTATGTATTAATACAATTATTTATGTTTAACGATATTCAGTATTGACGTCATCTGTTTGTATCCGCGATACAACATTACCCATTTTTTTTAAATCATGGTTTCCCATGTATGGGGAGGTTCTTAAATTTTTTTTACAAAGTCTTGGCAATATAAAAAACATCTCCCTATGAAATTTCATTACAATAAGTTGTAAATTTTAGAGACAAAATGGAGGTAACAGACGGACGGACATTTCGTAAGAGACGACCCTGTTCTAAATTAATTGTTAAAAATATTCAGAAAAAATTTGAAGTAATAAAATAATTAATTATTTCCATTAATTTTAAACTCCCAGTTTATTGACTAAATATAAAAGTTTCATGTTATTGTTTTCAAGGACAGTGATAAATTACTGTCAAAAAATATTTTGCATTGTTTCTAAATCTTTAAAGGAAATTGTGATAAAAACGGCGCCATGTTTTAGTAAAGAAATCCATTAGCATACTTTATTTTCTTAAAACTTACGATGACATTGCAATACGCGGTCTAATGAAATTTTCTATCAGTTTTTCTGAAGACCATTTCCCCCATGTTTCTTTACTTATATTATACTAGCGGTTGCCCGTGGCTTCGTTCTATATTTAGATTTTGTTATGCCTTCCCATACAAACTATAACACCCCGTGCACCCCTCTTTAAGGGTTGTCTTCAAAAATCCTAAAACACGTGTTTTATATTATTTGCTTTCAAGAGTCGATTGTGGACTCGATTGTTATTATGAACGATTGCAATTGTTTCAATTGTAAAAACGAACTCCGTCGATTGTGGACTCGATTGTTATTATGAACGATTGCAATTGTTTCGTTTGTAAACAAACTCCGAGTCGATTGTGGACTCGATTGTTATTATGAACGATTGCAATTGTTTCAATTGTAAAAACGAACTCCGTCGATTGTGGACTCGATTGTTATTATGAACGATTGCAATTGTTTCGTTTGTAAACAAACTCCGAGTCGATTGTGGACTCGATTGTTATTATGAACGATTGCAATTGTTTCAATTGTAAAAACAGACTCCGAGTCGATTGTAGACTCGATTGTTATTATGAACGATTGCAAATGTTTCAATTGTAAAAACAGAGAGTCGATTGTGGACTCGATTGTTATTATGAACGATTGCAATTGTTTCGATTGTAAACAAACTCCGAGTCGATTGTGGACTCGATTGTTATTATGAACGATTGCATTATTGTTTCGATTGTAAAAACATTTCGTAAACGCCCATCACTATCACAGCGTACGGTCTAGTTCCGTGTGGAGCTGTCGTTGATTGACCATATTATGTATAGGCGACGATAGCGCCGCGTCGGTTTCGGGGTGAACTTGTACGATGTGACAGACAGACAGACACTCAACGTATCAACTTCTTGTGTGTCGATATCAAACTGATATGTTCTGGTTGTCACGCGACTATAACGCTGACACGATTGCTTCACATTTACGACTTCACACATGGTTCCGAATCAGAGTTCAGAAACCTCACAGATTCAATTCAGCGATAAACAATCGCTTCAAACAAGCTTTTTGAAGTGCAATTTCTTATATGAGTTTCGGCCGTTTAACGCCATAATTATTTAGCCCTAACGGTGCAAACATGACAATGAACAAAAATGGGTGTGTGCTTAATGCTTATGACCACACGACAGAAGTGAAAACTTCAGATTTTTGATGTGAAACATCTTATGTCGGGCAGTGAACAGCCGCGTGAGGAGAAATATGCAACGAAATTTCTGGTCCGCTCCTTCGCTGCTGTTCTCCCCACCACTGCGGCACTCTCTCTCTCTCTCGGCTTCCGCGCCCTCGGGCACGGGAAGAAAGAGAGAGTATACATACGAACGTACTGTAAAGCAAAAGTATATGTATACACGTGTAGGTATGTAATATAGGTACTTAGCTGTGTATTTAGTTGCGTTTCTGGCTCAGGCGTGCTCAAACGCCGCAACCGCGTGTGTTACAGTGCAGTATATAGGATTACGTCGGCATAACAGTTAGTTGCTGCTTTTGAAAAAATATATACTATTACATAGAGAATACCACCGAGTTCAATAACGTTTTCTTTGATGTTACACATCTGTCGGGGGTCCCGATACCCACACCCTTTTTTTTAATTTTTTGTGTCATGTGTTATAGCGCATTTATGAACTAAAATTAATTTATTACCAAAATACTAAAATTGTATTTTTAATTAATTCCACCTTGGTTTCAAAAAAATTATAATTATTGTCAAAGAAAAAATATAACAAATATTAAAAAATATACAAATAAATATCATGTAGAATTTAGAAAAAAAAGAACGCTAAAAATCCTACGCTGCCATCAGGTCTCGAACCCAGGTTCCTATGCATAGAACGCAACCACATTACCAACTGTGCTATGCATGCACGTGTACTGCGTACCGTTTTTATGATATAGCTATGTCGGCCGCGTCACATTTTTGCGAACTGTTCCCTTTTTTTAACTACCCAGGAAAAGAGTACCTAACGCGCCTAAGGAAGTTTTCACTTCAAAAACCAATACTATTTTTCTGTATCAATTTATAACATTCAGAGCGAAACTACACGGGCGGATTTTCCGCGACGTATTTCTCGCGACGAGTTTTCCGCTGAATTTTACATATCAAAACAGAAAGCGTTTTTTCCGTCGAGTACATTCACGCAAAACAATACAACTTTTTGCTAGTTACAAAATGGATCGCACTGTGTTAGGTTGCGCTGCTGTTGTACGTGCAAATTTATTTTTTAAGAACAGAAGGAAAAGACAACGTTGGTGGGTTCATCCAACAGACTATCAACATGATATTTCACAGACTGTACGTTCGTCGGTGGTCCGTCGCCTCGTTTAGTTTGCCCCGCACTAAAAAATGTTTTCCGTTTCTAGCATGTTGTGGCGGTGACGATATCAACGCAGAAGCGTTGATTGAACAAATGTCGAAAGAACAAAAAGTTTCAACTTATGGACTGATCGTGATTTGGAATTCTGTTCCCCCCAGAGGGGACATTGGAATATGGTTGCTATCGCAAATTGCATTCCAATGTTCTTTGGGAATTAGCGTCCCAGGGACCCGAGCTCGTATACCGGCTGGCAGATTCTAATACACAAATGTATTATTTGTTGTGTTGAAGACGCTAATGACCTGAGTTGTCGACGCGTCTATAATCTACAATTAATTAATTAATTCGGACTTCTGTTTCAGACTGTATTTTGCAGTAAAATGTGACTGAATGTAATTATTCGAGTTCCTTTTTTTACAGTTCCAAAAAGAGCATCGGATGTTTAAAGTTCGATTTGTAATTAAATTTAAGCTTAAAACGAAATTCGCACTCAAACTTATTTAATTTAAATTTACGACTTTTTCCCTTATTTTCCAACTTAATTTTCTTCAATTAGTTTTGTAATGCACATAAATATACTGACACTGTCACCTACAGTTATGCCTACGACTCCCCTACTCTATCTATACTAATATGTATTATAAAGAGGTAAAATTTGATTGTTTGTTTGTAATGGATAAACTCAAAAACTACTTAACTGATTTTAAAAATTCTTTCACCTATAGAAAGCTACATTATCAGCGAGTAACATGAACTGTATTTTATTTTGAAAAAAATTAGAAGGGGGGGTAATATATCTATACTAATAATCTATACTAATATTATAAAGAGAAAAGATTTGATTGTTTGTTTGTAATGGATAAACTCAAAAACTACGTAACTGATTTTAAAAATTCTTCCACTTATAGAAAGCTACATTATCAGCGAGTAACATGGATTGTATTTTATTTCGAAAAAAATTAGAAGGGGGGGTATATATCTATACTAATAATCTATACTAATATTATAAAGAGAAAAGATTTGATTGTTTGTTTGTAATGGATAAACTCAAAAACTACCTCGAAAACTACTTAACTGATTTTAAAAATTCTTTCACCTATAGAAAGCTACATTATCAGCGAGTAACATGGGTTGTATTTTATTTTCAAAAAAATTAGAGGGGGGGTAATATATCTATACTAATAATCTATACTAATATTATAAAGAGAAAAGATTTGATTTTTTGTTTGTAATGGATAAACTCAAAATCTACTTAACTGATTTTAAAAATTCTTTCATCTATAGAAAGCTACATTATCAGCGAGTAACATGGGCTGTATTTTATTTTCAAAAAAATTAGAGAGGGGTAATAAATCATAAATTATTATCTCTGGAACTACTAAACCGATTCTAAAAATTCTTTCACTAATAGAAAGCCACGCAGGGGAAGAGATTCTCGCGAGGTATATACATACTTGTAAATCGAATATTCTCTGCCAGAAGTTACCCCCTGCACTCTTCATCTCAAATCCTTTCACCTTACCTATAAAAACGATTACCGCTCTCCCGACGCTATTTCTAAAGCTAAAGGATTCGGATAAACGCCAAATCAAAGACCGAGAATCACACTACAGATCCTACACGCGAAACAATGAAAAAAATGACGAGGACAGTATGGCTCAGTTGGTAGCGTCGCGGCCTCTGAATCAGACTGTCGTGGGTTCGAATCCCACCTCTGCTCATGGATGTTTTGTGATGTTATTTAGTTTTAAGTGATATATGTATATTTGTTGTATTTAAGACGCTAATGACCTAAGTTGTCGACGCGTCTATAATCCACAATAAATAAATAAAAATAAATGAAAAAAATGACGCTTAAAAACGATTTCTTATTCGTTGAAATTTCAAAACAGTTCACTAACTTTTTATAGTTGCGTTTCGTCTGAAAGTTTTCATGTATGAAAGATTCTTATTCTTGTCATCTCCCAACTGACAGTGCATCTCCGGTCACAAGTCGACGAAAAATTCAGGGAACAACTGACAATCGATTCTATTTCTCAATGATAGCAAGAAACGTAATAATCAATGGAAAGTATTTAATTGAAATTTTAAATTTCACACCCATAACTGCTTTCAGGGGCGGACTGGTGTATCGGGTGATTGGGCACAGCCCGATCGGTCGGTAGGCTGATGGACCGGTTGACTGATGATCGACTTTTTTCCTCTTACTCATTTTTTTTGTATTTCTATTTTCCCTTTACCTAAAGTAAAACTTTTTAATTATGTAAATACTGCGAAATTTTTGAAAAATAAGCTCGACCCGATTCGTTTGATATTAAGTTTGATATTTGTACAAATTTTTGGAAAATAAATTCGGCCCGATTCGTTTGATATTAAGTCTATTTATAGAAAAAATAACGCTGAATCGACTCCAACAACCCGCACTTTTAGTTTCAAAGATATAAACAGCATCTGAGAGATTTTTTAGTTTTCTTGAAAATGACAAAAGTAAGAAGACCCCTCTTTGTACAAATTTGTGACATTTTTGAAAAATAAATTCGACCCGATTCTTTTGATATTAAGTCTATATAGTAGAAAAAATAACGCTGAATCGACTCCAACAACCCGCACTTTTAGTTTCAAAGATATAAACAGCATCTGAGAGATTTTTGAGTTTTCTTAACAATAACAAAAGTAAGAAGACCCCCTCTGCACATATTTGCGAAATTTGTGGAAAATAAATTCAACTCGATTCGTTTGATATTAAGTCTATTTATAGAAAAAATAAAGCTGAATCGACTCCAACAACCCGCACTTTTAGTTTCAAAGATATAAACAGCAACGGAGAGATTTTTGAGTTTTCTTAAAAATGACAAAAGTAAGAAGACCCCCCTCTTTTACAAATTTGCGAAATTCTTGGAAAATAAATTCGACCCGATTCGTTTGATATTAAGTCTATTTATAGAAAAAATAACGCTGAATCGACTCCAACAAACCGCACTTTTAGTTTCAAAGATATAAACAGCATCTGAGAGATTTTTGAGTTTTCTTAAAAATGACAAAAGTAAGAAAACCCCCCTCATGTAGAATTAAAAAAACATCAAAAATTCTATGTTGCCATCAGGTTTCCAACCGAGGTTCCTATGCATACAACGCAAAGACGCTGCCCACTACGCTATCAGTGCAACTGTACGGCGTACCGTTTTTATGAGTATGTCAACCGGGCACAGTTGTAAGAGACTACAGAGTGACCAGTCAGTACCCAGACGTGTATTAACAACATACTGCAAATACGTATTCGTGTTTGAGTCGAGTAACCCCGATTCAGCGAATCTCACCGTCGGGTTGCGAACGCGAACTCCTCACTTTATTTCACTACCCAGGCAAAGAGTGCAACGCGCCTAAGGAAGTTTTCACTTCAAAAATAAAATAAATTTTTTGATGAACAATATCACCCTCCACCCCCTCCAGTCGACGTTTATGAAAACTGTCGCATACGTTCACGCAAACGATGTACGATACAAAGTCGCCATAAAATAGAATAGCTTTTGAGCTCGCTTTTGATGGCCACTGCAAGAATACGAAGGGTGCTCTGCTCCTCTATCTTGCTTTATCACAGCGGTTCCCAACATTTTTTCGGTCACGGCACGAAGTTCAAAATTTTCATATTGGGTGTTCAAAGATCAGCTGGAATATTTTCACAGATTAATTAAAAATGGGTGGAGGTAAACTATTGGAGTTTACCCCGAGTTTTGATAATTTTCGAAAGCTATAAAAAGTTGACTTAAAATTAATAGCATGCCGTTTATATCCGTTTAAATATCCGTTGGATTTTTAATTTGTTAGTGAAAATATTATTAAATTAAAAATGTTAATTGATACTGGGTTCAGATAACCCTAGCGATTGATGGACCCAACCGTAAGAATTCGCATATACTTATATCATAAAAACGACCGTACATAACTGTTCCACTCGTAGCATAGAGGTAACGTCGCAGCACTCTATGCACAGGGACTCGGATTCGGAAACTGATGAGACATCGTAGAATTTTTGGCTTTTTTTTTCTAAACTCTACATATTTATTTATATATTTTTTTATTTTTGTTATATTCTTTCTTTGACAATAATTATAATTTTTTTTAAACTAATATAAAATCGAACGAGCGAAGCCCTGGCTTTCTTAGCACCCGGGTGAAGCCGGACAGGGCCGCTAGTTAAGTCATAATATTATGATAATCAAAGTATGAAATTACGTCACATCTGTCAAAAAAATATATTAACATGACATACATGATATACAAAACACAAACTAACTATGGCGTAACTATGGTAGTTTGCGTCACATATTTTTTGTAACGACGTAACTATGATAGTTCGCGTCACACATTTTTGTCACACGATTATTTTGCAACGCATTTTTCGTCTTGCATCATTTTACCCCGCTACATACCGCTGGGAAAGACTTAGTTCTACGTAGCCTAACCTCTCAAAAATGAAAATTTTGAAAAATGAATATTATGCATTGCGCCTGGCAAAATTAAATTACTAAACAGTTAAAAAAATATAGTTTATTTTAACATTTTCGAATGGCGAGCTCTAGAATAATTTTTTAAGATTTTCCGGCAATTCGTTGTGCAACCTAGGTGCTAGTCCATATTTTAATCAAACAAATATTGGTAGCGACACATATCTACCTACTGTACGATTCTTTGGAAAATTGAACATTGTTTTGTTACCGCTGTGTGCAAACAACGACCGCTGCACCGTTAAACACGTACCATCGTGCAAATTTATAGCCTAGCTCACCGACATTTATGATGACGTTTTTCTTGATTTTTTTATCAAATAATTGTAATTTAGATCTGTTTTGTTAAACGAAATGGTTATAAATGTTGCAGCTCGACCCAACGAGGGCTGAAACACAGTAAAAGGGTCGTTCCGCGTATCAAAATTTGATAATTTTGAACAGTGTATATTATGCCTCACTAGCGGCCCCATCCGGCTTCGCCCGGGTGCTAAGAAAGCCCGGGTGCAATACACTACTCACTCGCTTCGATCGTTCGCTTGAATATTAAAAATACGCTACTCACCCGCTTCGCTCGTTCGCTTGAATATTATAATTACACTACTCACTCGCTTCGCTCGTTCGCTTTTATATTAGTTTCAAAAAAATTATAATTATTGTCAAAGAAAGAATTTAACAAAAATAAAAAAATATATAAATAAATATGCAGAATTTAGAAAAAAAAAGCCAAAAATTCTACGATGTCATAAGTTTCCGAACCCGGGTCCCTGTGCACAGAGTGCTGCGACGTTACCTCTACGCTACAAGTGGAACAGATATGTACGGTCGTTTTTATAATATAAGTATGTTGCGAATTCTTACGGTTGGGTTACGAATTTAATTAATTAATTATTAATTATTATTATCTATTAATTATGCTATATATATATAAATCTTCTGTGAAAAATTATCTAACTGATGGTGAAAACCGCATCAAAATCCGTTGCGTGGTTTAGGAGGAGTTAGCGGTTAAACAGACAGACAGACGCGAAAAGCGACTTCAATTTATACTATGTAGAGAAGATATACATAAACAAATAATGTGAACCAATTTTTTTGTTCATATATATCCTTCCTCTTAAATGCAAACAAGAATAAAAAATGTGTTCATTTCAAACGGCTAAGCTTAGCCGCCATATGATAACGTCAAAACCAGACCAATGAAGCCAGACATACGTCCACGCATAGATAAAGAGAGGTATGTCTATGGAAAGAGAGCAACACTTCCTTGTCAGTCCTAACTCGTGAAGAACCTAACCTAATTTCTAACTGCCAGCCTGTCAACTACATAAACAAATTAATGTATTACATTCTCTCCATATTCTCTCTTTATCTATGGATCAGTGGGCAATTTTTTTTGTAGAGAAAGCTTCCAAAAAATTCTCAAAGAAATTGTTTTATTATTTATTTGTAACGTAGATTTCAGCTCTAAAAAAAATGTGGGACGACCCTATTCTAGACTGTTCAGTTTTTTTTCACACAAATTCTCTGAACCAAAAAAAGGTACGTTGTATCCACGAAACTGTTCATACTTTTTTAATCAATAATATTTTTCATACTTCAATGAAACCGTTTTCCATTAAAATGAAAATTTCATCCTATCAAAGAATCTTTTATATTTACAATGTTTTTTCAGTACATGTTCATTGGCAAAATATTTTTCAGTAGCGTCGTAGCCAGGATCATCGGCGCCCCTCGCAAGATTCTGATTTCGCACTCTTTGCTTGAAAATAATCATATCGCTAATTTCGCCCTCTCCAGGCCCTAGCTTTATTTTATTTATTTATTGTAGATTATAGACGCGTCGACAACTCAGGTCATTAGCGTCTTCAACACAACAAATAACATATTTGTGTATTAAAATCCGCCAGCCGGCATACACAAACCGACTGGTACGAGCTCGGGTCCCTGGGAGCGCTAATTCCCAAAGAACATTGGAATGCAATTACGATAATAATACATCCCAATGTCCCCCCTGGGGGGCAGGGCTTATCTACGACGCTGTTTTTCAGAAATGCTTAGTTATCTGTTTTTCATTCAGTTGTAAATAAACTGCACCTTAGAAGCTACCAATTGCCTGGAAGCTATTTTCTTTCAGAGCTTCTTAAGAAAATAGTTTGCAGTATTTTATTTATTGTTTACCGTTGAAAAGAAGGAGAGAGATACTTGCATTACCTTTTATTTCCACTCGTTAAACAACATTTTATTAGTGCAAAAACATCGACTAGTATTTTTTAATATTCAGATAGGAGATTTTGGATCATTCTACTTATTATAGCTGTTTGCCGGATAGCTGGGCCTAGGAATTGGTTTTTTTGGCAGATTTTCCCCAGAAATTCAAATTCAATACAATTAAAAAATCATAGAAAAACGTAGGCGCATGGAAAGTGACATATTTCAGTTATATGCATAGTGGTTGTCGTTTGCACCTTGCCCACTGTCCTTGTGAATTGCTGTAGCGGCGAAACTGTTTCTTGTACAGCAAAACAAAGGCGCGTGGAAATAGTCATATTTCAGTTATATGAATAGTAGTGGTTGTCGTTTGCACCTTGCCCATTGGCCTTGTGAATTGCTGTAGCGGCGAAACTGTTTCCTGTACAGCAAAACATAGGCGCGTGGAAAGAGTCATATTTCAGTTATATGCATAGTGGTTGTCGTTTGCACCTTGCCCACTGGCCTTGTGAATTGCTGTAGCGGCAAAACTGTTTCTTGTACAGCAAAACATAGGCGCGTGGAAAGAGTCATATTTCAGTTATATGAATAGTAGTGGTTGTCGTTTGCACCTTGCCCATTGGCCTTGTGAATTGCTGTAGCGGCGAAACTGTTTCTTGTACAGCAAAACAAAGGCGCGTGGAAAGAGTCATATTTCAGTTATATGAATAGTAGTGGTTGTCGTTTGCACCTTGCCCATTGGCCTTGTGAATTGCTGTAGCGGCGAAAACTGTTTCTTGTACAGCAAAACAATAGGCGCGTGGAAAGAGTCATATTTCAGTTATATGAATAGTAGTGGTTGTCGTTTGCACCTTGCCCATTGGCCTTGTGAATTGCTGTAGCGGCGAAACTGTTTCCTGTACAGCAAAACATAGGCGCGTGGAAAGAGTCATATTTCAGTTATATGAATAGTAGTGGTTGTCGTTTGCACCTTGCCCATTGGCCTTGTGAATTGCTGTAGCGGCGAAACTGTTTCTTGTACAGCAAAACAAAGGCGCGTGGAAAGAGTCATATTTCAGTTATATGAATAGTAGTGGTTGTCGTTTGCACCTTGCCCATTGGCCTTGTGAATTGCTGTAGCGGCGAAACTGTTTCCTGTACAGCAAAACATAGGCGCGTGGAAAGAGTCATATTTCAGTTATATGCATAGTGGTTGTCGTTTGCACCTTGCCCACTGGCCTTGTGAATTGCTGTAGCGGCAAAACTGTTTCTTGTATAGCAAAACATAGGCGCGTGGAAAGTGTCATATTTTAGTTATATGCATAGTGGTTGTCGTTTGCACCTTGTGAATTGCTGTATTGGTGAAACTGTTTCTTGTACAGCGCTACAGCTACATGGTCCATACTATTGCGTGACACATCTTCTGTAAGATCTTAGTAGATTTATTGATCGTATATGTAGTTTTGTTTTATGACCCTTACACACACGAAAGGCGCCAAGTTTATATTCGTAAGTCGTTACTCGTAACATAATATAGGTACTAACCGGAGAGCTGGCGAAGGTTTTTCTCAAGTGTCTACGTAAGTACGTAAGGCAAAATAATATTAAAATGCCTGTATAAGTGTATCCCATTTGAGAATGTGTAGGTCTGACAGCCTTTCTCCTTTGCGTTTTCGGTGGCAAGTAGAAATTATACAGGTAAAAATATACATTTTTTAAGCATTTTTTTTAATTCTAATGATTTTTAATGATTTAGAATACATAAAATCACATTGTCTGCCATATTGTTCCTTGCTATCATGCCGCCAGACTTAATTATAATTACAAACAAGGCCAGTGGGCAAGGTGCAAACGACAACCACTATGCATATAACGTAGGACTAAAGTGCGACCCTTGAGGTCCACACGATGAACTTCCCAGTTTGATAAATATTTAATAATAATAATTAAATTAGATATTATACACAGAAAAGTAATCATTTTAATCATTAAAACATATAATTATAATTTATTTTTAACAATAATTATAAAAAAAAACGGCTGAACCGATTTTCATAAAATTTATGTCGGATCAAAATGACGTTAACACGCCTCGATTGACACCCTTACGAAGTCGATATAATTTTTTATTCGCGAGATATTGTGTAAAATCTACTTTTTTGGAGTCTATTTGGTTAAGAAAAAAGAACGGCTGAACCGATTTTGAAAAAATTTCTTTCAGATCATATATACGTTAATACGCGTCGATTGGCACCCTAACGTAGTCGCTATCATTTTTCATTCTCGAGATTTCGTCTTAGTAAGAAATGATAACATATGTAGGTACGTGCGTACACACACACACACAGACATCTATTCTAAAATAGTTTTAAAATAGTGTAGTGACCTTGAAACATAAAAATTTGTTAAAAATTTTGATTTCGATTTTCGGTCCCATTACAATAACTTCCAATGGGAAGTTAAAAATTGTTGAAAATCCAATATTTCAATGATATTATTCATAAGTGTGGGCTCTAGCTGGTATCTGAGGGGTACGGAGGTGGCTAAGTAGAGAAGGATGAAAAAATATCAATAGGAATTTAGGTGGTTTTATTATTACTTGAAAAATTAATTTTTTACTTGCCACCGAAAACGCAAGGGAGAAACGTTGCCAGATCTACAGATCCACAAATGGGGAACACTAAGTTAATACAAGGATTATCCAGGTGTGCAAGCTTTCACGGCCGGCATTGTTCCAAGTCTTCATGGTTTCCGGGCTTGTAGGCCGTGGCCCGAGCCATAGACTGAACGTGGAGTTATTACCCACGGATATACAGAGAGGCCATAGAAATACAAAAACACACACAGAATTTCAATCGAAAAGATGAAGGCCTCAATCTCAGTAAAACCTGGACACCAGCACTCCGACATACAAAACCAATGATCAATCGTACAAGGACGGAATACGACCGAGTAGAGAACTCACCCCCACCACTACACACTGCGCAGTTGACCAATTACAGAGAAACGGACTACGACCGAACAGAGAACACACTGGTACTAGGTATAAAAGAAGGTAGGACACCAGTCACTGATACACACTGACCTGTGAGCCGCTAAGAGGAGACTTCGCCCGCTTCCAAATCGCCTTTGAGAATGTCTACCGCAGTTGTAGACGAAACGTCAGGTAGAAATACCACCGGACCACGGCCTACAAGCCCGGAAACCATTAAGACTTAATACAGGGATTGTTGAGATTATTTTGCCTTACGTGTAGACACTTGAGAAAATCCGTCACTGGCTCTTAGACTATACTCGTATGTGCTACATAAAAATAATATAGCAGTGCAGTTTTTTACGTCCGCTGTATCGTTTCTGCAATATGCAGTTTTATTTTGTAGGATACTAACGTTGTAAGCTGAGAAATTCGCAAACCGATTTTCTCTCGGTCGAAGTGTCACTAAAACTTTATTATACACTAGATATTAAGCCCGTCGTTGCCCGTGCCCCCCCCCCCCCTATTGACGTAACGTGATTTCTTAAAATGACCTATGTTTACAGAAAGCCGTCGATTGCTAAGCCATAAGGGCTTTTTTAAAATCCGTCCGTTAGCGCCAGTACCACTGATGTCGATATTTTTTCTCACTGCTTATCCCTTTTTTATCATCCGACTGCGGCAGTCAAATAAGACCACTAGCACCCATGTATTTTTAACCGACTTCAAAAAAGGAGGAGGTTCTCAAATTGATGCGTATTTTTTATGTATATGTATCGATTTCTCCTGCATTTGTGAACCGATTTTGATGATTATTGTTTTATTTAATCGATATGGGCATTTAATTACAGGGTGGCACATCTTAAACAATGCAGTGAAATATGTCATAAACTGTACAAACCATAAAAAAATGTTTTATACAAATGTTATAGAGTGTCAAGGGGAACAGAAGACTGTGATATCAGATTTAACATAGGTGGTACTGTGAAGGTCAGGCGAAGGTCAGCTTCGATTTTTTAATTGTAACAGTGCATTTTTATTCCAAAATACGATACAGTATTTGTTGTGTCCGGTGGTAATATTTATTTATGGAAAATAATTCAATGCTTTTTGTCAAACAGTTTTAATAAGAATAAATCAAGTTTTAAAATAAAATACAATTTCTAACAACTTACATAATCATAACTTAAATAATATTCTATTCTAAGGTCACAATTTACAGTATACACAACAGTATTTAATAGTGAACAGTAAATTGTTAAGGTACATATGAGCTAAAGTCAATAAATATTGAGATATTTAGAAATTAAATAACGGCCAAAATGAACGACAATTAGATAAATTATGGCATAGCAGATAGCCATGATATTACGCACCGGCCTTCTTGGCCTGAATTCAATTCATAAAAGAACTCGAGGACAGTCGTGGTCCAGTGGTTAGCGTCGCGGCCTCTGGATCAGACTGTGTTAATTTAAAGCCCAATCATGAATTCTACAAAAAATCGCCAAAATATACGCAGGCTGTTTTCTTTTCAACATGCTGCCTACAAATATAAAAATAGCGAAAACAGTTTCGATTTTTAAAAATAAGTTAAAAACATTAATTCTAAGTAGTAATGTATTTTATAGCATTGAAGAATTAACAACATGCCGTTTGTAATGATATATATTTACTGTACATGATTAATTTGACGAACTGTACCCTACATTGTGGTTTTTAACGATAATAAAACTCTGTTCTATTCTATAGCACCCGGGCGAAGCCGTACTGGACCGCTAGTTTTAAATGAACTTGAATAATTTTGACTAAACACCTTAAAACAATTTTTTTGTGATATAAAATCGTCGAATTGAAATTTCATCGCAAAAAACCGCTCTATATAAAATTTTTAATTGGCATGAATTTTTCAATTATTTTTAATCTGATTATTTGTTTGAATTTTTGCAACCACAGACCGCGTTTTCAATAGTTTTTTCAATATAAAATATTAATTATTCAACACACTAAAGTTAACTACATCTAATTATTTTGAAATAATTATAAACGTCATTTAAGCGTTTTAATTGCCAATTAAATTTAGTTGGCAAAATTTGTTACGCTTTACTTAAAAACTAGCTGTACCCGCGGCTTCGCTCGCTCTCGATTCGTACATAATGCGATTCTACACTGCTTCCTGATGACCTAACATCCTAAATTTTATCCTAAATTTTAAGTTAGACTTTTTTATTGGGATAGATGCAGTAATTCTCGAGTTAGAAGCAAACATATAGACAGACAGGCAGACAATTTTTTTCGAAAATGCAATATTTCGCTCTAGATACGCTATAAAATGTACAATTGCAGACAAATTCTTTAACTTGTATATTGATTAAACTAATGTAATAACCGATGGGGTGTTCCGTTAATTGATCCCAGCAATTTTATACCACGACAACTGATCCCAACGACATTTGATCCCACGACATTTGATCCCAAAAAATTGTCTATAAACTGATAGACAATTTTTTGGGATCAAATGTCGTGGGATCAATTGTCATTGTAATTGTAATTGTATTTTAAAGACCACCAACAGCTAAGGTTATTTGGGCCTAGCACCAATTCATATTTTCAATTCATTATTTTTTTTTTTTTTTAATAATAAATTGAAAATCCAATTAGGTATTTAAGTTTAAAAAAAATTATTAATTTTTTAATTTTTTCTAATAATTTAACATAAATAATATTGAAAATCGAAAAGAAAAAATTTTTTAAAGCTATAGATAAATTACTAAAAATTAATTAAAATGTAAAAAATTTAAAAAATATCACGTGACTTCAAAACGCGCCAGGAATGTTTGTGACGTCGTTATGTTAAAATCTGTCTGCATTTGTTGGTATTTGTGTATATGTATTACACATACTATCAAAAATAATAAATTTTTAACTTGGTAACCATGGATACAAAGACCATAGATAACATAATGACGTCACACGCGTTCGGATTCTTTCGGCGCGTTATCGGAACTGAGTTTAAAAATTAATTTTTATTTAAATATAACTTTTTAATTAGTAAGCAAAAAAATTAAATAAAAACAGTTTTGCTATAAAACTTGTATGTGGTCCTTCCATTTAAGTAAAAAAAAATTCATTTAAAAGCCCAATTGCAGACAAATTCTTTAACTTGTATATTGATTGAACTAATGTAATAACCGATGGGGTGTGCCGTTAATTCATCCCAGCAATTTTATACCACGACAACTGATCCCAACGACATTTGATCCCAACGACAATTGATCCCACGACATTTGATCCCAAAAAATTGTCTATAAACCGATAGACAATTTTTTGGGATCAAATGTCGTGGGATCAATTGTCATTGGGATCAGTTGTCGTGGTATAAAATTGCTGGGATCAATTAACGGCACACTCCATCGGTTTTTACGATTGTATTTATTTGAAACATGATTCCTTATTCCACAACTATTTGTTGTTACAATGTTCCGCTAGCATGCTCTGCACAACGTTTCATATCCCAGTTTTAATTTTGTAACTAAAACTTAACTACTTACTGAATTCTTGTAAGAATTAAGCTCTCTAAAGTTGTTAAAAAGTGATATGAAAGTTCTACTTTAAAATAAAATAATTTATGGTCGGTTTTTCTTACAACCGGTCGTTTTCCGTTCATTTATCTTTCAGGCGGTACGCTTAAGTTGTAATTTGTAGTTTCTCTTCTATTGATTTTACTTTGTATCCAAAAGATAGTATCGCCTCTTTCTAAACTGTGTTAAATATTGTAACAAAACTGATTTCTTACTTGGGTGGAATAAATTATTTATTTACAACAATTAAAAATGTAACAAAAATAGATAACAATAAGATGTAACAATTATATCTCAATTCTAATAGTCAACACTGTTTTTATAATAATAACACGAACAGTAATTCTTAAACGAACTGAAGCGCTTTAATTAACACTGAACAATTTATATGCTGTATTTATTTTCAATCGACACTGTCACATGACTCTCGTTGTTGTTTTCCGGTGACTGCTCTTGCTTATATAGAGCTAGCAGCTTGACCCCCCACGCTCGCGCGCTTTCCAGAACATTTTGGTGATAACCTGTGTCTTCGATATCATGCCACGCCTCACCATTGTTACTTGTTCTCGATGATTCTATTCTCGCCAGCGGCGTATCATCTGGGGTTTTGCTGCACATTGTTACTTGTTCTCGATGCTTCTATTGTCGCCAGCGGCGTATCATCTGGGGTTTTGCTACAATATATACTGTAGATTATAGACGCTTGATAAGAAAGGTCATAAGCGTCTGTTGTTGAAGTACAGGCGATCTACGTGCCAAATAGAACAGATTTTGTGTAAATATCCGCGTTGCTATTTCTAAAATTTTTTGTAAATCTAAAAATATAAACCTAATACTATTGTTCCAAGTTTTGATTGCATCACAGTAACAGTTATTTAGGAACTGTTATAAGTTTAGGCACCATTAGATATAAATATAATAATTAGTCTACTTTTTATTAGGGTTCCGTACCTCCGAACCAGGGCCGCAGTAAGGAAATCTTGCGCCCTGGGCCAAAATTTTAATTTGCGCCCCCTCCCTCAAAAAAACAAAAAATGCATGATACGAGATTTTTATAAGAAATTTCAACATAAATAATTAAAAAACATAAAAAATGTTCACTAATAACTGCAAAATTAACGTTATAAAAAAAATTACCTAACTACGGTCTACGAAAAATCAAAACTTCACTTTTCTGGCCTTCAATTGAGCAAATTGGTTTATTAAACGTTCATAATTCAAGTCTTTTGCTATAGATATTTCTATAGAAATTATCGCCAAATATTTCATAATTTCTATCTTTAGTAATTATATTTTGCAATATTTTTATTTATTGTATATTTTATGTTTTGTCTAGTAGTAATCAGCCTGGCACATAAAATACTGGCGCGCCTTTGGCGCCCCATAACTTAATGCGCTCGGGGCGGTCGCCCCCTCCGCCCTACCCTTACTGCGGCCCTGCTCCGAACCAACGATGTCTGTCCGTCCGTCTGTCACAAAGCTCTATCTCACAAACGGTAAGAGGTAGCTAGTTGAAATTTGTTGTGGCATGAATCCTGGCAAATAATAATTAGAAATAAATAATCAATTAATTTTAATAAATTAATGTTTTTATTTTACCGTATTTCTATACTATGCATATACCGTACTTCTATACAGTACTATTATAGATATACAGCTGTACCAAGTCAACCGATTGAATGACGATGTTTAATCGTTCGGTAGCTCAGTGGTAGAGTACTAGACTGAAGATCTAACGGTACCCGGTCAATTCCGGGTTTCGGATCGCAATATTTTTGTTTTTTTATTCATCAAATATTCTGTTAATATATTTCTTTTTACTTTAAAAATTTATTTAATTAAATTCGATACGGAATAATTTTGAAACACTAAAAAGAACAAAATAAAATACATACGTATAAATAAAAAAATCTTTTAAAAACATACTTAAGTAAATAAATATTCTGTTAATTTTTCACACCTATCTAGCTCCTTATTTTTATTATTGTCCGGAACCCCCGATGCGCGAGCCTGACTCGCATTTGGCCGGTTTTTTAATCAAAATGTTAAAAAATGACCTTTTTGCTGTCATCTATTATCTTGCTATTTAGTCTATCATAATATTATAAAGAGGAAAAATTTATTTGTTTGTTTGTTTTTTGTAGGGAATAATCCCTGGAACTATTGAACCGATTCTAAAAATTCTTTCACTAATAAAAGGCTACGCTATCCCTGATCGATATAGGCTATATTTTATTTTGAAAGATTTTTCGCGGGGGGGATAATTTCTCTGAAATTCTTTGCATTTGGCGGAATCTTACTAATATTATAAACAGCACCAGCCCGACATCGCTTCGCAGGGGGAGTATTTCTCGCGAAGGGGCTAATAAATTAACAATATATAAAGAATTTATATTACTGGGTATAAAAAATCGAAATATACGTGAGCGAAGCCACGGATAACGGCTAGTTTTGAATAAATATTCTGTCAAACTGTCAAGTGACAACAGTGTAGATTAAAACACATGTATTATAATCAAATTAAAATACATAGTTTCGCAGTCATATATCACTGTGGTAAACATATTATGCAATCTGTAAACAAAAAGACGGCGACCCGGGCCTGGCATTTTGCCCGCAGTCGCCGTAGAAAAAGCGCGCTGAAGATTTGAGTTAGACAGGCAAACTGAAGCATTACAGTTGACGACCATTCACAGCAACTGTTATCGACTTATCCGTTAAGTTTGACCTGTCGTTATGTTTGACTTATTAACGTGTACAGTCGCGGACTTAAAAAAGTTTACACCTGTATCATCTTATAGTTACCGGTTTTTTTAATTTTTGCATATTGTAATTTGGCTTTTGATAGTAATGTATCAATTACTAAGGTTACATCCTAAAAATTCAAAAAAAAATTATTATCAAAACATCTCAGTTGTTTATTATACAATCCAAATTACTCAATATTATTCAATTAAAACATAAAAAGATTTAATAATATTTGATATTAGCAAATCTTGCAATAATTCTTCTTTTTTGTTCATCGTTTTAATAATTTCGAGGCATTTAAACGACAATTATATCTTTTCATTTTTGACATTTACATTTACCTATTAAAAACTAAATTTGTTGCTAAGCTACTGACTTTTTGTGAACTTACACTGAAAAACTCAAGTGTAAACTTTATTAAGTCCGCGACTGTAATGAATGAATGAATTGTAGATTATAGACGCTCGACAACAGAGGTCATTAGCGTCTAAAAATAAAAAAAGTATAAGCAAAAAAAAGCAAAAACAATAAAACCAAAGCAAAATCGATACAAAATCAAAAGTTGACACAACAAAATAAAATCATAATAGGAACAAATAAAATGTGTCATATAATATAATGTAGTGATAGGTATAAAGAAAAAACCATTTAGACTGTAAAGGGGCCTTCCGCGACTGTACCTTGTTATAAACAAGCAATGCGTTCTTTGAAAAAATTAAATTTAAACATTTAAAAAAACCCCGACGCAAAAAAGCAAACCTTTAAAAAGTGAGAAATAATTAATATATCTACTATTTCTGACTCGATGCACCGTCTATTTCTTCGTTTAGATGAAATATTTAATTCATAAATGCGTCGGGGATCGCTGAGATATTTTTGTCATTTTACAGTGATCTCCGACGCATTTATGATTTAAATATTTCATCTAAACGAAGAAATAAACGATGCATCGGGCCAGAATTTTTTCACTTTTTAAGGTTTGCTTTTTTGCATCAATTTTTATTTCTTACTTTTTAAACAAATTAATCAAAAACTGAATATTTGAGTTCAAACTCGAAGTTTCTAGCTGTAATACTGGCCGAGATTTCTATACAAATTGCGATGAGAGCTGAAGATCTTGGAAATGGCTGAACCAATTTCAGTTAAACATGGCTATGAACCATCTCGCAAATACCAGCTTTCAAACAAACAAAATATCATTGAAATCGGTCCATCCGTTTGGGAGCTGCAATGCCACAGACAGATACACACAGACAGACAAAGGGTTCAAACTTATTGAAATTAGGAGAGGAAATCTCAGTGGCAAAGGATCAAATAAATTGCAATACTGAAGAATTAAAATTGCATTGTTAGCTAACGTTTCGGTGCTCTTTACTCCATCTTCAGAGCATCAATGATGTCAAAAATTCAGTATATTTTACACTGTATAATATATAATGAAACATGAAATTTTGTGATTTTTATTTTTATTAGAAAAAAAGATATAAAATAGTCACTGGATAAAATCTTAAATTGAACCTCTTTCCAATGTACGGTTATTATAACTTATAATATTGTAGCAAAACCCCAAATGATACGCCGCTGGCGACAATAAAAGCATCGAGAACAAGTAACAATGTGTAGCCAAAAAACTCAGATGTTACGCCACTGCCTTGAGCGGAAACTACTAGAAAGTCAGGTCACAAATGAATTCCGAGAAATGTGTTGTTTGTTGGTAACCGCGCGAAGGATATAGACGATACTAGAAAAATCGAGAAACATTGTGCTTCAGGTATATATCGACAATCGGGGATCAGTCTACAATCAGCGTCGTGATCAGACAGTATTCCGTGGACATACTTGATATAAAATAAATAATCGTATTTGTTAAGTGTTTATAATTATTATAAACAGTGTTGACTGTTGAAATTGACTTTTCATTGTTACGATTTATTGTATATTGTTGTTTACATTTTTAATTAGTGAAATAAATAATTTATTCCACCCACGTAAGAAAACAGTTTTGTTACAATATTATAACTTATAATACCCCTATTTTTCGTCGGGGGTTAAAAAGCAAATTTTTATGCGAAACTGAATGAGTTTTTATGCCAGCTGAAATATTATTCCAGCAAGCTTGTTTTGATTCAGCTTTTTTCTTTGAATGATTTTCCGGAGACCGTCGCGACGGTAGGCGCTGCTTTCGCGACCTTGTCTTCGCTTCCCCATTCACGGAACATGACATCTCTCCATCTCTGTCATATTCGTGCTTTTAAAACCTTTCTCAACTTCATCTTTTTCTTCCGGTTATTTTAAAGTCTAACTAATTTCACGAGATAGCTTCAATTTGCAGCGTTGTAAAGGTTAACACAAAAAAAGAACAATTTATACATCTACAGTTGAACCCCGATTATCCGTCAGTTATCAGCACCAGGGGGTGATGAATATGAAAATTAGACGGATAAAATTTGAAATTTTGTAGGTCTATAAACAGTGCCCCGAAAGACAAGTAAAATCAAAATTATAACATTCTTTAAAGAATACATGCGAAGAATTTATCAATGAATTCATAAATTTTATGAATGTATTTTTATAATAAGAAAAATACTTTTTTGTAAAACCCACATGCGTGTATATGCATGTGTGTATATGATTTTTGACAGGCCGGTGTACGGGAACGTATCTTTCCCACACTAGTGTGGGAAACCAAGCCATTTCCATAGTGATTTATGTTTAGTCGTCTAATCCGTCCGCTATTATATATTCCAGAGTGTGACTCGGCCCACTATAGGAGTGAAGTTTGCGACACAAATTACCTGTCAAAATTTTTTGAAAATATTGCAAATGAAGTGAACAGCAGCTATTTTATAGTGGGTATGGCAAAAAATATAACATAGTATCTCTCGTGCGTAACGATATTATAACTCGTGTGACCCCCCCAGGGGGGACATTGGAATGTGGTTGCTATCGCAAATTGCATTCCAATGTTCATTGGGAATTAGCGCTCCCAGCCCGAGCTCGTACCAGTCGGTTTGTGTATGCCGGCTGGCGGATTCTAATACACAATTGGATTATTTGTTGTGTTGAAGACGCTAAAGACCTGAGTTGTCGACGCGACTATAATCTACATCTAATTACTTAATTAACTCGTGTCACTGTTAAAACTTCTATGGTTAAAACTAGTTTTAACATTCTGTCACTAACTCGTCAGTAATGTGTCTCATTACGGAACTAGATATACAATCTACTATTAAAATATGTTATTTTTGCCATATTTGTGTAATATTTAACGTCCTATTTTTCTTTTACAGGTAAGAAAGCTGCAATTCCTTACTAATCTTCTGATGTAAGTATATTTTACGATTTGTTAAATTTGTACACGTATGATAAAAAAACAGACGGAAAAATCATATCGTCTTGTTCTGGCTCACATGAACTAGTCTAAGAGGCAGCGACGAATTTTTTAAGTGTCTACGTAAGTCAGAATACTCTCAACAATCCCTGTATTCCCCCTTTGAGAATCTGTAAGTCTGGCAGCTTTTCTCCCTTGCGTTTTAGGTGACAGGTAGAAATGAGACAAATTTTTCATGTAATAATTTAACACTATTTTTTAATTATTCAATTGTATTATTGAGTCAATGTTTGTAATCTTTAAACAATTTCGTCGCACCACGGTACCTATCTAAATTTCGTTTGTTATAATAAGAAGTATTAGAAATACCTTGTATTTTTTGGTGTCCGTCTTGTGACTTCATGTGTTGTTAACACGACGCGTTTCAGCAACGAGTTGCCATCTTCAGGTGTGGTTAATTTTTTATATTACAAAACACACATTGAGTATTCGTAACACGTTATAATATTATGATGCTAAGCATTTGTCTATGTTGTGGATTGTGAAGTACTGATTTAAATTTCGAGATTTTATGATTTATATAGTAGGTAGATGAAATGAAAGTGTGAGTGTGTATGTATGTGGACGATTAATGAGTATTGGGTGTTTGTGTGTTAATTATTGTGTCGTATATTTATGTTCGATTTTAACGTTAGTTTGTCATTAAGAAAGAAACTAAAAATTCAAGGTATTTCTAATACTTCTTATTATTCATATAGTGACGGAATTTTAACACTCTAAAAATGTATCGTTTGTTATATGTTTTATTACTAAAAATAGTGGACTTTCAATATTTTTTTAGAAGTCTTCGCATCAATATTTTGGTCTGGTATTTTAGAATTACAATATTATATCACCCTTCATGTAAAAAAAATATGTCAAACCTTTCGTAGAACCATGAAAAAACATTTTTTAATTATAAATGTCTAACGACATGATAAGAATGACTAATCGAGCAGGCAGTTTTATTTTATGTATTCTAAATTATTACTCATTAATATAGAATAAAAAAGTGTTGCAATAGTCGATACATACGAAATTCATATTTTACCTGTCTAAGTTCTACCTGCCACTTAAAACGCAAGGGAAAAAGGCTGCCAGACTTAGATTCTCAGATGAGGGACACTTATACAGGTATTTATAATATTATTTTGCCTTACGTAGACACTTGAGAAAAAACGTCACCAGCTCTCCGTCTATTCTGGGCCACGCGAACCCTGTAAAATATTTCAAGCACGATCCGCGTTTTGAGTGGGTAAATACTAAATTATAAAAATAAATAAACGTGGTCGGATATATTTTTGAAGTGAGTTGCTTATTTCTAGTGTTTTTAAAAAGCGAAAAAATAAACAAACTTATTTCGGAAGCTCTACAATTTCCCCATTTACTGTGTTCATTAAAAATTTTACAAATTTCTAAATGCTAGTAAACATGTATCTACGGTAATTAGGAAAAACTGCTTATCTCGAATTTGTCGTATGTTTTACAAGTTCAGATATATTATTATTTTATGCAACACATGCACACTTTTAGTGTTTTTATATGTCTCTATGCGGATCTTAAATGGTCGTTTATTGATTGGCGATGTCATGATCCTTTATGATTTATAATTTATAACTATTTTGTTGTAATAGGACTTTTTCATTATAAATATTAAATTAAAATTAACTGTCAAAAATTTAGATATATGTCCAAGGTTAGTAGAGTATAGGTTGCCTCGTTCCGATAGATAGTAGTGGGGGGGGATGACATCACTCGAAATATACCATGCTTGCTCACTTCAATAGAAAAGATGAGACCATGGACGCTACTAATTTTTGGAAATAAAAATCACAGTAACCATATGGTATTGTAATATGTTTTTTCAATACCTAATGAAAAAAGTATGACAAGTTGTCAATTTTGCGATAGCTGTTAAGTGTTATGGTGTTTTGTGGTTATTTTTAATATTTTGTGAATATAAAAAATAAAATAATAATTTATCAATTTGCTAGTTAATTCTATTCGTTTCTTAAATTTAAAAAAATAGGTAATTAACAAGATCTGCCATTTCTTGAGCATTATTTAATTTTTTGTTTGTTTATATTATGGATATTAAAACCTAAATTTTGTAATAAAAATAAAAATTATCCTATTTTTTAACATCTATTCTTCTATTTATTGTCTCTTGCCAATTTTAAGAAAAAATCTGCATGAAGCACCTAATATAAATAAGCATAATCTTCAACAATTTTTGTACTTGATTTAAACTAAATTCCAGCTGACGTCATTCCCGCGCTTACGCTGATTGGTCAGATGGAACGAGGCAACCTGTACTCTAATAACCTTGATATATGTCAATATTTTCTGTCATCAACTGGTTTGTTTTTAGTGTTTCCATAACAATTTACGAGTTTAAAGAAAGAGATTTATCTGAAATTATGCTGTAATATCTCTATGAAATTACCATACATACAAACTGAAAAAAACTTTCAAAAATAAACACACTGAGAACAGCATTATAAACTTTGAATGAATGAATTGTAGATTATAGACGCTCGACAATATAAACTTTGAAGTAGCATAACTTCGTTGTTTTTAAAGATATTTCAAAAATTCTTTCGCCATTAATTATGTAATTACAAGCTTTTATTTAACTTGCAATGTATGTTAGTTAGTATGTTTGTGAGTTGGTTTGTGTGTTTGTTTAGGTCAAAACTTGCAAGTCAATTTTGAACGACTTCCACGTATCCGATCAACTTGAAATTTTGTACACATATGTATTCCCGATGACAATACACAACTTCTACTACTAATCACAATCATAATCACAACTTCTATTATTATTATTTATTTATTATTATTAGTATTACGGTAAGGAATCTAATCACATTGATTGTAAATTTCATTCATAAATACACCGTCGGTATGTAAATGTTTCAAAGTTAATGATTTCTGCTATTAGCTTCGTAGAAAATTCGCACTGTATTTTTCAATGCACAAAAAGTTTTGATTTAATTGTATGAAAAGTTTTATAAAAAAAATTCCTGAAGGAACACCATCTGCTATCAAATGTTTAGATAACGTCCCACAAAAAAGGGAAGCTTAACGATAACTGCTGTGGCCATAAATCTGGCTTTTAATTTAAAGCTTTGAGTTCAGCACTAAAGCACACTTTTTTCTTTTTGTTTGTTGGAATTTTCCTGTTCTACTTCAGTTGCGGTAAAATTTTGTATCTTTTTAAATCAGGCAATTACTTGCAGCTTATGCTGACAACAAATTAACTTGAAAAAAAAATTGTGTTTTAAAGACCACCAACATCTAAGGTTGTTTGGGCCTAGCACCAATTCATATTTTCAATTCATTATTATTTTTTATTTTTTTTAATAATTTTTAATAATTGACACTTTTACCAGCTCTCGGGCTAGAACCCGGGAACTGGGGACTTGTAATAGAGGAACCATAGCAACGCCATGTAAACAACAGCGCCGCTACACTCTCGGCTATTCTCAAGCCCCCAAATTAACTTGAAGTGTACTATTTTTGTCAATATACGTTTATAGTAGATTGTAAATCTAGTGGCGTAATGAGATATATAACTGACGAGCAGTGACAGAATGTTATAACGAGCGATAGCGAGTTTTAACAGTCACACGAGTAATAATATCATTACACATGAAATAATATATGTATGGTATTTTTTGCCATACCCACTATAAAATATCTGCTTTTCTCTTCATTTTCAGGGCTTGAGAATAGCCGAGCGTGTAGCGGTGCTGTTGTTTACATGGCGTTGCTATGGTTCCTCTATTACAAGTCCCCAGTTCCCGGGTTCTAGTCCGAGAGCTGGTAAAAGAGTCAATGGGATTTTCAATTTATTATTAAAAAAAATAATAAAGAATTGAAAATATGAATTGGTGCTAGGCCCAAATAACCTTAGCTGTTGGTGGTCTTTAAAACACAATTTACAATTCACAATCTTCATTTTCAGTATTTTCAAAAAAATGGGACAGTTCATTTGCGTCGCCAGCTTCACTTCTATAGTAGGTCGACAATAGCTTTCAATAGGTTATAGCGGGCGGATCGGGGCGAATAAACATAAATCACTATGGAAATGGATTGCTTTCGCACACTAGTGTGGGAAAGATACGTTGCCGTACACCGGCCTGTCAAAAGTAACTTTACATGCATGTAAAGCAGCTATTTTATAGTGGGTATGGCAAAGAAGAACATACAGGCTGTTGTACAAGCTCTATGGCAAAATTTGGCAGATGATAGCTGGGTTAATTCTAAACATTTTTTCTTAAATGAACATGGGTCCGATTCGTTTTTGTTTAGAAGTTACAAGCATTTAAAAAAAATGTATTTCCATGCTATTGGACCTCCTTGACTTATATTCGGGAAATCTTTATTTAACCAAGAAAAAATGTTTATAGAATTAACCCAGCTATTGAAAATTTTGTTGGAAGGCAGCCAATTATATAATTGATTCCAAACATATCGGAAAAAACCATTTTACCCAAAGGTCCGGATTCTAACCTGAAACTTGGAAAGTGGAAAGGTTCAGGTTAGAATCCTGACTGTGACTATGGTTGGTAAAATGATTTTTTCCGATATGTTTGGAATCAATTATATAATTGGCTGCTTTCCAACAAAATTTTGAATTCTAATTCAGCCGTATAAAAAAATCTATTAGTTTATATTAACCCAGTTATCATCTGCCAAATTTTGTCATAGAGCTCGTAGAACACCCTGTAGAATATGTACAGTTTCTCTGTATTTTACAATCATCCATCCACTAGGATCAGATAACACTGGCAGTTGTAAATTTTATCACTGCAGGCGACCCTCGAGGAATCAAACCAAATAGGTTGAGGGTAAAAATTAAAATATGCAGGAATTTAGAATATACTACACTGTAAGAAATGAGAAGGCCGTTACATAGATTATCGATGGTCCATTTGTAGCCAGCGATTAATCTGGTAATAGGCACACAAAAAGACAATGGCGTCGCAAACAGGTATCGCCTGCACATCGCGTAGATTCCATAAGAACACATTGCGCATGCGTGGTTACTAATTTTACATTAATTTGTTTTGTATTCATCCATTTTATATATGTAACTATACATTTTATTTTTTAATTTTTACACACTTTATTGGAATATATTACACAAATTATGTAATTTTAATTTACCTATGTAAAAATCACCAACTTTACAGTAGAAGTCCAAGTTTTTATGAAGTTTTCTGTGTAAAAATAAATAATAATGTAAAATCACTTAGAAAATCAAGCGAATTCTACTTTAACTTTCAAAGTATTTTTACATCCATTTTTTACAGTGTATATTAAGGTGTAATCTAAGTACAGCTCGTAGCGTCAAAACCATGTCGCATTCAACCACAATTCATTAAAACGGCCGCACGATTGTTCGTCGGCCGAACAGGATCTTATATTCAGCTAGCGACGGGAATTCCTGGAGATTCATAAAATATCAGTATGCTGAGTCACGTCTATCAGAACCACGATATATCCTTTCTTTTTACTCCTTTTCTTTACATGCATATGCTACGAGACCTTGGCGGTATATCGTTTCCCAGGGAGTCAAAAATGAGAGATTGAAAACATTGCACGAAAATTTATTTATTTATTGTAAATTACGGACGATTAACAGCTAAGATAATTCGCGTTTAATTACATCAAATTATATCAGACTAGCGGCCTGGTTCGGCTTCGCCCGAATACAATAAATTTATGATTTATTATTCATTATTTTCCTCTTTTTAGTGGTTTTTTGAAGGAGGTTTTTTTTTCGTTAAAAAGTTTTTTATTTTTTACTTTTTAGTGTCAAAAAGTGACATTTACCTTAAAAGAATCACACGCCGTTACTCACTTTTATTAAACCGACTTTCTTACGCTGTCTGATATGTCAAAAAGTGACATTTACCTTAAAGAATCACACGCCGTTACTCACTTTTATTAAAATCAGCCGAACTACTGAACCGATTTTGATGAAATTTCTATGGGACCAATCTGAAAGTATATCCTTTCAAATAACTTTTTTTTTTTTTTTAAATCGGTCTATAAATGACTGAGTAAGTGACTCAAACATAAAAAAAAATACAACCAAATTGAGAACCACCTCCTTTTTTTGAAGTCGGTTAAAAAAATGGGTGTGTGCTTATGACCACACGACAGAAGTGAAAACTTCAGATTTTTTAATTTTTGGTGTCATCTATTATAGCGCATTTATGAACTAAAAATAATTTATTACTAAAATAATAAAATTGTATTTTTAATTAATTCCACCTTGGTTTCAAAAAAATTATAATTATTGTCGAAGAAAGAAAATAACAAAAAGAAAAAAATATATAAATAAATATCATGTAGAATTTAGAAAAACAAACAAAAGTTCTACGCTGCCATCAGGCTTCAAACCCAGGTTTCTATGCATAGAACGCAAAGACCTAGCCAACTATGGTATGGGTGAAAGAGTGTAGACAGCCGTTTTTATGATATTGGTATGTTGCGAATTCCTACGGAAGTAGTTGCGAATTCTTACGGAAGTAGATGCGAACGCTTCACATTTTTTCAGTACCCAGGCAAAGAGTGCCTAACGCGCCCAAAGGTACGTGCAGTATGGAGCTGGGATTCTAGATGGTGGCGTAGATCATAGCAGGGCTTGCTTAAATTAATGCATTGTTATATTATATGCGAGCGTACACAACGAAGTGAGTGTAGCAGGTATAAGCGCTGTTACAAGAGCTGCTAGATACAAGAATGTATCTCAGCATTCTTTCAGCGCGCTGACTACTACAATCAACGTGTGACAACTGTCAAATTGCTGTTACAAGTTTCGCAATAGATGTGACTAGTTTAATAAATGAAATTTTGCCAGTTTTTATTTAATTTGTTTTGAGTTTTTTCTAAGACGTATATTTAAAAGTGTTTGGTTCCATACGTAAATATTCAAAAAACCGGTCTGGGTAAAATTTTAATTCTTTGTATAAATGATGAAATTCGCCATGTTTATATCGTTTTCTATTAATAGGGTGGACATGATAGCTCCTACCCAAATTTGTATTTTAAATATACCACTTTGTAGCAGAAGAACACAAATATTCGTCTTCGCTATCTGACATTTCAAACGCGATTTAAGCTTGTATCAATGCTAGTATCAAAACTTCGTTGTGCAAACCTATAAGCGCTTATAATTTCAGCCACCATCTATCATACATGCTACCATCTAGAATGCCAGCTGCGTACTGCACGTACCTAAAGGAAGTTTTCACTTCAAAAAAATGCGAAAAAATGTACACCTACTAATTGACCGCTGGCGGACTGTCGAAATAAAATGGCTTGTGTTTTAATTAATGTAATATAGATTATTGTTGCCATCAAAACAATGTAAACAAATTCAACTATTTGAAATTACTGTCAAAATTTTATTTTCATTATGTTTAAAATTTTTGTGTAATCAATAAACTAAATTATGGCTTCTAAATTTTTGTATATACCTTTATTATCGAATATATTCTTAAAAAATTTTTCAAATAAATATCTTATAAATTGTTCAAAAAAAAATAATGACCGTTTTTCACAAATCAATGAGAAACTGAACAAATCAAAAGGAAAAAATGTTACACCAAAAGATATTATAAATGATTTTTCAAAAAATCCACGATCTGGTATTATAACAAAATTGATTGAACTTGAAAAAAACTATATTGAAGACCCTGAAAAAATAAATACCAAGAAAGATAAACGTCACTGGAGAATTTTCATGCAAGCTTTCAGAAAAAGGAAAACCAGACTCCAATTGAAAGCTTTACGAGATTCAGAACAAAAAGAACTGAAAAAATGGGATGCCAAATGGTTACCGAAACGTTTGCAGTATATTAATTCAAAAGTTGAAGGTGAAAAATCTAAAAAACATAAAAATGAAGTCCACGAGAAATAACTAAAACAGATTTTTTTATTCAAAAAACTATTATGGTTCTTGTTGTAAAAAATGTGTAAGTATTTGCACTTTTTGACTTCCCATTGGAATTAATTGTGTTTTAAAGACCACCAACAGCTAAGGTTATTTGGGCCTAGCACCAATTCATATTTTCAATTCATTATGTTTTTTTTTAATAATAAATTGAAAATCCAATTGACACTTTTACCAGCTCTCGGGCTAGAACGCGGAAACTGGGGACTTGTAATAGAGGAACCATAGCAACGCCGTGTAAACAACAGCGTCGCTACATTCTCGGCTATTCTCAAGCCCTTCCCATTGGAAGTTGTTATAATGAGTCTGATTATTATTAGATATCAAAATAATTTTAAGTATGTATAATCGAACTTACTACTGAAAAACTTATATATTGTAGCAAAACCCCAGATGTTACGCCGCTGGCGACAATAAAATCATCGAGAACAAGTAACAATGGTGAGGCGTGGCATGATATCAAAGAACCAGGTAATCACCAGAATGTTCTGGAAAGCGCGCGAGCGTGGGGGGCTCAAGCTGCTAGCTCTATATAAGCAGGAGCAGTCACCGGAAAGAAAAAAGAACGAGAGTCGCGTGACAGTGTCGATTTGAAATAAATACAGCATATAAATTGTTCAGTGTTATTAAAAGTTCGTTTAAGAATTACTGTTCGTGTTATTATTATATAAACAGTGTTGACTGTTAGAATTGAGATATAATTGTTACATTTTATTATTATCTATTGTTGCTACATTTTTTAATTATTGTAAATAAATAATTTATTCCACCCATGTAAGAAAACAGTTTTGTTACAATATTTTAACAGCAAATAAAAATCTCTTGCATACTTTTTATAGAGCTGTCCCACAAAAATTATAATTTAAAAAAACTAAAAAACACGCTTTAATGAACTAAAAAGTAAAAAATAATTAATTTTATTGTAAAAAAGCGTGGGGTGCTTTGTATCATATTTTCATACTACCCCACGCTTTTTTACAATAAAATTAATTATTTTTTACTTTTTAGTAGGTACATTAAAGCGTGTTTTTTAGTTATTTTAAATTATAATTTATTTTTGCTTTTTAGTCCTGGAGATCCTGGTCAGGATAATGGGACAAACTTATGGAATTATTGTATTGTCATCGGTCCTTGATAAGTGTGCAAAGTTTCAGTTCAATCTGAAGTTTTTTGCTTCTTTTTTAGTCCTGGAGATCTTGGTCAGGATAATGGGACAAACTTATTGAATTATTGTATTGTCGTCGATCCTTGATAAGTGTGCAAAGTTTAAACTAAATCTAAGCGTTCAAAGTTGATCAAAATCAAGTTCAAAGAAGTCGGTTACAAACTGACAAACAAGCAAGCAAACATACAAGTGAAGCTAATAAAAAGCGTCTTAAAAACGCCTGTAAGTCACAATAATTAAAGCTGCTTTTTTATTTTAACTACTATAGTTACGTAATATTTCATTTAGAAAATTTTCAAAACAAAACTTGTTTTAACTTAAAAACATTTACTTTTAGCAAAATGAATTCAAAATTTTTGTCACAAGCAATTTGCAAAGAATTAAATTCAATAGTAGCCAAAAACATTGCGGCGAATTTGAGGACATCTCAAATTCGAAATTGCTCAAAAGGAGATGATCAAGAAAGTGAATACAAAGTGCGGCCATCATGCAATATGAAATATGAAAATATGCAGTTCAATCAAAAGAATTTTCATCAGATGGATTTTTCTAAAGAAGGACGCCGCGATGTTGTAACGAAATTAATAGCCCTTGAAAAAAATTATCTGAGAGACACTGAGGTAAGTCCGGAGAAAGACAGGCGCCATTGGCATCAGCTCATGCAAGCGTTTAAGGCAAGAAGAACAGAGGATCAGCTGAAGGCGCTGCAAGAATCTCAACAGGAGGAGCAGAGAAAATGGGACGAAAAAAACCTTGTTTGGGAAGATAAATAATGTAAAAAAATTTTAAAAAAACTTCTAAATTGAATAAAAATTGAATTATTTTAATGTTAAATCTGTATTCTAAAAATGTCAGTGTATAAATAAAAAAGGTAAAATTATTGATGTTCTTGCTTTTTTCGTCAATCATTTATGAAGAATGATGGAACCTTTGATCTGAAGACACAAAAAGTTAAAAATAACCACAAAACACCAAACCAATTTGTAAAATTCTTGACGTACGTTTCGCCAACCAAGTTGAAAAGATGCTCCTGAAAATGCCAACATACGTGACGTCGAGAATTTTAGAAATTGGTTTGGTGTTTTGTGGTTATTTTTAACTTTTTGCACCATTTATAATCTTTAATGATAGCTTAATAACGGGAAATAATGGATTATTTGTTGTGTTGAAGACGCTAATGACCTGAGTTGTCGACGCGTCTATAATCTACAATTAATTAATTAAGGGAAATAAGGACATTTATCTGTGCAATATATTTTGTTCAACACCCGCAAGAAATAAATCATTTCGTGGCCTTGCTGAGCGTGGGCGAAATAATGAGTTCCCTGCTTGTTGACGTGCAGAGTGGGCGAAATCCCATTTCGCCCACTAGTGGGCGAAATAGCATTTAGACCACTAGTGGGCGAAATAGCATTTCGCCCACGCTCATTACGGGGAACGTTTACGCAAGTGTTGATAGTTTCGTCAATCAATCAGGTCACCCATTATTTCTCCCACGCTCAGCAGAGCCACGAAATGACATATTTCTTGCGGTAGTTGAACAAAATATTGTGTGCGACTATTGGTCGAAAGAGGAGATTCCACTCGTGTGTTTTACCGCACGAGCGTAGCGAGTGCGGTAAAACACACGAGTGGAATCTCCTCTTTCTCCCACTAGTCGCACAATATACTATTATTTTATATCCAACGGTGATAATTATGTGAAAAGTCAAAAATCAATAAAAATCCAACTTGGCGGATTTTGACACGAAATAAATTCTAGGGTACTTTCAATCGAGCTGAAGCTTTGAAATTTGGAACGTAGATAGTGTTTACGGTGATAATTACGAGGAAAATAAGAAATAATTTAATAAATAAAAACCCAAAAGGGCGGATTAAGCATCCAACATGGCGGATTCTGACATGAAATAGCGAGTTCTGCTTTGTTTGGACAGCGCAGTCGATGTACGGTGTATGTAGTACAGTCGGTGTATATACTAGTGGGATGGTATGGGGGTATGTGATGGTGGGATTATTTACTAATATATAACTGAACAAAAAGTTATGAAATCCCACCAAAAACATACATGTAAAAAACTGACCAAGTTCTCGTCAGGACTGTGTTATTATGAAAAAAAAAAAAATAACTGAAATGTAGAAATTATGCCAAGTTCCTTGCCTACACGTTATTAGCAGTAAATTGATAAATTTCCAGATCAAACTTGGCAAGTTTTTATTGAAGAACTGAGCAATATTGAGACCCTTGAAAACTTGCCAAGTTTGATCTGGAAATTTATCAATTTACTGCTAATAACGTGTAGGCAAGGAACCTGGCATGATTTCTACATTTCAGTTATTTTTGATGTGAAACATCTTATGTCGGGCTGTGAACAGCCGCGTGAGGGGAAATATGCAACGAAATTTATGGTCCGCTCCTTCGCTGCTGTTCTCCCCACCACTGCGGCACTTTCTCTCTCTCACTCTCTCGGTTTCCGCGCGCTCGGGCACGGGAAGAGAGAGAGTATACATACGAACGTACTGTAAATCAAAAGTATATGTATACACATGTAGGTATGTAATATAGATACTTCGCTGTGTATTTAGTTGCGTTTCTGGCTCAGGCGTGCTCAAACGCCGCAACCGCGTGTGTTACAGTGCAGTATATAGGATTACGTCAGCATAACAGTTAGTTGCTGCTTTTGAAAAAATATATACTACTACATAGAGAATACCACCGAGTTCAATAACCTTTTCTTTGATGTTTCACATCTGTCGGGGGTCCCGAGACCCACGCCCTTTTTTTTTTCGTAATAACACAGTCCTGACGGGAACTTGACCTGTTTCTTGCATGTATGTTTTTGGTGGAATCTAATCTACACGCTCGGTTATCCTGAAGCTCTCTAATTTTTTAAAAGATTTGCGAATTGAAATTAATACGAAAATAAACTGAAGCCCGTCCTGTATTTAAGTCGCGCTGTGTGCTGTCTATAATTTGCAGAAACAATATCGTTTTATTATCCTGGTTTATATAACGATCAGTCCAGGATTTTAACAAAACTTCACCTTTATAAATATTTGCAGCTTTGAGCTTATATTTTAGCCGTTATTATTAAACTTTATATTTAAATAATAATAGCTTTTTGATTAGAATTTCGTTTAATTGCAACTTTTCACATTTTGTTGCTTTGTTGTTGAAAATAATTGGTTTTATAATTAGCATTTCATTATAAACTTTAAACGGTGATAATAAATTATGTAAAGGAGAAATGCTGGACAATATTTCCAGTTATAAATTTATTGCATGCTCCCGATCGTATTTTTGATCCGAATTCCGAAGATACATTTTTTGACGTCAAATTGAAGATAATTATCCTCTCTTGAAGCACTATACTTGCCTTATTTAAACAAGCCGTGAGTGGGTCGTTTATTAGGACTAAAGTGCGACCCTTGAGGTCCACACGACGAACTTCCCAGTTCGATAAATATTTAATAATAATAATTAAATTAGATATTACACAGAAAAGTAATCATTTTAATCATTAAAACATAATTATTATTTATTTTTAACAATAATTAAAAAAAAAAAACGGCTGAACCTATTTTTATAAAATTTATTTCGGATCAAAATGACGTTAACACACCTCGATTGACACCCTTACGAAGTAGATTTAATTTTTATTCGCGAGATATTGTGTAAAATCTACTTTTTTGGAGTCTATTTGGCTAAGAAAAAAGAACGGCTGAACCGATTTTGAAAAAAATTCTTTCAGATCATATTTACACACACACACACAGACATCTTTCTAAAAATAGTGTATAAATAGTGTAGTGACCTTGAAACATAAAAATTTGTTATACATTTTGATTTCGATTTTCGGACCCATTACAATAACTTCCAATGGGAAGTTAAAAAAATGAGTAATATTATGCTCATTACGCAATTAGATAATATTATACAATCTACTATATTATAATCCGATTACTCTAAAAATTATACCGCTAGTCGCTACGTCATTGACAGAAAACGCCTATTTATCTGGACTTTTATTAGGTAAGGGTTTTCCATACCTAAAACTAATATTTTCGTATTAAAATATTAGGTTTAAGTACGGACAACCCTTACTAAAAATGTTAGTAAATATTCTAAAGAATACAATTCCAGCAAAAAAATAACCTCGTTGTATGAATCAAAAGTTACACGTGATTGAAGTTAGGTAAAAGAAGTACATTATTTTGAACACCCTGTATAATAAATGCATTTTTTTAGAACAGACATTGATATTGATGAGGACTTTTTACACGTTTTTTAAAACACCATAATGAAACTGTATACAAAAATTCAGCTAAGTGCGAATTATTTCCCAGTGGCTCAATCTAAAATGACTGCACTATTATTCAATAAAATGTAATTATTCAAAAATACTCATTTTGTAATACGCTAATTTAATAGAGCATATTATATTTTTATAGACATTTTAATTGATTTTCCTTATCTATGTTACAAACCTGTCATGTACAGAAAGCTGTGCTAGCAAAAGCACAAACCGTCTCTTTAATGGAAATGTCGACCCGTTACCGACAGATGATGAAATGTATGGCAGAGTCAAGCTTATGAAAGCTCTGTAACTTCAGGTTTCTCCTGTAAGCCACATAGATAGCAGCAGCATCATTGCAGCTTTGAGAAATTATATTTAGTAAAATTTAGATGTGAATTATTTTTAGATACTTATTAATTATTTATTCAAATTTTGTAAGAATGATAATCAACTAATTAATTTTTTTAATTTAAACTTTATTTCTATGTAATCATCGTTCAAGTGAAATTAGGTAGCATATTTCTAGTTCACCTGATTCTTAAAATTTCTTTTTTTTAGTCAATTAATAATATTATAAAAAAAATTAAATTATCAATTAAAAAACCCCGACGCACCGTCTATTTCTTCTATTTATTTATTTATTGTAGATTATAGACGCGTCGACATCTAAGGTCATTAGCGTCTTTCAACTACACTAAATAACGGCTAGCTTAAAACCGACATAAAACTAAATAACATCACAAAACATCCATGAGGTGGGATTCGAACCCACGGCAGTCCAGTCTGGAGGTTGCGGCGCCAAGCATGCTAACCACTAGGCGATACTGCCCCTGTTTATTTCTTCGTTTAGATAAATATTTAATTCATAAAAGTGTCGGGGACCGTTGAAAAATTGGTATTTTTGAAATTTTACATTGGTCCCCGACGCATTTATGAATTAAATATTTCATCGAAATTTCTAAACGAAGAAATAGACGGTGCATCGGACCAGATATAGTAAATATCTGCTTATTAATTATTTTCTCACTTTTTGAAGGTTTGCTTTTTTTGCGTCGGGGGTTTTTTAAATTTTTATTTAAATTTTTATTTCATACTTTTTGAACTAACTAATCAAAAACTGAATATTTGAGCTCAAACTCAAAGTTTCTCGCTGCAATATTGGCCGAGATTTCTGTGATGAGAGCAGTCAGCAAAAGATCCTGCAAACGGCTAAACACATTTTCCATCAAACATGGCTAAGAACCATCTCGCAAATACCAGCAAATTTAAAAAATAGTCATTCTGGTAAACCGTCCAATTTCCCAATACCTGATAATGGACAAGAACCGTCATATAATTGATAACGTTGACAAGCTATAGGCTAACAGACAAAAATTCATTAACGATGTTTGTGAAAAATGTTTCAATCAAATGTTATCTGATGCCGTTTCCCGCGGTGCTTTTATTTTTCCGACGGAAAACTGTATAAGACTAACTGAAACGGACATTTTTCTCCCAGTTGTGTATCAGTTGGTAACAGAATTAGTGTGTAATTTGCCGTGAAAATTCGTTTGTTCCGCGATATGATGAGCTTACTCGACAGTTTTCCGTTTTATTGACTCAACGTAAATGGAACTTTTATTATGTTATAGACAATTATCCGATACACGCTTGCTATATTGTTTTGATCTTTATTCTTTTTGTGTGCATTCGTAGGGTTCATTAATAGTAGATTGTTCCCTCAGGAGAAACATTGGAATGTAGTTTGCATTCCAATATTTTGTGGGAATTAGCGCTTCCGCAGGGACCCGAGCTCGTACCAGTCGATTTGTGTATGCCGGCTGGCGGATTCTTATACACACCTGGATTTATTTGTTGTGTTGAAGACGCTAATGAGACAATTTCGTTCCTAGGATTATGATTATATCGCTATCATAATCCTAGGTAACGTAATTATCTCAGCTGCTGTCAGTGCAAAAAAGTGAAATGCGCAATATTTTACGTGTTTTTTTACAAGTTCATGCGACCAGCTGACGCACAATCCCTCTTCCACGATGCAGCTGACGATTATTTTTCAACTCACAATGATGTCAACTATTTATAAAAACAAGCTTCAGCCGGCGTACTATTACTTAAAAATTATTTTTTTTTTACCACTTTCGCAGCCTCTTACACCCAAACCCACCGCTACTTAATCAGCTGACTGTCGGTTTACTGATTAGTTGTACGAGATCAACTATCGATATCAAAACCAGCCGGCTTTTTCATTTGAACGCAAACTCCCGGACTATATGTGCAGCTTAACCCACCGCTACTTGAGCAGCTGACGGTCGGTTTACTGATTAGTTGAACGAGATCAACTATCGATATCAAAACCAGCCGGCTTTTTCATTTACAACGCAAACTCCCGGACTAGATGTGCAGCTTACCTGTTTACATACTGTTACAAAACTGTTTTCTGAGTTGGTGGAATAAATATTTATTTACAATAATTAAAAACAATAATAATGAACGCAACAACGAAAAGTCAATTCTAACCATCAACACAAGTAAACAATAACTAAACAGTAATTACAAGGCAAAACAAAACAACTATATACAATAATTCGTTATTATTACCACTACACTAGTATTTATTTTATCAATTTGGTTATTTATATCACGGCACTATTTATATTACTGCTCCACCGTGGACTTAAAAGCGTGACTCACCGTTGACTGACTCTCGCACTCACTCGTATTGGCTGTTTATATATGCTGCGTGGCGTAAGCCTAGTGTGTTCTCGCTTTCTCTATAACTTTCGCGCAAGTACCGGTTGCTCAGTAAGCAGACCCCGTTTCTCAGAACTCTGGCCTGCCGTTTATATACAGGGTGATCCGTAACAATACTGTACGTATGTCCAATTTTGATAATTGATTTTTGCAACGGTGCAATCGGTCTTAAGCAGCCTGGTTGTAAAGATAATAAAGCCGGCCTCGCGGGTGTTGTGACGTCAGCAGCTATTAAAGTTTAGAAATTTGTATGTCCGTAAAAACTGGACGTATTGAAATGAAATAAACGCCATTGTGCTTCTGGCAATGATTTCTAATAAGAAACAGTCATATATTAATTTTTTTAAAATTTTTTGCAGCCTCAATGTACGTTCTTAAACAAAACAAACAAAATTATAATACATACACAAATAATATATAATTATTCAAATGTGAAGTGGAAGAAATTCAAAACAAAATCATTAATCAACAGCTGATTGTCAGAACTAAGAACCGCCCCCATTGCAACAGTTTTCGACCTCGTTCTTTAAAACACGCTAATCACTAATTAATCAGTGGCCTAGTACATTTCATTGACATTTTTTTTTCTTCTCTCGAATCACATAATATTTAAAAGATCCCTCAGGGGGGACATTGGGGTGTAGTTGTTATCGCAATTGCATTCCAATGTTCTTTGGGAATTAGCGCTCCCAGGGACCCGAGCTCGTACCAGTCGGTTTGTGTATGCCGACTGGCGGATTTTAATACACAAATGGAATAATAGTTGTGTTGAAGACGCTAATGACCTGAGTTGTCGACGCGTCTATAATCTACAATAAATAAATATTTAAAAGATATGTGTATCGTACGTGGAGACGTTTGAATAAAAAAAAACATTTCAATGGAGAAAATGTAATAATGAAAATGTTTTTCTTCTTTTTGCCATTTTTCTTTTGTCCAGCCTTTAGTCTTTTATGCGTTTGAAGTCAAGGAAGCCACCAAATACAAAAGCTTTCTATCACAGAATAATTTATAGTTGCACAGAATTAGCTACTTCTTTCAGATTTATTTTTGATATCTACAAAAAACTCGAAAATAGTGAAGGTAGCTTTACGTTTTTTATAACCAAAAAAAAAAAAAAACAAAAAAACTTCAAATTTCTCTTTTTATCAATAAGTAGTTATTTTACTAGGTTTACCGTTAGCTCGTGAGAAGAGTTCAAAGTTTACATAAAAAACACATTTTTGTACGCTGTTCAGAAATGAGTGAAACAAATTGAATGAAATTTGACAAAAGTGCATTTTAGAGAATTACTCTCCTTTCGGTAATCAAAGAAACCCAAAAGAAATTGTAGAAGGGTTATAACCACCCTCACCCCCTGACATTTTTCTCATAACTTTCTTAGGGGTGGTAATACGGTTCTCAATTTTTTTTAGCGAGAATACTGATTAATTATCTTCATTTTGTTACTCTTGTAAAAATTTCGTATTCCGCATAGTTCCAAAGGAAAAAAATGTTTTCTTAAATAATGCTAACATATTCCTAGTACAAGTTTAATAAAATTGTAATACAAAATTTTATATACACAATTTTATGTAAACTTTGAACTCTTCTCACGGGCAAACGGTTCGTTTTGGTATATAAATAAATTGGGTCCAATCGACTTATTTTGACCTCTACTACACGTGGTAGCTCTGTGTCCCAGCAATTTTGAGACACCCTGTATATATATAAGTATATATTATATCTACATGTCGAATTTATAACCTCTGTTTTTTTAAAGTCGGTTAAAAATCAGTGAATAATTTCTATTTAAGGAACACACACACTTTCCGAGCTAAATTGGTCCCGGTAAGTGTGACTGATCCCTTACAAAAGCATAGAGGTTCGTTACGTCCATTTGTTAAATTTTTTGTCACAACTTGTACAAAGATATTTTTACGTAAAGTTTTTTTTTCCGAAGACAAACACATTTGGGTGTACATTATCACATAAACGGCGTAACCACCTTTCGTTTCTAAGAAAGATTGAAAGAGATAAATATAAAGTGTCACGGAAAAAACTCGTGAAAAATAGTAAACGTATGTCGGCCAATGAAAACCCCTTGTTTTTATCGGTTTATGAAAATACATCGCACGTCTGTATTTTCCTTACATTTCAGTTGGCAAGAAAATTCATTTGGAAATAAAAGCCATCGCTGAACATTTTTACTTCCCACCTCTACTATGGTAGGGAAGTAATGGATTCAGTCCGAAAACAATATTTCGAGATTTTAACAGATTTTCACGTTTTGAGACCCTAGCAATCGTTTAAGATCATTTTCTGACTGATGTCTGTATGTGTGTGTGTGTGTATGTGTGTATGTGTGTATGTGTGTATGTGTGTGTGTGTGTATGTGGTCAAGTTTTCGCCTTCGATATCTTAAGAACGGAACAACATACGGGCATGCCGATTGTTCTATTGTGTTTATCAGCCCTTAACTTAGATCTGATTAGATTTTGAGTCAAATCGGTTCAGTGGATCCTGAGATATTCAAAAAAACGTCCTCAATGTCACGTATTAACATAGGTAAAAAAAAATATAAATGAATTCTAGATGTTATAATATGAAAAAAATGTAAATATTTTTTTTCTCTAAAATGTATAGTTTTCGAGAAAAAAAATATTTTACTAAAAAAAATAAAAATTGTACGTAAATCAAGGTAACCATGATTTTTGCTATATTAAGCTAGCCATCAATAGATCACCAAACAAAAAAGAGGGCCATGCTTTTTTCAAAGAATAAAAATTAAATTGTGTTTTAAAGACCACCAACAGCTAAGGTTATTTGGGCCTAGTCAAAGAATAAAAAAAAAGAGTGTTTATTTTTTGCAAATATTTACTAGGTGGGAAGTATAGGACTGGTCATCAGTCGAATTTTTTTATTTCAAATATAAACCAGCCATTAGGTACCAGTGACTTCGCGAGTATTCTCTACCGGAAGTTACTCTTATCCTTAAGTTACCCTTAATCAGCGATTGGAAATCACATTATTAATTTTTGGATCGCACACGAATATTTGTGTTCTTCTGCTGCAAAGTAGAATATTTTAAATACAAATTTGGGTAGGAGCTATCATGTCCACCTTATTAATAGAAAACGATCTAAATATGGCGCATTTCATCATTTATACCAAGAATTAAAATTTTACCCAAACCGGTTTTTTGAATATTTACGTATGGAACCTAACACTTTTAAATACGTCTTAGAAAAAACTCAAAACAAATTAAATAAAAACTGGCAAAATTTCACTTATTAAACTAGTCACATCCATTGCGAAACTTGTAACGGCCTTTTGACAGTTGTCACACGTTGATTGTAGTAGTCAGCGCGCTGAAAGAATGGTGAGATACATTCTTGAATCTAGCAGCTCTTGTAACAGCGCTTATACCTGCTACACTCACTGCTTCGTTGTGTACGCTCGCATAATATATAACAATGCATTAATTTAAGCAAGCCCTGCTATGATCTACGCTACCATCTAGAATCCCAGCTCCATACTGCACGTACCTTAGGGAGTTTTCACTTCAAAAAGTACATAAAAGCTTTCAATATTTGTAAAAAAACTCCTGACATAATAATTATTATTTATTTTATACGAACGGTTTATGATCTGCCGTTAAAACCGTGATAAACGAATTTAATTTTGGCATCGGTATTTTTATTTAGAATCATCTCATAAAATCTTTAACATAAGTATGTCATAAACATTAATGGTATAGCAGATAGCTTTATACGATGTTATATAATACGTCATATAAATATATAAATTTTGTAATTAAGGAAAAAAGCTTCTAGTGAAAGAAAGCTCTTGTCATTTAATTATTTTTGCGGATTTTTTCTCTTGACCTTTCAACCATACGTTTTACGTGTTTATACGCTTGTCTTATGTATCACACATCCGTACTTCAAGTCAATGAGAAAATATTTACATAGCCTGCGACATATGCTTGAAAATTTAAATTGTGAAGTAAATTATACCATCGACTTATATACTACTGGGCTTGAGAATGGCCGAGCGTGTAGCAGTACTGTTGTTTACATGGCGTTGCTATGGTTCCTCTATTACAAGTCCGCAGTTCCCGGGTTCTAACCCGAGAGCTGGTAAAGTGTGAATTGGATTTCCAATTTATTATTAAACAAGCCGTGAGGTGGGTCGTTTATTAGGACTAAAGTACGACCCTTGAGGTCCACACGACGAACTTCCCAGTTTGATAAATATTTAATAATAGAAATTAAATTAGGTATTACACAGAAAAGTAATCATTTTAATTATTAAAACATAAGTATGATTTATTTTTAACAATAATTAAAAAAAAAACGGCTGAACTGATTTTTATAAAATTTATGTCGGATCAAAATGACGTTAACACGCCTCGATTGACACTCTTACGAAGTCGATATAATTTTTTATTCGCGAGGTATTGTGTAAAATCTACTTTTTTGGAGTCTATTTGGTTAAGAAAAAAGAACGGCTGAACCGATTTTGAAAAAATTTCTTTCAGATCATATTTACGTTAATACGCATCGATTGGCCATATAGGAGCTAAAATTAAAGCGTTCTTTATAATAAAAAAATTCGACTGATGACCTGTCCTAGATACTTCCCACCTAGTAAATATTTGCAAAAAATAAACACTCTTTATTTTTATTCTTTGACTAGGCCCAAATAACCTTAGCTGTTGGTGGTCTTTAAAACATAATTTAATTTTTATTCTTTGAAAAAAGCATGGCCCTCTTTTTTGTTTGGTGATCTACTGATGGCTAGCTTAATATAGCAAAAATCATGGTTACCTTGATTTACGTACAATTTTTATTTTTTTTAGTAAAATATTTTTTTTCTCGAAAACTAGACATTTTAGAAAAAAAAATATTTACATTTTTTTCATATTATAACATCTAGAATTCATTTATATTTTTTTTTACCTATATTAATACGTGGCATTGAGAACGTTTTTTTGAATATCTCAGGATCCACTGAACCGATTTGACTCAAAATCTAATCAGATCTAAGTTAAAGGCTGATAAACACAATAGAACAATCGGCATGCCCGTATGTTGTTCCGTTCTTAAGATATCGAAGGCGAAAAATTGACAACACACACACATACACACACACACACACACACACATACAGACAGAAAATGATCTTAAACGATTGCTAGGGTCTCAAACCGTGAAATCTGTTAAAATCTCGAAATATTTTTTTCGGACTAAATCCAATACTTCCCTACCATAGTAGAGGTGGGAAGTAAAAATATTCGCTTAGCGCGATAAATCAACACTTCTCGTATTTTTTTTATTCAATGGTATGTGTGTTGAAGTTAGGGCTGGGTCGCTTTTTGACGTGAATAACGTCCAATGTCTCATACTGGGGTGGCATTTTAGAAATGTTAGATGTAACGAAAATAGTCGGAAGTCGTTGACATGGGAAACAAAACACGCATGTAATATGTATGTCAGACGGGAAAATGAAAACAAGAAATCCTTTACAAAATCAATCATATCAATTTTATTAAGCGCTTTCGGATTATAAACAATCGATCTTCAGAATAATTGCAGTTTTATAAATTCTAGATACACTAATTAAAGTAACATCGTGTGTGTGCACAGCTAGCCAATGCCGCAGTGGTGGGGAGAACAGCAGCGAAGGAGAACATTTCGTTGCATTATTTCGTTGCATATTTCCCCTCACGCGGCTGTTCACAGCCCGACATAATATAAGATGTTTGACATCAAAAACATCTTGTACACAAGAATTGTCCCATTCTGTACGTTTAACAAACTACGTAATTAGAAAATTGGTAAAATGATTTTTTCCAATATCTTTGGAATCAATTATATAATTGGCTGCTTTCCAACGAAAAATTTTCAATTGCAATTCAGCCGTATAAATCTATTAATTTATCAAAAAATAAAACCCTCCTTCGACAGTCGGGTAAAACTATAACCCAGCCCTAGTTGTACACGAGTTGTAGCGAGTGAATAGATTCTTGATACGGCGTGCAGTCAGGTTACACATTCATTAGCCTGATTCGACAACCATTCATTACACATTTTATTGGTAACCAGTTTTAGAGACGCAACACACGACCGCCGCCCATCGCCGCTGTGTGTTAAGTGACAATGTTATACACTAGACGTGGTCGTTATTTCACGTCACTAGTTACAATAACTAGCTACGCGGTATGTAACCGAATCACTAGTTTCGAGTTACATTACAAGTAGTGATTTTTGCAAATGCGTTACTAAGCGAGAGCGGGTGACAGTGACACGAATAAATCCGAAGTAACCCGAACACGCACATGCCGTGATTTAAGTGTATAGCTGCAAACACTTAGATAGTGATTTAATGTATGTTAGTTTCGTCTCGTTTCGTGTGTAACTGTATAGTTGGTAACAGGTGGAGGTATTTATGCAAGCAATCACAGTAGCTGAATAAAAATAACTAGTTACAAAAATCACTAGTTTTGAAACAGGTGACGCCGACCAAGTCACTGGTTTCGTTACGTTTCTTGAAAATAACGTAACGACCCACGTCTACTGTTAATATTGTCGTTTGTGTTTTGAGGTGTGGTAATCGATATACATAATAATGTAGCGTCTCCTTTGCACACATAAATAAAGCAAGAGTGCATGACGTTGTCCAGTGAACTCTATAATAGACGTGGGTCGTTACGTTATTTTCAAGAAACGTAACGAAACCAGTGACTTGGTCGGCGTCACCTGTTTCAAAACTAGTGATTTTTGTAACTAGTTATTTTTATTCAGCTACTGTGATTGCTTGCATAAATACCTCCACCTGTTACCAACTATACAGTTACACACGAAACGAGACGAAACTAAAATACATTAAATCACTATCTATAAGTGTTTGTAGCTATACACTGTGCGTTTTCGGGTTACTTCGGATTTATTCGTGTCACTGTCACCCGCTCTCGCTTAGTAACGCATTTGCAAAAATCACTACTTGTAATGTAAATCGAAACTAGTGATTCGGTTACATACCGCGTAGCTAGTTATTGTAACTAGTGACGTGAAATAACGACCACGTCTACTCTATAATATAATAGCTGGAACGGACTCGCGACCAACTGTGATACATGCGCAGTGCAAGTGAGATAGTTATTGTTTAGGTATACACCTTCTTGTTGCTCTCATTAGTTCTTATGGATGTTTCATTCATAAGATAAGATGAAATGATTTTTAACCGACTTCAAAAAAAGGAGGTGGTTCTCAATTCGGTTCTATTTTTTTTTAAGTTTGTTACCTAAGAACTCCGTCATTTATAAACCGATTTGGAATTTTTTACTTCCCACCTCTACTATGGTAGGGAAGTAATGGATTTAGTCCGAAAAAAATATTTCGAGATTTTAACAGATCTTCACGTTTTGAGACCCTAGCAATCGTTTAAGATCATTTTCTGACTGATGTCTGTATGTGTGTGTGTATGTGGTCAATTTTTCGCTTTCGATATCGTAAAAACGGAACAACAAACGGCCATGCCGATTGTTTTGTTGTGTTTATCAGCCTTTAACTTAGATCTGATTAGATTTTGAGTCAAATCGGTTCAGCGGATCCTAAGATATTAAAAAAAACGTTCTCAGTGTCACGTATTAACATAGGTAAAAAAAATATTAATGAATTCTAGATGTTATAATATGAAAAAATGTAAATATTTTTTTTCTCTAGAATGCACAAGTTTTCGAGAAAAAAAATATTTTACAAAAAAAAAATAAAAATTGTACGTAAATCAAGGTAACCATGATTTTTGCTATATTAAGCTAGCCATCAGTAGATCACCAAACAAAAAATTCGACTGATGACCAGTCCTATACTTCCCACCTAGTAAATATTTGCAAAAAATAAACACTTTTTTTTTTTATTCTTTGACTAGGCCCAAATAACCTTAGCTGTTGGTGGTCTTTAAAACACAATTTAATTTTTATTCTTTGAAAAAAGCATGGCCCTCTTTTTTGTTTGGTGATCTACTGATGGTTAGCTTAATATAGCAAAAATCATGATTACCTTGATTTACGTACAATTTTCTTTTTTTAGTAAAATATTTTTTTTCTCGAAAACTATACATTTTAGAGAAAAAAAATATTTACATTTTTTTCATATTATAACATCTAGAATTCATTTATATTTTTTTTTACCTATGTTAATACGTGACATTGAGAACGTTTTTTTGAATATCTCAGGATCCACTGAACCGATTTGACTCAAAATCTAATCAGATCTAAGTTAAAGGCTGATAAACACAATAGAATAATCGGCATGTCCGTATATGTTGTTCCGTTTTTACGATATCAAAGGCGAAAAATTGACCACATACACACACATACAGATATGTCAGAAAATGATCTTAAACGATTGCTAGGGTCTCAAAACGTGAAATCTGTTAAAATCTCGAAATATTTTTTTCGAACTAAATCCATTACTTCCCTACCATAGTAGAGGTGGGAAGTAAAAATATTAATGAATTCTAGATGTTATAATATGAAAAAATGTAAATATTTTTTTCTCTAAAATGTACAGTTTTCGAGAAAAAAAATATTTTATAAAAAAAAATAAAAATTGTACGTAAATCAAGGTAGCCATGATTTTTGATATATTAAGCTAGCCATCAGAATAAAAAAAGAGTGTTTATTTTTTGCAAATATTTACTAGGTGGGAAGTATAGGACTGGTCATCAGTCGAATTTTTACATTTGATCTTATAGCAAATAGTCTACTACAAAATTGTAAATGTTCTCAATGTTATTTTCCCTATATTCGGGAGTACCGTTGGCACACTGTGTATTATTAAATAGAAACTTAGTGGTCAGTGTTTGTTATTAGAAATGTTTAGCATAATTAATGGTGTTTAATTACACTAGGTAATTGCACGTCATCATCCGACCCAATGCACATATTCCGCCATTGCTTAGTGACCACAATCCAGGAGACCGTCAACAGCATGCGGTTTCTGGATTATCTAACTGATGTTATGTAATATTTATCGGTGGCCGTAAAGCCAAAGCACTCATGTAGAATTTTTGATAATTTTTTTCAACGTCTTCAGATATTTATTAGCACAAACGTTGGACACTTTTTTGACTTGCGGGAAACTTTGTTAATTTGCAAATGTTCCGCGGGCCAATCAGAATAAAGTATACAGGGTGTCCCAAAATTGCTGGGACACAGAGCTACCACGTGTAGTAGAGGTCAAAATAAGTCGATTGAACCCAATTTATTTATATACCAAAATGTACCGTTTGCCCGTGAGAAGAGTTCAAAGTTTACATAACAAAACATTTTTTTCCTTCGGAACTAATATTTATTACTTATGGTTAATTTTCGATCCATGCCTTTTCGAAATATGTTAGTCGTATAATTTTTAAAGACACTGTATACAAAAAAATGAATTAGGTATAGGTAGTCAGTATGTTCGGAATAGGAAACATTCCATAAAAGAGAATGGAAGTAATCATGGAAGATACTTATTATTTTAATGTTTTTTCAACATACTGGTAATTTGTTTTTTATTAGTCTCTGTAGAGATTAAAAGCGATTATATAATCCCAAGTTTTATTCGACAATTTACTGCCTGTTATTTGCGAAACACAGTTAAATAATATTATGGAGATATTAAAATTTGCTAAAATAAAATAGAAATTACGATAAATAAATTATTATCCAAGTGTGTGTTCCAAATTTTGATGGTTTCCAGGGTTGTAGGCCTTGGTTCGATAGTACGTTTGTAGACGAAATGTCAGATAGAAATACCATCCAAGCCCGGAAACCATCAAGAATGAAATGTTAGTAAAAAAAGCTTTTATTGAAATATACTAAAAATGAAAAAAAGAGTGTTTATTTTTTTCAAATATCTACTAGGTGGGAAGTACTTATAGGACTGGTCATCAGTCGATTTTTTTAATATTGAATGAAGTTATAATTTACCGTGTAATAAACTAATTGTTATTATTAATTATTATTAGGTGTACACATGTTAAAAAATGTTGAATACTGCTGGTCTAGACAGTTGAACGTTTGATCCTGTGTTTTATTGCGATTTTGACGACCATTTATCACCGATCTCCAGTGGCGTGGTGTTGCGTTGGGGGCGGCACACACGCAAATAAAATTACGAGCCTTGTGAGATTACCTTCGACAGACAGAGAGACAGACAGACATGGCATGTTGTCTGGTGTGTGTCCTCTCTTCGGGGAAAAGTTTAACGCAACAAGTTCATGACTGAAATCTAGGAGTTTATCGTTAGGTGGTGAGACACATTATACAGGGTTCTTCGAAACTCGGGACGTTTTTCGATAATAAATAAATTTATAAAATAACTGTTACAATATATTGTATCTCTAGTTGCGTAATGACGTATATTACTGACGAGTAATGACATGTGCATCCAATTATAAGACTTGCGGTGAAGAAGTGACTAAATTGTTGTTTTTAAACGGTTTTATTTAGTTTAACTTCGTATATTTATTTATTAACTTCCCATTGGAAGTTATTGTAATGGATCCGAAAATCGAAATCAAAATTTATAACAAATTTTTGTTTCAAGGTCACTACACTATTTTTACACTATTTTTAGAAAGATGTCTGTGTGTGTATGTGTGTGTGTGTGTACGTACGTACGTATGTGTCCATTTCTTTCTAAGACGAAATCTCGAGAATGAAAAATGATATCGATTACGTTAGGGTGCCAATCGACCCGTATTAACGTAAATATGATCTGAAAGAAATTTTTTCAAAATCGGTTCAGCCGTTCTTTTTTCTTAACCAAATACACTCCAAAAAAGTAGATTTTACACAATATCTCGCGAATAAAAAATTATATCGACTTCGTAAGGATGTCAATCGAGGCGTGTTAACGTCATTTTGATCCGACATAAATTTTATAAAAATCGGTTCAGCCGTTTTTTTTTTTTTGTAATTCTTGTTAAAAATAAATAATAATTATGTTTTAATGATTAAAATGATTAGTTTTCTGTGTAATATCTAATTTAATTATTATTATTAAATATATTAAATATTTATCAAACTGGGAAGTTCGTCGTGTGGACCTCAAAGGTCGCACTTTAGTCTTAATAAACGACCCACCTCACGGCTTGTTTTTTTAATTATTGTTTCAAATCAATAATAATTGTATATACATTGTGGTTTGCTAGTAAAACGCTTTTATTTTCGATAGTCTTGTATAAATGTACTAAAAAGAAACAAATAATATTTAATTTAGGTTCATAAGTACAAAAGCGTGGGTCGTAAACTCTATGATAATTTATTACAGTCACGATCCACGCTTTTATACTTATGAACCTAAATTAAATATTATTTGTTTCTTTTTAGTACATTTATGCAAGACTCTATTGAAAATAAAAGCGTTTTACTTAAAAAGTTTTTTTATTGTAAAGGTAATTTGTTATAAAGTTAATTGGCAGCCCTGTTGAAATATCAAACAGTATATAGGAAATCACACTAATAAATTAATTAATCCAGTGTCTACTAAAAACGCGGTGATAATCAAAATTTGGCCAATTTTGATTAGGAAATTAAATGATGAACAGCGACCAAGGGTCAGATATCGGATCATCCCCCAATCTATTAACCAGGATTGCCAAATCAGTAAAATTTCTAGTAAATCGAGACCTCGTTCTGCGGGTGAATTTTTGATCTAGTATGATATTTGAATAGCCGAATGTGTAGCAGTGCTGTTGTTTGCATGGCGTTGCTATATGGTTCCCGGGTTCTAGCCCGACAGCTAGTAAAAGTGTCAATTGGATTTTCAATTTACTATTAAAAAAAATAATAAAGAATTGAAATTATGAATTGATGGTAGGTCCACCTTAGCTGTTGGTGGTCTTTAAAACACAATTTAACATTTTTTTAATTTATAACTTTGCTAATAATTTAATGCATATATCTGTAGTCAGTGGCCAATGAATATAACGAGTAATAATATAATGTTGTACAAAAAATTCACAGATTTCGCAATCCTTGCAACCATCGAGGACATTGGAAATGATAACAGCATATATGAAACATAATTAACTGTTTATTATACACACAATATTTATCAATGCACTGTTTAGTTTTGTCAGGAATAACCCTATTATTCTTCTGTTATATACGCGTTCACTTTTGCTTGATTATAACACCGCAGATCGTCGCAAATACCTCTCAATTAACTAGACATGATATAAAACACATTTCGAAAAAATTGCACTTGTTCAATTTTGCATGATTGCTCCTCACTTGATCGCGACACCGTTGTCTTTTGGCCTTGAACGAAAACTCGTAACTCTGCCCCCATATACGAACATAAACATTTCCAATGTTAAAATTACGCCATCATAAATATTGTGAACCCTATATCGGCCTTATAAATACAAACATGACGTTTCATGCTGTCAAATTGGGGTAGGTACACTGTTTATTATGTTATATACGTCAAACGTCATAAATTATGTTTTATTACACGTTACGTTAATAATTTACAATGATTCATTTTGCTGTGGTTGTGGCCAGGTCCGAACTGTATCAGCTGAATCACTCGAAGCGATCGCCATTTTCTTAGCAGGCACAGCTGCCAGGTCTGTCTCAAACTGTCGTCTCAGTCGTGTAGTTATAGCATGCGGTTTATCAAATTTCAAGGTTTTAGAAACATCGATGTGCCTAACGCCTAGTGAATCTGCTAGTGCGGTTCTATTGGTTCTTTTGGCGCGTTATGGAAAAATGATAAGAGGGAATTTTTACGATGCGCGCGCATCGCGTCATGAAAATTTAACACCATGAAGTCAGTCGGAAGTTCATGATTTAATACCCTATTATCACCAGTCACAATGTGACAAGAGCGTTTTCAGTTTTGAATAACATTAATAAAAAATATTGCTATACAAACGCTCGTTTATGCCGCTTTCGTTAAATATGAGTTCGTACTCCAACGCCGCTTCATACGCAATAGGTCCCGCATTCGCATCTCAACACAAACATGCTCTTTTTTAATAAATAATTAGACATAAATATAATAAATAATGTAAATAATAGTTTTATACGGCTGAAAATCTATTGATTCTGAAGCATATAAGGAGAATATTAATTTAGCAATCATGTCACGGTTGAGTATTGTAAGCTCATTCCGCCGCGAAAGTGGAAAGGTTCAGGTTAGAATCCTGACTGTGACCACTGGTTGGTAAAATGATTTTTTCCAATATGTTTCGAAACAATTATATAATTGGCTGCTCTCCAACGAAAAAAATTTTTTTATAATAAATAAATATAGGTATTTAATAAATTAATAATTTATTAAATTAAATTAATTTATTTAATATCTTTATTTTATTATTTTATCGTCTTTTTTTCAAACGTTTAGTACTGGCACGCGGGGTAAAATTTTTGGAGTTATTTTTCTTTTGTTACGCCAAAGAAGTCTTTCTGACGTGCGTACATAAGTACACACACACACTCTTTTTATTATTTTTTTTCTTAAGGCCATCAAATGTTATGTTTATTATGGCCCAATCCATATTTCCAATTGATTATTTTTTAATAATTGAAAAAGCTGTTTGCTTCTAAACGCTTAAAAATTCTGAACTAAAAGAAATAGCGATCTAAGTTTATGCCCATTGGATTCAGCGTATTTTTTCTATAAGGGTCTATCAACTACAGGGATATTTGAAAGATTTTTATTTTTTCAAAATTCGTAATTTTTTTAAGTTTTTCTTGTTTTTGCGAATTTGCAACTTTTTTTATGATACTTATAGAAAAAATCACGCTGAATCCATTGCGACCATCCGAAGCCCTGTATCTCTTGCCTCCTGCCGACATAATTGTGAATTCAGGTGTGCAAGCTTTCACGACCCGCATTGTTCCAAGTCTTCATGGTTTCCGGGCTTGTAGGCCGTGGTCCGGTGGTATTTCTACCTGACGTTTCGTCTACAACTGCAGTACCAATGACCAATCGTACAAGGACGGATACGACCGAGTAGAGAACTCACCCCCACCACTACACACTGCTCAGTTGACCAATTACAGAGAGACGGACTACGACCGAACAGAGAACACACTGGTACTAGGCATAAAAGAACGGAGGACACCAGTCACTGACACACTGACCTGTGAGCCGCCAAGGAGGACACTTCAACCGCTGCCACATCGCCTTTAGAATGTCTACCGCAGTTGTAGACGAAACGTCAGGTAGAAATACCACCGGACCACGGCCTACAAGCCCGGAAACCATGAAGACTTGGAATAATTGTGTATTATTAGAATACATTAAGATATATTTTATATAAACTAAAATTTGTTGATTGATAAAAAAATGTTTAGTTTCCCGGTTCTAGTTTGAGAACTGATGGAATTTTAAGTAGATTTTCAATTTGTTATTAAATCTCGGCTGTCTGGAACCTTTTAAAAAATGACTTTGTTATCAAATTTCGCCGGCGGAGTTTTGTAGCTGACCGGTGTGTTTAATTAATTATTATTAATACAAAAGTTACAGAGCTTTTGATTCGCGCCAGAAGCTTTTCTATGACGCAAGCAATATATTACGTATTATGTGTAGAGAAAAGAAAGGAAATGCCTTAATTTGACATTTGTAGGGATTCTTCATTCGTTGAAATATAGACGAAGAAATCACATCTTTCGTAAACATCTGACGTAAGATCCGTTCTGGTGATTGATTTAGGTGATAGACTGGTATGTATTTAATGAAAACTAAACTATAGTAGAACTTCGATTAGCCGTGCGCACCTTTAATCGGTCGCTTCATACATGCTCATAAGGTCATGTCCGTATCAGAACTTGGATATTTTATTTATTGTAAATTATAGACGCGTCGACAACTTAGGTCATTAGCGTCTTGATTACATTAAATAACAACTCACTTAAAACTAAATTATACATCACAAAACATCCATGGCCGGAGGCGGGATTAGAACCCACGACAGTCTGATCCAGAGGCCGTGACGCTAACCACTGGACCACACTGTCCTGTTTAGAAAATCTAATTTTACAATGACCTTAGGTTGTGGTTGTGGAGGTGTCATATTTCAGTTATATGCATCATTTATTCGCCGATCAGGATGGATTTACAATTCTACAATTCTTTTCTTATGGAGAATTATGTATGCAGGTCATAATCTACGGTCACTGTGAAATCAGATTTTCTGACAGTGCTTTCTGCAACCCAGCAGTTATTAAAAAATAATAACTTGAATATATAAAGTGGTACTAGACTCAAATAACCCTGGCTGTTGGTGACCTAAACAAAAAAAAAGGATGTGGGACCCCCGACAGATGTGAAACATCAAAGAAAACGTTATTGAACTCAGTGGTATTCTCTATGTAGTAGTATATATTTTTTCAAAAGCAGCAACTAACTGTTATGCTGACGTAATCCTATATACTGCACTGTAGCACACGCGGTTGCGGCGTTTGAGCACGCCTGAGCCAGAAACGCAACTAAATACACAGCGAAGTATCTATATTACATACCTACACGTGTATACATATACTTTTGCTTTACAGTACGTTCGTATGCATACTCTCTCTCTCTTCCCGTGCCCGAGCGCACGGAAGCCGAGAGAGAGAGAGAGTGCCGCAGTGGTGTGGAGAACAGCAGCGAAGGAGCGGACCATAAATTTCGTTTCCCGACATAAGATGTTTCACATCAAAAAACTTCTATTTATCTGTTTTTTTACAGTTATCTGCAGTGTTTTGCTAAGTCCCGCCCAGCACGGATAAAAGATGTTCTATTGTACATACTGCGTCATTGAAGACAATAGAAATCACCGACCTCTATAATAGATGGATAGTGAATGAACTCCCTATACTCGTGCCTTTTAGAAGCTTTTGTTTTGCGGCCATCACCAGGGCAAACTAGACAATCCAGTGATCGCCAAACCGTCGGTAGCTCACGTAAAAATTAAGAGGGCTTGAGAATATCTAATTTATTGTAGATTATAGACGCGTCGACATCTAAGGTCATTAGCGTCTTTCAACTACACTAAATAACAACTAACTTAAAACTAAATAACATCACAAAACATCCATGAGCGCAGGTGGGATTCGAACCCACGGCAGTCCAGTCTAGAGGTTGCGGCGCCAAGCACGCTACCATCTAGGCTATACTGCTCTCGGCTTGAGAATAGCCGAGCGTTTAGCAGTGCTGTTGTTTACATGGCATTACTATGGTTCCTCTATTACAAGTCCCCAGTTCCCAGGTTCTAGCCCGAGAGCTGGTAAATGTGTCATTTGGATATTCAATTTATTATTAAAAAAAATAATGAATTGAAAATATGAATTGGTGCTAGGCCCAAATAACCTTAGCTGTTGGTGGTCTTTAAAACACAAAAAAAATTAAGAATCTGTACATTTTATAATCCTAGACAACACGCAAAATAATAAAAATAATCTTTTGAATAAGCTAGGAATCCCCAGATAATTTAAATTTCAAAAGTAATTCCCATATTTATTGAGTTTGTTGACTACTACAATAGACTTGATATCATGAAACAACTAACAGAAGCTGTATAAGGCGGTGACTGAGACAATTTAATTTTATCAACTTAAATTTAATTTTATTTATTGTAGATTATAGACGCGTCGACAACTTAGGTCATTAGCGTCTTAGTTACATTAAATAACAAGCCGTGAGGTGGGTCGTTTATTAGGACTAAAGTGCGACCCTTGAGGTCCACACGACGAACTTCCCAGTTTGATAAATATTTAATAATAATAATTAAATTAGATATTACACACAAAAGTAATCATTTTAATCATTAAAACATAATTATAATTTATTTTTAACAATAATTTAAAAAAAACGGCTGAACCGATTTTTGTAAAATTATGTCGGATCAAAATGACGTTAACACGCCTCGATTGACACCCTTACGAAGTCGATATAATTTTTTATTCGCGAGATATTGTGTAAAATCTACTTTTTTGGAGTCTATTTGGTTAAGAAAAAAGAACGGCTGAACCGATTTTGAAAAAATTTCTTTCAGATCATATTTATGTTAATACGCGCCGATTGGCACCCTAACGTAGTCGATATCATTTTTCATTCTCGAGATTTTGTCTTAGAAAGAAATGGACACATACACACACACATACACACACACAGACATATTTCTAAAAATAGTGTAGTGACCTTGAAACATAAAAATTTGTTATACATTTTGATTTCGATTTTCGGACCCATTACAATAACTTCTAGTGGGAAGTTAATAACAACTTCCTTAAAATTAAATTACATCACAAAACATCCATGAGCGGAGGTGGGATTCGAACCCACGACAATGTGATTCAAAGTCCACTACGCTAACCGTTACACCACACTGTCCTCTTTATCAACTTAAATTTAAGCGTTGTATTATATTATATGATGTAGACAGAGAATATTATTATGTTTCAATCGATTTTATTTCTGATTTTTTTATTTTTGTTTACCATGTAGTTATTGCCGACGTCATGGAGTATTCTACACTTCTTTTAAGTTTGCCCTGATGCACAAGAAGGTGAAAATGCCTTCTAATCGGAACACGGCTGCCTAACCACTATCCACTATCTGTTCATATCAGTGACAGAAACCCACTTGGCTGCCTGAATCGTCGTCAATCACATGTAGAACACAATTTTTCAATTTTCCTTGTATTTATGGTAGACTTGTAACGAATTTTAGGCAACGATTCGGTATCTTGCGTCTATTCGGCAACGTTTATTTATTTATTTATCAATCAAATTATTTATTAATCAAACAAGCCGTAAGGTGGGTCGTTTATTAGGACTAAAGTGCGACCCTTGAGGTCCACACGACGAACTTCCCAGTAATAATAATAATTAAATTAGATATTACACAGAAAAGTAATCATTTTAATCATTAAAACATAATTATTATTTATTTTTAACAATAATTTAAAAAAAAACGGCTGAACCGATTTTTGTAAAATTATGTCGGATCAAAATGACGTTAACACACCTCGATTGACACCCTACGAAGTCGATATAATTTTTTATTCGCGAGATATTGTGTAAAATCTACTTTTTTGGATTTTTGGAGTCTATTTGGTTAAGAAAAAAGAACGGCTGAACCGTTTTTGAAAAAATTTCTTTCAGATCATATTTACGTTAATACGCGTCGATTGGCACCCTTACGTAGTTGATATCATTTTTCATTCTCGAAATTTCGTCTTAGAAAGAAATGGACACATATACGTCCATACGTACACACACACACACACAGACATCTTTCTAAAAATAGTGTAGTGAGCTTGAAACATAAAAATTTGTTATACATTTTGATTTCGATTTTCGGACCCATTACAATAACTTCCAATGGGAAGTTAATAAATAGGTGGAGGAATTCTGCTCGCAAGTATATAGAGGAACTATAACTTAATTCCAACTTGAAGAAATTGGAAATAATTTGGGATATACCATTTTATCTGCAGGGCAGCTGCTTTAGGAATATTGTTGCATTGTAATTTGGACTTTGTTAACTTCCCATTGGAAGTTATTGTAATGGGTCCGAAAATCGAAATCAAAAAGGAAAAAAAATTTTTATGTTTCAAGGTCACTACTCTATTTTTACACTACTTTTAGAAAGATGTCTGTGTGTGTGTGTGTGTGTGTACGTATGTATGTGTCCATTTCTTTCTAAGACGAAATCTCGAGAATGAAAAATGATATCAACTACGTAAGGGTGCCAATCGACGCGTATTAACGTAAATATGATCTGAAAGAAATTTTTTCAAAATCGGTTGAGCCGTTCTTTTTTCTTAAACAAATAGACTCCAAAAAAGTAGATTTTACACAATATATCGCGAATAAAAAATTATATTGACTTCGTAAGGGTGTCAATCGAGGCGTGTTAACGTCATTTTGATCCGACATAAATTTTATAAAAATCGGTTCAGCCGTTTTTTTTTTTTTTTTTTAATTATTGTTAAAAATAAATAATAATTATGTTTTAATGATTACTTTTCGGTGTAATATCTAATTTAATTATTATTATTAAATATTTATCAAACTGGGAAGTTCGTCGTGTGGACCTCAAGGGTCGCACTTTAGTCCTAACAAACGACCCATCTCACGGCTTGTTTTATTTCCGATCGATCCGTCACGAACGATTAGATTCGTTATTAATTCGCAAAGCTTTTCTTAAGCTAGGGAATGCAATCTCGAGCCGAAATTGGCAATTCGAGATCTCGCGAGATAAGTTTGGGTTCGAGATTCTCAATTCGAGATCTCGCGAGATTGTCTGGCGAGATCTCGATAAATCTCGACAATATCGAGATTTCGCCTACTTTTAAAAAGTACGTATTATTTTGTATCTAAAATACTTAAAAATGAAAACTACTTACTTCGGACAGTGTGACTGTGTCACTGTGTACGTGTGTGATTTATTGAGTAGTGCACTGTGCAGATGATTATTATTCATTACTTTCCAATAAACGTTGATTTTTTTGTTTCAAGATTCAGTTAATGTTTTGTTTTATTTTCAAAATATAACAGCAATACCCCAACTCACACAGCACACTATATGTCAATTTATTATTTTGGAAATAACTTCTTAGGAGTTTGGAAGCATAGGGTAAGTTACTATTAGTAACGTTCACGAACATTTGGTTTGAATTGTTCTTAAACATATTCAGTATTCACTTAACTTTGTAATTTCTTAGCCATCTAATGCTTGTTATAAGTTAAATAACTGTCAATTTCACTCAAGAAAACAATATATGCAGAGAAACAACCAGAATCAATTAGCGCGACTGTCAAAAACTATTACGTATAAGTTATAAGTTTTTTTTCAAGCGCGTTCGTTCTTGAAATCTCGTTCGAGATCTCGATCATATCGGGTCGAGATCTCGAACGAGATTTCAAAAACGAGAATGCATGCCCACGAGATTAAATCTCGAAAAATAGCTCGAGATCTCGCAAGATCGAGATTGCATTCCCTATCTTAAGCACTTTCTGCATGAATTTAACGTGCTTTGGCAATTTTGTTCCACTGTAAGTCGGGCTTTATTTCTTTTTAGATTGATCAATCTAGACTCTAGAGCGATTAATCTTGTATTTCACAGCTGTGTTTTCTAAAAGCGCCATCAAGAAAACGACTTAGGGTTTTTCTGCATATGTTTCTTTGTTTAGGTGCTCTGGGAATTTTGTTCTACTGTAAGTCCGACTTCGATCAATCAGGACTTGTAATGTCTTCACATATTTCTTTATTTAAATATTTTGTTGCGTTGTAAGTCCGGCTTTATTTTACTAGTCGGTCAATTAGGAGCGATTAGAATCGCTGGCATTTAAATATGTCGTAGATAAAAAGAATTATATATCGCTCGTTTTAACATACTATCACTACTCGTCAGTAATATAACTCATTACGACACTAGAAATACAATCTACTATAAAAATATGAGGTATGTTAAATCACTCTAACTAAATTACCGTCCTCAATTCTCAAGCGTTCATAATTTATTGTCTCTCTTTCTCTAAATGAATTTCAATACATGGCGTTGCTATGGTTCCTCTATTACAAGTCCCCAGTTCCCGGGTTCTAGCCCGAGAGCTGGTAAAAGTGTCAATTGGATTTTCAATTTATTATTAAAAAAAATAATTATGAATTAAAAATAGGAATTGGTGCTGGGCCCAAATAACCTTAGCTGTTGGTGGTCTTTAAAACACAATTTTTTAAATGAATTTCAACTGCGTTGCAGTTTATTTAGGGCTTAAAAAATGTCCCCGCCTGAATAAATATTTTTGTCAGTATTATTGATTTTTTACTTGGCATTAACGTATGAATATAAAAAACTAATAAAGATATGGATATATCCCCTTTAACATCCAATTTCAGTAGAAAAATTGCTAAAATTTGACATTTCATAAACTTTTTGAATAATAATAAAACACAAGGTTTTTTAAATTTTACACTATAACTTTATTTTATGACAATTGTTTCGTCAACACAGTGACTTCTTCAGAAAATATCTTATACTAAAATAAAATACAAAACGTACAAATAATATATAGGTTCTTATCAGGTAAGAAATAAAGTTAAAACTACTAGCAAATCTATAGACTAAGTAAAAGAAAAAGAAGAGAACAACCAACTAAAGTATACATTCAATAATTATAATTTATATTAAGGAGGGGTGAACTATTCAAGTCTAATTGATCGTTTAGGAGATATCCTAACTTTTTGTGTTTATTAATTTCTAATGATTCTAACAAGTTTAATTTCATGCTTTTATTTTCCATATGTAGAATTTTGAAGTCTTCTTGATATGTATGTCCTTCTTCTAGTAAATGATTGGCGTACGTGGAATCCTGTTTTTTCATTTTATAGCTCTTTATGTCATAAAGAGCTATAAAATGAAAAAACAGATTACTTAGTCTATAGATTTGCTAGTAGTTTTAACTTTATTTCTTACCTGATAAGAACCTATATATTATTTGTACGTTTTGTATTTTATTTTAGTATAAGATATTTTCTGAAGAAGTCACTGTGTTGACGAAACAATTGTCATAAAATAAAGTTATAGTGTAAAATTTAAAAAACCTTGTGTTTTATTATTATTCAAAATGTTTAATATTAATTTACATCAAGTAAGCACCCAATCTATAATATATTTCATAAACTTGTTATGAAATTTTGCCACAGGGAACTTTTGAAGTTAAATTACTTATAAAAACTACGCGGATTTCCAAACAAATTTAAGAAATAAACTTGAAGCCATTACTGTAAGCCCTTTCATCCGAAACAGTTGAAAGGGGGGCAACTACTAAATATGATTTCAACATTTCCACAACTGAACTTTTACTAAAATAAAAATAAAAGTTAAAAAACCAAAACCCGACTACGTAAAAGAAGAAAACAAGCATAACAAAACGTAAGACAGTATTTTTACTTCCCACCTCTACTATGGTAGGGAAGTAATGGATTCAGTCCGAAAACAATATTTCGAGATTTTAACAGATTTTCACGTTTTGAGACCCTAGCAATCGTTTAAGATCATTTTCTGACTGATGTCTGTATGTGTGTGTGTATGTGTGTATGTGTGTGTGTGTGTATGTGGTCAATTTTTCGCCTTCGATATCTTAAGAACGGAACAACATACGGGCATGCCGATTGTTCTATTGTGTTTATCAGCCTTTAACTTAGATCTGATTAGATTTTGAGTCAAATCGGTTCAGTGGATCCTGAGATATTCAAAAAAACGTCCTCAATGTCACGTATTAACATAGGTAAAAAAAAATATAAATGAATTCTAGATGTTATAATATGAAAAAAATGTAAATATTTTTTTTCTCTAAAATGTATAGTTTTCGAGAAAAAAAATATTTTACTAAAAAAAATAAAAATTGTACGTAAATCAAGGTAACCATGATTTTTGCTATATTAAGCTAGCCATCAATAGATCACCAAACAAAAAAGAGGGCCATGCTTTTTTCAAAGAATAAAAATTAAATTGTGTTTTAAAGACCACCAACAGCTAAGGTTATTTGGGCCTAGTCAAAGAATAAAAAAAAGAGTGTTTATTTTTTGCAAATATTTACTAGGTGGGAAGTATAGGACTGGTCATCAGTCGAATTTTTTTGTTATCAATAACTTTCTTACGGATTCTGTTTCTCTAAATATGATGAATAATCAATAAGGTTGACCACACCTGCTGTAGGTATCTATTGATGTAGTAACAGAACATTCTAGGAAACTAGAGTAACATAATTAGTTCAGAAGGTGTTCAGTTTCAATGAAAACCACAACCAATGCTAAATGACTTCGAACGCCGTCAAAATAATATCTTCGTCGGTAAGCTAAATCTCTACTAAAATTATAAATGCGAAAGTTTGTGTGTGTGTGTGTGTATGTTTGTTACCCACTTAGCTCCGTAACGGCTGAACGGATTTTCAAGAAATTTGGTATATATAGTTACTTTAGGCCCTGGAGTAGGACATACTTTTCATCCCGAAGAAATGTATAGTTCCTGTGGGATAGTCACAAAACGTAACTCTGAAATTTTCTTGCATTTTAACGTATAGGCGGAATCCTACTAATATTATAAACACCACCAGCCCGGCTAATAATAAATCTTAAATTCATAGCACCCGGGCGAAGCCTGACCGGGCCGCTAGTATATGTTTCTAAATTCAGTTCATTGTACTGCAGTAGAATAATATCGTTTAGAGAGGGCAGTATAGCCTAATAGTTAGCATGCTTGGTGCCACAATCTCTAGACTGGACTGCTGTGGATTCGAATCCCACCTGCGCTCATGGATGTTTTGTGATGTTATTTAGTTTTAAGTTAGTTGTTATTTAGTGTAGTTGAAAGACGCTAATGACCTTAGATGTCGACGCGTCTATAATCTACAATAAATAAATATCGTTTAGAGAAGATATAGTAGCGTCATTTCTGCGCACAAACGAGTCAACAGTCGATATAGAAGTTCACTTGTACCGACTGCTGACTAGGCTGGTTGTGAAAAACCGGTATGGTTCAGTTTTCTGGAACACGCTGTATACGTTTATTAGGGTTCTGTATCGGAAAGGAACCCTATTTTTGTGCCAACGATATCTGTCTGTCTGTCACAAGCCTCTAACTTCTAAACGAAATGAGATAGGGACTTGAAATTCACACATAATATGTATTACCGCGGCCCAAAGACAAAGAGAATAACAAAAGAATAAAAAGGTTTATTTAAGGAGGGCCCCCGTACATGCAAACGGTGGTCAAAAAATTTGTTTGAACCTATTCTTGTGGGGTATCGTTGAAAAGGGCCTTTTGAGTATAATGTGAATGTGTTTTTATTTTATCATTTAATTAATTGTAGATTATAGACGCGTCGACAACTCAGGTCATTAGCGAGCTTCAACACAACAAATAATCCATTTGTGTATTAGAATCCGCCAGCCGGCATACACAAACCGACTGGTACGAGCTTGGGTTCCTAATTCCCAAAGAACATTGGAATGCAACTTGCGATAGCAACCACATTCCAATGTCCCCCTGGGGGGGGGGTTTTATTTTATCAAAATTGTAAGTTTAACATAACATACATAGTAAAGTAGTTTCTAGCTTATAGCACGTAAATATAAAACAGTTAATCTGGCAAATAAAAAAAAAATTAAAAATTTTCTACAATAAAAAATAAAATCAAATTCTATAAAACATAAAGTTTTGAGTATTTCTGTGTACAAAATCAAATCAATAAAACAAATTTTTTTTTACACTTCAATAAAAACCAAATAAAATGTTAGTATGTTTTTTTTAAAAAAGTTTTTTGGACAATTTTACTGTCATGTTTGACGGCATTTGAGCTCTGAGGATGAGAATATAATTCTCGAAACGTCAGCTTAATAAATGCAATATTAACAGTATTTGCTTATTATTTTTGGATCCTTAAGCCATTTCAAAGCTGTCTTCTTTCATAGTAAAGAACCCTGTACTCTTTGCATGGCTTGACACGCACTTGGCCGTTTATTAATACTCATGTAAGAGCTGAAATATTATGAAGGAGTTATGAAATTCACAACTAAGTTTTCCTTTATTTTCTATTCAAAATATGAGAGCGAACTAAATTTGCACGTACTAGTTCAGGGTCACATTTTCATGAATATAAAGCTGTTAAGAAAATGAAAAAAGAAAATAGTTGAGATTTTTTCACGTAGACATTCTTCTTTTGTTGAATGCCAAGGCGTATAATTCATAGCTCTGAAGAACGTTGGACGTTTTTCTGTTTTGGTTTAATATTTAGCTATTATTATATACCTACGAGGCATTTACCTATACAGGGTGTCCAAGACTTGCATTGTCAGCCGATATATTGGGTGAAGTTATACAAAAGTTGTATAAATTTTAATGATTTATAACCTAAAAATATATTCAATTATATCCTGTCCCATTTAACCGTGGCAAATCAAAGTTATATTGTTTTTAACCTAGCACCCTGTTTTTATTTGTTGTTTCAATTCTGCACCTAAATGTGAATAGAAATTGTAAGGGAAGCTATGCTCGAAAATTCAGTAATTTTTGAGTTATTCAAGTTTTTTAGAAATGTTTGACACGTGCAGACCTTTACCTAAAATTCGACATAGCCAAAACAGAATCCTTTATCAAACTGAAATTTTGAGGATCACTAGATAATAAACGGATAAATCAACGTCTGTCCTAAAAAAATGAATTTTTTATACAGGGTGTTCAAAATTATGTACTTCTTTTAACTAACTTCAATCACGTGTAACTTTTGATTGTTAAATACAACGAGGTTATTTTTTTGCTGGAATTGTATTCTTTAGGATATTTACTAACACTTTTATTAAGGGTTGTCCAAACCTAAACCTAATATTTTCGTATTGAAATATTAGGTTTAGGTTTGGACAACCCTTAATAAAACTTACCGTTCGTGGGATATAGCCCCGTAACAGACGGACGGACGGAGAGACATCGTAGGCAGGGTAATAGGATTCCATACGGAGGTACGGAACTCTAAAAAACAAAGCATCTACTACATACTCGTATTTACATTGGATCTTATACCCTATTAGGGGCCCCGTCCGGCTCCGGGTGCAATACACTACTCACTCGCTTCGCTCGTTCGCTATATATATATAAACCTTCCGTGAAAAATTATCTAACTGATGGTGAAAACCGCATCAAAATCCGTTGCGTGGTTTAGGAGGAGTTAGCGGTTAAACAGACAGACATACGCGAAAAGCGACTTCAATTTATACTGCTGTCTTTTTGAGTCAACATTAATACTCTACATTGTCGACCACAACATTGTTTTGTTTTGGAGTTTCTATGAGCTATGCTTTTGAAACAAACAAGTAATTCAAAATTATAATTTTAACAGCTACTACAAAACTGTAAATGTTATTTGCCTATGTTCGATAAAACCGTTTACACCCTGTATATTATGTACTATCTGGCATTTGTCTCGATACACTTATGTATTTCTTTATGCATCAAAGTAACCACTTATTTTTGTTTCAGGTAAGAAAATCGGAGTGCCTTATTTACGTAAGTACCTACAATCTACATATTATTTTGTTCTCAAATCTTTGTTTGCTTTTTTATTATGCAAAATTCAAAGAAAAACTGATAGACAGATAACATTTATTTGAGACTAACATTGTGGGTATAAAAAAAAGGATGTGGGTCTCGGGACCCCCGACAGATGTGAAACATCAAAGAAAACGTTATCGAACTCGGTGGTATTCTCTATGTAGTAGTATATATTTTTTCAAAAGCAGCAACTAACCGTTATGCTGACGTAATCCTATATACTGCACTGTAACACACGCGGTTGCCCGAGCGCGCGGAAGCCGAGAGAGAGAGAGAGAGAGAGTGCCGCAGTGGTGGGGAGAACAGCAGCGAAGGAGCGGACCAAACATTTCGTTGCATATTTCCCCTCACGCGGCTGTTCACAGCCCGACATAAGATGTTTCACATCAAAAACAATATTGATTCCGAAGCATATAAGGAAAATATTAGTTTGGTAATAATGTCACGGTTGAGAACTGTAAGCTCATTCCGCCGCGAAAATAGAAAGGTTCAGGTTAGAATCCTGACTGTGACTATGGTTGGTAAAATGATTTTTTCCAATATGTTTCGAATCAATTATATAATTGGCTGCTTTCCAACGAAAAATTTTCTATAAGGTAATATTCTGTTATTACGCTCCGGGCGAAGCCAGGCCGGGCAGCTAATTTAAAAAAAAACGTTTTCGTATTAAACAATTTTTTGATATAATACTGCTAATAATGGAACCCTACCTCTCGAAATAAGAGTGGGAGATCGTTATGCTTGTTCTGCAAGAAAAAAGAGAAAAAATATAGTGCGCACGCAAACCGTGTTCTGCCACCTAGCCAGCAGCAGTCAGAGACAACAAATATAGACAGACTATTGCCTAGTTACGGGATCATCTATGAACAAAGTATGCGCAAGCAATCCAAAGATGCGTGGATTGATTGAGACATTTTGTTTAAAAAAAACTGAATTTTAAATTTGTAATATTTATTAACTTCCCATTGGAAGTATTGTAATGGGTCCGAAAATCGAAATCAAAATGTATAACAAATTTTTATGTTTCAAGGTCACTACACTATTTTTAGAAAGATGTCTGTGTGTGTATGTGTGTGTACGTATGTACGTACGTACGTATGTGTTCATTTCTTTCTAAGACGAAATCTCGTGAATGAAAAATGATATCGACTACGTTAGGGTGCCAATCGACGCGTATTAACGTAAATATGATCTGAAAGAAATTTTTTTTTCATAATCGGTTCAGCCGTTTTTTTTTCTTAACCAAGTAGACTCCAAAAAAGTAGATTTTACACAATATCTCGCGAATAAAAAACTATATCGACTTCGTAAGGCTGTCGATCGAGGCGTGTTAACGCCATTTTAATCCGACATAAATTGTATAAAAATCGGTTCAGCCGTTTTTTTTTTAATTATTATTAAAAATAAATAATAATTATGTTTTAATGATCGAAATGATTACTTTTCTGTGTAATATCTAATTTAATTATTGTTATTAAATATTTATCAAACTGGGAAGTTCGTCGTGTGGACCTCAAGGGTCGCAATTTAGTTCTAATAAACGACCCACCTCACGGCTTGTTACTTTCTGGAGTTGGAAGTATTTTGTTTATTTCTTGTAATGGAAAATTTTGCTAATAACAATTTGAGTCAATTTACTGAAGTCTGTAGGGCACTTAAAAAGAAAAAATGATTAAAAAGTAGGTATACTGTAACATAATATTATTTTTTTTATGAAAAAATAAAATTGAGTCTTCAATTATAATATCGGCGGTCAAATGGCAAAATGGTTCATGCCAGGTTTTTGGTAAAATAATAGTTCAGACTCGATTACGACGACAGCTAGGTAGATACTTACATATAAAATAAACAAGCCGTGAGGTGGGTCGTTTATTAGGACTAAAGTGCGACCCTTGAGGTCCACACGACGAACTTCCCAGTTTGATAAATATTTAATAATAATAATTAAAATATTACACAGAAAAGTAATCATTTTAATCACTAAACATAATTATTATTTATTTTTAACAATAATTAAAAAAAAAAACGGCTGAACCGATTTTTATAAAATTTATGTCGGATCAAAATGACGTTAACACGCCTCGATTGACACCCTTACGAAGTCGATATAATTTTTTATTCGCGAGATATTGTGTAAAATCTACTTTTTTGGAGTCTATTTGGTTAAGAAAAAAGAACGGCTGAATCGATTTTGAAAAAATTTCTTTCAGATCATATTTACGTTAATACGCGTCGATTGGCACCCTAACGTAGTCGATATCATTTTTCATTCTCAAGATTTCGTCTTAGAAAGAAATTACGTACGTACATACGTACACACACTTACACACACAGACATCCTTCTAAAAATAGTGTAAAAATAGTGTAGTGACCTTGAAACATAACAATTTGTTATACATTTTGATTTCGGTTTTCGGACACATTACAATAACTTCTAATGGGAAGTTAAAAATGAGCTTCGTGCCTACCCCACATAGTCATACGGTCGAAGTTATACTTCATTAATTTTTAATTAAAATTTAAAACGCGTTCCATTGAAGTTTTCGGCATTTTTAATTTTAACAAGGTATTTACTTATATTCATTTTTAGACGCTAATGACCTCAGTTGTCGAGCGTCTATAATTTACAATTCATTCATTATATTCATTTTTGATAATTTACTAAATTTCCTTTTGGCCATGGAAACATAAGTAGATATATCCAGAGCCTGCTTACAATATTACACTATTTGGAACGTCAATAAAATTGATTTTTAAAATTATAAAATCTCTAATAAAATGAATTTTTCGTGGGACGAGACCTAGCTAGATCGATTTGTTGCCCCCCAGAGCCCCTTTCCAGTAAATGTCATCCAAGCCGTTAGAGCCGTTTTATTCCTGTCAACGTTTCATTAATTTTTGAGTCGGTTAATTAATATGTCGGTTTATGATTTTTTCTTTCGATTCACTACCCTTGCTAAAGAGTATAACTTCAAAAATGGACAGTTGACCAAGACGAAGGAGGGTTAGCTGACTTCCATGACATTTAGGCAAGTCACTATACTAGACATTTTTGTGGGGTTCTGAAAGTAAAGATGTTAACACATAAAAAAAATTACAAAAAAGTAAAATTGAGCGGTTTTGTCCTGTGGCCATAGATATAAAACAACACTTTTTCGTTTATGCTACTGCCAATAATTTAATTGCCTTTTTTAAATTAATTTATAGACGTTGCGCTGGTTAAAAATCGACTTGAAACTCGTGTCTCCCAGCAAAGTAGCAAAAAAGCAATTTTCTTTGTGAATTTACGGTTCCATGCGTCTTGATCCCCGAACAAAATATCCCCGACAAAATATCTCCGACAAAATATCCCTGGACAAAATATTCCCATGACAAAATATCTCCACTTAAAAAAGACAAAAAACAAATTTATTGATAGAAACAAATTAAATAAGAACAAGTTAATTATTAACAATGAATATTTATTGAAAAATAAATTCGACCAGATTCGTTTAATATTAAGACTATTTATAAAAAAAATAAATAAAATAAAAAAAATAACAGCATCTGAGAGATTTTTGATTTTTCTTAAAAATGCCAAAAGTAATTTCGCAAATTTGTACAAAGAGGGGCTTTGTACAAATTTGCGAAATTTTTGAAAAATAAATTTGACCAGATTCGTTTGACATTAAGTCTATTTATAAAAAAAATAACGCTGAATCGACTCCAACACACCGCACTTTTAATTTCAAATAATATAAACAGCATCAGAGAGATTTTTGATTTTTCTTAAAAATGCCAAAAGTAAGAAGACCCTCTTTGTACTAAAATCTCAGACAGTGTGCCAAAATCTTATTTATAGAGGAAACCACATGGGCGGATTTTTCGCGGCGTTTTCAACGCGGCGGATTGCACATCCGATGATTTACTGTTTTGCTTTTATTTTTTTCAAAATTACATTACGATAGCCTGCACGTAAATTACCTATTGTTATTTCTGCGATACAATTTTTGATTTAAACATTTTGTCAAATTCATTATGCAAAATATTTTGTTAACATTCTATTGTAAATCTCATATATTATAAATAAAAGGTTACAATTGTGGATTAATTATTGAACATCAATTTAAATTATTGTTTTCAAACAATTAATCATAAATATTTGCATCGGAAAATCATTTTCATGATTGTATACAATGGGTCAATGAGTCGATAAAAAATGTTAACAAGCTAAAAGCGATGGCAAACTATTTTGAATTATAGCCAACTTAACAACGCAAAAAACATACTTGAAATTATGCAGTACAATTCAGAAATCCGCATAGCATGATTCACTGGCCTGTGTAGTAGTCAGTTGGGTTTCATATCTGCGGTCAAAAAGCAAAACCTCGTACGTCGACATTTTTATAATATTTTCTATATCCTGAAATAGTTTTTGATGTGAAACATCTTATGTCGGGCTGTGAACAGCCGCGTGAGGGGAAATATGCAACGAAATGTTTTGTCCGCTCCTTCGCTGCTGTTCTCCCCACCACTGCGGCACTCTCTCTCTCTCTCTCTTGGCTCAGGCGTGCACTGTAACACACGCGGTGTTACAGTGCAGTATATAGGATTACGTCAGCATAACAGTTAGTTGCTGCTTTTGAAAAAATATATACTACTACATAGAGAATACCACCGAGTTCAACAACGTTTTCTTTGATGTTTCACATCTGTCGGGGGTGCCAAGACCTACACCCTTTTTTTTCGAACACCAATTTATATTTTCAATTTATTATTTTCTTATAATGAATTGGAAATCCATTTGATACTTTGACCAGTTCTTGGATTGAGCTTGAGAATAGCCGAGCGTGTAGCAGTGCTGTTGTTTACATGTTGCTATGGTTCGTCTATAACAAGTCTCCAGTTCCCGGGTTCTAGCCCGAGAGCTGGTAAAAGTGTCAATTGGATTTTCAATTTATTATTAAAAAAAAAAAAAAATAATGAATTGAAAATATGAATTGGCGCTAGGCGTAGGCCCAAATAACCTTAGCTGTTGGTGGTCTTTAAAACACAATTAACAATTTCAGTTCTCGGATTAGGACCTGGTAACTGGGGGTTTGTAATAGAGGAGACGCAGAAACGCCGTATAAAATCATTAATTTCTAATTCTATAAGTGGAATTGTCACGAGCCAAACATAATTTTTTGGGTTCTTTCAAGACCATTTTTCTCAGAAACGGTTAGAGGTATACAGATGAAATTCATATCGAATACTAAGATCTGCAGCCCCATAACCCTGTAAAAAATCTAAACTGCTAGCTAAAAAGACAAAGCCTTTCGAGGGCAGTATAGCCTAGTGGTTAGCATGCTTGGTGCCGCAACCTCTAGACTGGACTGCCGTGGGTTCGAATCCCACCTGCGCTCATGGATGTTTTGTGATGTTATTTTGTTCTGAAAATTGAAATATATGCTTAAAACAGTCGCCGTAACAACATATTAAAATGTGAACCTTGAACTAATAATACAAATTTCGTCGGGTACATGACACGTTTAGGGTGATTTGCCACCCCTTTAATACTGACCAATCGATCTGCAAATATTATAATAGCATTATTGGGTCACCGACAAGCTATACAAACAATTTCAGCCTTGAAGCAATAATAATTGTGACCTTTTTTTTGTTACATGTTGGGGGCGGTCTGCATCCCTCCCATACCGCTATCTAGCAAAATCCCTTACTCAGAGCACTTTAATATACCTCCCTCAACATCTTCACAAAAATAAGGCCTTGAATAAATAACACCAAAAAATTGTCACTAGCTCTCGGTCTATAAGTGCGTGGCCTATATTCACTAACATAGACGTAATCCTACGCCAAAACTTATTTGATTCATACTGTATAACATTATGGTAAAACAACTGAACACCACAACAGAGATAGATACATAATAATATTACAGTGTTGTGTTCCAACACCGAAGGAAAATAAAATAAATGAACGAAGTCACGCCATGAATGGTAATGTTATATATAAAATGTAGACTAGCAGTTTTTCCCTTTCGTTATGTTTTTACTTTATTTAACAACGCCGTTATCTCTTATTGATTCAACCGTTTGTTAATCCTGCCATGAAATTAGGTTGTTTTGTGTATACCCGGGGCCACAAGAAAGAAGCGCTTATTTCAAATTTATACTAAACCCTTGGCTGTCATTTTGTTTTCTTGTCGAGGACAGTATGGCTCAGTTGGTAGCGTCGCGGCCTCTGAATCAGACTGTCGTGGGTTTGAGTCCCACCTCTGCTCATGGATGTTTTTTGATATTATTTAGTTTTAAGTGATATATGTATATTTGTTGTATTTAAGACGCTAATGACCTAAGTTGTCGACGCGTCTATAATCCACAATAAAATAAATCGTTTTCTTGTCGATTTTTGGAGTTTACTCTTTAAGAATCGATTTTTAACTTCCCATTGGAAGTTATTGTAATGGGTCCGAAAATCGAAATCAAAAAGGAAAAAAAATTTTTATGTTTCAAGGTCACTACACTATTTTTACACTACTTTTAGAAAGATGTCTGTGTGTGTGTGTGTGTGTGTGTGTGTGTGTGTGTGTACGTACGTACGTACGTATGTGTCCATTTCTTTCTAAGACGAAATCTCGAGAACGAAAAATGATATCGACTACGTTGGGGTGCCAATCGACGCGTATTAACGTAAATATGATCTGAAAGGAATTTTTTTTAAATCGGTTCAGCCGTTCTTTTTTCTTAACCAAATAACCTCCAAAAAAGTAGATTTTACACAATATCTCGCGAATAAAAAATTATATCGACTTCGTAAGGGTGTCAATCGAGGCGTGTTAACGTCATTTTGATCCGACATAAATTTTATAAAAATCGGTTCAGCGGTTTTTTTTTTTTTTTTTTTTTTTCTTAATTATTGATATTTTAATGATTACTTTTCTGTGTAATATCTAATTTAATTATTATTATTAAATATTTATCAAACTGGGAAGTTCGTCGTGTGGACCTCAAGGGTCGCACTTAAGTCCTAATACACGACCCACCTCACGGCTTGTTATATAAGGCGCCCGGTATGGAAATTTTATGAAGAGTAAAATTTACACAAGCGTTAACTAAAAAGCGTTACGTTTTCTGCGCATCGTACCTTGCGCACCTTTCAATGTATATGTATACTTGTATACAGCCGATGTGTACAGAGTATGATGCGCGACAGCTGACGCATGTAAGTATGCATGTTTGCCTACTTTAAGGAGTAAACTCCAGTCGTGCGTCGGAGCTGACACACACTTTTTTTATTTTATACTAGCGGCACTCGTCAGGTTTTGCCCAGGTAGTATGAAATTATGATCTAATAGCGGTCACCCGTGGCTCCGCTCACGTATATTTAGATTATTTTTTTAATTTCAACCCCCTGTATCTCAGTAAAGCAGTTACGTACCGTAGTTTATATGAACTTTTTTTCTTACTTTTAATTGGGACTCACAAGTGCGACCCTTGAAGTCCACACGACGAATTTCCCAGTTTGATGAATATTGAATATTAATAATAAAATTACACAGAAAAGTAATCATTTTAATCATTAAAACATAATTATTATTTATTTTAAACAATAATTAAAAAAAAAAAAAAAACGGCTGAACCGATTTTTATAAAATTTATGTCGGATCATAGTGACGTTAATATGCTTTGATAGACACCTCAACGAAGTTGATAACATTTTTTTGGACGAGATTTCATATAAAATCTACATTTTTGCAGTCGTTTTATTGAAACAAAAAAAAAACGGTTTGATCGATTTTGATAAAATTTCTTTCAGGTCTTGTTGATGTTAATATGCTTCTATTTGCACCCTAACAAAGTCGATATCATTTTTTATTCGCGAGATTTCGTGTAAATTCCACTTATTCGAAGTCTTTTTCTTTAAACAAAAAAACGGCTGGGCCGATTTTGATAAAATTTCTTTCGGATCAAAATGACGTTAACACGCCTCGATTGACACCCTTACGAAGTCGATATAATTTTTTTTCGCGAGATATTGTGTAAAATCTACTTTTTTGAAGTCTATTTGGATAAGAAAAAAGAACGGCTGAACCAATTTTGAAAAAAATTCTTTCAGATCATATTTACGTCAATACGCGTCGATTGGCACCCTAACGTATTCGATATCATTTTTCATTCTCGAGATTTCGTCTTAGAAAGAAATGACCACATACGTACGTACACACACATACACACACACAGACATCTTTTCAAAAATAGTGTAAAAATAGTGTAGTGACCTTGAAACATAAAAATTTGTTGCACATTTTGATTTCAATTTTCGGACCCATTACAATAACCAGTTCCAATTTAACATTGTTAGCAGTATAGTGAAAAAGTTGATTTATTTTGTAACATTATTACAATTATAATAGAGGATAGTGTGGTCCAGTGGTTAGCGTCGCGAACTCTGGATCAGACTGTGGTGGGTTCAAATCCCGCCTCCGTTCATGGATGTTTTGTGATGTCATTTAGTTTTAAGTTAATTGTTATTTAATGTAATCAAGACGCTAATGACCTAAGTTGTCGACGCGTCTATAATTTACAATAAATAAAAATAAACATTACAATAACTTCCAATGGGAAGTTAATAATTGATTTGTTTTGGTACCACTGGCAGCAGTGTATCAAATAATCCTGACATTGAGAGTTCAATAGACTTTACGTAATAACTAATTTTTAATAGGGAAGGTTGTTTTTTTCTAAATTTTATCATTCTTCTTTAGAGTTTAACTGACCGTGGGATCGTGTCTGATCGAGGTTAAATTGGTTTCGATGGATATATTTTGTCATCTTTTAACAGTTTTAACGTTGATATTGTAGTTGAAGTGATACCGTTCGCGATTCCATTGATAATAAAATAGAAATATCGTTTTATTTTCAAGTAATAAAATAACTCTAATATTTTTGATGAGTTAGCAAATGTGTAATAATTTTTTATATTGATTTTTGGTTAGTGTAAGAACTATTTGATATAAAAATTGCAATATTTGTATAAGTAACGTTATTTCACTGAAATCATCCATGTAACAATTTTAACATTGGAAATATTTATGTTCGTATATGGGGGCAGAGTTACGAGTTTTCGTTCAAGGCCAAAAGACAACGGTGTCGCGATCAAGTGAGGAGCAATCATGCAAAATTGAACAAGTGCAATTTTTTCGAAATGTGTTTTATATCATGTCTAGTTAATTGAGAGGTATTTGCGACGATCTGCGGTGTTATTTTTGAGCAAATGTTAATAAATACTGTAGAAAAATCCATTTAAAAGTTAAGTAATCAAGCAAAAGTGAACGCGTATATAACAGAAGAATAATAGGGTTATTCCTGACAAAACTAAACAGTGCATTGATAAATATTGTGTGTATAATAAACAGTTAATTATGTTTCATATATGCTGTTATCATTTCCAATGTCCTCGATGGTTGCAAGGATTGCGAAATCTGTGAATTTTTTGTTTGGTGATCTACTGATGGCTAGTAATATAGCAAAAATCATGGTTACCTTGATTTACGTACAATTTTCTTTTTTTAGTAAAATATTTTTTTTCTCGAAAACTATACATTTGAGAGAAAAAAAATATTTACATTTTTTTCATATTATAACATCTAGATTTCATTTATATATTTTTTTTAACTATGTTAATACGTGACATTGAGAACGTTTTTTTTTAAATCTCAGGATCCACTGAACCGATTTGACTCAAAATCTAATCAGATCTAAGTTAAAGGCTGATATACACAATAGAATAATCGGCATGGCCGTATGTTGTTCCGTTTTTACGATATCGATGTGCTCGTTTTAACGTAATGTCACTAACTCGTCAGTAATACACCCCATTACGGCACTGAGTTTTGCAATTTTAAGATCGACTTTAAACTAATATTTAATTTTTATTTGCTGTAGTTATTTTCTTAAATCGTTAAAAATTAATTGAAATAATTCGTGTCTCAGTTAAAACAAGTCTTCGGTAGAGTTTTCTGAACTTAAATCATTTTTTTTAGCTCTCTATGAAAAGATTAAACCTTATTTTAAAAAATAAACTTTATTAGTTCAAGTCTTTGGTGAAAAGAAAAGCGAATTTAAAAAGCTCTTCATCCTATTATCGATCGATTTTGTGGTTTTACGTTAGTCCTATTCCGTGTCGGATTGCGTTTATATCTTTTATCACTTTTATCCTTTTCCTTTAAAAGCAGTATTTAAGAGGTCGTCTAAAAGGACTTTGAGATAGCCTTGCTGAAATGTTTTCAGTTCTGAATTTTCTTTGAGAAAAAGTGTTACATTTTGTATAAATGAAAATGAAGATGAAAGAACGAATACCTACTTAAATATACGAGATTTGTTGACACTTCAAAAAGTTCCCTAATGCTTGGTTGTAGAAAGCATTGTCGGAAAATTTGATTTGACAATTATTTTAGATTGTGACCACACATATTTCTCCATAAGAAAAGCATTGTGAAATTTTAAATCGATCCTGCTCGAAATATAATTGATCGATTGATTTTTTTTTCGTAATTTCACTTCACCATTATATAGCGGCTCATAGAAGACACCTACCTTCCAAATTTCATCTATATATAGTGCCAATAGTCTCCGAGTAAAATGGCTGTGACATACGGACGGACAGACAAACGGACAGGACGAAATTACAAGGTGATACATTTTTAGAGTGTTGGGTCTCCAAGTCACTATATGAATATTGTAGCAAACCCTAAGATGTTACGCCACTGCCTCCAATAGAAACCACGAGAAAGAAAGGTCACAGTAGTAAAGCGTGGAATGGTATCGAAGATTCCAGACAACGCTAGAGGATATGAGGACGCACTGAGCGTACACCGCACGCAGGTTTTTTTATTGTTAAAATTGACTTTTCGTTGTTGCATTTATTGTTATTGTATTTTTAATTATTGTAAATAAATATTTATTCCGCCAACTCAGAAAACAGTTTTGTAACAATATTATAAAGTATTAGAAATACCTTGTATTTTTTGATAGTCCGTCTTGTGACTTCCTGTGTTTTATTTAATTGCAAGGGTTCCGTTTTTGCTATTTGGCTACGGAACCCTAAAAATTGTTTGGAAATTATAAAACAAATGAAAAATAGCGAATTGTAATTATTTAATAGCAAAGATAGTAGTGTTTTAGTGCTCCCATTGGCATTTTGCCTTTCAGCAAGATTGATGACTGTTCGCCCTTTCTTATTTTAGTCCTTGTTAAGCTAACTTTAAACAAATATCTGCGACATGAAATCGATAAAAGTGTTCATGTATGTTTTATGTACGTGTGTTACATAATATTACGTAACAATGCACATACAGGCGACAACTGACAAAATTCACGACAGCTGGTGAAATATATTTTTTTTGTTTGAGTCTTTTGGGTAATTTCAAAAATGTTTGTCTGGTAATTTTATCATGTTTGTTTGTCTGTCCATCCACGATAACATCCAAATCAGTAGATCAATTTTCACGAAATTTGACAGGAACATTTTTTAAACCTGTATCAAAAACGTATTTAACTTATTAATAATTTAAAAATAAACCAGAAAATCGTTATTTTTTAAAGTAATAAATATTGTATTAACAATATTATGAAGTATTGAAAATACCCTTGTATTATGTCCGTGATTTAACACTACGCGTTTCAGCAACGAGTTGCCATCTTCAGGTGTGGTTAATTATTTTTTTAAAAACACACATTGAGTATTCGTAACACTATATAATATTATGATGTAAGCACTGTGTATTATGTCGTGGATTGTGAAGTACTGATTAAATCACAAGAAGTCACAAGACGGACATAATACAAGTTATTTCCAATACTTCATAATATTCATATAGTGAATTCAAAAGAAAAAACAATTTTCTAGATTTATATTGTAGGTACTATACATTCTATTTTAAATAAAAAATGGTATAAAAAACTCTGGTCTCAGTGCAGCACCCTGCTGACAATTAATAGTGTAGCTATTTGCTAGTATATGTATACAGGGTGTTTTAGGAGGAATGGTACATATTTTAGTATATGTTATAATATCGTCCATTTTGAGCAGAAAAGTCCATATAAACATGTGGCCAATTTCATTTTGTATCTGGCACATGGGATTAAATCCTTGAAACCGAGGATGGTTTAAAAAAAATTCGACTGATGACCAGTCCTGTACTTCCCACCTAGTAAATATTTGCAAAAACTAAACACTCTTTTTTTATTCTTTGAAAAAAAGCATGGCCCTCTTTTTTGTTTAGTGATCTACTGATGGCTAGCTTAATATAGCAAAAATCATGGTTACCTTGATTTACGTACAATTTTAATTTTTTTTAGTAAAATATTTTTTTTCTCGAAAACTGTACATTTTAGAGAAAAAAATTATTTACATTTTTGTCATATTATAACATCTAGAATTCATTTATATTTTTTACCTATGTTAATACGTGACATTAAGAACGTTTTTTTTAATATCTCAGCATCCACTGAACCGATTTGACTCAAAATCTAATCAGATCTAAGTTAAAGGTTGATAAACACAATAGAACAATCGGCATGGCTTATGTTGTTCCGTTTTTACGATATCGAAGGCGAAAAATTGACCACATACACACACACACACACACACACACACATACGGACATCAGTCAGAAAATGATCTTAAACGATTGCTAGGATCTCAAAACGTGAAGATCTGTTAAAATCTCGAAATATTTTTTTCTGACTAAATCCATTACTTCCCTACCATAGTAGAGGTGGGAATTAGTAAAAACATGTAGACAATATTCTCAATTTTTCCCTACGAACAGCATTTGCCCTTCCATTGCAAAACCCGTACCAGAACACCATATCAGCCTACTCGGCGTGCAGAGTAGCAATTGAGAATTGACCAAACGTTTAAATGAACTTTTTTGCTCAAAATGAACGGAGGACAGTAATGGTTAGCGTAGCGGCCTTTGGATCACACTGTCGGGGGTTCGAATCCCACCTCCGCTCATGGGTGTTTTGTGATGTCATTTAGTTTTAAGTTTGTTGTTATTTAATGTAATTAAGACGCTAATGACCTAAGTTGTCGGCGCGTCTATAATCTACAATAAATAAATAAATCAAAATGAACGATATTATAAGATACTAAAATATGAACCAGTCTTTCTGTAACACCCTGTATGCACTGAGGTATTTAAATGTATTATGTGAACTTAATTTTGTTTTGTAGATGAATTAATAAAAATGTAAATCCTTTAGAGCTTAAGACATCCCAGCGATGAATTATTTCTCGATTTCAATATTCAGCAAGCATTTCATCTGCACCAAATTATATACACCTTTCAGTAAGTAAAAACACTATCCGCAAAATAATTTTTTCGTAAATTTCGGGGGTTTGAGAATATCCGAGCTTGTAGCAATGCTGTTGTTTACATGGCGTTGCTATGGTTCCTCTATTACAAGTTCCCATTTCCCGGGTTCTAGCCCGAAAGCTGGTAAAAGTGTCAATTGGATTTTCAATTTATTATTAAAAAAAAAATAATGAATTGAAAATATGAATTGGTGCTAGGCCCAAATAACCTTAGCTGTTGGTGGTCTTTAAAAACACACATTCGTAAAGTTCGGCCCTGTCTTTCCGATTTTGTTAAAAAATTACAATACAATTTAATCTTTTAATATGGAATTACAATTTTGAAACAATTCCGCTAATTTTTTCGATGCTTTGTGACCCAAATTGTTTTAACCCCTAAATATAACCCCCAAAAATGATTCGATCGCGCTTATTTTAAACACGCTTCGTGCGGTAATCGATTCCACTGTGTATACCAAATTTTATTTAAATCGATCAAGTCTGCGCACATAAACATTTTAATAAGAAGACATCGTGAATGGGGGCAGTATAGCCTAGTGGTTAGCATGCTTGGCGCTGCAACCTCTAGACTGGACTGCCGTGGGTTCAAATCCCACCTGCGCTCATGGATGTTTTGTGATGTTATTTAGTTTTAAGTTAGTTGTTATTTAATGTAGTTGAAAGACGCTAATGACCTTAGATGTCGACGCGTCTATAATCTACAATAAATAAAAGACATCGTGAATGTGAAAAATTCGGTTTATGGTCCGACTCGAAGGTCTCGCCATCCGACCGACGCCAATAGTGTGTGTGCCAGTATACTGTGTACAGACAAATACACTAACAAACGCATAAATTTGAATTTAACACACTTTTTTATTAACTGAAGCTTTGTGTACGACATTGTAAATGAAAAATTTCAATTCAGTTAAATTCCAGTTTTTCAGAAAAATAAGCAGATTAACAACTTCAAAGCTTTTCATTTTTCTGAAAATATTGAAAAACGAAAAAGGTATTATATTTTGTACAAAATATGTATTTGCAAAACTTTTTGTTATTCAAATTTTTTTCGTTTTTCAATGGTCTTTATCCGATTGTTATTTTCGAAATTCATAAAAGGTTTTCTTTTTTACGTTCTAAAATTTCATGGCGGAACATTATAATATTTAAAGCAAGAACACATTTGAAATATAAATCTTCCAATAGAAGTAGGATTGAATTAAATTGCGAATTATAGATGCTCGACAACAGAGGTCATTAGCGTCTGATATAGAAGTAGGAGTCTGATATCGCGGTCTTTTTTCATTACCTTCTTCGAGAGCTGGGGAGTGGGCAGTGTTGAGAACTTAGTGCTTGCGCAATAATGCTTTTCTATATTGAAAATTCGATTTTGGTACATGTTTAGCGTGCTGAAACTGAGAGTTTCAACCCTAGGGTTGAAACTATTAAGTTGTCGGTATTCTCTGTTTTTAACACGCTTATATTAGCTTCACCTGTATGCTTGCTTGCGGGCTTGCTTGCTTGTGTGCTTGCTTGTTTGCTTGTTTGTCAGTTTGTAACCGACTTCTTTGAACTTGATTTTGACCAACTTTGAACGGTCAGATTTAGTTTAAACTTTGCACACTTATCAAGGACCGACGACAATACAATAATTCCATAAGTTTGTCCCATTATCCTGACCAGAATCTCCAGGACTAAAAAAAAAAAAGCAAAAAACTTCAGATTGAACTGAAACTTTGCACACTTATCAAGGACCGATTACAATACAATAATTCCATAAGTTTGTCCCATTATCCTGACCAGGATCTCCAGGACTAAAAAGCAAAAATAAATTATAATTTAAAAAAACTAAAAAGCACGCTTTAATGAACTAAAAAGTAAAAAATAATTAATTTTATTGTAAAAAAGCGTGGGGTAGTATGAAAATATGATACAAAGCACCCCACGCTTTTTTACAATAAAATTAATTATTTTTTACTTTTTAGTTCATTAAAGCGTGTTTTTTAGTTTTTTTAAATTATAATTTTTAACGTTGTTAAGAGAAAGATAGAGCGATTGAGTCGTGCCAACTTGGGAAAACATTGGAATGTAGTTTGCATTCCAATGTTTTGTGGGGGTTTAGCGCTCCCAGGGACCCGAGCTCGTACCAGTCGGTTTGTGTATGCCGGCTGGCGGATTCTAATACACAAATGGATTTTTTGTTGTGTTGAAGTCAATAATGACCTGAGTTGTCGACGCGTCTATAATCTACAATAAATTAAATTAGACAGACATAACCCCACATAAATTTCACATAGATCTGACGGATCTAATATTTTTGCGGCTTTTTTCCGCGCCCAAATTGCAGGTACCTCAAATTGTCAATAGAGTTGTGAAAAATAATATGCATTACTCGGAACGAAACACAGCGAATGCAGCGCATGTGATTTGTCGCCCTCGTTCCTCGGGCAGCAAACTTCACACTAGTTACAAACGCTGTGTTTCGTCCCTTGTAATGCAATATACTATTATATAATTGATTTGGCGGGTATTTGAAGTAAATTAATGTTGTACATTTCAAAATTAAATTTAAAAAAATCGAATAGTTAAGGAATATGTCTGAAGATTTAAAATTGACCTAAACGTTTTCGCTTTGTAGTCACTGATATAAAATGTATTAAGCTTATGTACAAGTCTTGCGCAAAAATAAAAGCTCTAATAAACTAAAGCTTGGAACATTATCAATATGAGTACGTACTGTATATATTGAACTATACAGTATGTCCTAGAATTATGCACTGTAAAAAATGGATGTAAAAATACTTTGAAAGTTAAGGTTGAATTCGCTCGATTTTCGAAGTGATTTTACATTATTATTTATTTTTACACAGAAAACTTCATAAAAACTTGGAATTTTACTGTAAAGTTAAACAAATTTGTGATTTTTACATAAAGTAAATTAAAATTACATAATTTGTGTAATATTCCAATAAAGTGTGTAAAAATTACAAAATAAAATGTATAGTTACATATATAAAATGGATGAATACAAAACAAATTAATGTAAAATTAGTAACCACGCATGCGCGATGTGTTTTTATGGAATATACGCGATGTGCAGGCGATACCTGTGTGCGACGCCATTGTCTCTTTGTGTGCCTATTACCAGATTAATCGCTGGCTACAAATGGACCATCGATAATCTATGTAATCGGCCTTCTCTATTCTTAAAGTGTGTATTTTGTAAGTTTATCATCCAAACAAATATCGAAAATATTAACGAAGTGTCTGCCTGTAATTTTATATTTTTATGGATTTTTCTCTGGACATGAGTGGGAAAATTTATATTTCAAGTGTCAATAATTTATCTAAATAAATATAATATTTGAATAAGTAATTTGTTTATATGCACTGTAAAAAATGGATGTAAAAATACTTTGAAAGTTAAGGTAGAATTCGCTCAATTTTCTAAATGATTTTACATTATTATTTATTTTTACACAGAAAACTTCATAAAAACTTGGACTTTTACTGTAAAGTTAAACAAATTTGTGATTTTTACATAAAGTAAAATAAAATTACATAGTTTGTGTAATATTCCAATAAAGTGTGTAAAAATTACAAAATAAAATGTATAGTTACATATATAAAATGGATGAATACAAAACAAATTAATGTAAAATTAGTAGCCACGCATGCGCAACGTGTTTTTATGGAATCTACGCGATGTGCAGGCGATACCTGTTTGCGACGCCATTGTCTCTTTGTGTGTCTATTACCAGATTAATCGCTGGCTACAAATGGACCATCGATAATCTATGTAATCGTCTTTCGCATTTCTTACAGTGTGGCTGAATTTCATAGTAAAGAAGGGAATTGGATAAGCAGCCAACCAGACCATATCATAATCAACTTGCATTTTTGTCTACAAAAACTTTTTAACAAAAAAAAAACCTCCTTCAAAAAGCCACTAAAAGGAGGAAAATAATAAAATTTTGAGGTCTGCGCCAATTTAATAAAATATGAAGTCGGTTAAAAAGTGTAGTATAGTAATTAATATCTTCTTTTTAATCAATTTCATATTTTATTAAATTGGCGCAGACCTCAAAATTTCACTATTTTCCTCTTCTTAGTGGCTTTTTGAAGAAGGTTTTTTTTTGTTAAAAGTTTTTTATTTTTTACTTTTTAGTGTCAAAAATTGACATTAACTTAAAGGAATCACACGCCGTTACTAACTTGTATTAAAATCAGCCGAACTACTAAACCGATTTTGATGAAATTTCTATCGGACCAATCTGAAAGTATATCCTTTCAAATAAAAAAAAAATTCCAAATCGGTTTATAAATGACGGAGTTCTGAGGTAACAAACATAAAAAAAAAATACAACCGAATTGAGAACCACCTCCTTTTTTTGAAGTCGGTTAGAAATACAAGTTTTGATTATGATATGGTCTGGTTGGTTGATTATCCAATTTCCTTCTATAATATTATTTGAACTTCCTATCGTCGTCTAATTTAATTCAACATTTGATCCTTCTCGTATTTATAAAGTAAGGACATTTTTAACTCGCTGTCTGGAGAGACAGTTCGTTACAAGCCCATAGCCTACTACGAAATTGTAAAATGTTCTCAATAATATTTGCCCTACTTTTGGTAAAACCGTTTACATCCTGTATATATTTTCCTCGTATTATTCAAAAAAGACATTACTCTATTTTACATATATATGGACGGATTTTGCTTGACATCGTCTTTTGTTCAATTTCTTTGAGTCTGTTGCAGACATCTCAACAAATAAATGGAAGTACTTCGAATGGTAATCTTAATATTATATATGTTGTAATTGTACCTAAAAAGTGGAATATGGTCTTCTTGAAATTATTCCAAAATCTACTGCGTATAGTCATAAAACATATATACTGCAAAATGAAGACTTCGAATGACAAAAAGTCAAGGTCAAGAAATGCTGGAGTAATTGCGTATGTGAGGTCAATATATTATCATTTACAGCTGCTAGTATAATAAAGCTGTAGGAGGCTTAGGGCTTAAAGGTACGTGCAGTATGGAGCTGGGATTCTAGATGGTAGCGTAGATCATAGCAGGGCTTGATTAAATTAATGCATTGTCATATATGCGAGCGTACACAACGAAGCAGTGAGTGTAGCAGGTATAAGCACTGTTATAAGAGCTGGTAGATTCAAGAATGTATTTCACCCATCTTTCAGCGCGCTGACTACTACAATCATCGTGTGCCAACTGTCAAATGGCCGTTACAAATTTCGGAATGGATGTGACTAGTTTAATAAATGAAATTTTGCCAGTTTTTATTTAATTTGTATTGAGTTTTTTCTAAGACGTATTTAAAAGTGTTAGGTTCCATACGTAAATATTCAAAAAACCGGTTTGGGTAAAATTTTAATTCTTGGTATAAATGATGAAATTCGCCATTTTTAGATCGTTTTCTATTAATAGGGTGGACATGATAGCTCCTACCCAAATTTAAAATATACCACTTTGTAGCAGAAGAACATAAATATTCGTCTTCGCTATCTGATATTTCAAACGCGACTTAAGCTTGTATCAATGCTTAGTATCAAAGCTTCGTTGTGCAAACCTATAAGCGCTTATAATTTCAGCCACCATACATGCTACCATCTAGAATCCCAGCTGCGTACTGCACGTACCTTAAGAATAGCCGAGCGTCTAGCAGTGCTGTTGTTTACATGGCGTTGCTATGGTTCCTCTATTACAAGTCCCCAGTTCCCAAGGTTAGTAGAGTAGAGGTTGCCTCATTCCGATAGATAGTAGTGGGGGGGATGACGTCACTCAGAATATACCATGCTTACTCACTTCAATAGAAAAGATCAAACGATGGACGCTGCTAATTTTTGGAAATAAAAATCACAGTAACCATGGTAGTGTGATATGTTTTTTCAATACCTAATAGAAACATGATTCTTCTGTTAGTGAAAAAAATATGATAAGTTGTCAATTTTGCTATAGCTGTTAAGTGTTATGGTGTTTTGTGGTTATTTTTAATATTTTGTGAATATAAAAGATAAAATAATTAATTTATCAATTTGTTGGTTAATTCTATTCGTTTCTTAAATTTAAAAAAATAGGTAATTAACAAGATCTGCCATTTCTTGAGCATTATTTAATTTCTTGTTTGTTTATATTATAGATATTAAAACCTAAATTTTGTAATAAAAATAATCCTATTTTTAAACATCTATTCTTCTATTTATTGTCTCCTGCCAATTTTAAGAAGAAATCTGTACGAAGCACCTAATATAAATAAGCATAATCTTCAACAATTTTTGTACTTGATTTAAACTAAATTCTAGCTGACGTCATTCCCGCGCTTACGCTGATTGGTCAGATGGAATGAGGCAACCTGTACTCTAATAACCTTGCCCAGTTCCCGGGTTCTAGCTCGAGAGCTGGTAAAAGTGTCAATTGGATTTTCAATTTATTATTAAAAAAAAATTAATAATGAATTGAAAATATGAATTGGTGCTAGGCCTAAATAACCTTAGCTGTGGTCTTTAAAACACAATTTAACCATTTTTTTGTAGGAGGCTTTCCTGTAAGTTACTTTTTCTCCTACCTAGGCCGAACGTTCGTACTTTCGTCCCTGTCAAACGGGAACAAAGTCGCTCTTTATTCCCGTGGTACAGACAAGTGCGCGTGCGCAATAGTACTTATGCCGGCTCTCACGCACCTACTTCTGTCTCCTACACATTAAAATTATTTCCTTTAAAATTATTTTTTAATAATTTTAATAATAAAATAAAATAAAAATAATAATTTTAATAATTTTTTTTCTTCAATTTTGCGAACTTTTGACCTGGCAGGAGAAAAAATAGTATGCGCAACACGGGAGGAAATTACCACATCTCCTCCCGCGTATTTGCCACTTTCGCCTTCGGCTCGGGTGGCAATTTTATACGCGGGAGGAAATGTAGCACTTTCCTCCCTTGTGGCACAATGTACTATTTTTTCAAAGAAATTTAATCTCTCTTAGGCATTTTGCATGATCCCAAGTCATGATCATTTTCAAACTGTTTACTGTCTGTCTGTTCCGCCGTTAACGGCCTGGAAGAAAATCAAGTACTACCAAATAATTATTATTCATAAAAATTTATAAAAATATTGACAAGATAAATTAAAAAGATAAAATATAACAGGATCCATTTTCTAGTTTTTTTAAATTTTCTAAAAATTCTTCAATAGAAAAATAGTCTATGCCAGAATTTCAGCAAAACCTTTCTTATTTTTTTTAAATCCATTATTTTATACTGAACTGGGAATTGTTATGCCTAAATATCTAGTACTTTTCTTATAAAATGAATGCTTAGGAATGGATAATACTGTTACGGATCACCCTGTTTATAAACGGCAGGCAAGAAACGGGTCTGCTTACTGAACAACTGGTACCTGCGCGAAAGTTCTAGAGAAAGCGAGAACGCCCTAGGCTTACGGCACGCAGCATATACAGGGTGGATCAGGTTATAGTAGCAATAATTCACCATTCGATGGTCCATCGAAAAATAAGTCGACATGCATAATTTTATTTTTTTCCAAAACGCTTCCTAAGGGAGATACACCCCTTCAAAGTTCAGTTTTAAAATTCTTTTTTTGTCCTAACTCTCAGGTCATTAATGCGTTTTTGACCAAATTTGGTACAAGTATTTATGCAATAGATATTCATTACTTGACGTAAGTAACTTTTGTCAAAATTGTCAAGTGGCGTAGATACAGGGGGGTTGTTTCACTTTTCCCGCCCTATTTTCTGCGCCACTGGATATTTTTAAAGAATAACATTTTTTTCGAATTCCCTGTTCAATTTAGAAAAAAAGAGTCACTCTTGCAAAATTTCGATTTGAGGCTTCGTTTACGAGATAATTAGAGTTGAAAGTTTAGAACACTTCTAAAATAGCCACCTATGAAAATAATAGGTCTGGAATCTTGTACAACAATTGTAAACTTTTTACTGTTTGACGAATTTAAATAAATAATTCATTAATTAAATTAAAAACAACAAATAAATAACTTATGAAAATAACCAACAAAGTAGGGAATACTTGGTTTTGAGATAATTTATGACACTTGTCAGTGTTGATTTTTAAAACTGGACTTTGAAGGGCTGTATCTCCCTTAGAAAGCGTTTTGGAAAAAAATAAAATTATGCATGTCTACTTATTTTTCGATGGATCATCGAATGGTGAATTATTGCTACTATAACTTGGTCCACCCTGTATAAGCAGTCAACGGTGAGTCACGCAATCAGTCAATGGAGATACCGAGCGACAAATAGTGCGTCTGATATAAATACAGTGAATATAAATATTTGAAACATAAATAACTAGAAATAAATAGTCCTGGTATATAGTTGTTACGAGTTATTGTATATAGTTGTTTGTTTTGCTTTGTAATTACTGTTTAGTTATTGTTTATTATTGTGTTTTTAATTATTGTAAATAAATATTTATTCCGCCAACTCAGAAAACAGTTTTATAACAATACTGACGTGCCTCTCGTGCTGTAACTATGAGGCTGCTATTAAATATTTCAAAATCAGTATAATAAATGTAATATGTATATTAAGCCCAAATAATCCTAACTGTTGGTGGCCATTAAAAAAATAAAGACTAGAAAGAGACGGCAGTATCTGCAATACAGTTTTAGTAAGAAAAGTTAGCCTTCAAACTGGGTATTGCAAGTAATAAGTTCGTCTTGAAAAGATATTGCATTTTTTGCATATTATGCTTCCAACTTATCTGACTTAGAAGCATTCAACTTTCTACGTTCAGTTTATTTAAATTTGATTTGATAACACGATTTACGTTTTCTGCATATTATATCAACTTAAACAATGATGTGATGGTAGGTAGTACTTCTATTTTTGGTTTCAAATTAAATTATCCTTGACAGTTATTTTAGACCGCGTATAAAACAAGTAGACATTTTAAGCTCTGTCGAAATTGTAAATGTTATTTAAAATTTCAAACATTTTGCTGTAGCCTATGGGAGCCTAGGAGAGCCCGCCGAAGTGAGTCGACCAACGAAGAAATAAATTAATTATTTGTAGATTATAGACGCGTCGATAATTCAGGTCATTAGCGTCTTCAACACAACAAATGATCCATTTGTGTATTAGAATCCGCCAGCCGGCATACATAAACCAACTGGTACGAGCTTGGGTCCCTGGGAGCGATAATTCCCAAAGAACATCGGAATGCAATTTGCGATAGCAACCACATTCCCAATGTCCCCCATGGCGGGGGGACCAACGAAGAGATGGACAGAAGACAATGATCGAAGTGGGAGCCCGCCAAAGATCCTTACAGCCTGCTGGAGGATGTGAGATGTACTTGCGCTAGAATGGAATAAATTCATAAATACGGGAACTGTCTATGTTTACTGATTAAGGTGATTCTCCACTCAGATTGTAACAAGCCGTGAGGTGGGTCGTTTATTAGGACTAAAGTGCGACCCTTGAGGTCCACACGACGAATTTCCCAGTTTGATAAATATTTAATAATAATAATTAAATTAGATATTACACAGACAAGTAATCATTTTAATCATTAAAACATAATTATTATTTATTTTTAACAATAATTAAAAAAAAAAAAAAAAAAAACGGCTGAACCGATTTTTATAAAATTTATGTCGGATCAAAATGACGTTAACACGCCTCGATTGACACCCTTACGACGTCCATATAATTTTTTATTCGCCAGATATTGTATAAAATCTACTTTTTTGGAGGTTATTTGGTTAAGAAAAAAGAACGGCTGAACCGATTTTGAAAAAATTTCTTTCAGATCATATTTACGTTAATACGCGTCGATTGGCACCCCAACGTAGTCGATATCATTTTTCATTCTCGAGATTTCGTCTTAGAAAGAAATGGACACATACGTACGTACGTACACACACACACACACACATACACACACACAGACATCTTTCTAAAAGTAGTGTAAAAATAGTGTAGTGACCTTGAAATATAAAAAAAATTTTTCCTTTTTGATTTCGATTTTCGGACCCATTACAATAACTTCCAATGGGAAGTTAAAAAATACCCTCGGAAAATTTCAAACTGTGGCCACAAAAGTCATTTTACTACTGTTTTTATTAGCTACAATTAAGCATTAAGCTTCATAAAAAGTCGCTTGTTGCTAAAAAAATAACCATTTTTTTCTTAAAAATAAACGTGATATTTGTCAATATTTCTTTTCAGCACATGACATTTCAAATTATGGAAAGTCTAATTAACATGTTAAAGTGTTTTGTTCACAAATGTATGTTACAAACACAAAATCATCAAAAATTAATATTTATCGCACAATTTAATCACGATGTTTTTTTAATCACACTCTTAAATTGGGCTTGAGAATAGCCGAGAGTGTAGCAATGCTGTTGTTTACATGGCGTTGCTATGGTTCCTCTATTACAAGTCCCCAGTTCCCGGGTTCTAGCCCGAGAGCTGGTAAAAGTGTCAATTGGATTTTCAATTTATTATTAAAAAAAAAATAATGAATTGAAAATATGAATTGGTGCTAGGCCCAAATAACCTTAGCTGTTGGTGGTCTTTAAAACACAATTTTAACACCCCTTTTTTGTCGGGGGTTAAAAAAACATCTTGATTAAAATGTACGATATACCGGCAATGAATAATATTTTTCATTGCAGAAATGAAAGATTTCCGAAACTGTTTTTCAGCATTTTGTATGTACACACGCAATCATAAGCTCTTAAGATAGAGCTATGCGGTCGAATAAGGGGGCATAATATCCATTTTATAGCGCGCGAACTATACGTGCGTTTTAGGGATGAGCGTCGCAACGCACGACGCGACGGTGGCGCATGATGAGGGAAAGAGAGAGAAGAATTTGTTGTAAGGGACAGAGGGAGAGAAACGAACAGGAGTATAGAGCGGTGGTGGATTGCACTATGGCTTGCACGCAGCGTCAGTCAGTTGACTATCTCGGTTCGTTTAGGTTGGACACACTGTACGCAGATCGTTTGCATAAATATAAACAAAAAAAATCGCGCGGTTCCGCGATCTGTGACCAAATTTACCTTAAAGCGGGGACTTATTGTATAACCTCTATACACTCTATATAACAATGTATTTATTATATGCTAGACAAACCAAAGTGACAGAAATATATATTAAGTGAAGCTTTGCGTTTTGTAATTAAAGCTAAATCGGTATGTAAAAATAATTGGCGCTTGAAAACCAGGTTTACATTGTTAAAATAGTTTAGCAATAATGAAAGATTGTTCAGACATTTCTATAATATATGTGTAAACTGTTTTAACCAAAATAACATTTGCAATTTTGTAGTAGGCTATGGTCATAAGACCTAATAAATAAACAAAGGTTTTAGTTCTTGTGGACAGTAATATTAGGTAAATGATAAAATCAAACGATTTTTTAACCCTTTATATCCACAACAATATTATTCACATAACAATTAGAGGTGACAATAATATATATCAGACAGCCAAGCTGCCATGATTTGTATAAGCTATATCTAAGAAAAAATCAAATGACCACTGTCGGGACTTGACTTAACTCACCTAGCCGGAAACTGAGAGCTTCGGGTTCAAGTCCCGACAGTGGACATTTGATTTTTTCTTAGATATAGCTTATACAAATCATGGCAGCTTGGCTGTCTGATATATATTATTTTCACCTCTAATTGTTATGTGAATAATATTGTTGTGGATATAAGGGGTTAAAAAATCGTTTGATTTTATCATTTACCTAATAAGACCTAATGTAAATATATAGTAGTACGACGTATTTGGTATCGCAGCCTCTAGACTAGACTGTCGTGGGTTCGAATCTCACCTGCCCTCATGTTTTGTGATGCTATTTAGTTTTAAGAAAGTTGTTATTTAGTGTAGTTGAAAGACGCTAATGACTTGAGATGTAGACGCGTCTAAAATCTACAATAAATAAATAAAATATAGTAGTACGGGAACCCTCGACCACGATTTTCGAACTGAATTGTGAATTATAGACGCTCGACATCAGAGGTCATTAGCGGATTTTCGAACTCATAACGACATGAAGAATTCTCAATTATTTTGTTTTATATTTTACGAACATATGATTTTGTAAAATAAATAAAAGTGGATGTCTTAATATAGTTATTTGTATTTTAAACGGTCTTCACGTCATCTGTCTGTACCCGCGATATAGACATACCCATTTTTTACTTCCCACCTCTACTATGGTAGGTTAGTAATGGATTTAGTCCGAAAAAAATATTTCGAGATTTTAACAGATTTTCACGTTTTGAGATCCTATAGCAATCGTTTAAGATAATTTTCTGACTGATGTCTGTATGTGTGTATGTGGTCAATTTTCGCCTTCGATATCGTAAAAACGGAACAACATACGACCATTCCGATTGTTTATCAGCCTTTAATTTAGATCTGATTAAATTTTGAGTCAAATCGGTTCAGTGGATCCTGAGATATTAAAAAAAACGATCTCAATGTCACGTATTAACATAGGTAAAAAAAAATATAAATGAATTCTAGATGTTATAATATGAAAAAAATGTAAATATTTTTTTTCTCTAAAATGTACAGTTTTCGAGAAAAAAAATATTTTACTAAAAAAAGAAAATTGTACGTAAATCAAGGTAACCATGATTTTTGCTATATTAAGCTAGCCCATCAGTAGATCACTAAACAAAAAAGAGGGCCATGCTTTTTTTCAAAGAATAAAAAAAGAGTGTTTATTTTTTGCAAATATTTACTAGGTGGGAAGTATAGGACTGGTCATCAGTCGAATTTTTTAAAATCTATTTTATCAATTATTTAGTTTGCATTGTCCGACATTGTCATTTATATTTCAGACTTATAATTTAGTGTTTACTTGGACCATTGATTTGAGTAAATATAATTATGAAAAATTAATGAGTTGTGAGGAATTTTTTATGTTCATAGAAAACTAACTTAAAAAAAAAGTAATTAAGAGAAGTTTCGCGTTGACTGAGGCACCCTGTTACTTCATAAATAATGTAACACATTAATTTTTTCTCTGTATAATTAATTAACCTCACTTATATCTATATCTCTACTAATATTTATAAAGCTGTGAAGTTTGTTGGTTTGTTTGTATATTTGTGTCGCAGATATTACTGGATCGATTCGAGAAAATCTTTCACTGGTTTTAAAAGTATAGCTGGGTTGCAGAAAGTATTGTCGAAAAATTTGACTTGACAACGACCTTAGACTGTGATAATTACTGTTTTTATACATGGAGCAGTCTAATGTCGTTGTGAAATGTAGAACATTAGATTGTGCTAACACAAAAACAAATGATTGATCTACATAGAAAAAAATTGCTTTTCAAGCTAAATTTTGATAAAAATTCGTAGAAAAATGTTGTTTCGAAGTGGAAATTGTATAAAAAACTATGTTAAATACATGTTTACACAGTTTAAAAAAAATATCGTTTCAATCGATCAATTATTTTTCGAGCAGGATCGATTTAAAATTCTACAATGCTTTTATTATCGAGAAATATGTGTAGTCACAATCTAAGATCATTGTAAAATCCAATTTTCTGACAATGCTTTCTACAACCAAGCAAATCTTTCTTTTATAAATAAATAAACAATTGTAGTTTATAGACGCGTCGACAACTCAGGCCATTAGCGTCTTCAACACAACAAATAATCCAATTGTGTATTAGAATCCGCCAGCCGGCATACACAAACCGACTGGTACGAGCTCAGATTCCTGGGAGCGCTCATTCCCAAAGAACATTGAAATGCAATTTGCGATAGCAACCACATTCCAATGTCCCCCCCTGGGGGACTTTCTTTTATATATTATAATATGTTACAACAAAAAAGGGATAAGCAGTGAGCGAAACTAGTGACTTTAGTAGTTCTAGCGACATTTTGCTATGTTCATCTGTCAAATAAAAAAAATGGTTTTAGGTCGTAAAAAACACTTTTGAACCGTCAACAATAGGATAATTACATATAATATGGTTATTTTGATAGGAAATGACTTCTCCTATCACCTCGCTTCATTTGGAAGTTGACTTTTGGGACATTCTGTATAAATTATGAAAAGTAATAGCAAAAAACGAGTTTAAATTTTATTAGGTATCTATTTATGAATAATTTCACATCCCTGTGTAGTGTATTTTGCTGTTAAAATATTGATAATCTATAAATCGCACTAAGAAATGCATCTTTTGTATGTCAACTGTCAACAGACGTATAAAATGAGATGCATATATTCTCTTCTTTATGAGATACTTGAAATAAACGAACGTCTCACGACATGAGAAAATAAAACAAAACACAAAATATGACAATATAATTTTTACTGCTTTAACGTTTTTGTAGGCTTGAGCCGAGATTATGAGAATGCCGTTGTTTCCATGGCTACTCTATTACAAGCCCCCAGTTTCCAGGTTCTAGTCTGAGAACTGGTGAAAGTATCAATTAAATTTTCAATTTGTTATTAAAAAAACGACAAGGGGCACAGTAATTACGATTGTGAATCAACCGAAGACGTAGAACTCTATAGTTTTATAATGACGTCACATCTGTCAAAAATATTAACATAACATACATGATACAAAACACAAACAAACTATGGCGTAGCTATGATAATTCGCGTCACACATTTTTTGAAACGTATCATTTTACCCCCTATATACCGCCTGGAGAGACGTAGTTCTGCGTCAATACACTGTAAGAAATGAGAAGGCCGATTACATAGATTATCGATGGTCCATTTGTAGCCAGCGATTAATCTGGTAATAGGCACACAAAGAGACAATGGCGTCGCAAACAGGTATCGTCTGCACATCGCGTAGATTCCATAAAAACACATTGCGCATGCGTGGTTACTACTTTTACATTAATTTGTTTTGTATTCATCCATTTTATATCTGTTAAATTTACTATCAAAATTCGTTCGTAATGAGCGTGTTCTTAGTAAGAGCTCAATCTCCCCCAGGGGGAACATTGAAATGTAGTTGTTCTCGCAATTGCAACCCAATATTCTTTGGGAATTGGCGTTCCCAGGAGCCCGAGCTCGTACCAGTCGGTTTGTGTACGCCGGCTGGCAGATTCTAATACACAAATGAATTATTAATTGTTGTGTGAAGACGCTAATGACCTGAGTTGTCGACGCGTCTATAATCTACAATAATAATAAAAACTTTTTAACAAAAAAAAAAACTCCTTCAAAAAGGCACTAAAAAGAGTAAAATAATCAAAATTTCAGGTCTGTACCAATTAAAATATGAAGTGGGTTAAAAAGTATAGTATAGTGAATAGTGATTAATATCTTCTTTTTTTTAACCAACTTCATATTTTAATTGGCACAGACCTCAAATTTTCATTATTTTACTCTTTTTAGTGCCTTTTTGAAGGAGGTTTTTTTTTTGTTAAAAAGTTTTTTATTTTTTACTTTTTAGTGTCAAAAAGTAACATTTACCTTAAAGAATCACACGCCGTTACTTACTTTTATTAAAAAATCAGCCGAACTACTGAACCGATTTTGATGAAATTTCTATGGCACCAATCTGAAAGTATATCCTTTCAAATAAAAAATTTTTTTTCAAAATCGGTTCATAAACTACGAAGTTATCCGCGAACATACATAAAACATAACCACATAACCACAAAAAAAAATATATACGGTCGAATTGAGAAACCTCCTTTTTTTGAAGTCGGTTAATAAAAAAAGAGCTCACTGTACTTATATTACGAAAAATAATTCAATAAAGGATTAGCCTGCGCCAAGCCAGTTTCGTCGATAATGCGAGATGTAAAATTATAGTGGGGTATCGGTTTATTTACAAAATATAAAAATAAGTATATAGTAGCCGTTATTCTATAATTTATATGTACATAAACATAATTACTTGTGTGGTAAAAAGTACCTACTCTATTGCACACAGCAATATCAATGCATATCTATAATGTAGTTTAAATATTTACACATTTTATAATAAAGTGATATCTTATCCATTTTAAAATAGTCTGTGGGTTAATTTTATATCTTGATTGAGGGGTACTCAAACATTACGTAAACGATGATGTTTTTGTGCTACTTTAAACTACGAAAAATGTATACAAAAATAAATAAATACCTACAAAGCGAGTAAAAATAAAATATGGTTTTTTAAGCCCAGCAACAATTCGTATTTTTATTTTTTTATTAATTGTTGTGATGCTATACAACTGCAACTGAGATATCGCATTCGATCCAAATTACAGCGCGCAAAAAAACTAAGGCGCATGGAAAGTATAATATGCATAGTGGTTGTCGTTTGCACCTTGCCCAGTGGTCTTGTGAATTGCTGTAGCCATCAGAATATTATGTAAAACATAGGCGCTTAGAAAGTGTCATATTTCAGTTATATGCATAGTGGTTGTCGTTTGCACCTTGCCCACTGGCCTTGTAGCGGCAAAACTGTTTCTTGTACAGCAAAACATAGGCGCGTGGAAAGAGTCATATTCCAGTTATATGCATAGTGGTTGTCGTTTGCACCTTGCCCAGTGGCCTTGTGAACTGCTGTAGCCATCAGAATATGTAAAACATAGGCGCTTAGAAAGTGTCATATTTCAGTTATATGCATAGTGGTTGTCGTTTGCACCTTGCCCATTGGCCTTGTGAATTGCTGTAGCGGCGAAACTGTTTCTTGTACAGCGCTGTCGCCATATTTGTTAATAATAAATTGAAAATTCAGTGGACATTCTTGCCAGTTTAACGAATTAAAACCTGGGAACTGGGGGCTTGTAATAGAGGAGTCATGCGATATAAACGCCGCCATCGCTACATGCTCGGCTATTCTTAAACCCTTGTGATATAATATGTAAATATAAAATATGAAGAAATAAAGTTGATCAAGGCCAAAATAGATTTTTTGGTAGTTTTTCTAAATCTTCAAATTGATATTTTTTGGCTTTTTTATTAAAAGCCTCCAGTTTTCAGGTTCTGATTCAAGAACTGATAAAAGTTTTATTGGATTTTAAATTTATTATTAAAAAATAATGAATCCAAAATATGAATTGATATTAGGCTAAATTAATACTGGCTGTTGGTGACCTTCAAAAAATATAACTTGACGTTTTTATTAAACAAAAGACAATCATAAACAAAAACGCTGTTCCGGAACTTCAACATGACAACGGAACATCGAGTATTAAACTCAAGAACGGTTGGTTTGGGGTTCCCTGCTGAGAGAATGCAGAAGCTGTAAATCCTCCCTTACAGTTTATGATTAATGTAGGTTCGTGAATAGTAGTTATGCTTATATACACAATATTTCTGAATTGCTTTTTTTCATTTTCTTTAAAGATTTTCAATCAATTTTAAAAGATGCGTGAAATATGATAAAAAAATGAAATTCTTAAAAGAGCCTTAATATTTTTTTAAATGTCTATGAAAAATATGAGCTAAGAACTTTAATATAATATTACTTATTATCCACGTATCCGATCGATTTAAAATTTGGTACACATATGCATTCCCGATGACAATACATGAATCAATCGTTTTTAGAATTAAATTCAATCCCTAAGAGGGTCAAACGAGGGAGTAGGGTTTTTTAACTATTCAACGCCTAGGCCAAACCGCTAAAGCTAGAAACTTGGAATTTGGAAATTTTGTGAAGTAAGCACCCACTATATGAAGGAATTTTTCGAAATTCAATCCCTATAAGGGAGTCAAAAGGGGATAAATTTTTGAACGACAGAAAGGAACAAAATAAAATATTAGTAAAAACAACTTTTTAAAGACACGCTTTTATTTAAATGTACTAAAAAGGAAAAAAATAAGTTTTAATAATTTAGTTTCATAATTATAAAATCGTGGGTCGTTGAGTTTACAACCCACGCTTTTATAATTATGAAACTAAATTATTAAAACTTATTTTTTTCCTTTTTAGTAAAAGCGTGTCTTTAAAAAGTTTTTTTACTAATATTTTATCTCTCTTTTTCTTGCAGTAGAAGCAATAACGATCTCTCGCTCTTATTTATGTGCTCGGCTATTCTGATATTTATGATAGCCGAGTTTGAAGATCACTGCTTCATGATACGTCCATAGGTAGTGACATGGAGTTCAATAAAACACATGTTTAAAATATGGACCATTTATATATAATATACGTTGCATGCAACCTGTGTTATTAAATGAATCGTTAAGCCCACGGGGTCGCCAATGACCCAAACAATTTAGTTGAACTAATCTTTAGAAATTTACATACCTTTATCACAGGTCAGTGCCGTAGTCAATTATTTTTGCCATCCACAAAAAGAAAATCATATACTTAATCTTCATCATCCTGATGTTCAATTGTTAATCTAGCAGCAATTTTTGAAGTGAAAACTTCCTTAAGGTACGTGCAGTACGCAGCTGGGTTTCTAGATGGTAGCATGTAGGTAGATGGTGGCTGAAATTATAAGCGCTTATAGGTTTGCACAACGAAGCTTTGATACTAACATTGATACAAACTTAAATCGCGTTTGAAATGTCAGATAGTGAAGACGAATATTTGTGTTATTCTGCTACAATAAGTGATATATTTCAAATACAAATTTGGGTAGGAGCTATCATGTCCACCTTATTAATAAAAAAACGATCTAAACATGACGAATTTCATCATTTATACCAAGAAATAAAATTTTACCCAAACCGGTTTTTTGAATATTTACGTATGGAACCTAACACTTTTAAATATGTCTTAGAAAAAATTCAAAACAAATTTTAAAAAAAACTGCCAAAATTTCACTTATAAAACTAGTCACATCCATTTTAAACTTGTAACGGCCATTTGACAGTTGTCACACGTTGATTGTAGTAGTCAGCGCGCTGAAAGAATGGTGAGATACATTCTTGTATCTAGCAGCTCTTGTAACAGCGCTTATACCTGCTACACTCACTGCTTCGTTGTGTACGCTCGCATATATAACAATGCATTAATTTAAGTAAGCCCTGCTATGATCTACGCTACCATCTAGAATCCCAGCTCCATACTGCACGTACCTTTAGACGTTATTCACGTCAGAATACGCCAGATTTAAAAACCTGATTTGTTTGAACTACGTCACTGTCACAATTTTTTGATCTTGAGACATCTGGGTTAATATTTTGTTTCACTAAATATGGACATATCACATCTTTTAATGATAATAATATTAACATATATATTAACATATTAAATAATGTTTTTCAGTGTTGACTTTAAATGGTAATAGAATAATATTTATATGACAGATCGTCTATGTGGAAGCTGTGTTGTCTAGCGTCTATTATTTACAATATTTATTTAGATATCATCGTGTTATCTTGATGTCACATTGTACTCTTCATTAATTTAACCAATTTTATTAAAACTCACACTGCGTTTGATTTCAACCAATATTATTGACTTTAAAATGTTAAATTTCTACACTGTAAGCAATGAGAAGGCCGATTACATAGATTATCGATGGTCCATTTGTAGCCAACGATTAATCTGGTAATAGGCACACAAAGAGACAATGGCGTCGCAAACAGGTATCGCCTGCACATCGCGTAGATTCCATAAAAACAGATTGCGCATGCGTGGTTACTAATTTTACATTAATTTGTTTTGTATTCATCCATTTTATATATATGAAACTATACATTTTATTTTGTAATTTTTACACACGTTACTTTATGTAAAAATTACAAATTTGCTTAACTTTACAGTAAAAGTCCAAGTTTTTATGAAGTTTTCTGTGTAAAAATAAATAATAATGTAAAATCACTTAGAAAATCGAGCGAATTCTATCTTAACTTTCAAAGTATTTTTTTACATCCATTTTTTACAATGTATAGCACGAGTCATAATATCATTACGCACGAGATATATATGGCATTTTTTGCCATACTCACTATAAAACAGCTGCTTTTCACTTCATTTTCAGTATTTAAAAAAAAAATTGACAGTTAATTTGTGTTGCCAACTTCATTTCTTTAGTAGGCCGAGGCGAGGAAACATAAATCACTATGGCAATGGTTTGCTTTCCCAGACTAGTGTAGAAAATATACGTTCCCACACACCGACCTGTCAAAAGTTACTTTACATACATACATACATACATGTAAAGTAGTTATCATATAGTGGGTATGGCAAAAAATTATATACACCCGACAACTGCTGTGATAAGCGTCTATTGACATGTATTTCATACAATTTGGAACAAACTCAATAAATGTTTGCTTGAGACGTGCTTAAAAAACAAATCCGGCCCTTATTTTGAATTAATCTTTAGCTCACAGACTTCACATTGACAGGGTTAATTTGTTTTAACAAAAGTGCATCTAATTGTTATTCAATAATCCATCATTTGTTAAATTGTAGACGTGAAAACGACGTTCTGTTGTTGTCATTTTTAAGGGTAATCTCAGAACAGAGATAGCTATAGAAGGAGCATTCAGCATATCACAGCTTGTAGGTACCAGTCGACACGTGCGGGGAACAATAAGTCACCTTGAGGTCACATTTTAAACTCCTTGATTTTTCGTAAGCGCTTTGGAACCTTTATTGTAACAAAATTAAGCAAAATCACGATGGACACGATTTCTAATATAAATTTTCAACCGAGGGGTTTTCTTAACTTTATTGTAACATCCAGACACACAACACGACGCCATTTTTTCTATTAAAATACAAATTTATCACGTTTATTTAATTTTATTTATTTAATTTATTGTAGATTATAGACACGTCGACATCTAAGGTCATTAGCGTATTTCAACTACACTAAATAACAACTAACTTAAAACTAAATAACATCACAAAACATCCATGAGCGCAGGTGGAATTCGAACCCACGGCAGTCCAGTCTAGAGGTTGCGGCACCAAGCATGCTAACCACTAGGCTATACTGCCCTCCGAAATTTATCAAGTAAAGACTAATTAACACTATACAGAATACAAGCAACGAATGATCATAATTGACCTGACAGGTCGTACTTTAGTGTGTAATTGTGGCCTCACAAACGACGTGATATGCTGTGTCTATAACTATCTTTGTTCTGAGAGACTAATCTATTACATTTTGTCAGCTTCATGATTTTGTAGTTTACTTTTTGATTGAAATTCCCCTCAACGAAAATTGTTGAATGCATCAAATTCCCCCTATTTCAATTTTAGCTCTTTACAGTACCTACAACAGTCTATAACAATAACAGCTTCCCGTACTTATGATTGATTTACTTCTAACTAAATTGAAATGAACTTAAATTTATTTATAAGCTTCTGATATAATACGTTCTAAGGCTTTATTTCTCTATACAGAAGATTTTCAATTATCCGTCGTAAACCAGAAAAAAACTCCTTCAAAAAGCCAATAAAAAGAGAAAAACAATGAAATTTTGAGGTCTGCGCCAATTTAATAAAATATAAAGTCGGTTAAATAGTATAGTATATAGTGATTAATATCTTCTTTTTAACCAACTTCATATTTTATTAAATTGGCGCAGACCTCAAAATTTCATTATTTTCCTCTTTTTAGTGGCTTTTTGAAGGAGGTTTTCTTTTTTTGTTAAAAAGTTTTTTATTTTTTACTTTTTAGTATCAAAAAGTGACATTTACTTTAAAGGAATCACACGCCGTTATTCACTTTTATTAAACCGACTTTCTTACGCTATCTGATGTGTCAAAAAGTGATATTTACCTTAAGGAGTCACACGCCGTTACTAACTTTTATTAAAATCAGCCGAACTACTGAACCAATTTTGATGACATTTCTATGGGACCAATCTGAAAGTATATCCTTTCATATAAAATTTTTTTTTCCCAATCGGTTTATAAATGACGGAGTTTTGAGGTAACAAACATAAAAAAAATACAACCGAATTGAGAACCACCTCCTTTTTTTGAAGTCGGTTAAAAATAGCCACCATACAGTACCTAACATTCCGCGAGATAGATCCACCCAAAATTTACGTCCTATACTACTTTCTGGCACCTTACCTAAAAATTGGTTCTAATTAAGGCCCTCCAATAAACGAGAGAATTCCTAAACTATTGAATTTAGGGTGTGGACACATTAATCACCATGGAAATGGCTTGATTTCCCACCCTAGTGTGGGAAAGATACGTTCCCGTACACTGACCTGTCAAAAGTAACTTGACATGTAAAGAAGCTATTTTATAGGAGTATGGCAAAAAGTAGATTTATAACTATTAAAAATAAAATATTAGTAAAAAAACTTTTTAGAGACAAGCTGTTATTGAAATGTACTAAAAAGAAAAAATAATATTTAATAATTTAGGTTCATAATAATTATTATAAAAAAGTGAGTTGTAAACTCTATGATAGTTTATTAGTCGCAACCCCCGCTTTTATAATAATTATGAACCTAAATTACTAAATATTATTTTTTCCTTTTTAGTAGATTTCAATAAAAGCTTGTCTCTAAAAAGTTTTTTTTACTTATATTTTATTTTGTTCCTTTTAGTCTTTTAAAATTTACCCCCCTTTGACACCCGTAGGGGTTGAATTTCGAAAAATCTTTTCTTAGTGGATGCTGACGTCAGAAAAGGAACCGACTGTCCAAATTTCAAGTTTCTAGCTTTTGCCATTTGGCCTGGACGTTGATTAGTCAAAGAAACCCTACATCCTCGTTTGAACCCCTTAGGGGTTGAATTTATTTCCAAAAACGACTTATTCATGTATTGTCATCGGGAATACATATGTGTACAAAATTTCAAATCGATCGGATACGTGGAAGTCGTTCAAAATTGACTTGTAAGTTTTGACCTAAACAAACAAACATATACAAACATTGCAAATTAAATAAAAACTTGTAAAAAATAGATTCGTTTTTTCATAGTTCTAATCGTGTAGATAAGTCCATAAAAAGAAACTCGAATGATTTCGTGGATATTTCGGATAAGCCTAGAATGTTTAATAAGTTATTGTAGATTATAGACGCTCGACAACTAAGGTCATTGCGTTTAATTACCGACATCAACTTAAATTTAACGACATGACAAAACGTCCATGAGCGGAAGTGGAATTCGGACCCACGAATCTGAAAGCCAACACGCTAATGGTCTAACCGTTATAATCAAGCTGTCCTCAGCCAGAATGTTGGATACCCGAGACTCGGATGATTGAGGCTCTACTGTAACATTAATACTGATAGATAGATATATGGTTGGTTGATCACAGCTATCCTTGTGAGTTTGTCTCTGTCTAATAACCTGAAGTTGCCGACCGTATTATAGCAAGATTATTAGTACCTACTATAGTTAATTTTTATTTCGTTCCATGTTCGTTATTATAATTGCGCTTAAGTCCTCGACATACAGTATTGAAGCAATTATCAGATATAAATAATTGTAAATGAAAGTGCAATAATCCCTATATTATTAAACGAGCAAATCTTGTGTACTTATATGTACCTATGTAGCTATATAAATATTTTCTCGAAACCATCAACCCTCATACCAAATTAAAGAGAAAAAAAATCTCTTTCGAATGGTGTCATGGGCATCTTTGACGTGTATTTAAAAAAACAAAGTTAATACAAGTATCTCTAAAACTATAAAAGTAAATAAAAATATGAAAAGAGATTTGAAATATTCACAAAAAAAGGCCTTAAGAAAGTGAAAATATTTTTTTTCTAACTTACTTAATAAGCGAGTTATAAACAAAAAACGAAAATGGGTAAATCTCGTTTTTCAACTGTCGGCCGCGAACCAATCAAAATATGGAAAGTTTGACTACGCAGGGTAGTAGTACTGGAGATTCTGCACATTTTGTCTCATTTAACCAAATCTCTATCTCCCATAACAACGGAGATCCCCATGTTGAGGATGATTCTGTGGACACACTGTATATTATACTTGCCAATTAAATTCAATTTTAAAGTTTACAAAACTATTTAAAATTTAAACGAAGGTCATTTTGAAGGTTTTCTTTTTGTTTTCAATTAAACTGTTGATTTCAGTAAACTCGAGTTTATTTTTAAGTCGTTTCAAATTACGTCAAAAACGTTAAATTCAATTTATTTTTGTGTCCATTTTGAATAAAAATTCATATCAGATATCAAACAAAATCTAAACCTGCTAAAAGCGTTCTTAATTGAAATATAAAAAAACTGGCCAAGTGCGAGTTAGACTCGCGCATCGAAGGTTCCGTACAATAATAAAATTAAGGAGTGACGTATGGGTAAAAAATTAACAGATTTATTTTCAAAAAGTTCTTTCACATATATTTTTAGTGTTTCAAATATTTTCCGTATCAAATTTAAATAAAATATATTTTTAATGTATAAAATAGATTATGTTAACGAATATTTGATGAATTAAAAAAAAACGAAAAAACAAAACTATATTGCGATCGGAAACCAAGGATCGAACCAGTGACCTTTCACTCTTCAATCAAACGCTATACCAGTGCACCACGCGGGCGATGTTATTACGAGCGCATAATGCAGTATGACTCCAGCCGTACTGCTGCTATACAATTGCTACAAAACTGTTTTCTGAGTTGGCGGAATAAATATTTATTTAAATAATTAAAAACACAACAATAATAAATACAACAACCAAAAGTTAGTTCTAACAATCAACACAAGTAATTAACACTTAACTATATACAATTGACTACACCAGCCATACTCTAAGTGTGTTCCGCGGAACCCTAAGGTTCCGCGATACTTCTGTAGGGGTTCCGCAAGAATTTAGAAAAAAATTAAAACACACCTCTCCCTGGTCGACCGTTCTGACTTCTGACGCGGCGTAGCACGATTCACAAGGCGCAGTCGAACTTATTCGCCTCGTACAATTTTACTATGCCGCCACCGCCGATATCTACTTGTGAGCGCGCAGCCCCTTTGACAAAAGCCGCCTCTGAGATTAGACGCTATAATTGTGAAAAACTATTGTTTTATTGTAGGGTTCCGTCAAGTATTTCGCTTTCCAAAAGGGTTCCGTCACCAAAAAAGATTGAGAACCGCTGGACTACACTAATATTTATTTTATGAGGTGAATTTATATCACGGAACTATTTATATTACTGTATTTATGTCAGATTTATTTCTAACGTTTGTTTATGTCGGTCATTTACTCAGTTACTTCAGTACTATTTATTTATATCCACTCCACTATTAATATCACTGTACTGACTGATTCGACCGTTGATTGACTAATATTTATATCACTGATCCGCTTGGTTGCACGACTCACCATTGACTATTGACTTCCTCGCACTCGCTTGCTTATATAGGCCACTTGGCTTAGGCACAGCGCGTTCTAGCGTTCTCGTTGTTCAGCAAGCAGACACCGCTTCTCAGAAATCCTGCCTGACATTTTTATACAGGATGATCCGTAACACTATGAATGTACTATATGAACGTGTAACACCATTAATTATTATTTTTATTATTATTGTAGATTATAGACGCGTCGACAAGTCAGGTCATTAGCGTCTTCAACACAACAATTAATAACCCGTTTGTGTATTAGAATCTGCCAGCCGGCATACACAAACCGACTGGTACGAGCTCGGGCTCCTGGGAACGCCAATTCCCAAAGAACATTGGAAAATTGCGAGAGCAACTACAAATGTTCCCTCTGGGGGAAACATTATTATTTAATTAAAATTAATTGATTATTTACTTTATTCTAATTATTATTTGCCAGGATTCATGCTATAACAACACAGTAACACACAATTTGTGAATATTTCAACTAGCTACCTCTTACCGTTTATGAGACGGACGGACAGACATCGTAGTCAGGTTATTAGGGTTCCATACGGAGGTACGGAACCCTAAAAAGATGCAAAATGGTATTTTTTAAATTGTGAAAGATTTCGAACCGATATAATGCTTTGACAAAGTAAACATTCATATTGTGCACATACAGTTTTTTATTACCGTGTTATGAGAATCTATTACACAAATAATAATTTATCAATTCTGTACCATAAATGTTATAAAATAATGCTATTAAATTTGTTGTCTCACTATTGGCCAATACACTATTCAATAAGATAGGCAGAGACAAAAATTCCGCATTCAATTTTATGGAATAAAATAGGCATCATTGACATCCTAGACATTTTATAAAATTCCTAAGCAGTTTATGAAATACCTAGGAGTTTGATAAAACTCCTAGACTTTTCATTAATTAATTAAATGTCTACATAGTTCATGAAAGTCTTTGACAAGACGTCATGTAATGACCATCTGAACTTGACATGTAAGTAATTACACTAGACCAGGGGTGGCCAACTTCATTATAATACATAAAATGATCGACTATTTTTCTTATTCTTAAAAGTATCTCGCGATCTACCTACTAAAATCTCATTTAACACATTCAATCATATGTCTTGTGTGCTAATAAGTGACAATGGGGATTTTAATAATAATATTTATTAATTGAAAAGTAACCACAGAAAAATACGGATTAAATTTTATTTTCTTATCTTATTATTTCTTATCTTAGACGAAATCTCGAGAATGAAAAATGATATCGAATACGTTAGGATGCCAATCGACGCGTATTGACGTAAATATGATCTGAAAAATATTTTTTCAAAATCGGTTCAGCCGTTCTTTTTTCTTAACCAAATCGACTCCAAAAAAGTAGATTTTACACAATATCTTGCGAATAAAAAATTATATCGACTTCGTAAGGGTGTCAATCGAGGCGTGTTAACGTCATTTTGATCCGACATAAATTTTATAAAAATCGGTTCTGTCGTTTTTTGTTTTTTTAATTATTGTTAAAAATAAATAATAATTATGTTTTAATGAATAAAATGATTACTTTTCTGTGTAATATCTAATTTAATTATTATTATTAAATATTTATCAAACTGGGAAGTTCGTCGTGTGGACCTCAAGGGTCGCACTTTAGTCCTAATAAATGACCCACCTCACGGCTTGTTAGCAATATGTTTTTACGTTACGACGTTGCGTTTTGAGTTTGTGTGTTGAAATTGTCTCCGAGCGACTGATCGGCCATTCCTGAAGTCACTAGATCGATCAATTTTCTATTTTCGTGATTATTTTCCCCAATGCTAGTAAAATATCTTCAAGTTCTATAATATTAAATTGCTACATGATATTTTAAAAGCCGCTTTATCGTCTAAAGGTATGTGCAGTATGGAGCTGGGATTCTAGATGGTAGGCGTAGATCATAGCAGGGCGTGCTTAAATTAATGCATTGTTATATATGCGAGCGTACACAACGAAGCAGTGAGTGTAGCAGGTATAAGCGCTGTTACAAAAGCTGCTAGATTCAAGAATGTATCTCACCATTCTTTCAGCGCGCTGACTACTATACAATCAAAGTGTGACAACTGTCAAATGGCCGTTACAAGTTTCGCAATGGATGTGGCTAGATTAATAAATGAAATTTTGCCAGTTTTTATTTAATTTGTTTAGAGTTTTTTTCTAAGACGTATTTAAAAGTGTTAGGTTCCATACGTAAATATTCAAAAAAGCGGTTTGGGTAAAATTTTAATTTTTGGTATAAATGATGAAATTCGCCATGTTTAGATCGTTTTCTATTAATAGGGTGGACATGACAGCTCCTACCCAAATTTGTATTTAAAATATACCACTTTGTAACAGAAGAACACAAATATTCGTATTCGCTATCTGACATTTCAAGCGCGATTTAAGTTTGTATCAAAGCTTCGTTGTGCAAACCTATAAGCGCTTATAATTTCAGCCACCATCTACCATACATGCTACCATCTAGAATCCCAGCTGCGTACTGCACGTACCTTTAGTTATCATGTTTATTTTAATAGATAGTTCGGCAAAGTTACTCTTGAAATACCCAAAGCGACATTCTAAATTAACTGCAGACTTCAAAGTTGTTTCTCTAATTAAGAAGTCACATACACATGTCTGCTCTGTGTTTGAGGGAGTCTATAATTATCAACCCTTAACCACACTGAGTTCAATTTTCTTTTTAAATTAAACATTTATTTTCTTAAAAAAGACTCGAATGATTTATCAAGCTTTAGTAAGAAAACGTTTTCCTTTTCAACCGACTTCAAGACAGGAGGAGGTTCTCAATTCAATCAGTACCTATGTATTTTTACTTCCCACCTCTACTATGGTAGGGAAGTAATGGATTTAGTCCGAAAAAAATATTTCGAGATTTTAACAGATCTTCACGTTTTGAGACCCTAGCAATCGTTTAAGATCATTTTCTGACTGATGTCTGTATGTGTCTGTATGTGTGTGTGTGTGTGTGTGTGTGTGGTCAATTTTTCGCCTTCGATATCGTAAAAACGGAACAACATACGGCCATGCCGATTGTTCTATTGTGTTTATCAGCCTTTAACTTAGATCTGATTAGATTTTGAGTCAAATCGGTTCAGTGGATCCTGAGATATTAAAAAAAACGTTCTCAATGTCACGTATTAACATAGGTAAAAAAAAATATAAATGAATTCTAGATGGTATAATATGAAAAAAATGTAAATATTTTTTTTCTCTAAAATGTATAGTTTTCGAGAAAAAAAATATTTTACTAAAAAAAATAAAAATTGTACGTAAATCAAGGTAACCATGATTTTTGCTATATTATGTTAGATCACCAAACAAAAAAAAGGGCCATGCTTTTTTCAAAGAATAAAAATTAAATTGTGTTTTAAAGACCACCAACAGCTAAGGTTATTTGGGCCTAGTCAAGAATAATTAAAAAAAAAGTGTTTATTTTTTGCAAATATTTACTAGGTGGGAAGTATAGGACTGGTCATCAGTCGAATTTTTTTCTGTAAAATGTATAGTTTTCGAGAAAAAAAATATTTTACTGAAAAAAGAAAATTGTACGTAAATCAAGGTAACCATGATTTTTGCTATATTACTAGCCATCAGTAGATCACCAAACAAAAAAGAGGGCCATGCTTTTTTTCAAAGAATAAAAAAAGAGTGTTTATTTTTTTTGCAAATATTTACTATAGGTGGGAAGTATACGACTGGTCATCAGTCGAATTTTTTTTAATGTAGGTATGTCCACCGATTACACAAGAATGGCTGTACCGATTTAAAAAAAATTTGAGGGCTTGAGAATAGCCGAGCGTGTAGCAGTGCTGTTGTTTACATGGCGTTGCTATGGTTTCTCTATTACAAGTTCCCAGTTCTCGGGTTCTAGCCCGAGAGCTGGTAAAAGTGTCAATTGGATTTTCAATTTATTATTAAAAAAAAAAATGAATTGAAAATATGAATTGGTGCTAGGCCCAAATAACCCTAGCTGTTGGTGGTCTTTAAAACACAATTTTTTCCCCGTTGTGTTCAGGAAGATGTCGGATTGGTCTCATATAGTGATGTAAAAATAATTTTTGACTCGATAATTTTTGACTCGATGTCATTCCAATTCACTACCCTTGTTTAAAGCAGTATTAACTTAAAAAATGTATAATAAAAAAACTTATTTTTCCGTATAAACGCAAAGCTTCAACTAAACAAAGTCACGCCGGCAATTAAAAAAAAATATTAAAGAAATGTTAAGAGTGAATATCGACAATGGCGGCGGGCATCGCGATTGTGGTACGAAACGAACTGTTAATGAGGACATTTTGAACGGGTAAAAGGGAACAAAATAAACGAACTTTAATACGTCACAAAGGGATAATCCGGGAGACGAGATGCGACAGAAGAGCGAAAGGTATCTACGACACGAAGGGCTCTCTATTGAAGACAGGGAATGACCTATTAAAGGGACTGTTTAATTTAATACCCCCCCCCCACACTGTTTCACCGCCGGATATTATTACAAATGGCCCATATAAACCCCCCTTAAGCGACTATCAACTGCTATAATTATTAAATACAAGTTATTACAATAATACGTCTAGAATCGACTGTTGTTTTACGCAACGTGTTTGAAATAAAATAAACTTGTGGTGATTTATTTTAGATTGCTTGGAAACATAAATTGATTCTGAATAAGAACTATGAACTTTGACTTCTTTGTTTTACAAAATGTGAACGTTTTGTTTTAAAATTTGTAGCAGTTGTTTTTAAAATTGTAAGTGCGATCTTCGTTTGTTAAACAAACAATTGAAGTTTTTTTAAAAAAGAAAATACGTTCCTAATAATAAAAATAAATTTATTTTTTAAATAAATATTGTGTGAGCATATAAATTGGACGTTAAAAAAAATTATAACTTTTAATTAATAAAAATTAACGGATTTATGAATTTGGTTTAAAATAGTGATTTCATAAATCGAAGTGTTTTAGTATGAGACTGTGGGCCTTTATCGACTCGGTCACATAATTTGTATAGGTTTAGCTGAAACAACGAGATCACGTGTAGAATTAAGAACATACTTTCATCCTCTCCTGGTACAAGAGAATAAAAGAGAGTGGGAGAAAATTTACTGACTAAGTATAAACTGTAAAACAACGTACAAGTGTATGCCAGTCATTTTTGCTTGCAAATTGCAAGCAATATTTACCATTTAGTGTTACTAATTTTGGTCCTACATATTTCGTATTATTTTAATTGAAAAAATAAATAAAAATACATTTGTTTTATAACAAATTATATTTCGGCAACCTAACATGACTGATTACATAACCAATAAATCATATATTAAATAAATTAACAAATTAGATCAGATGTGTTATAATCATATTTTTTTAATTGAAAAAAGTCCATTTATTTTTAGAATTTTATAATAAATTAGATTAAATATATTGTGAAGACATTTACGTGTCACAATTTTGTGCATGAAAAACACGACGAAATTATTTTTATAATTTTTAGGACAGTTACTATTTAAAAGAGTGTACAAATTTATATAAATGATGACAAAAGCGCGCTTGATTTAATGTCATATCTAAATCACATTTTTTTTTAAATTAAAATGGAAATTCTACTAGCGTCGCGCAGCTGCGTCGTGTCACGTATGTAATAGAAAATACAGTGCACGTTATTTTTCCTTATTCCCCGTCCACATTTGTATTGTCTACGTAGCCGTTAAATATTTAACGCAAACGTTCCAAACTCGCATAACAAGTTACAATTTTAAAAAGAAATTTAACAGAGCGGTGCAAGAATAATGTCCGATGAACAAGTAGCGAGTGAGTTAACGATAAATGTATCTATGTATATATATTTTTTCTGTGTTGCCATGGTTTTTTAAGACTGTTTGTAAGCGTTCCAAATAACAAGAAGCAGTGGATGACAGCAGTAGAACAGATATAATCAATATAAACATATGTGTTGAAAATAATTTCACTTGATCATAATAAAAAAAAATGTATTGGAAAACATTCTAAAGGTGTGTTTTTATGCGTATAATTCGCGGTTGAGTTTTCGATTTCAAGTATTCGCTTTTCGATTATTCAGTCTCGAATAAAACTTCTAATTACTTAGATAATTTATAATTAAATTATGTCATTAACTCTCCTTTTATACAATTGTTTTTAAATTTTAACCGCGGTGACGTTTTCATAATAAACAAGTGGGCTTAGAAAGAAAAGTGACAATACGAAAGCTTTAATTATTTTTACAGTGAAACATTTTTTAAAACAACAAACAAGAATTAAATAAGTTGCAAGCGTATATAAAAAAATAATGTGTGTTGTTTAGATAGAATTAAATTTAATTAATGTTAATTGATCAAACATAGAAGACTTCACTGATTCTTTTGTTTTGTAAAAAAAAGTGTTATTTTTTGTTTCGTTTACACGTTTGAACAAATTGTTTATTTACAGTGGACATTAGTTTGTTAAGACAAACGACTGCTTTGAGAATCTTCAGGCAGTGTTTTTGTTCTTCTGTGTTTAACTATTTTATAAACATTGTGTGAAGAGTCTTAGAACAGCTAAATTGAAAGTTTAATATTCCGTGAACAAGTTTTACAACATGCATGGCTCATGTCTGTTTTTTTATAAAAAGTAGCGTTTTGTGAATTTTGTTTCAGTTTTTTTATAAAAAAGTTGTTTGTTTATCACTCATTAACATCTTTCTATAAAAAGTGAGCGGGAATTGTAAAAGACGTGAAATGTTTTATTTTTAACTGTTAAATAAGAATACCTTCTCTTCTTTAAAATAGTGGTTTTACACATCAAAATATTATTAATAACGAATTAAATATTTTTAATTGGTAGAAATATGTTTTGTTTCTTTCCAATTTAAACTGCTTTAAACCTTCAAGCTTACCACTTCTAAAATATATGAAAATATTTTTAATCGTTCGTAAAAATTAACAGAAATAATTGATTTATTTTTATAAACAATCATTAAAGTACCTATCTTCTCTTCTTCAGCCTGTCTGTTTTAAATACAAAAAAAAATTAATAACTAATTACGTATTTTTAATATACAGTGTTATTAATTTTTAATACTCTAAACTATAAAAAATATTTCTATAAACTAAAAAAATATCTTCTATCTTCTTATGTCTACCTGTTTTAAATACAAAAAAAAAAAATTAATAACTAAATACGTATTTTTAATATACAATGTTATTATTTTTTACTACTCTAAACTATAAAAATTATTTCTATAAACTAAAAAAATATCCTCTATCTTCTTATGTCTACCTGTTTTAAATATCAAAAAAGTATAATTGCAAATTACATGTTTTAAATCGTAATAAATGTTACCTATATATTTTTACTACTTTGATTAATCCAAATTCAAACTAAATACTTCTATAAATTATTAAAAAAATATCTTCTATCTTTTTCTGTCTACCTGTTTTAAATATAAATAGCAATTTAACTGAAATAAAAAAAGTGTTACGTAACTATCTGTACTTTGTTCTAATTTGACCTTCAATTATTCTTCAGCGCTATTATTATGTCATTTGTCTTTGAACTAGAATCAATTCATTAATAAAAACACGTGGCCAGCGCATACTTTCTATTGTTTTAAAAGAATCATTGATTAAAAGACAAATTGTTCACGCCTTAAAAATCAAAAAAAGAAATAGTAAAAGTGTTATATTTTTGTGTAATGTGATGACCTCGATCTTTGAGCAATTTCAACTTAATTTAACAAAATAGTAGAACATTATTATTATTAAAAATGCCCTCTAGGTGAAGGTTGGAATATATAATTACCTATTATATAAAATTATCTAACACCTCGTTCGTTAATAACTTGTGACTTCAAATCTGCATATCGTAATTTACCTTTTATCGAAGATATTAAAATATTAAAAATGTTCCTTCATTTTTTAAAAATGAGCTTATAAAATTGTGATTTAATGCACGTACATTCTGTATTCGAAATTTTTGATATTACCGTATTGTTAGATAGATATAGTAAATTATAGACACTCAACATCAGAGGTCATAAGCGTCTAATGCCGTATTGTTATTAATTATATAATTTCACGTATTCGTGTTTCAATTCTCTAAAGATTTACACAATTATTCCAAGAAATATAATAACATTAATGAAATAAAAAATTGAAATCCATCCATCGTATCTCGTGCCATTTCCAAATTAATGTCAAATTAGTTAATTAATAGTGTATAAAATAAATTATGTTTTTAATAAAGATTAAAAATACTTTGTATCTATTATGAATGTTTAATTATTAAAATATAAACTTTGAAATTAATAAAACCAGTGTTGATTTTTAAAAATTTGTTGTTGATATGACTAATTAAAACCGGTACTATATTGATTTATTTCTTACCAGAAGATTTATTGATTCATAAGTTCAAAGGTGTTATATAATAATAGATTGATTATAGACACTCCTTTATTAAGGTCATTAGCAGCGGTTTTTTAATCAAATTCAGTTTAAAATGTAAAGAATTTTGTGTAGTAAAATTTCTAACCATATTATTTGAATGTAAATTTATGTTTTAATCCGAATTTAAATAATTTATAAATCAAGCAGTGTTTGAAATATTTATAACAAGCGTTACTAATCCTAAATAAAATCAACCAGAACTAAAACATTAATATAAACAAATTATTATCGATTTATTTTTAAAGATTTATGTTTTAAATTGTCTGACATATCATTAGTTGATATAAAAAAAACGGAACAATTAAATTGTGAGTTACTTTGACAAAAAATAAATGAGGACATTTTGATGAAGAACAAGTATTGACAGATCGAAAGGTAATATGTAGTTGACATGCTGTTAATTACATTAAAATCAATCTTTAATGTAACATACTTAATTTAACAATTCCAACAAACTCATGTTTTAAGAAAGTCGTTTCTCTTGATTCGAAGTGACGTTTAATAGATTAAAAATTGTGATTGACATTGAAAGAAAATATTACTTCTTTATTCGTTCAAAAATTAGTGAATTTCTTGCACAAGAAAAACGATATATTGAAATATAGTTTCCTCGGGGGAACTGTAACATTTTAAGTAACAGAATATTTATTTTTTTATTGTTAAAAAACAAGTGAAGTTCGCGACCAATGAGCGTAAAATTGACAGTTAGATGACGTGCAAGATGCACATAATTTTCAAAACGTGTTTATTCAGTTGCCAGGGGTAATTAGGCCTTGATTAGTCATGGACAGCGACGAAGGCGGTGAAACATCACGTCGCGGTGTAGCCGGTAAAATGATCGAAGGATTAGAATCGGCTATGCACAAGGACATAGTGCACAAGTGTCATAGTGACCCGGGGGGTGGGAATAGTGCTGGTGGCGGTGATGGTGGTAACTGTGCCGGTTCAAACGGCGGCAAAACGGGAACGAAACAGCGTCCGCCCCGACACCATTCTGCTAGCGGCTTGACTCGGAAATGCGTTCTCACTTTGGACGGATATTCTTATGTTATAGGTAAGTGTCTCTATTTTATTAATCAAACAATTGCTATGAATAATTATTAATTAATTCAACAATGAATTCTGTCCACAAAGTATTCACTAGTTAGTGAATAGTATTTCTTAACATATCAGTCAGCATATTATTAAACAGGGTGTATCACAGAAAACCGAACATAGGGAAAAGTACACAGTACAAATTAGTTAAGATCAGAGATTGCTTTGCCCTCTATTCAGAGGTCGTTACCATGGTTACCATGGTGTACGTATACAGTAACAAATGCATATTGCTGTTCATTTGACAAAATCTGGATGAACTTAAAGACAAAATCGTCGAAGTATGTTTCAATATGACTCCTGTAATGTTAGATAAAGTGAGACAAAGTTTTTGTAACCGATTAAGCCACTGCTTAATTCAAAATGGAGGTTAATTTGAACATTTGCTTTAATTTTTTATTTTAACTGTTTGTTTTGTTTAATTATTAGTTAAAAAAATATTTTCTTAATAAAAAATTGTTTCATTAATAAAAATAAATTCATTTAATATTGAAGAATTTATTTTAACTGATTTTTCTAATTATTCATTATTAGCTTTTTTTATATTAGAAATCGTGTCCATCGTGATTATAATAAAATTAAGTAAAATCGCAGGATAGTGGACAAAATAATTTGATTTATTAAATTAAATGTACGACGTTTCGTCTATAGATTTAGACTTTTTCAAGTACAATCATAAAAATAACAATATTTATGAAAATTAATATTAATTACTAACCATAGCAATTAACATAAGATAGGGTACATAAGACAAAAACATGGTAACATGGTAACAAATTATGTTGACTATAAATTTTAACAATTAATAATAATAATAATACAAAAACTAGTATAATTTCATAATATAATTGTACTGACTACTTAAATTTTGAGTGTCTGTTCTATAATTGATTGAATTGTTTTTTCTAATAAAACACATTTCACTGATATTGCGTTTCTTCCAATTTGACTCTTTATCTAATATTTGAACTTCATTGAAAAGAAATTTATGCCCAGTGTCGAAATGATGAGATGACAACGCCGTTTTATTATCACTTAATAAGTTTATGTTTCTACAGTCCATTTTGTGCTGATAAATTCTATTTTTTAATAACTGTTTTGTTTGTCCCACATAACACTTATTACATTCACAAGGTATTTTATAAATAATATTAGATTGATGTGAGATAGGCGTCTTATCTTTAAGTCTTGTGAATAACCTATCCAATTTATTTAAGTTATAAAACACCAGCTTAATATTTGTGTTCGAAAATAATCTGTTGATCTTATAAGACAAGTTCTTCACAAATGGAAATCTAACATAAATCTTGGTAGACTTAGTTCTTTCATCCACAGTATCCAACGTGTTATTTAGGTGATTTTGGTCCTCTATAAACCTATTAACGCATTGATGTATAAAGTTGACAGGGTAATTATTAGCTTTTAAGATATTTTCAACTTTCTTAAAATTGTCCTTATTAGCTATTATTGTTATTAAATAATGGTTAGTCAGCGTTACCATGGTACCCATTCTCATATGTGGCCAAAGTAATCGTTGATCCTAACTAATTTGCACAATGGAGTTTTCCCTATGTTCGGTTTTCTGTGATACACCCTGTATTATTGTCCACAATTACCCAACTCATATATTGTTAATTATTTAAAACGGCTTGTTCGGGCCATTTGAATTATTAATATTTAAGTTGTGATTGTAACTTAAAAAAATAAATCGGCTCTCGCATGAGATGTGATTTAGTATTGAAATAGATATATTAGGGAAGGAACAGATTTCACTTTCGGGGCACTGTGTGAGTAAGTAGCAACTCAACCAGCCGGAAACTGGGAATTTCGGATTCAAGTCCCGACAGCGGCTTCTGATTTTTTCCTTGTATATCTCATAACCATCGTTTGACGTTTAACAAACATGATGGCATAATATGCTGACTGATATGTTAAGAAATACTATTCACTACCTAGTGAATGCTTTGTGGATTGAATTCATTGTTGAATTAATTAATAATTATTATATTGTTGTCCACAATTACCTATGTTATGAAGACCGAACTGTATACTACCAACCACTGATTTAAAAGGTAAAAATAAATTTAAAAATTAAAAAAAAAAATTAAACCTCTTTCAAAAAAGCCACTAAAAAGAGGAAAATAATAAAATAAAATGAAAGTAGATATTAGGTATATAAAAAGTTTTAGCAATTAAATTTGGATGTATGGCTTGAATGCTCTCCCTCAAGAATAGTTTTCCGGGATAAAAAGTAGCCTGTATCTTTTGTCGGGCTTCAAGGAATCTTTTTGTGAATTTTCGTCGAAATCGGGTTAGTGGTTAGGCCGTGAAGAGGTAACAAACAGACAGACAGATACACTTTCGAGAGGGCAGTATAGCCTAGTGGTTAGCGTGCTTAGTGCCGCAACCTCTGGACTGGACTGCCGTGGGTTCGAATCCCACCTGCGCTCATGGATGTTTTGTGATGTTATTTAGTTTTAAGATAGTTGTTATTTAGTGTAGTCGAAAGACGCTAGACGCTAATGACCTAAGTTGTCGACGCGTCTATAATTTACAACAAACAAATTAAAATACGCTAATGACCTGAGATGTCGACGCGTCTATAATCTACAACAAATAAAACACACTTTCGAATTTAAAAGTTATTAGTCTGTATTCTGTGATAAAAAATAACATCAATATTAAGTAATTTGTTTATACGGCTGAATTTCATAGTAAAGAAGAGAATTGGATAATATGGTGTATTTAGTGTATTTTCATTATTAGACAATATTATGTTGATTATCACATCGATTTTCTACAGATACCTTACTTATACTGTAGGTATTGTGAATACCAAGCCTGGTTATAATATAGTAAGAATTGTACCTAATACAAATTTGCGAGCTCTCACTTAGTTGACGATTCTCATCTACACTTACACAAATTTAAAAAGGGTGTGGGGCTCGGGACCCCCGACAGATGTGAAACATCAAAGAAAACGTTATTGAACTCGGTGGTATTCTCTATGTAGTAGTATATATTTTTACTTCCCACCTCTACTATGGTAGGGAAGTAATGGATTCAGTCCGAAAACAATATTTCGAGATTTTAACAGATTTTCACGTTTTGAGACCCTAGCAATCGTTTAAGATCATTTTCTGACTGATGTCTGTATGTGTGTGTGTATGTGTGTATGTGTGTATGTGTGTATGTGTGTGTGTATGTGGTCAATTTTTCGCCTTCGATATCTTAAGAACGGAACAACATACGGGCATGCCGATTGTTCTATTGTGTTTATCAGCCTTTAACTTAGATCTGATTAGATTTTGAGTCAAATCGGTTCAGTGGATCCTGAGATATTCAAAAAAACGTCCTCAATGTCACGTATTAACATAGGTAAAAAAAAATATAAATGAATTCTAGATGTTATAATATGAAAAAAATGTAAATATTTTTTTTCTCTAAAATGTATAGTTTTCGAGAAAAAAAATATTTTACTAAAAAAAATAAAAATTGTACGTAAATCAAGGTAACCATGATTTTTGCTATATTAAGCTAGCCATCAATAGATCACCAAACAAAAAAGAGGGCCATGCTTTTTTCAAAGAATAAAAATTAAATTGTGTTTTAAAGACCACCAACAGCTAAGGTTATTTGGGCCTAGTCAAAGAATAAAAAAAAGAGTGTTTATTTTTTGCAAATATTTACTAGGTGGGAAGTATAGGACTGGTCATCAGTCGAATTTTTTCAAAAGCAGCAGCTAACTGTTATGCTGACGTAATCCTATATACTGCACTGTAACACACGCGGTTGTCTTCCCGTGCCCGAGCGCGCGGAAGCCGAGAGAGAGAGAGAGTGCCACAGTGGTGGGGAGAACAGCAGCGAAGGAGCGGACCATAAATTTCGTTGCATATTTCCCCTCACGCGGCAGTTTACAGCCCGACATAAGATGTTTCACATCAATAACTCTCGCACATTGTGTATTTCTGATCGATTATTTGCATATATGGAAATTAAGAATTGTGTAATTATCGTGTCACGGTAGTGTAAGGATGCACATTCTGCCGCGAAAGTAGAAAAGATCGGGTTCGGTTCCCGACTGTGACATGATTTTTTCTTTCCTAAGATGTAAGTTTTGATTATGATATGGTCTGGTTGGCTGCTTATCCAATTGGGTTTTTAAATGAATTTTTTTTTTTACTTAAATGGAAGGACCACCTACAAGTTTTATAGCAAAACTGTTTTTATTTAATTTTTTTGCTTACTAAATAAAAAGTTATATTTAAATAAAAATTAATTTTTAAACTCAGTTCCGATAACGCGCCGAAAGAATCCGAACGCGTGTGACGTCATTATGTTATCTATGGTCTTTGTATCCATGGTTACCAAGTTAAAAATTTATTATTTTTGATAGTTTGTGTAATACATATACACGAATACCAACAAATGCAGACACATTTTAACATAACGACGTCACAAACATTCCTGGCGCGTTTTGAAGTCACGTGATATTTTTTAAATTTTTATACATTTTAATTAATTTTTAGTAATTTATCTATAGCTTTAAAAAATTTTTTCTTTTCGATTTTCAATATTATTTATGTTAAATTATTAGAAAAAATTAATAATTTTTTTTAAACTTAAATACCTAATTCCCTTCTTTATTTATATATATATAAATTTCTGGTGTCTGTCTGTCTGTTCCGGCTAATCTCCGAAACGGCGTAACCGATTGCAATGAAATTTTGCATACACATGGAGGGCATTGTCCGTAAGAACATAGGCTACTTTTTTCATGTTAGTTGTTTATAACAACTGAATTTGTTATAAACAATTGAAAACCGAATCTATGTAATGAATTAGAGTTTTTCCGACGGGAAATTTTTTCTTTGACTAAACTGACGTTACCAACGATATAACATGAACTTAAACAAACCCCATTTGTTTTTAACAATTAAATTTGTTATAAACAATCGAAAACGGGATCGATGCAATGAATTCGAGTTTGTTAACGGATAATTGTTTCTTCGACTGAAAGAACGTTATTAACACTAAGACATGGTCTAAAATGAACAACTATTGATTATAACAATTGAATTTGTTATAAATAATTAAAAATAGAATGTATACAAAAAATCCAAGCGAAGAAGCGAGTGAGTTATGTATTCAAAATATTCAAGCGAATAAACACCACCAGCCCGGTTTCGCTTCGCAGGTGGAGAATTTCTCACGGGAGGATAATAAATCATAAATCGAAATATACGTGGGCGAAGCCACGGGTAACGGCTAGTCAATATTAAGTTTATTTAATACTGTCAGTATAAATGAAATCACCCGGTAAAAACTTGTAAAAGCTTAATCTATGTTATCCAAAGTATGTTGTGATTGGGTCAAAAGCTAAACTTAATTGCAATAGTTTTGATTACAAGTTCGGTACTTTCCCGTTGAAGTGCCATTGACTATTTTGAACCTGCAGTACCAGATAATTTAATCAAAGTTATGGAGATAACTTTTACATAATATTGATTTTATGGAGTGGTTGATTTTTTTTGAGTTCCGTACCGATCCGAACGGAACCCTACAATGTCTGTCCGTCCGTATGTCTGTCACAAGGCTTTCACAGGATAGCCTGAAATACACGAGCGGATTTTTTTGAACATCTGTGAGGAACACAGGTTTTGGATTTAATCTGTCGGATCAAGTCCATTGAATTTGATACACTGCCCTCTAAACGTCGGACCAGATCCGACGTTTAGAGGGCAGTGTAGCCTAGTGGTTAGCATGCTTGGCGCCGCAACCTCTAGACTGGACTGCTGTGGGTTCGAATCCCACCTGAGCTCATGGATGCTTTGTGATGTTATTTAGTTTTAAGATAGTTGTTATTTAGTGTAGACGCTAATGACCTTAGATGTCGACGCGTCTATAATCTACAATAAATAAATGGTCCGACGTTTATCAACTGTAGGACAGATCTGATCCGTTGTTCTATTTGTCATATTATTCGTTAGTTAGGTTAGGTATTATTTAAAAACAAAAAAAAAATGGAATGGACTGTCTGTTCTTAGGGAGCTCATAGAACTCTATAAACTGTGGCGACAGAAAAATTACTTATTTTGAACAACCTTGTTTTTTAATAAGCATAATTCACTATGAAAATGGTTTGTTTTCCCACATCAGTGTGGGAAAGGTACGTTCCCGCAGACCAGCCTGTCAAAAGTCACTTTACATACACACATGAATGCAAAGCAGCAATTGTATAGTGGGTATGGCAAAATAGTATGTCTAGATTACGGCAAGTGATGACAGTATGTACAAAAGAGCGATAGCGAGTTTTTACAGTCACACCAGCCGTGATACCATTACGTATGGTATATTTTGCCATACCCACTACCTATACTTTTCACGTCATTTTCAAAAAATTCTGACAGTTTATTTGCGTCGCCATCTTTCCTTCCACAGTATGCCGCGAAGTTTGTGCAAGTAAGTAATGATAGGCGCACGCAGGCGTATATAGAGCGAATAAACAGAAATTGCTATGGCAACCGTTATTTTCTGCGCTAGTACAGAAAGTAAACCATTTTCCGCACACCTGCCTGTTAAATGGGTCATTAATGGCCGCTATACATACATCGAAAGTAGCTATTTTGTAGTGAGTATGGCAAAAAATATTTTTCAATATTTTTATGAACATGTTCCATATCTATTTATAACCATAAAAAAACAATATATTCCGATTTTGTTCAATATTGTTTTCCGTGCAGGTTTGATAATCACTTAAGAAAGTGCGTGTAAACAATTCACACACTTATTGAATTTTCCATCTATAGAAAAATATGAGGCAATTTTCCTTTACAAAAATATGTCATTCAAGTATTGATCGTACAATTTTCATCGAACGAGTAGTAAATGGCTTTGTTTATATGGCGTTTCCAGGGCTCCTTTATTACAAGCCCTCAGCTTTCCTAAATTCTAATCCTATAACTGGTAAAAGTATCAATTGAATTTTTAATTTATTATCAAGAAAATAACAAATCTATACATAAATTAAAATCGTTTACGCTCTTTTGTCTGTCTGTTTGTGCACTCTTGGCCGAACCAATTTGGATGTGATTTTCAGTGATGTATTGTGATAAGCTTGGGCTTACATTTAGTGTTTGTTTCATTTAAATCGGTTGACAAATAAAAAAGATATATTAATTTTAAAATGCGACTGTTTTTTTATGTGACACCGTTAATGCAAATATAAAAACGTAAAGTTAAACATGTAAACTGTTTATACGAGGACAGAGTGGTGTAACGGTTCGCGTAACGGCTTTTGGATCACACTGTCGAGGGTTCGAATCCCGCCTCCGCTCATGAATGTTTTGTGATGTCATATTTAGTTTTAAGTGAGTTGTTATTTGATGTAAACAAGACCTAAGTTGTCGACGCGTCTATAATTTACAATAAATAAACAAACAATTTATTTATGTGACACCGTTAATGCAAACTATTTCCAAATGATTTTAAGTCCGACTTTTAGCTTCGCAGGGGATGAGAGTCTCGCAAAGGGGGATATTAAATCATAATTCGGTTCGCAGGAGGAGAATTTCTAGCGAGGAGGATAATAAATTAACAATGTTCTTTATATACGTGGGCGAACAACCGCTAGTTAAAAATATTAATTTCATTATTGAAAGAATGGCTCCAATCGGAGCACTTCTAGCATTCCTATCGTGTGACCTACATAATATCGCATTATGGAGGAATAAAAATTGTCATGTAATTCGTGTTTTGATGAAAATAAAGATAAAATGACTTTATTTTACTGACAGTTTCAATTCTACTCGTGTGCAGTTAAATTTTAATGGTACTGAATTAAAATTACCTGACATAAAACTGACAACAGTAAATAAATGGAGGATAGTTTTGTTTTATGCTTTTAGAGACGTTTTAATATTAGAACGCCTTGTTTACCTCCATGATGACTAAAATCAATACCGATATGTAAAATAGTAGCGCTCGGTTGCAGAAAGGAGGACAGTGTGGTCCAGTGATTAGCGTCGCGACCTCTGAATCAGACTGTCGTAGGTTCGAATCCCGCCTCCAATCATGGATGTTTTGTGATGTAATTTAGTTTTAAGTGTGTTGTTAACTTCCCATTGGAAGTTATTGTAATGGGTCCGAAAATCGAAATCAAAATGTATAACAAATTTTTATGTTTCAAGGTCACTACACTATTTTTAGAAAGATGTCTGTGTGTGTGTATGTGTACGTATGTACGTACGTACGTTTGTGTCCATTTCTTTCTAAGACGAAATCTCGAGAATGAAAAATTATACCGACTACGTTAGGGTGCCAATCGACGCGTATTAACGTAAATATGATCTGAAAGAAATTTTTTCAAAATCGGTTCAGCCGTTCTTTTTTCTTAACCAAATAGACTCCAAAAAAGTAGATTTTACACAATATCTCGCGAATAAAAAATTATATCGACTTCGTAAGGGTGTCAATCGAGATGTGTTAACGTCATTTTGATCCGACATAAATTTTATAAAAATCGGTTCAGCCGTTTCTTTTAAATTATTGTTAAAAATAAATAATAATTATGTTTTAATGATTAAAATGATTACTTTTCTGTGTTGTAATATCTAATTTAATTATTATTATTAAATATTTATTAAACTGGGAAGTTCGTCGTGTGGACCTCAAGGGTCGCACTTTAGTCCTAATCAACGACCCACCTCATGTAATCAAGACGCTAATGGCCTAAGTTGTCGACGCGTCTATAATTTACAATAAATAAAATAAATAAAGATTGCAGAAAGCATTGTCAGAAAACAATGACCTTTGATTGTAACTACACATATTTCTCCGTAAGAAAAGCATTGTAAAATTCTGCTCGAAAAATAATTATTGGTCGATTGAAACGATATTTTTTAGACTTTGTATACCTACATAATATATACAATATCTGCAGTAGCAAATTTGACCACCAATAATTAATATAGATTTTATAATGAGTTTGAAGTGTTCTTTCAAAAGCATTAATCAATAATTTATTATGAACGTGAAAGCATCTTTGCAGTGAATTAATTATTCTAATTAAAAAATTCCAACCAATAAAAAGTGTTTAAAATAATGTAGCTATATACTAATTACTAATTAATACGTTTACTTGCACTGCAATGCAGAGACGGACTAGAGATAGTCGATCGAAAAAATATAGTCTATAAGTGTCTTTTATTTATTTATCGTAAATTATAGACGTGTCGACAACTTAGGTCTTTAACGTCTTGATTACATTAAATAACAACACACTTTAAACTAAATGACATCACAAAACATTCATGAGCGGAGGCGGGATTCGAACCCACGACAGTTTGATCCAGAGGCCGCGACGCTAACCACTGGACCACACTGTTCTCCTAGTTTAGTGTCAATATTTTGTTTTCGATACTGTATCATAATGTAACAAAACTGTTTTCTTACGTGGGTGGAATAAATTATTTATTTACAACAATTCAAATACAATAATTGTATGTCAATGCTAACAATCAAACGATAATAATAACGAACAGTAATTCTTAAACGAACTGAAGCACTTTATTAACACTCAACAATTTATATGCTGTATTTATTTCAAATCGACACTGTCACACAATTCTCGTTGTTCGTTGTTCTTCTCCGGTGACTCCCCCACGCTCGCGCGCTTTCCAGAACATTCTTGTGCCTTCGATATCATGCCACGCCTCACCATTGTTACTTGTTCTCGATGATTCTATTGTCGCCAGCGGCGTAACTCTGGGGTTTTGCTACAATAATAATACTGAATACTAGTGCGGCCTTCGGTGTCGCAGGAAGGTCATGTAAAAAACGTGACAGCGGTAATGACAGAGTAATTGCCTACACGAAGAGCGTGTACACTACTCAACACTGACACGGTGCTAGTGTTACACTCGTGCAAAACTACGTGCCACTAGTTCCAAAAAGTGCATACCAGCTGAAAACGCTATACGGTATATTTATTTTCCTGAAATAGATTAGGAAAGGAAGGCGTGGCGGAGTTGCAACTGTCTCCTTCTAACTAGAATCTGCGTTAAACGTACGTTCACCCATTAACACGGCACAATTGTCACATTTCATTCATTCTACTGACATAACTTCGTTTTTTTAAACACTTCGTCGTTAATAATTAAAGCAATTTGTTATGGGATGGTGTCTTGTACTTGACTGAAGTTATAATGAAAATTATGACTGAAAAAAGTTTAAATTTCCGACTGAGGAAAAAGCTAAAATAATACCTTATAGATATCCAATTGATGAAAACATTTTTTTTTATACTTTTAGCTTACTCTCCCTTGATCTAGAAAGAACAAACTCAATTTCTAATTATAATTGCTTAAATTATACCTCGACAAACGTCAACAAGGTTAAGTTAGGTTAGAATAAACGTCACTGGCGAATCAAGTTAGGACATTCATTTTTCATAAATTTTTAATTTCAAATAAAACATTATTTCACACGAAATAATAAAGTTTTGTAGACAATAATGGCGGGATTTATTAATTATTTTTATGAAACAGCCATTGTTTTGGTAAGAAATGTGTTTTAAGAAAATAGTACCGAATATTCCGTTAAACCCCACACATTTTTGAACGCCAATCGACTCCACTTTAAATTTCGCGCTTAAATCAGGACCGCCTACTTCTGTAGTCTATTAAATACGTTTCTGGTAACGAATTTCAAAATTCACCTGATCGGTATCTTGACACGCTGTCATAACATATATTATTAATAAGGTACCTGGGAAATTTTGACTTCATTATGACAGTTTATGTCAACAATATTGCGATAAATATGCTTTCATAAATTCTGTAATGACCTGTTAAATAGGTACTTGAAAATAACTAATAAAAAAATTTACTTTTTTAAAGCCTTGAAGCAAATTTAATATTCATTAGCGAACGAGCGTTTAATTAGCGCATTTTTACGTAATAAATTAATGAAGTTTGAAAAAATCAAATATGTAAAAAATGTTGCCGCATCGATAGAAGAAATATTCGAATCAAAAAATGTTAAACATATAGACGGAGAGCTAGCGACGGGTTTTCTTAAGTGTGTACGTAAGGAAAAATAATATTAAAAATATACTGTAAACGTGTATGTACATTTGAGAATCTGTAAGTCTGGCAGTCTTTCTCCCTTGCGTTTTAGGTGGCAGGTAGAAATTAGACATGAACTTTTCATGTATTTAATAATAGAACACTTTTTTTCCATATTAATGAGTAATAATTTAGAATACATAAAATAACATTGCTTGCTCGATTGGTCATTTTTATCATGTCGTTAGACTTATTTATAATTAAAAAAATGTTTTTCATGTATCTACACAAGGTCTGGCATATTTTTACATAAAAGGTGACATAATATAGTATGTAGAGTAAAGTGCCCTAATATCGGATATTTGCCTAATTTGGGACACCGCTGTTACAAAAGTTCTAAAAGGAAGATGTCGCAAACAACCATTTAAGGTGTATCCAGCAGTCAAACCTTTACTATAGAATAATCTTTTATTATCATCACTTGCACACAGATGGTATTATAGGCATTTGAAGAAAAATCGAACATCCGAAAATTTGACGTCTTACTTTGAAGTGCGTATACATTTTCACAAATGTCATTTAATTACAAATTTTAGCTTAAGTTAACCTGCAGAAAGTGTAGTTTCATTACTACTATTCAATTTTTTAAAATTACCTTAACAGTGTTATATTTCAGTTTTTAACCTAGAAATAAACTAATTGCGCAATATCGGACAGTAATGACGTCGTAATATCGGGTATCCGATATTAAGAAATTTGTTGTTGTTATTATGAAATGATCATTTCTGTTACAGATTTGTTACAGATATTGATAATATTAAAGTATAAAAAAATTATAAATTCTTGTAAAAATATTTTAAACCTTATTAAAAACATTTTCCTAATATCTGATACACTATCCGATATTAGGACTACATTTTGACATGACAGAAAAATGAGACTTTTTATAAATTTGAATTTTTTTGTTCATTTTTGTTCCCTTAAAACTTTCCATATTTTTGGACGTTGTTAACGACACTATATTGTGTATTATATGTCCAAGAAATTTCATTTTATGTAATGAGTTAAAAAAATATGGACACTTTTCAAAAGCTATCCGATATTACGGCACTTTACTCTATTGTAATTCTAAAATGTCAAACAAAAATGTTGTTGCGAACACTTCGGAAAAAAATTATTGAAAATCCACTATTTCTAATAATAAAAAATATATCTAACAAAATTTAGATGGGTACCGTGGTGACGAAATTATTTAAAAATTACAACATTGACTCAATAATGCAATATAATAATTAAAAAATAGTCTTGCATTATTACATGAAAAATTTGTGTAATTTCTACCTGCCACCTGAAACGCAAGAGAGAACGGCTGTCAGACTTACAGATTCTCAAATGTGGAATACTTATACAGGGATTGTTGAAAGTATTTTGACACTTAAGAAAATCCGTCGCTGCCTCTTAGACTAATACGGTTTATGTACTGCGGTCACGAAGATCGATCAAACGTTAAAATTACAATACTGTTTTTTTTTTCGTTATTTGGTTTTAGATTTTATCATAGCCAGTTAGTAAACTATATTTATCTATTACCATAAAACAAAAGTGCGTATGTCAGATTTTCAGTAAAATAAGTTAGATTAATTATTTTTATACATTTAAACCGCCATAACTTCAAAATTAAAAGAGATACAGTCTTACGCTTCGGCTTAATCGATTCAGCATACTTTTTTCTGTAAGACGCATCAGAAATATTTTTTTGTCATACCCACTATAAAATAGCTGCTTTACATGCATTTATGTATGCATGTAAATTGACTTTTGTCAGACCGGTGTGCTGGGACGTATGTTTCCCACACTAGTGTGGGAAAGCAAACCATTTCCATAGTGATTTATGTTGATTCGCCCGCTATTACGAACTGACAGCTATTCTCGGCCTACTATAGACGTGAAGAGTTTTCTTAAAAATGCTAAAAGTAAGAAGACCCCCTCTTTGTACAAATTTGCAAAATTTTTGAAAAATAAATTCGATCCGATTCGTTTGATATTAAGTCTATTTATAGAAAAAATAACGCTGAATCGACTCCAACACCTCCAGCACCTCTCGGCCTACTATAGGAGTGAAGTTGGCGACACAAAATTAACTATGTAAAACATTTTTGAAAATCCTGAAAATGAAGTGAAAAGCAGCTATTTTATAGTGGGTATGGCGAAAAATATCATATATATCTCGTGCGTAATGATAGAGCGACTAAACCGAAATTGCTATGGCAACCGTTATTTTCTGCGCTAGTGCAGAAAGTAAACCATTTTCCACACGCCTGCCTGTTAAATGGGTCATTAATGGCTGCTACATGATTAGAAACATTTTTAAAAAATAATCTGAAAAATTTTAAAATTTAAAAGATTTTAAACATCCTAAAAAGTTTAAAAAATCATGTTAAAAATTTTAATGATTTAAAAATTTAAAAAATTTAAATCATTTTAAAAATTAAAAAAAATTTTTGACTTGCAAAATATTTGTTTTTTTAACAAATCGGCTTTATTTTGCGTTTTCCAATCGATTTACACTAAAAAAATCAACTTACATACATCGAAAGTAGCTATTTTGTAGTGGGTATGGCAAAAAGTCAATATTATGTTGTATATCTAAATATTAAAAGTTAACTACTATAACAGCACACTTTTATATGAAACTTAAAATTTGTATGTGTCTTCTGTATTAGACTTTGGACACGTAGCTCTCAAATCTTGAAAAAGTCACGTAGTACAACGCAGTCTACATGCCATTTAAGTGTTATCCTTGTACTTACACATAAATTGCTCAACACAGAATTTCTTGTACGCAAAGAAAGTGGAAAGATGCCCATGCATAAGTAATGAAGTAAACAGTAGAAGTGGGTAACATATCCCAATACAGTTTGGGCAAAATCGTTTTTTAGGGGTTCCTTAGGTAAACAAGGAACCCTTATAGTTCGTCTGTCTGTCTATCTGTCTGTATGTAAGAGTAATTTTATTCTGAGACTATTACGGCCGTATTCATAGTTAACCCTTAAGTAGTAAGGGACACTTACTCATACTCTCAAATCGAATATGCGTTTCATAGTCAAAATTGACGTCTGTAAGGGCCCTTACATCACCCTCACCTTAAGGGTCTGCAGGATCTAGTCGCTAGATCTTATATAAATTAATAGATTTATACGGCTGAATTGCAATTGAAAATTTTTCGTTAAAAAGCAGCCAATTATATAATTGATTCAAAACATACTGGAAAAAATCATTTTACCAACCACCTGACTGTGACTATGGTTGGTAAAATGATTTTTTCCAGTATGTTTCGAATCAATTATATAATTGGCTGCTTTCCAACGAAAAATTTTCATTAGATTTTGTATACCATAGCCTACTACAAAATTGTAAATGTTCTCAATATTATATGTGCCCTATGTTCGGTTAAACCGTTTACACCTTGTATATATTATATTATATTATATTATATTATATTATATTATATTATATTTATATTTATATTATATTATATTATATTATATTATATTATATTATATTATATTATATTATATTATATTATATTATATTATATTATATTATATTATATTATATTATATTATATTATATTATATTTATATTTATATTATATTATATTATATTATATTATATAAGCTATGTTCCAACCTGCCATAAATGGATCGTTTTGAAACGGTAACGAAACTGTTTTTATCGGTTTTGTGCGCATGCGTCAACCTTGCACGGTTCTGTACAAACGTAGACATTGGTTGGAACGCTTTTGTAACCATTTTGTTCATCAAATCATGGCCTCCATGACCATGCATATGATCAAAATATATCAATTGTCATTTGTCAAATGTAAATTCCTAATTTCAGGCTTTTTTTGTAGTTAAAAACATTTTTAGAATTACCCGAATATAAATGTTATTAAATTTTATTAACTAAGAATTCAAATATAAATATTTAAATTAATAATTTGCAAAAACAAACCAAATCTCAAATGAAGAATAAAGAGATATTTGATTTGAGACGAGACAAAACAAAAATAAAACAAATTACAAATGAATAAACAACTGTCTCAAGTTGGTATTGAACAGAGAAAACATAACAAAGTGCTTAATGCGCATGTCAGTTTTACAGTTTCATTTTGGTTTTATGTCTAGAGCATGTGCCGAAATGGTCGTTCACAAACTATCACAAATTCGGTTGGAACGCTTTAAGAATCGTCCACAAACGATCACAAGTTCGGTTGGAACGCGTTCTATCCACTGCGCATGAGCGTGACGGTAATATTACGGTATTCAGAGTGGTTGGAACAAAGCTATTATATTATAATAAAATTAAGAAAAATCGCAGGATAGTGGACAAAATATTGGATTTATTTAATTAAATGTACGTCGTACATTTAATTAAATAAATCCAATATTTTGTCCACTATCCTGCGATTTTTCTTAATTTTATTATAATCACGATGGACACGATTTCTAATATAAAGCTATTATATTATATTTTATTATATTACATTATATTGTATGTATAGTAAATACTAACAATATTACTTACTTTATGACATACCATTAACGAATCATTCTAGATTATTTACGTTTGTGCAATCCTATAAAGTTTTGTGTTGCACAAGCAAACTTTGTGATGAGTTCGAGCAATAAAATCATTACCACTCAAACTTAACAAGCAAAAAGTTTTAATGATAAAGGTTAGTCATTTTTATGTTCTTGAACATTTGAAGCGAAGTTTAAAATACGTACAAGTATGCTTGTGGAAAAATGAACACGTTATTTATCATCGCAAAAAATAAAAAATCGGTCAAGTAAATAACTCGGTTTGTACATAGAGAATTTTTTTTGCCATACCCACTATAAAATAGCTGCTTTACGTGCATGTTTATATGCATGCATGTAAAGTGACTTTTGACAGGCCGGTATACGGAAACGTATCATTCGCACACTAGTGTCAGAAAGCATACAGATAACAGATTGTATCAAATTAAACCTGTGCATAGGGCATTCTGTGTGTAAGACAGAAAAAATACATAAAGCAATAAGTAAGAATGAAATAAATGATCGCTAATAGGATGTTACGTGGTTACTGTAAATTAAACTGATAAAATATTTACATTTTTACAGCATAGAAGGAGCGAAAAAACAAAGATGACGCTATTAGGTTGTATAAATATAATTTTTTTACAGTAACCACGTAACATCCTAAGCGATCATTTATCTCATTCTTACTTATTGCTTTATGTATCGATCTCTGTCTTACACACAGAATGCCCTATGCACAGGTTTAATTTGATACAATCTGTATAAGCCATTTCCTTAGTAGTTTATGTTTATTCGCCCTGATCCGCCCGCAATTACCGCATACTCCTGTGCGTGCCTCGGCCTACTATAGGAGTGGACTGTGAAATTTTTTTGAAAATACTAAAAATGAAGTGAAAAGCAGCTATTTTATAGTGGATATGGCAAAAAATACCATATATATATCGTGCGTAATGATATTATGACTCATGTGACTGTTAAAACTCGTGATCGCTCGTTTTAACATACTGTCACTACTCGTCAGTAATGTGCCTCATTACGCAATTACGTATATAATCTACTATTGTGTAGAAATATGTATTAAAAAACTGTTTTGACACATCTTTACATACGAAATCTATGTAAAATTGTCTCCTCTTTCGTTTAAGACCTGAGTTTAATTGAACGAATTATAAGCAAAACGCCGTTCGTCACGCATTTTCGTCACGGTTTTCGTTAGATAACATTTACCCCCCTATATACCGCCGAGAAAGACGTACGTCAAAAATATCGTGCGTAATGATATCATGACTCATGTGACTTAAAACTCGTGATCGCTCGTTTTAACATACTGTCACTACTCGTCAGTAATGTGCCTCATTACGCAATTACGTTTATAATCTACTATTGTAGAAATATGTATTAAAAAAACTGTTTTGACACATTTTTACATACGAAATCTATGTAAAATTGTCTCCTCTTTCGTTTAAGATCTGAATTTAATTGGGCGAATTATAAGCAAAACGCCGTTCGTCACGCATTTTCATCACGTTTTTCGTTAAGTTTTTGTCTGTCAGACAACATTTACCCCCCTATATACCGCCGAGAAAGACGTACGTCATTTTAATCGTCAGACAACATTTACCTCCCTATATACCGCCGAGAAAGACGTACGTCATTTTAATCGTCAGACAACATTTACCCCCCTATATACCGCCGAGAAAGACGTACGTCATTTTAATCGTCAGACAACATTTACCCCCCTATATACCGCCGAGAAAGACGTACGTCATTTTAATCGTCAGACAACATTTACCCCCCTATATACCGCCGAGAAAGACGTACGTCATTTTAATCGTCAGACAACATTTACCCCCCTGTATATCGCCGAGAAAGACGTACGTCAAAAACTTTGAGAATTATAATTGCCAGGGAAGTACGTTCTGCAATACAAAAAGCAATAAATATTAAATCTACATAACCTGAAGGAATTAAAGATTAGTTTTGTACTGAATGCGTATCACTTATAATAGCTTGCAGCGACTGCTGCTTTGCTACGACTAGGTTAGCCGTATTTTATGTATTATGCAACAATAGAGAACCTGCATTTAACCATCTAACTTAATAGAGACTCACAACGTCATTGGATCACAAGTTGACTGGTCAATTTTCAGGAGCTCATAAGAAGATCCAGACTATTAAAAAAGGGGAAGCGAAAAAATTCTTATAGGATGTGGGGAACCTTTTGCATCAATTTAAGATCATCCTTAATTGTTTTTAATGTTTTTTGACTGGTTACAAGTGAGACAGTTGTACTCTCATTTATTTGTGGAAAGGGGCACAAATTGTGCCGCAACCGAAGACTTGCAGCTACTTCTACAGGCTGTCCCAAAAAGAATGGGACATAAAGTAACCGCTGATTCTTTACAAAAAAATATTGCGATAGACCTCAACTTGTCTATTCCGAAAGTTGATTTTAAAAGAGATACAGGGTGTCAAAGTTTAATTTTTATTTTTGATTTTCTTAAATAACTTTTAAAATAATTTAGGCATTTTAATAAAATTTGGTATATGGGGATTTTTTGACATGAAAAATTCAAATCTGACGTTGGTATGGCTCTTCTTGTAGGGGGCGCCACTTACACACCTTTTCACTCATTCAAATAGTCATAGCTTTTTTGTACGCACTCGTACTATTTTTTTGAATTAAAAAATTGATTTTTCCGTCATTTTTACGTAAAAAAGGTATACTTTGTAAAAGTGGCTAGGAGTAACCTTCTTCAACATATTTGCACTTAAAGTAATCGATGCAATGTGGTTTTAAATGGCAATTTTTGAAAATGAACATAGGTGGCTTTGAAAACGCCGGCGCGATGTTATCATGGTAATTTTGACAGTTTTATTTAAAAATTCAATGTTTCTTATTAAAATGCCACGTCATAATGATAAAAATTAAAATTAAACTTTGATACCCTGTATCTCTTTTAATATCAACTTTCGGAATAGACATGTTGGGGTCTATCGCAATATTTTTTTGTAAGGAATCAGCTGTTACTTTATGTCCCATTCTTTTTGGGACACCCTGTATAGTTTTATCTTACAATTAATAATTTTTTTTAATAAATGTTTACCAAACATGCAATAGGCATAGAAAGCAATTTTTTAATCATCTTATATTTTTGCGGATCCCATCTGCTTTTTTAAATTGTCCATACGTTCAGCCACGATAAAATTTTCATCTTGCCGCAGTATTCCAATTATAGAAATAATCTAATATGTATATTAGGTAGGCTCTGAATCACAAAGAATTATCGTGGTGCAAAAAGGACAACATATTTTATGGCGTCCTCTTCCCATTATCTTAATCCTGAATATTTTACGATGTATTAAAGGACTCTCTGATACAAACGTACCCTCAGGAAATAAATGAACAACTGAAAAAATATTGTTGTAGAGAGACTTTTTCAGTAATGAAAAGTTAAATTTTATTTTCGTAGTATTATTAAATTAATTAAATAATTAAGTTATGCCACTAAAATGATACGACATTAATGGGGAATAAATAATGTTTGTACCTACCACAAGTGCTGCCTCTCGTGGATAATTGAAAGAACTACTCTCAGGAAAATGGCTCATTATTATATCTAATATTGTAAAGAGTAAAAGTTTGTGAGTTTGTTTGTATGTAGGGGGTAGTCTCTGGAACTACTGATCCTATTTTAAAAATTCTTTCACTAATAGAAGGCTACCTACACTATCCCTGAGTGATATAGGCTACATTTTATTTTGATCCGGCTTCGCTTCGCAGGGGGAGAATTTCTCGCAAGGCTGAGGGATAATAAATCATAAATTCTTAACACTCGTCCGAAGCCAGATAGAACCGCTAGTATAATATAAAAAAAGGGTGTGGGTCTCGGGACCCCCGACAGATGTGAAACATCAAAGAAAACGTTATTGAACTCAGTGGTATTCTCTACGTAGTAGTATATATTTTTTCAAAAGCAGCAACTACGTAATCCTATATACTGCACTGTAACACACGCGGTTGCGGCGTTTGAGCACGCCTGAGCCAAAAACGCAACTAAATACACATCGAAGTATCTATACTACATACCTACACGTGTATACATATACTTTTGCTTTACGTGCCCGAGCGCGCGGAAGCCGAGAGAGAGAGAGTGCCGCAGTGGTGGGGAGAACAGCAGCGAAGGAGCGAACCAAACATTTCGTTGCATATTTCCCCTCACGCGGCTGTTCACTGCCCGACATAAGATGTTTCACATCAATAATGTTTTCTGCCCAACTTGACAACGCTAGTGCTAGGGCGGGACCCAACATATTGCAGCTGTTCAGATCGAGTAATGAACAGTATTTTTACTTCCCACCTCTACTATGGTAGGGAAGTAATGGATTCAGTCCGAAAACAATATTTCGAGATTTTAACAGATTTTCACGTTTTGAGACCCTAGCAATCGTTTAAGATCATTTTCTGACTGATGTCTGTATGTGTGTGTGTGTGTATGTGTGTATGTGTGTATGTGTGTGTGTGTGTATGTGGTCAATTTTTCGCCTTCGATATCTTAAGAACGGAACAACATACGGGCATGCCGATTGTTCTATTGTGTTTATCAGCCTTTAACTTAGATCTGATTAGATTTTGAGTCAAATCGGTTTAGTGGATCCTGAGATATTCAAAAAAACGTCCTCAATGTCACGTATTAACATAGGTAAAAAAAAATATAAATGAATTCTAGATGTTATAATATGAAAAAAATGTAAATATTTTTTTTCTCTAAAATGTATAGTTTTCGAGAAAAAAAATATTTTACTAAAAAAAATAAAAATTGTACGTAAATCAAGGTAACCATGATTTTTGCTATATTAAGTTAGCCATCAGTAGATCACCAAACAAAAAAGAGGGCCATGCTTTTTTCAAAGAATAAAAATTAAATTGTGTTTTAAAGACCACCAACAGCTAAGGTTATTTGGGCCTAGTCAAAGAATAAAAAAAAGAGTGTTTATTTTTTGCAAATATTTACTAGGTGGGAAGTATAGGACTGGTCATCAGTCGATTTTTTTTTCTCTTTAATGGCCACATATAGTTGGTACTTTGATATCGTGCATTTTTGCCAGCACTCAGTACAGGGTTAGTGAAATACATGCATAATTCAAAACCTCTTTCAGAGACCTACCTGCCGACATTGTTTCGTTCGCTTCAATAAATCGTTCGTAATTTATACTGATTCGTTATGTTTTTAAATTCAGATCGAGAAAAGATTGGAAACGGTTCACATGAGAATCGAATAAAAATTATTTTAAATTCTCTCCGATAATATGTGATCATAAATTTTATTATAAGAAATTTATATTTTTATTGATACATTTTGATATAAAATCTGTACACCGATAGAATTAATGTGAGATGATTTTTTGTAGAAAAATGTGGTTCTCGCAGGATAAAAAATAGTCATGAGGTGTCGTGGGACACCCGACAGAAGCTAAGGTTCTTACGCATTGTATATAACGAGATTTGATATTTTTTGTTTTCTTATTATAAATAATATCTGGATGACCGAGCTTTGCTCGGATGAGTTCAAAAAAAATAGTACTTAAAGATCCCATTACTGTCAGAGTAATTTGACATAAATAATGAAAATAGTTTGTTTTTTCCAAAGCCTACTCACCATACGACACTGTTTTATAACGTTAAAAAAACTGTTTTTTAAAATGAAAAAATCGATAAGAAAACGAATTTGCCAGGGATGAGACCTAGCTAGATCGATTTTTTGCCCCTCGAAACCCCTTTTCGGTAAATTTGATCAAAATCGTTAGAGCCGTTTTCGAGCAAATATTTATATAGGTACATAAGTACATAATATATACAAGATTTGCTCGTTTAATAATATTGGGATTATATTATTAGTAAAAAGGGAATTATTAAATATTGTTGTTTCAGTGTAATACATGAATATTTCTGCTAATAGGGGTGAAAGGGGGGATCCCATAGCCAATCCAGTAGATCCATAGCCAATCTACTGGATTGGCTATGGGATCCCCCCTTTCACCCCTATTAGCAGAAATATTCATGTATTACACTGAAACAACAATATTTAATAATTCCCTTTTTACTAATAATATAAAGTTTTTCTATAGGTATGTTGATGATGTAGTGTGTCTTTTCGAAGGGAACAATTTACATATTCACACTTTTCTTAAATACATTAATACTATACATCCTGCAATTCAATTCACCATTGAATTTGAACACAACCACTCTCTACCCTTCTTAGATATCCTCATCACAGTCTCCAACAATAAATTTAAATTCTCAATATACAGGAAACCTTCCTTCACTGATGTACTAATTGATTACAATTCCTTCCATCCATTTTCTCATAAGATCGCTGCATTTAATTCTTTATTTCATAGACTTTTTTCGTACAGTTTAGATAAAGATTCTTTCTCAATAGAATATAATACCATTTTACAAATAGCACACAATAACAATTTTCCAATTGACATCATTAAAAATTTATTTCAAAAATTCAAATGTAAATTCACACTACTATCAGAAACAACTCTCTATTCATTCAGTAGAAACAATAAATGGATTGGATCTATAACTTATTTCGGACAGCCCTCAGCTATAATTAAATCTATTTTTTCTAAACATAATTTTCACATTGCGTTTAAACCAAAATATAATTTTTCTAACATTTTTAATAATAATAGTTCAGCATTAGAAACTTTATCAAAGAGTGGGGTGTATAAATTAACATGTTCCCAGTGTCCATCCTTTTATATTGGGAAAACACAACGTAAATTTAGTACTAGATTAAAAGAACATACTTCTAATTTAAAAAATAACAAATCTAATTTTTCAAAACACTTAGTGTCACAGAGTCACAGTTTTCAAATTGAATCAGGTTTCGAAGCTTTACATACAGTAGAAAAAGACGGCCTTATTGATATATATGAATTGTTCGAAATTAAATCAGCTTTCTGCTCTGAACAAGCAAAATATTGCCTAAATTCAAATATGGATACTGAAGAGGTTTGTGTATTCGATTTTTTATTTTCTTTCATACCTACTACACATCAATAGTTCATCCTAACATACATCAATAGTCAATCAAATCTATGATTCTGTCTTTCATGAACAATCTCGGTATTTGCAGTCACATTTTTAAGTTGTGCATATATTTTAATTTAATTATGATGATAATTCACACGTTGTATTATGTTCAATAATAATGAACATAATATGTTTCTACATTGATTTGATCTTTGTTATTCATTCCAACACCATGTAAGGTAAATAATTATACTAGGTTATTTGATATTTTAACTAACAATGACTTTAAAGTTAATTTAATTTTATATTACAGACCAAGCCTTTTTTCTAAAATTGTTTCTTGTCGCCTGATGATGGCAACCTATGTTGCCGAAACATGTTGCGGTTTTATGTAATTTTTATTTTTTAATAAAATTTCTAAGTCTTGCCAAGGAAGAAAATTTTACTTTTTAATTATATAATTAACAAGTGCAAGAGGAAAATGGAGTCTCCTAATAATTTTTTAATTTTATTTTTAAAAACATTGTCAGGTAGATCTTTAATTGTTTGGGGTAAACTGTTGTAAAATTTTTGCGAAAGGTAATAAAAATCGTTTTGAGTGCTAGATAGATTGCACTTAGGCAATCGTAATGCTTCCTTATTTCGCGTGTTATGTGAGTGATTATTATTTTTAATGAAATATGATATATTTGCCTTAGCAAAAATCAGTAGATGATATACATAGAGAGACGGTATAGTCATTATTTTATAATATTGAAAAAATGGTTTGCAGGGCGCACGGGGTGCAGCCCGAGCTAAAATGCGGACTGCCATTTTTTGTGTATGTACGATATATGTACGATATATGTACGATATACGCAAATACACTAATGAATTATCAGTATTTAAAGATAATTATCATTTATCAATATTTGCTAGGTAACTATAATAACGTCACTAATCAGAGTTGTAGTTTTGTGAGGTTAGGTATTCATGTTGTTGATATGAAATTCAAAATGGAGCGCGTATCGCTTTAACGTCTATGTCAGGGCGTCACTAATCAGTTTTGTAATTTTGTGAGGTTAGATATTTGTGTTGTTGATATGAAATTCAAAATGAAGCGCATATCGCTTCAATGACTATGTCAAGGCGTCACTATCCAGTTTTGTAGTTTTGTGAGGTTAGGTATTCGTGTTGTTGATATGAAATTCAAAATGGAGCGCGTATCGCTTCAACGTCTATGTCAGGGCGTCACTAATCAGTTTTGTGAGGTTAGGTATTCATGTTGTTGATATGAAATTCAAAATGGAGCGCATATCGCTTCAATGACTATGTCAAGGCGTCACTAATCAGTTTTGTAGTTTTGTGAGGTTAAGTATTCGTGTTGTTGATATGAAATTCAAAATGGAGCGCGTATCGCTTCAATGTCTACGTCAGGGCGTCACTAATCAGTTTTGTGAGGTTAGGTATTCGTGTTGTTGATATGAAATTCAGAATGGAGCGCGTATCGCTTCAATGTCTATCTACAAAACCAGGTTTTGTAATCCTCATTATACGCTTCAGTTGGATACGCGTTTCTATTTTATCTGTTCGCGTCGTTACTTGAACCGGTCAGTGGCGTCCATTAATCATTATCTCTCGACAAAACGAACGTTCATCCTCGCCACGTGAATAATCTATTGTTTGCTTAGACACTTCAAATTGATTACACAATACGATGTACTTCTCTATAATTAATATATTATGAAAAACTGTCTTGTCGGGGCTTGAGAATAGCCGAGAGTGTAGCGATACTGTTGTTTACGTGGCGTTGCTATGGTTCCTCTATTACAAGTTCCCAGTTCCCGGGTTCGAGCCCGAGAGCTGGTAAAAGTGTCAATTGGATTTTCAATTTATTATTAAAAAAAATATATAATGAATTGAAAATATGAATTGGTGCTAGGCCCAAATAACCTTAGCTGTTGGTGGTCTTTAAAACACAATTTAACAATTTTTAACTGTCTTGTCTGTCTGAAATCAATTAAATATTCAACCTGGTTTCATGTGGTTTTCACGAACAGGTCGAGAAAATATTACGGGAGGTTTTAGGCAATATACACGAATACTCATTTCGGGTGAATACGGCTAAAACCGGAATGCCACGATTGATTTATTTAAATCGTTTATTAAATAATAAATTCATAGCACCCGGACGAAGCCGGACCGGATTGCTAGTATTATAATATATTAAAGCAATGTCTGAAAGCAATAATTTAAATATGCTCTATTTTCACCGGCAGCAATGTACTCACCAACTAAATCGAATGGGTTAGACTTTTTTAGTTGCCTCAACTAAACAATCGCAAATGTGCTGGTTATCATAATACTCTAGTAATTTTAGACATTAAAACGACCCATCTGCAGAATAATTCCCAGTTAGTTGAATTTTTTTTATATACCTTCGTTAGGTTGTTTTAAAAAACGTGTAAAAAGTCCCCATCGATATCGTGCCGGCGTTGCCAGATATTCGAGGTTCAAGTTCACGATAGACGGTTTTTTGCGAATTTCTCGGTTCTGTTCCATTTTTTGTGAAAAATGATTATTATCAATCTTGTAGAGGACGAAATTATCTACAACTTTTGTATAAATATTTTTTGTCTACGATTCATAGTTTTACTTATTTAAGTAATAGTACGTTCTATTTTCGTGTTTTTGAATATATATATTGTCATGAAATAAAAAACATAATTCAATACATAATATTTTAGACATGGTGGTTCCAGTTTTAACTTTTTTGAAAATAGTTTGCCAGTGTGCTTGGCTCTCTAAAATAAAATTGGACAACAGTGATCCTTGGGATTCCGATTTCCCGTTACAATACATTAATTCTGTCTTTGTCCTTTGGTATTATCCTGTCGGGTGAAATGACTTTTCCTGCGGGAGCCGTGATTTTTTTTTGTGTCGGTACAACCGTCGTCAACTGTAATCGTTTTGTACGCCGCCGCTGTTCCTGCTGCGAATCAGCAGGACGAATCTACTATAAAATGGTTGTGCTGATGTCTACCTACCTGTAGCTAATACATTGATGAATGGTTTTACAAGGCTATTTTTATTCCGAACGAATAAAAATATTGTATAGCTTTGTATACAGTGTGTAACGGTTAACTCGAACATAGGGCAAATAACATTGAGAACATTTACAGTTTTGTAGTAGGCTATGAGCCATACGATCTAATGTAAATAAATAGCAAAATATTTCTGTAGACCTGATACTCAATTTTATTGGGTATCAGGTCTACAGAAATAGTTTGGGTCAATTAAATTTATAGCGAAATATTTCTGTAGACCTGATACCCAGTATTAGTATCAGGTCTACAGAAATAGTTTGGGTCAATTAAATTTATAGCGAAATATTTCTGTAGACCTGATACCCAGTATTAGTATCAGGTCTACAGAAATAGTTTGGGTCAATTAAATTTATAGCAAAATATTTCTGTATTGTGTGTGTGTGTATGTTTTTAAAGACCACCAACAGTTAAGGTTATCTGGGCCTAGCACCAATTCATATTTTCAATTCATTATTTTTTTTAATAATAAATAGAAAATCCAATTGACACTTTTACCAGCTCTCGGACTAGAACTCGGGAACTGGGGACTTGTAATAGAGGAACCATAGCAACGCCATGTAAACAACAGCACTGCTACACGCTCGGATATTCTCAAGTCCAATATTTCTGTAGACCTGATACCCAATTTTATTGGGTATCAGGTCTACAGAAATATTTTGCTATAAATTTAATTGACCCAAACTACTTCCTGAAACATCAAGATTATTATAATGTAAATAATATGTAGTGCATTCATAGAGATATCATAGATAGAGTAGGTAAGCTACCCAAAAAAATATCGATGCAAAAGATAAAGATGAAGAATACAAGTGTACTTCTATCTTTTTCTATCACAAATACATAACCATGGTTACAGATGTAAATTAATAATTATAAAAATTATAAAATATCGTACGTCTTTTTATTGTTCATTTATTATATAAAAGTTTCACTCGCATCGTGGTTTATTTTTCTTCTTTTGTAGGAATACCATGTCGCGATTTTTTTATGCTTCTTAACGCACGTTTGGAATGGGGACCTAAATCACAAAAAGTGAAACGTCACGAACGCGACCTTGGAACGCGACGATGCAACGCACCGCATTGGCCTAGGCAGCGCGTATTGTTGCTATATTTTCTAGTTCTAATAATATGTAAATAAATTCGATTTTATATACAATGCGTAAGAAGCATAGCTTCTGTCGGGTGTCCCACGACACCTCATGACTTTTTTTAAAGAAATAAACGGGTTTTGTTGTTTGTTTAGCAGGACACACTGTATAAGTCGAAGAGTATTGTGTACGTTGTAGGCATGGTATATTTATGTTCAATAAGCAGTGGATATAATATTCTTGTACAGGGGCTTTATTGTTCATTAAACGTATGAATTAGCCATTAATATCGTGTATTGTGCTGTAAAATAAAGCAGATTTATTGCCTTAGTATATTATATTATCAACTTACGTTGTTAATAATTTCCTGATTTCTCATTTTATTAAATTATAGATTATAGACCGAGAGCTAATGACAATTTTTTGGTGTTAAAACAAAATTTCGGTATTAACCCCCTCTCCTAGAGGGAAACTTGCAAGCCTAGGTGTTTATATCGTTCTGCAAGAGGGTTAATACCGACATTTTGTTCTGCAAATTGAAATGTATGCTTAAAACAGTCGCCGTAACAACATATTAAAATTTGAACCTTGAACTAATAATATAAATTTCGTCAGGTATATGACACGTTTAGGGTGATCTGCCACCTTTTTAAGACCGATCAATCGCTCTGCAAATATTATAATGACATTATTGGGTCACCGACAAGCTATACAAACAATTCAGCCTTGAAGCAATAATAATTGTGACCATTTTTTTTGTTACATGTTGAGGGCGGTTTGCATCTCTTCCATACCGCTATCTAGCAAAATCCCTTACTCAGGGTACTTTAATATGCCTCTCTCAACATCTTCACAAAAATAGGGCCTTGAATAAATAACACCAAAAAATTGTCACTAGCTCTCGGGCTATTATTTCTTTTTGGTTTATTTAAAAATAGAGCTATTATTCTTAATTTAAACAAAGGTCTATTTAATGTTGTTTTATTAATTAAACAAAAAGCTTTTTTGACGTAAAACTATATCTTTCCCGACGGTATATAGGGGGGTAAAATGATGCGACACGGAAAATATGTTACCTACAAAAAAAATTATGTGACAAAAAATATGTGACGTGAAATGTATGTTGAAATCAGCGATTCTTTTTTATGAATACGGGTAATTTTAAACAAAATTAAAAAATATGTCACAACTCAGCAATAACAGGTATTGATTGACTTTTGAAAACAAAAATTCAAAAAAACGATTGGATAATTTTGAAACTATTCGTATTTATAGAGATGAACACCACCTCTGCACCTCTTTTGATTTAGAAGATATGGACATTTAAAGTTTCCCAAGAATTAAAAAAAAATAAGTACAGAAGGTTTCTTTCGCTTATTGAAACAAGCGTGTTTAAATACGGAAAATTATAAAACAAATTCAAAAATGTAAAAATTAGTAATATTTTCTATAGTTTCTGAACTAACAGAGATGTTAATTTCACTAAATTGGTAAAAAAGTTGGGTTCAGTTGAGTTGTCTTTCGATTAAATGAATCCACTTAATTGAAACAACTTTTTAATTTACTCAATTCGACATTTGATTGAATTGAAATCGAGTTAATTAATCAATTTACTTGACCAATAAACAAACGTGGAATTATTGCAAATGAAAAACGACAAATGTTTAACGATTTCCGTTTTTCATTCCTATTTTTAAAGTGCAATTATTGTGTTTCTTGTGATTTTAATTTTATTTAGTAATTAATAATTTTTAATGTTCACGTGAAAGTCTTTTTGTTTCTTTTTTAAAATTTATAATTAAAACTATACAATTATTAAGATTGTGTAACCGTTTGTATATGTTTTGTTTGTGCCTACTACAAATATTACAATTACACCTAGCGATTTGTTTGTACAAACATGATGTTGCGTGTAGGGATATAATATATTTACCATCAGAATATTCTGATAGTAAACAATAAATATATTTTATCCCTACACGCAACATTATGTTTGTACAAACATGTCAGTACAAACAAATTGCACACAGAAATCACAGGAAGTTGATTTAAAAAAAAACTATGTTTCGATTCTTCTGTTTGCACAAACAAAGTGTAGCGCCATTACGTCGTTGCGTGTAGTTTGTCGACATGTAGGTGCATACAAAATGCTGAACGTTGTTTGTACAGATTTGTTTCTACATTTTGTATGTGCATACAAGTCGTACAAACATTTCGCTGCGTGTCTAGGGGGCACTTTATCTAATATTTACAAGGCTTATATAAATAATCAATTAAATTTCTTTCTATAATATTTTAACTTAAATAAATTTTAAATATTTTAACTTATAAATATAACTATCCAACAGAAACTTTTTAGTTCGCAGTAACCCAGAATTTTCTCTAGGTGGTAACAAAAATTGGAAAGTGGCGTCACATCCTGAAAAATAAAATTATAACTGCATTTTGTGCAATTTATGGGAGCGATCTGTGAGCGAGGACAGCTTGGTGTGAATAACAGTGTGGTTCAGTGGTCAGCGTCGCGGCCTCTGGATCAGACTGTCGTGGGTTTGAATCCCACCTCCGCTCATGGATGCTTTGTGATGTCATTTAGTTTTAAGTTAATTGTTATATTTTAATGTAATCAAGACGCTAATGACCTAAGCCAGGGGTCGGCAACCTGCGACTCGCGAGCCGCATGCGGCTCTCCAGTTCCATGCGAAAATATTAATTATTATATTAGTTTATTTTCAAAACTCATAAAAAATATTATACTGCAAAAAAAACTTTAAAAAGAATAAAAACACTCAACAGAGAATAGTGAGAATAGGTGGAGTAGAGAGTATACGGACAGCTGACATTTTTTAAATGTGGCAACACTGTTCTGTTTGTTTAGTTATTGGTGCACTGTGTCGTCAACGGTCGCAGTCAGAACTTTTTTTTTATATACCTAATCCTAATCAAATACCATAATATTGAAATAAAAATGTTAGTGGCTCTTTAAAAAGTGGGAAATTTTGTAAATTGTAACTTTGGCTCTTCCGTCTCAAAAGGTTGCCGACCACTGACCTAAGCTGTTGACGCGTCTATAATTTACAATAAATAAATAAATAAACAACTTGGTGTGATGATCAACGTGCTGTTCTTTGGAGCAAGCTGTCGTGCATTCGAATCCCACCTCGCTCATGGATGTTTTGTGATATCATTTAAGTTTTAAGTGATATGTTATTTGATGTAATTAAAACGCTAATGACTTAAGTTGTGAACGCGTCTATAATCTACAATAAATAAATAAATAACAAGCCGTGAGGTGGGTCATTTATAAGGACTAAAGTGCGACCCTTGAGGTCCACACGACGAACTTCCCAGTTTGATAAATATTTAATTATAATAATTAAATTAGATATTACACAGAAAAGTAATCATTTTAATCATTAAAACATAATTATTATTTATTTTTAACAATAATTAAAAAAATAAAACGGCTGAACCGATTTTTATAAAATTTATGTCGGATCAAAATGACGTTAACACGCCTCGTTTGACACCCTTACGAAGTCGATATAATTTTTTATTCGCGAGATATTGTGTAAAATCTACTTTTTTGGAGTCTATTTGGTTAAGAAAAAAGAACGGCTGAACCGATTTTGAAAAAATTTCTTTCAGATCATATTTACGTTAATACGCGTCGATTGGCACCCTAACGTAATCGATATCATTTTTCATTCTTGAGATTTCGTCTTAGAAAGAAATGGACACATACACACGTACGTACGTACATACGTACACACACACATACATACACACACACACACACACACACACAGAGAGAGAGAGAGAGAGATCTTTCTAAAAATAGTGTAGTGACCTTGAAACATAAAAATTTGTTATACATTTTGATTTCGATTTTCGCACCCATTACAGTAACTTCCAATGGGAAGTTAATAATCTGTGGGAACAATTGACGCTTACGGGAAAGAAGCTGCGTGTAAAAACTATAATTTGTCACAGGGGCGAAGCCGCGGGCTCAGGCTAGTAGAGTATAGAACGAAGTTTCGTCTTCAACGAGAACATAGTACAGTGCCGATTGATGATAATAAGCTATTCACTGAAAACAAGAAAAAACGCCGGAAGGCTTTTGCATTGCGCTCTACGTACTCGCGCGTCGCGTCACATGTTATGTAATTTTACCTGCCGCAGGCTGTATTTTGATTATTTAAACCTTATTCTGTCGAGTTTTCATTTTTTATCTTCTCTGAAGTAATGTTTTTCAACCGTTTGTGAATCGTTTTGTATTAAATTATTATTAAAGAATAAATTAAATAATAAATATATTAATCCTATAAGATGTCTGTCAAACAATAAATAATTGTTTTCAAGAAATTGCCGGTTTTTTATTTATTCTTTTTGAAGTGAAAACTTCCTTATAGTATACACTCTTTGCCTGGGTACTGGGTTCGCAATTTTGCGTAAGAATACGCAACATATTTATATCATAAAAACGGCGAGGCATACTGTTGTGTCAATAGCTCAGTTAGCAGCATGTTTGCGTTATAGTAAGTTTGTGTCAAATGCCTTATTTTTACATGTACTATAACCACCTGCTCTATGGTCCATAAGTTATGGGACACCCTGTATATTTATACGACATTGCAAATATAATATTCGGAAGTTTTTTACAGTGGTAAAAAACACTGATAAACAAATTAGTAATAATTATATCTTCTTTTGTGTATTATTTATAGAAGTTCATATTTTAATATTCTTAGCTCATGCGTCAATATTTTTTACATTCATTACAAGGTCACCCAATGACAAGGTCATAAAAAGCAAAAAATTTAAGAAAGGAGAGTTACGCAATGTAGATTTTGGTCTAAAAAAAATTCGATAGTTCTGTCACGATCGGGTCTATCGTGGATGGTCTGAGCGCCTTCTCACAAGGGTCCAGAACTGTTTGAAATCTGGTTTAGATATTGGAAATGCACAATGGGCTCTTGTAGATCCAAGTGCCGCTGGAATTTTTCCTGCTTCTAATAGGGTTGTTCCGCGTATCAAAATTTGATAACTTTGAACAGTGTGTTATTCCTCATACATAAACAAATAAAGTAAATCAATTTTTTTGTTCTTATATCCTTCCTCTTAATCGCAAACAAGAATTAAAAAAATGTGTTCATTTCAAACGGATGAGCTTAGCCGCCATATGATGACGTCAAAACCAGGCCAATGAAGCCTGACATAGATAAAGAGAGATATGTCTATGGAAAGAGAAGAATACTTCCTCGTCAGTCGTAACTCGTGGAGAACCTAACTAAAGTTCTAACTGCCGGCCTGTCAACTGTATATAAACAAATCAGAAAAAAATTGTGTTTTTTAAAGACCATTAACAGCTAAGATTATTTGGGCCTAGCACCAATTCATATTTTCAATTCATTATTTTTTTTAATAATAAATTGAAAATCCAATTGAAACTTTTACCAGCTCTCGGGCTAGAACCCGGGAACTGGGGACTTGTAATAGAGGAACCATAGCAACGCCATGTAAACAACAACATTGCTACACGCTCGTCTATTCTCAAGCCCTAAACAAATCAGAGTAGTTACTATATTCTCTATTTATCTATTCTATGGATCAGTGGACGTAATTCAACTGCAGCAGCCAATCAAAGAAGGCTGGCTGTGAATTATGTATTCCGAGGCGGTATAATTCTATGTTTAAAATTACATTAAAAAATACGCACTTTTAGCAAATTTTTTTCTTGTCTAAGAAACTTACGAAAAATTCTCAAAAAAATTGTTATTTTATTATCTGTTTGTAACGTAGATTCCAACCCTAAAAAAATGTGGGTCGACCCTATTGTATTTATCTTGATCTCGATGTCGAAAACGAGACGAGATCGATACTAAAGGTTCGATCTCGTGTGCAGTACTAAATATTGCATAATAGTTTTTGCGGTTTGGCCAGAGATACCCGATACAAAAACTACAAAGCTAGGTATGAGTAGTTTGGTGTTTACTCTTGGAGTTAATTTACTATATCATTAACGGTTACACGCTGTACACTTGCTTTTGTGTACACATTATACAGCAGGTATATTATTAATCTTTCGGGCGAAGCACCCAATTTTAAAAGAGAAGATTTCAGAATTAAAGCTCTTGTAACTTTGTAAAGGGACACACTTATCGGGATCGGATAGGCCTGAAGCCGGGGTCCCACGGCTTGTGACTTGACAAACCTCGAGTTCCTCGAGATTCGTATTTGTTGACCGTCGTATTCCGACCTCGCATAATTCCCTCGGAACGTGGACCTCGCATCATTCCCTCGGTTGGCAAATATCGAGTTGCTCGAGATTCGTAATTGTCGACCGTCGTATTCCGACCTCGCATAATTCCCTCGGAACGTGGACCTCGCATCATTCCCTCGGAGCGTGGCTTGGCAAATATCGAGTTGCTCGAGGTTCGTACTTGTGGATCGTCGAATTCCGACCTTGCATAATTCCCTCGGAACGTGGACCTCGCATCATTCCCTCGGAGCGCGGCTAGGCAAATATCGAGTTGCTCGAGATTCGTAATTGTCGACCGTCGTATTCCGACCTCGCATAATTCCCTCGGAACGTGGACCTCGCATCATTCCCTCGGAGCGTGGCTTGGCAAATATCGAGTTGCTCGAGGTTCGTACTTGTGGATCGTCGAATTCCGACCTTGCATAATTCCCTCGGAACGTGGACCTCGCATCATTCCCTCGGAGCGCGGCTTGGCAAATATCGAGTTGCTCGAGATTCGTAATTGTCGACCGTCGTATTCCGACCTCGCATAATTCCCTCGGAACGTGGACCTCGCATCATTCCCTCGGAGCGTGGCTTGGCAAATCTCGAGTTGCTCGAGATTCGTAATTGTCGACCGTCGTATTCCGACTTCGCATCATTCCCTCGGAGCGTGACTTGGCAAATCTCGAGTGGAATCAAGTCGATTCTGTGCGCGTCTGCAGGCCTGATGTGAACGCTTCGCTATTAAATAATAACACGGTACATCGAGCTATTTTAATAACGCTTTTGAGTGACGTCCGTCAATGGCTGCCTGAGTTTTAACTTTCCAAACATTTAATTAGTTTTAACTTCAATATTATACTTTCATATAGATGATGTATTTGCGTTGCCATAAAGCCTTTTTGTGTCAGAAAATGTTTAACAAAATAATTACGGAATAAATAATTAAAATCAAGCGACTTTTTATCCCCTTATATCCACACCATTTTCACATAACGACTAATAGACCGAGAGCTAGTGACAATTTTTTGATGTTATTTATTCAAGGCCTTATTTAAATAGGATAAATAACACCAAAAAATTGTCACCAGCTCTTGGTCTATAAGCTATGGCTGCTTTGATTGGTTGGATATATCTAAGAAAGATTCCAGTACCACTGTCGGAACTTGAACCCGAAACTTCCAGTTTCAAGTCCCGACAGTGGCATTTGATTTTTTCTTAGATATAGACTACCAATCAGAGCAGCCGTAGCTTTGCTGTCTGATATATTATTATTCACTATACTTAATTGTTATGTGAAGATGGTGTGGGTATATAAGGGGATAAAAAATCGTTTGATTTGAATCATTTATTTAGAGAATTAGAGCCGTCTACAGTAACTCAATTCTTGTGTTTAATTACGGCATATATTAACAAGTAATGACAGTATGTTAAAACGAGTGATAACGAGTTTTAACAGTCACACGAGTCATAATATCATTACGCACGAGATATATTATATGGTAATTTTTGACGTACCCACTAAAAATAACTGGTTTTTACTTCATTTTCAATATTTTCAAATTTTTTTTAAAGTTAATTTTGTGTCGCCAACTTCACTTCTATAGTAGGCCGAGGCACGCATAGGTAGTAGCGGGCGGGTCATGGCGTATAAACATAAATCAGTATATGGAAATGGCTTTCTTTCCCACATTAATGTGGGAAAGATACGTTCCCGTACAACGGCCTGTCAGAAGTCACTTTACATGAATACAATCATGCAGTAAAGCAACTATTTTATAGTGGGTATGACAAAAACACTATCTATATATATATAAAAGAAAGTCGTGTTAGTTAGTTACCATTTATAACTCGAGAACGGTTGGACCGATTTTCATAATCTTTGATTTTTTGGATTTGTCTCCGCCCTGGCTAACAGAATAACTATTAAAACATCGGAAAAATTCACCCGGGAGCGAACGAGCGAAGCGAGTGGGTAATGTATTATTCTGTACCTATATATAAAACAAAGATTTTGTATATAAATCATACCACCCGAGAGCGAACGAGCGAAGCGAGTGAGTAATGTACCACCCGGGAGCGAACGAGCGAAGCGAGTGAGTAGTGTATTGCAGTCCGGGCGAAGCCGGACCGGGCCGCTAGTATGGTATAAAATAAAGCAACAAGAATATTATCCAAGTGTGCAAGCTTTCACGGCCGGCATTGTTCCAAGTCTTCATGGTTTCCGGGCTTGTAGGCCGTGGTCCGGTGGTATTTCTACCTGACGTTTCGTCTACAACAACGACCGCTGCCACATCGCTTTTGAGAATGTCTACCGCAGTTGTAGACGAAACGTCAGGTAGAAATACCACCGGACCACGGCCTACAAGCCTGGAAACCATGAAGACTTGCAACAAGAATATTATTTACAACCAACGAAACGTTGCAAATTTTGAAAATTTAGCATCAACTTATTTTTATCCAAGTTCCCGAGAATTTATTATTATTAATATTAAATCAACATGGATGCGACTCAACACATGGATTATTTTCAAGATTTAATTTTCGCTATATAGGCATTGAAATCGATTTTGCTATACAGGTTTGTCAGCGAACCTTTATCGTGTTGTAATTGATGGCCTGTACAGAAATCGAAGTGTGTAACTGCAGGAAATTATTAGAAATTAATTGATTGTAATTAATTTTGTTAAATGATAGATAGAAATCACCTCTCTTGAAATTCCAATGACAAAATTAATATGTATTAATTAAATTAAAAAAAAAACCTTTCACCAATAAAATGATATTATTTATTGTGGAAGTTGCGAAACCTAGACAACAAATAATATCCTCGCCAGTATAATTGCTGGTCTATATGCTTGTTGCGTAATAATTATCTACTAAATATTGCTTTACGATTAAATTTATTATCTTATTTATTATATAATGTTAGGCGAAATCCAATCAAGAAATGAATCGATTTCCAATATATAGAGGTTATTGGTTCTGTGTTGTATGCAGTAACACGGCAATAAAAACTAAATATGTCCGTCGTGGGTTGCTCAAAATATTTATATAGTTTATCATAATTCATTATAAATAATCTATTTTTAACTCCTCATTATTTTAACATTGGAAATGTTTATGTTCGTATATGGGGGCAGAGTTACGAGTTTTCGTTCAAGGCCAAAAGACAACGGTGTCGCGATCAAGTGAGGAGCAATCATGCAAAATTGAACAAGTGCAATTTTTTCGAAATGTGTTTTATATCATGTCTAGTTAATTGAGAGGTATTTGCGACGATCTGCGGTGTTATTTTTGAGCAAATGTTAATAAATACAGTAGAAAAATCCATTTAAAAGTTAAGTAATCAAGCAAAAGTGAACGCGTATATAACAGAAGAATAATAGGGTTATTCCTGACAAAACTAAACAGTGCATTGATAAATATTGTGTGTATAATAAACAGTTAATTATGTTTCATATATGCTGTTATCATTTCCAATGTCCTCGATGGTTGCAAGGATTGCGAAATCTGTGAATTTTTTATAATAATAGAGCTATAGGCCGGGCGCATACACACAATTGTTTCCACGACTAAACAGTTTGTCGAGTTGTGTACCTACGTGTCGCGATTTCAACTCAACTAAACTGTTTAGTTGTTAGAGGTACGCATACAATCAAACAGTTGTACCATAATTTCACTAAACTATTGCGTCGCCGAACAACTATTAAGTCGAGCGTATGCTGGTGTCAATATACAGCTGTGAACATAAGCTGCCGACGATAGTTGTTCAACAGAAAAGTCAAAAGACGATCGATGCGGTTTTTTGATTTTTTTATCGTACAACTATTGTGTTGATAGTATGCGCAGTCCCATCTGATCCCATATCCTTTTAACAAACAACTAAACAGTTGTGAGATTAATAATTGATTGTATGCGCCGGCCCATAACCGATGTTGCCTTTATAATTAAGTAAAGGTATATTCTAGACGTTAGATGTCCGATAAATGCTCTTAAATTGAGAACGTTCTAGAGTAAATAGTATATTGTGCGACTAGTGGGAGAAACACGAGTGGAATCTCCTCTTTCGACCAATAGTCGCACACAATATTTTGTTCAACTACAGCAAGAAATATGTCATTTCGTGGCTCTGCTGAGCGTGGGCTAAATAATGGATGACCTGTTTGATTGACGAAACTATCGCTCTCAGAGTTGTCATAAAATACTAGTTATAGAAAGAGGTTAAGGGTCAGGTCCAAGAGAGACGGATCCATAGAGGTAAATCCCTTGATCGGGTTATGGTGGAAGTGATTTTTGGGTCGTAAAATCTCCAACACTTACGTAAACGTTCCCCGTAATGAGCGTGGGCGAAATGTTATTTCGCACACTCTGCACGTCAACCATAAGGGGACTCATTATTTCGCCCACGCTCAGCAGGGCCACGAAATGATTTATTTCTTGCGGGTGTTGAACAAAGATTTTTTTTGCCATATCCACTATAAAATATCTGCTTCACATTTATGTCTATCTTTAACAGATAGTTCACAAGCCTGGGTGAGGCCGTACCGGGCTGCTAGCATTTTAATAAGCATAAAAATAGTGTGACAAGTTGAAGTGTTTGAAGTACCCTCGTATATAAACCTTAATTTAACGAGGATTTCTCTTATAGCCTAGGATGATGCTCTCATAGATGGTTTAGTTGTATGATGCTTCGAGGCAGAGAACAAGCTGACAATAGGTGTACCAACACGGCCAGACAGACAATAACCTAACAGACAATATTATTTTATGTACAATATTGCCGTAAACGGTAAAGGACATATTATACGGTGTGTCCTGATTTCGATATTCGCTGTCGATACTTTCTAAGAGCGAAATTACACGGGCGGATTTTCCGCGACGAGACTTCCGCTGAATTTTAAGTAACAAAACAGAAAGAGTTTTTTTCAGTTGAGTACAATCACTCAAAACAAATCAGTTTTTGTCTAGTTAGAAAATGGACCCCACTGTGTTAGGTTGCGTTGCTGTTTTATGCGTAAGTTTATTTTTGAAGAACAGAATAAAAAAACGACGTTGGTGGGTTCATCCAATATCAACTATCAACATGATATTTTCACACAAATTTTTACCCAGACTGTATACATCCGTTGGTGATCCGTCGCCTCGTCTAGTTTGCCCCGCACCAAACAATGTTTTTCGTTTCTAGCGTGTTGTGGCGGTGACGATATCAACGCAATCAGAAGCGTTTAACTCGTTCACGCCGACGGAATAACGCGACGTATATTCCGTTCGTCTAGTTTCACTCATTTGTGGTGATCCGTCGCCTTGTCTAATTTTCCCCGTACCAAACAATGTTTTTCGTTTCTAGCGTGTTGTGGCGGTGACGATGTTAACACAGTCAGAAGCATTGAATTCGCTCACGCCGCCGGAGTTTAAAAAAACGCGGCGTATATTCCGTTCGTCTAGTTTCATTCGTTTGTATAGATGCGATCCGCCGCGTTAAAAACGCTGCCGCAAAATCCGCTCTTGTAGTTTCGCTCTAAAGGTGTGTTCACACTCATCTCGGACACGATTGGCTCAGTATGGCTTCTTATTTTCATGGCATACTAGACGAAACACATCCATAAAACCAAAAACCTCTAAAACTGACAATAAAAAAATATAAATAAAATTAAATCTTTTCTGAAAGCTAAAAAACCTACGTCAGCCTCTATTATGCTTTTTATTAAAAAAAATTCAATTTTGAGTCATATCCATTCTGATGCTAAAAAACATTATTAATGTTCATGCAATTTCATTTTAAAAAATGAAAAGTTTGTTTGAACTATCTATATAAATATCTTTTGTTTGTAGATTTTATAACGCAAATAGCAAATATACTATTTGTTTTCAACTTTAATAGTAATGATTATCCTTTGTTCTCTGCTATTTTTAGTCCAGTTAAAATATGAGATTAATAAAATTGATGATATTTAATTTTCAGTATGCCATAAAATTGATATACTCTGTACTCTGTACGACATATTTATAAAGGATAAATAAATATTCATTGATTGATTGATTGATTAATTAAAATTTATAAATTAATAGATTTATACGGCTGAATTGAAATTGAAAACTTTTGTTGGATTTATTTATTTATTGTGGATTATAGACGCGTCGACAATTTAGGCCATTAGCGTCTTAAATACAACAAATATCATAGATCACTTAAAAACCAAATAACACCACAAAACATCCAGCAGAGGTGGGATTCGAACCCACGACAGTCTGATTCAGAGGCCGCGACGCTACCAACTGAGCCATACTGTCCTCAATTTTTGTTGGAAAGCAGCCAATTGTATAATTGATTCCAAACATATTGGAAAAAATCATTTTACCAACCATAGTCACAGTCAGGATTCTAACATGAACCTGTGACTATGGTTGGTAAAATGATTTTTTCCAATATGTTTGGAATCAATTATATAATTAACTCTGCTTTCCAACAAAAATTTATAATTAAATTTTTGTTTCTTGGAATCTTAAAAATTCTATTATTAAATGCAAATTTTAATACTAAAAAATGCTTTCTTTTGTTACAGGTAAGATAACGTTTTTATCGGAGTATTTTTTGAAATAAATGGTTGGTAAGTTAAAACTATTCCTTTGCTTTCTACCGGAAGAATTTTTAAACTACAACTTTATGGGAGATTGTCGACTTTTCATAATTTTAATTCCGTGAGCTGTCTGTAAATTCAATAGATAACGTGAATTTTTGAAGTGAAAACTTCCTTAGGCACGTTAGGCACTTTTTGCCTGGGTACTGAAAAAATGTGAAGCGTTCGCAACTATTTCCGTAAGAATTCGCAACATACTTGTATCATAAAAACGGCCGTCTACACACTGCCACCCATAACGCAGTTGGTTTAGTCTTTGCTTTCTATGCATAGGAACCTGGGTTCGAGACCTGATGGCAGCGTAGAATTTTTGGCGTTTTTTTTTCTAAATGCTACACGATATTTATTTATATATTTTTTTATTTTTGTTATATATTCTTTCTTTGACAATAATTATAAGTTACTATGGTAACCGTTTACTTACCGCACTAGTTATCTATTGAAAATACTTTCGGCACGCTTGCCTGATGACCCAATATAGGCCGGTATACATGCATGGAAAGTAGCTATTTTGTAATGGGTATGGAACAAAATTATTTTATCTCGTTTTTGGAGGAAATATACCTAAACGACAACCAGACCCGTAAAGAGAAAATCGGGGCAATTTTTTCAGTCGAGATGAATTTAATTTTACAAAAATAAAGAAAAACTAAATTGCGAGAATAATAATACCTATATAGATTATAGACCATTAAAAAATCGAGGCCCGGGGGAAATCACCCCGTACACCCCCCTCCCCCTTCGTCGAACCTCACAACAGCATTCCAACGACTTCGAGACTCAGCAAATAAAATTGATATTTTAAGTTCGTATATTTTTGGGCGTAAAAACGAATTGATTAGATCATTAAAAAAATATAAATTGGGAATAATATTCTTCTTAATATAATCTATCTGCCGCATGAATAAGCCTAAGAAATATCATAAAACATCGTTAGATATGTTAACTCGAGTGAAATAAATGTGTATACCTTCGAAAATGGAAAACATGAGATTATAGGAAAATCGAAAAAAAAACATAATAATAATTTATTTGTGACAGGTTTCTGATTTGAATTTATCAAGAATGATTTAAATCAGCGTTTGCTAAGCTTTTTCACCTATGGAGGATTTGCAAAATGTTCGTGGATCCCCATTAAAAAAAACCGAGTAATATGTTATGTTTTTTTTCATAATTAAATGTCAAATTTCTAAATCTACAGGGTGTATCACAGGATTGAGAACATAGAAAATAAATGAGTGCTACAGGGAAGACATAAACAAAATGGGTAGCGTGACAAAGATAGAATATTCATGGCTAACTCAACTAAATTAATTATCATGGTTTTAAGCATGAAAAAGGACACAGCAATCACTGATCCTAACTAATTTGCACAATGGAGTTTTCCCTATGTTCGGTTTTCTCTGGTACACCCTGTATATCTATTCTCCGCGCGATAGTAATGTATTTATTTAATACTAGCGACCCCGTCCGGCTTCGCCCGGGTGTTAAGAAAGCCCGGGTGCAATACACTACTCACTCGCTACGCTCGGACGGATTACTACAGGGATAGTGACATCGGACGGAATTCTGTAAAACTATGCGTGCAAACTAAACTAAAAAAATTATAATTATTGTCAAAGAAAGAATATAACAAAAATAAAAATGTATAAATAAATATCATGTAGAATTTAGAAAAAACAAGCCAGAAATTCTACGATGCCATCAGTTTCCGAACCCGGGTCCTTGTGCATAGAGCGCTGCGATGTAACCTCTGCGCTACGAGTGGAACAGTTGAGTACGGTCGTTTATATGATATATAAGTATGTTGCGAATTCTTACGGCCGGGTTACGAATTTAATTAATTAATTATTAATTATGCTATATATATAAACCTTCCGTGAAAAATTACCTAACTGATGGTGAAAACCGCATCAAAATCCGTTGCGTGGTTTAGGAGGAGTTAGCGGTTAAACAGACAGACACACGCGAAAAGCGACTTCAATTTATACTATGTAGAGATTGATTGACATAAAACTACTTGGCGGTATATAGGGGGTAAAACGACCCGTTACAAAAAAATGTGTGACGCGAATTACCATAGTTACGCCATAGTTTGTGTTTTGTATCATGTAATTGTACTTATGTCATGTTAATATTTTTTTACATTAAAAACCAGGTAGTTCTACGCCTTCGGTTGCGGCATTTTTATATACCAGAAATAAGTTTACGGATCCCCCTCGAATATACTCTCGGGCCCCGCAGATTAGAAAATGCTGAACTAAATAATTTAAACGTACGTCTTTTATTTTGTCTACCGTTAATGGATTTTTTAATTTAAATTCTTGTGTTCTTTTTTAATAGAAGCATTGATTTTTAGTCGGATTAAAAAATGAATTTCCGTTTTCCAGTTTAATTTTTTCTACGTCAGTAGTTCGATTCGCGGACTGGATTAAACTTAATCCGTTCCATTGTTAACCAATCCCAGAGCAGCGTCTGTCTATAAATGAGATTTTATTTGATGAAGAGATAAAAATATTTATAAAGATAAATATTTTTTATTTATTTAAACACTTAACAGGACTAGGTTCCTGCAATGAGAGAGTGTAAAATAATTTGTACACAAAAAACAATTAATGTGCAATAAGGTCTCAGGAGGGCAGTGTAGCCTAGTGGATAGCGTACTTGGTACCAGATTCTAGACTAGACTGTCCTGGGTTCGAATCCCACCTTCGCTCATGGATGTTTTGTTATGTTATTTAGTTTTAAGTTAGTTGTTATTTAATGTAATTTAAGACGTTAATGACCTAAGTTGTCGACGCGTCTATAATCTACAATAAAATAAATAATAAGGTCTCAGAATTGCACCTCTATGTGTGGCATGTGATACCTACACCAAATTAACTAGAAAAAATAAGCAGAATTCGAATATCTAAAAATCCAAAATGGCGTCCGTAAGAAAAAAGAAGTGTGTACCTATAAGTACCCTAAAAACCAATGAATAAAAAAATCAAACACTTCTTCATTCTATTCTTCGTAAAAAGTTGCTCTAGGGATGTTCAAATAGTTTTTCGATAAGATCAATAGGTACTTAAAAAGTTACGGTCGATTTTAGATTTTGGCCATTTTATCGTTTTTTTAAATGAAACAAAAACTGCGCGAATTCATTTGTTTTTTCGAAGAATTCTTAATGGATAGATAATTTCGCACTACTTTATCATTTTAAGCGGCTTTCCATCTCTGATAATAACAAAGTTACCCAAGCTAGGACACGTAGCCGTGAACATCCTGTATATTTATAAACAACTTTTCACAAATTTACCTTGAGGTTCCCGGAATGTAAAAAAACATGTTTTGGCAAAAAGTCTGTATATTTCGCAATTGGTATTCCGTAAAAGATTTAACAGCGGAAAATGAAGTAATTACAACTAACTGTTAAATCAGTTAAGCTGAAAACATAACTAATTACTGAATTATAAATCAAAACACGTAACAGAAAATCGTGACTGGTTAAGTTTGTTCGTAAGGCTAAAAGCTAGTGCAACGTAGCACGTGATATATACGATTACCCCCACTTTGAAAACAATTGCTGGTCTGTAAAAAGCAATACCAAAAAATTTGATTTGACAATGGACCTTAGATTGTGATCATATACAGGGTGGTTAATGTAACTGCTGCACATAGGGATTTAATCCGTAAAATCAAACTTTCGCGATTTCCTGCTTCCCTAATTATTTTAGGAAAAATATCGTCGAATAAAAGTTTTAGAACATAAAATTCTGAATCTAAATCATTAAACAAAATTAATTTTACATGCTTTGTAACGGCATAAATTTGATATGAAAATGTCAAAATTACCTCAAAAACAGATAGCGATATGGAACTTGAACAAAATGATTAGAAATTATTCTAACAGCTAAAACGTCATCATTTTGTTCAAGTTATTTAAATAAGCGATGTTTTTTTCGGATTTTTATTGTAGATTATAGACGCTCGGCAGTTAATGTTGAGAACAAACTTCCAAACATAGCTATTGTAATTTTACACAAGTTTTTTTTGCAATACACGCGTATCTACAAAAGCCAGGTTGCACTCCAATCGTTTTATAGTTGATCCAAAAAGCTCTATTGGATTGGCAGCACTGGTTTTCAACTAGAATAACCATAGACATAGAGAACTAGACAGCGCCATCCTTAATAAAGGTGATCATTGAAAATGGAAGAGAGATAGAACGTTTGATGGTCAGCTTCTATACAGGGTGTGTTAGAACAATCGTCTACAGACAGTAGGTACACTGAAATAGAAAAAAGGGTGTGGGTCTCGGGACCCCCGACAGATGTGAAACATCAAAGAAAACGTGATTGAACTCGGTGGTATTCTCTATGTAGTAGTATATATTTTTTCAAAAGCAGCAACTAACTGTTATGCTGACGTAATCCTATATACTGCACTGTAACACACGCGGTTGCGGCGTTTGAGCACGCCTGAGCCAGAAACGCAACTAAATACACAGCAAAGTATCTATATTACATACCTACACGTGTATACATATACTTTTGCTTTACAATACGTTCGTATGTATTAGTGATGTGCCGGATATCCGTATCCGCGGATATCCGAGGGAAAAGAAAGATCCGTATCCGTATCCGTTAGTTTTTTGGCGGATCTTTTACGGATCTTTTACCTTATCAATTTTCAATTCATAGACAAAATTTTATATATATAGGTAATTAGGTAATAATGAAAAACAGTTAAATTCCATTCAGATTATTTTTTATTTTTTAATATCGTGGTCAATAACTTTTTCCCATAACAGATAGTCTCTTTCCAAAGGTCGATGTGCAATATTTAGTATTTACCGCCGCGTACTCTAAGAAAGTTCAGAGCCGTATCCGTATCCGCGGATCTTGAGACCAAATATCCGTATTCAGATCCGTATCCGCGGATATACTTTTTTAACGATCCGGCACATCACTAGTATGTATACTCTTTCTCTTTCTTCCCGTGCCCGAGCGCGCGGAAGCCGAGAGAGAGAGAGTGCCGCAGTGGTGGGGAGAACAGCAGCGAAGGAGCGGACCAGAAATTTCGTTGCATATTTCCCCTCACGCCTCACCTCCTTTTTTGAAGTCTGTTAAAAAGAGATACTAACTGACCATCACACCCCATCTCTCTCACTCTCGTCGACTACTTTCCGATGCGACTTGAGCTGTCCAGTTCTCTATGTCTACGAGAATAACTACATACGTAAGTCAACGGGCTTGCGGAAAAAACTCTTTTTTAAAAGTGAACGGAAAACTGGAAAACAGAACGCTTCTCTCCATTAGTGTAAATACTAACAAAACACAACACGTCTAACCGAAACAGACATTTACATCGCTCTCTCACTTCCTCCGACTGTCAGGTGGATTACTTCAAACACTCCAAAAGATGTTCGCGTTCTTTCTTTTTTTGTCATTGTCTAAAAAAAATCGTTTGCTTTTCTTTGCTAATGATGTTCTTTTATGATTAATTTTCCTTTAACCATATTTTATGAACGCATGCAGCATGTTTCGATGAATTATTATCTAACAATATTTCATTGCTTGTTTATATTATGTGTTCCTGAGCGCGATTTTCAAAGAAAAATCGCTCTTTTGTGTATAAAACAGAATATTGGATTTGTTTAGAGCAGAGGTTGCCAAATGGTGGACCGCGACGTGTTTGAGAATGAACCTGTCTCTCGAAATAAGAGCGAGATATCGTGATTGCTTGTACTGCAAGAAAAAGAGAGAAAAAATATGGTTGCGCACGCATACCGTGTCCTGCCACCTAGCCAGCAACATTCAGTGACAACCGATATAGCAGACTATTGCCTTATAGTTAGGTAGTTAATGTCTATGTTGAGATAAGCCAGGTGTCTGTGTGGTAAAGTACTAGTCTACCGACGGGTACAAACGTCAGGCCTAAATTCGATTCCCGAAAGCTTTTAATTTATAATATTTTTTTAATAATGAAAATATCTAGGTATTGAATATAACAATTTAAAATATATAAAAAATAATAAAATTATAATTATTTTATTTATTATTATTATTTTACGAGCATTTGATGTTATAAGATTAAAGTGGATGTATTTCTTTCCATGACAACGAATACAATTATTTGTGTTTAACGGTAATCACGTCATCTCTCTGTAGTCTGTACCCGCGATAACCCATTTTTTTAGAATTGAAACATAAACATTGAATTTTATAAAGACGTAACTTGTCGAGCGTCTGTACACATTTAATTATTAATCATAAACACGTTCCGTGTATTGATTTTCAAGCTTAACACAATTTCAATAATCAAATATGAAAACATTAATCTGAATTGCTTATGAGAGGATTTGAACGTATATATAGCAATGTTTGTGCAAACTGTATTTGCGCAAATTCCGAATTGCGATCACTAAACAAATTCACCTACGCCGAGTGTTTTGCAATTTTTTATTGACTTCGTTTTTTTCGTTCGCTTATGCATGTCGAGCGTCACGTGAGGACAGTATAGCCTAGTGGTTAGCATGCTTAGTGCCACAACTTCTGGACTGGACTGCCGTGGGTTCGAATCCCACCTGCGCTCATGGATGTTGTGTGATGTTATTTAGTTTGAAGATAGTTGTTATTTAGTGTAGTTGAAAGACGCTAATGATCTGAGATGTCGACGCATCTATAATCTACAATAAATAAATAAAAATAAAATAAATCGAGCGTCACGTCACATCCTATCGAAGCGACCAGACTAGTACTCATCGAAAAACAGTGACGTTATGTTCATAACTATATTGTAGGTCTACATAACTAATATCGTACGAATATTCAGTCGAGCAGCACATCAAATACCCATTGACCACCAACGATAGAATCTAGATTCTTACGTTCGGCTCCATACTGATCAGGGTTCGAATTACATTACCGAATCCGCGTAAACAAAATTATATAAATAATAGTTTTATACGGCTGAAATGCAATTGAACTAACATGTACATTATCTTACGATGTCTACAAGATATGATTGTTTCTAGAATATTATGTGGTAATGCCATTTATAATATTGATATGTATAGGTATTTATTAATATATCCCATTAAAGGGTGTTCGAAATAATTTTCACTTTCATGTTGGGCTCTCGCTGGTACGAGGATTCACTTCATATCATTGCTATCGAATTAGCATATATGAATTGACACTCGCATGTAGTGAAAATCTATTGATTCTGAAGCATATAAGGAGAATGTTAATTTAGCAATCATGTCACGGTTGAGTATTGTAAGCTCATTCCGCTGCGAAAGTGGAAAGGTTCAGGTTAGAATCCTGACTGTGACCACTGGTTGGTAAAAAAACTTTTTCCAATATGTTTCGAAACAATTATATAATTGGCTTGCTATCCAATGAAAAAATTTTTCAAAATTATATACTTTCGGCGATTTCGGGTTAAAAGCGTTTAGGGTTTTGGCAATAAAGTTTCACTTGCACCGTGGTTTTTTAAACTCTGGCCTGATTGGTAGGTAATTGGGAACCCCCCTAGAGCACTTGTCCGCTATGAAAATGATTTTGATCCTTTAATTAATTATTAACAAATGTTGTCGTGTCATTAAAAAATAATTACTTTTTCCTCGATTGAAGTTTATTGAAGCTAATTTATTTCATTCGTTTACTTGATTTTATCAGCTGAAGCATTACATTTTTCCTTCAACTTGAAGCAAAGAAACTTCTAGATTGTATCATTTGTTGATGAATATAAGAATATTGCTTACATAACTGAAGTAGCAAAACTATTATACTAAACTTGTGAAAAAATAATTTATATAATATCATAGATTGCGAAAGAAGATATAAGTATCGACAAAAGTTTTTTTTTCTGTAACAAATAAGAAAGTAGTTTAATATTATTATTTTTAATGTCACTATTCTAAATTTGGAATCATACATCTTTTTTGAATGATCACTTCTTAATATCAAGCAGCCTGTTTCATGTAAGATAATTTTTTATATTAATGACTTGCGGTTACAAATAAAAGATAATAATAATAAACTAACGATTTATGTCTGCTAGGCGAAGCGCAATAAATTTTAATCTTTTTTCTCTTAAATACTTTTACTGATTTATATTCTTTAATTCATTTGAATAGCAGTGAAGACATTCATTTTTTATAGACTTTTGTGTATAAATTTTAATTGACATTCTAAATCATGATAGGATTTGAGGGATGGCAACACAACTAACAGCCTCGAGGCTATTGCAAAACTTCCTGATTTGTTTTTTAGGGTTCCGTGCCTCCGAACGGAACCCTATTACTGAGCCCACGATGTCTGTCCGTCCGTCTGTCACCTCACAAACGGTAAGAGGTAGCTACTTGAAATTTTCACAGATTGTGGCATGAATCCTGGCAAATAATAAAAATCAAAAAGTTTAATCCCTAGGAGGCTCCCGACGCCAATGACCTCAGTTGTCGAGCGTCTATAATTTACAATTTATTCCTAGAAGGCTCCCTATACATATGGATATAATATATACTCGTATATCTTGTATGTATCTCTGTTTTCTCTAGAATTGAAAGCTAACACTACTCAAGTATACCTTGTTTCTGCTGTGCTAGTGCTGTGTCTTGTAGCGTAATGAATAAGGCGTTTGCATGTCACAACGAGAAGCCGGGTGCAAATCCAACTGCCGACACGTGTTTTTGTTGTTTGTTTTTTAATAATATAAATATTTTAAAATTTTTAGAACAAGAAATTTAATTTAAAAATAATTTCAAAAAATAAATTAAATTTAATAAAGTGTATTTTAATTTATTCCTTTCTTAGTTGTACAATGTACATGGTTGTACCCTCGAGTGCGAGTCGTACTCGCACTTGACCGTTTTTTTTATTATTTGACTTGTATCTTTTATTGTGTTAGTTTAATCTAAAGAATTTACAAAATGTTGATGTATTCACATTGAGTATTGTTACGGATCACCCTGTATATAAACGACAGGCAAGAGTTCTGAGAAACGGGGTCTGTTTACTGTAACAACTAGTACCTGCGCGAAAGTTCTAGAGAAAACGAAAACGCACTAGGCTAACGCCACGCAGCATATATAAACAGCCAGTACGAGTGAGTGAGGGATTCAGTCAACGGTGAGTCACGCAATCAAGTCTACGGTGGATCAGTAATATAAATAGTGCCGTGATATAAATAAATATACTGATAAAATAAATACTAGTGTAGTGGTAATAATTACGAATTATTGTATATAGGTGTTTTGTTTTGCTTTGTAATTACTGTTTAGTTATTGTTTACTTGTGTTGATTGTTAGAACTGACTTTTCGTTGTTGCATTCATTATTATTGTGTTTTTAATTATTGTAAATAAATATTTATTCCGCCAACTCAGAAAACAGTTTTGTAACAGAATGTGTTTTTTGTTACACTCTGTATAAATAGCGCAGTAACAAAAAAGTTAATTCAAATTCGACAGAAATTTGTCTCGGAACAAGATCGCTGCATGTTCGCGTGATCTGTCACAGTTTTTGTCAAACAGGTTTGTGTATATTTTTTTATTATAAATGACTTAAATAACTTTACAGAGAATCGTATAGTTATAGTAATAAAGTTGAAAATAGTTTTCCGTTTAAAAAGCGTTTAAAGACTGATCCACAGAAGTTTTAGTAGATTGTATATCTAGTGGCGTAATGAGGTAGTACCTATATTATTGACGAGTAGTGGCAGTATGTTAAAACGAGCGATAGCGAGTATTACTTACTCACTTGTTAACTTCTCATTGGAAGTTATTGTAATGGGTCCGAAAATCTAAATCAAAATGTATAACAAATTTTTATGTTTCAAGGTCACTACACTATTTTTAGAAAGATGTGTATGTGTACGTATGTACGTACGTACGTATGTGTCCATTTCTTTCTAAGACGAAATGTCGAGAATGAAAAACGATATCGACTACGTTAGGGTACCAATCGACGCGTATTAACGTAAATATGATCTGAAAGAAATTTTTTCAAAATCGATTCAGCCGTTCTTTTTTCTTAACCAAATAGACTCCAAAAAAGTAGATTTTACACAATATCTCGCGAATAAAAAATTATATCGACTTCGTAAGGGTGTCAATCGAGGCGTGTTAACATCATTTTGATCCGACATAAATTTTATAAAAATCGGTACAGCCGTTTTGTTTTTTTTTTAATTATTGTTAAAAATAAATAATAATAATGTTTTAATGATTAAAATGATTACTTTTCTGTGTAATATCTAATTTAATTATTGTTATTAAATATTTATCAAACTGGGAAGTTCGTCGTGTGGACCTCAAGGGTCGCACTTTAGTTCTAATAAACGATCCACCTCACGGCTTGTTTTTCTTTAATTTCCATCTCCGACCTGGCCGGTGCCTTGTTGGCCTAGGCTGCAATCCAGGCCCGGTTACAGAAATATAAACGTTTTAAATTATTTTAATTTTTATAAATTTTAAACCGTCATAAATTGTTTGTCTGTCTGTAACAGTCGATTTTTTTTTATAAACTATGCGAATCAAATTGTAAATGATGCTTGATATGCAATACTGAAAAATTATTAGATTTATTTTTTTCGAAATACAGAAACGGATACGGAACGTGAGTGGAACCTAGAGAGGAGACGTTATCACGCACAACTGTACTGTAAAAAGTAAAGGGTCGTTATAAAAATAATCGATAAATTATCCCATCCCATCCCATCCCTAGAATTTACCTATACTTACAGGTAGACTATAGTTCCGTAATGGCATTCAAATATTTGTATAGCTAATAGGCAAATACAGATGGCATGGAATAACGCATTGTATAATGGTGTTTGTATTATCATACAAAATGTTACATGTAAAATAGATCAAACTATGTTATCAAGAAAAATTTAACAATGTTTTAGATTCTTGAAAAATACCAGAATACTAAAAATAGACGAGTTAATCATTAACAAGTCGTGAGGTGGGTCGTTTATTAGGACTAAAGTGCGACCCTTGAGGTCCACACGACGAACTTCCCAGTTTGATAAATATTTAATAATAATAATTAAATTAGATATTACACAGAAAAGTAATCATTTTAATCATTAAAACATAATTATTATTTATTTTTAACAATAATTAAAAAATAAAACGGCTGAACCGATTTTTGTAAAATTTATGTCGGATCAAAATGACGTTAACACGCCTCGATTGACACCCTTACGAAGTCGATATAATTTTTTATTCGCGAGATATTGTGTACAATCTACTTTTTTGGAGTCTATTTGGTTAAGAAAAAAGAACGGCTGAACCAATTTTGAAAAAATTTCTTTCAGATCATATTTACGTTAATACGCGTCGACTGGCTCCCTAACGTAGTCGATATCATTTTTCATTCTCGAGATTTCGTCTTAGAAAGAAATGGTCACATACGTACGTACGTACATACGTACACACAAATACACACACACACACACAGACATCTTTCTAAGAATAGTGTAAAAATAGTGTAGTGACCTTGAAACATAAAAATTTGTTACACATTTTGATTTCGATTTTCGGACCCATTACAATAACTTCCAATGGGAAGTTAAAAATAGCCGAGTTAATCATTGAAAATTATGCCGTCGTTTTATCTATTACAAGCCCTCAGCTCCCAGGTTCTAATCCATCAACTGGTAAAATTACCAATTGGATTTTTAATTTATTATTAAAATGTGAGTTGGTGCTAGGCCCAAATAACCTTAGCTGTTGATGGCCTTAAAAACAAAACAAAAAAATATTGCGTGTGCTTAAGACAGTAGGAGTAAAACTCTCTAACTCCCGCTCACTTACTACGCTTAAATAAAATATTGACAGCTCCCGTGTTCTTGTTATTTTTCACCCGTTGCATCTCCGTTACTATAACAGACAAGCTGTGTAGCTCGAGTGGTGCGCTCTAGTGGCATTTTTTTAATGTTACTGGCTGTGTTATCGAGGACTAATGCTAACCGTGTTATTTGTTAATCAAAATGGATTTAAACGGTGAAAAAAATAATGAAAAATCGTCAATAACAACGTGTGTTGTGTGACTAAGTGTTTAAATACAAAGAAAATAAATCCTTATTTAAAATTTTATCGATTTCCTGGTAGAGCTTGAGAAGTAGAACGACGAAAAAATTGATAAATACACTTAAAAGAAGGTTAAGTTTACAAATTTTAAATATTCATGTAAAAGTATTCTATATATTATGCGTAAATAGCTAAGAAGATAAAATATATATTTATAAAAAATAAAAAGTTTGTATGTAATAGGTATATACAGATTGTATCAAATTAAACCTGTGCCTAGGGCATTCTGTGTGTAAGACAGAGATTGATACATAAAGTAATAAGTAAGAATGAGATAAATGATCGCTAATAGGATGTTACGTGGTTACTGTAAATAAATAATATTTATACAACCTAATCGTCATCTTTGTTTTTTCGCTCCTTCTATGCTATTTTCAAAGGCAAATACAAATAATTTTATTATGTCGGCGGTTGAATTACCACCATAAAACCATTTAATTATTTGATTTTTTTCCCGAACAGTATAAATTGCCATTTTTTCAATAATTTCAGTAGTGACTATTTTTACTGTAGAAAACAACGATGACAGTTGTTCGGTATTACATGTTTATTTACAGTAACCACGTAACATCCTTTTAGCGATCATTTATCTCATTCTTACTTATTGCTTTATGTATCAATCTCTGTCTTACACACAGAATGCCCTATGCACAGGTTTAATTTGATACAATCTGTATGTAATATGTATGCATAATCAGCATGGGATCTGGTAGCGCAGGTCGGCATGTAATTGACTGACTTTTGTGGACCGACCACTGCTGTGAACGGCGATCAATTTAAATCAAATATCGATAATTACATATTATATTTTTACTTCCCACCTCTACTATTGTAGGGAAGTAATGGATTTAGTCCGAAAAAAATATTTCGAGATTTTAACAGATCTTCACGTTTTGAGACCCTAGCAATCGTTTAAGATCATTTTCTGACTGATGTCTGTATGTGTGTGTGTATGTGGTCAATTTTTCGCCTTCGATATCGTAAAAACGGAACAACATACGGCCATGCGCTCATGGATGTTTTGTGATGTTATTTAGTTTTAAGTTAGTTGTTATTTAGTGTAGCTGAAAGACGCTAATGACCTTAGATGTCGACGCGTCTACAATCTACAATAAATAAATACAAGCTGTGATGTGTTTCTTCTATAGCTATCTCTATTCTGAGGTCACAGCCTTGTAATCTTTTGCGTTGAAATTTTGCAGGTAGGTATATGCTTTTAGTTAACCCAAAGACACGCGAAGCGAAATTTCATTAAAAAAATGTGTGGTAGGTACCTTCCCACACATGGAAAAGTGGGATGACAATTTTTTTTAATTTATAAATACAGTTTCTTCACATTTTATGTCTATAAAGTCATTATTTTTCAGTATTGTAAAAAAATTATCTTTAATCTCCTGTGTACTCAATGTGTAAAAAAATCAAAACTATAGCTAGTTATTTTTTTGTTATATAACTTTGGCAATATCGTTTGTAACTAACTGTTTTATTGAAAATAGACGGAAGGCATGTAGCCGCTGTGGACCATCAAATTTTGTCGGCAATTTCAGCTGGTAACGATCCATGTCATTTATAGTTCATGACGTTGATCGACCGTGGCGTTGACAATATAATGTAAACAAAACATTTTATTTTTACACATTTTAGTCCATTATTTTTTACATTTTTACACATAAACCCAACTGCAATTGTGATTTTCTTTTTAATGGTTTTTTTTATAATAAATATACATGTTTCAGAACAAAGTTCCGATACTTGAAGATCTTGTTAGTCGGATGATTTAAAAAAAAAGGTCCATATAATAGTTATTTTCGATACGTGTGCGTAAAGTGAGGTATTCTAGTAGGCTTAAATTGAGACACGAGCTAAGGGACTGACGCATACACAACCAGATCGAGTGCACTGTATACCCCCACGAGCCGTTAGGCGAGTGGGGGTAAGCGCACGAGATCTCGTTGTGTATGCGTCAGTCCCTTTAGCGAGTGCCTCAATTTAAGCCTACTAGATATCTGACTTTAAGCGGACGTATCGAACATAATTTTTTATAACGACTGCTTCTAAGTTTAATAGAGAGACAAAAATTATGAAAACGGAAAATTCGCTCTTCTAGTCCATAGAACTTTACAATTACAGACTAAGTTACGATTTAGTTTATTTTTATTAAAGTTATTAACTTCTGTATAAATCATTAAAAACATGACTCTCTCATGTTGTGGATTTTGTATGCGCGATACTATATATAGGAACACATCGATCGATAGCCAGTAAGTGCTTGTGTTGTACAAAGTGCGGAAATTTCGAATTTATAAGATGTAGAGATTTCACTTTTACGCACGCTTTGGACTTTTACGCACTGTAACGGTACTTTTACGCACGGTGACTGTACTTTTACGCACGCTTACTAAAATACGCCTCTTCACGCCCGCCTCACAGTGCTCGAATATTGAACCTTAGAAGCAGGAGTTATAAAAACTATGGTCCGTAACTGCTTTATTTCTGAGATACAGGGTGTTGAAATTAAAAAAAAATCGGTTCTCCCCAATATTTTTGAAACCACAACAAATTTTTTTTAAGTTTCGGTATAGGTAGTACCTAAACAGGTATATTCTGAAACACATTTTTTTCAACAAAAAATTTTTTTTATGCTTCTCTATGAACATTTTTAGTGAAAAAAGGATACGTTACCTACTACTTTTTTCAAAATAATTCATAATTGTCATTCAATTCTCAGTAAAAACGGTCCCTTGAGTTTCTTATCTCTGATGGACGGTTTTCTAGGAAAAAAAACACCCCGTATCTCATAAATAAAGAGGTTTATATGAACTTTTTTTCTTTAAATCATTCCTTCAGGAATAAGATCTTCAAGTATATGAACCTTATTTTGAATTGTATTGTATTTTAAAGACCACCAACAGCTAAGGTTATTTGGGCCTAGCACCAATTCATATTTTCAATTCATTATTTTTTTTTTTTTAATAATAAATTGAAAATCCAATTGACACTTTTACCAGCTCTCGGGCTAGAACTGGGGACTTGTAATAGAGGAACCATAGCAACGTCATGTATACAACAGCGCCGCTACACTCTCGGCTATTCTCAACCTTATTTTGAAACACCCTATATAGTTTGTTCTTTAATTATTTTGTATGAAAGCATAAAGAAGACTTATAAAAGTCCACACTATCGCGAACTTTACGTTAATTTAATAATTTTGCTAACCAACGGCAGAATAATACCGATTTGAAAATAACTTCTACAATCGATTTATATTTACTTCTTGAATATATAATTATACTTTGCCGATATTGTTTCTCTACCTCGCAGCATCCTCTAAAGAAAGAATATACACACGAAGAGAAAATTAGAATGAAAATTGAATCGCCTTCGAGAAGTTATTTTCTTGTTTGATAATAGGAATTTCTTTTATACGGCTTACGTTCTCTGCAAAACAATTTTGCCTCGTCTAAAAAGTTTATAAACCTTAACAGGTGGTACTTTATTTATTTTTGAAGTGAAACTTTTTTAGTTACGATGAGATTAATTTGGTTTTTGCAAGACTTGCATCAAAAGTACAATTTTAGATGGCTGTGTACCGTTTGAAAAGTGATTATTTATGGAAGCTTCTGATGCATTCGAATGGTAGTGTTTAAAGTAAATTTTAACGCACTCCGTTCTATAAAGTAATACTGTTTTGTTTTACTTTAAAACACACGTGCGTAAAATAGTACTTTATAGATTACTTTGCTATAATGTCACTAAAAAAATATTTATCCAAATTGTGTTTTATTTGCTTAGAATTGAACTTTTGAAGCAGTTGTTGCAAAATAGTTATTTTCGATACGTGTGCGTGAAGTGAGGTATTCTAGTAGGTTTAAATTGAGGCACTCGCTAAAGGGACTGACGCATACACAACGAGATCTCGTTGTGTATGCGTCAGTCCCTTTAGCGAGTGCCTCAATTTAAGCCTACTAAATATCTCACTTTAAGCGGACGTATCGAACATAATTTTTTATAACGACTGCTTCTAAAGTTTAATAGAGAGAAAAAAAAATTATGAAAACGGAAAATTCGCTCTTCGAGTCCTCAAAACTTTATAATTACAGACTAAGTTACGATTTAGTTTATTTTTATTGAAGTTATTAACTTCTGTATAAATCATTAAACACATGACTCCCTCATTGTGTGAACTTTGTAGGCGCGTTACTATATATAATAACACATCGATCGATAGCCAGTAAATAGTGCTTGTATTGTACAAAGTGCGGAAATTTAGAATTTATAAGATGTAGAGATTGTACTTTTACGCACGTTTTGGACTTTTATGCACGGTGACGGTACTTTTACGCACGCTTTGGACTTTCACGCACGGTGACTGTACTTTTACGCACGCTTACTAAAATACGCCTCTTCACGCCCGCCTCACAGTGCTTGAATATTGAACTTTAGAAGCAGGAGTTATAAAAAATAGATTATCGCACTCGCCTTTGGCTCGCACACTCGTTCTGGTATAAATGCAACATACCCTTAAGGCTCGTATCGCAAAATCGCGACTGTCATATAATCCGTCCCTTAAGACACTAGTTGCATAAATTATTATTAACAGCTTTGTTTAAACATGGTATTAATATTGATTTCTTTGTTTCAGGTATGTAAATTTTACCTTCAAAAATCATTTGTGTAAGAAGAAACAAAAGACGTAAGTTCCAGTTCATAAAATTATATAAAACTAAACTGTTTCCTTTTCTAAATGAGACTAAAAAACAAAAGAATGATATGAAAACAAAAGAATAATATTGTATTTCACAAACATTAAGCGTGCAAAGCAGGTTATAATAATTATACACTTTATTCAAATATCATTATTCTTTGTCGTAGAAAAAAAAAGCTCTACCGTTTCAGTTACAATGGATTTTCATTATAAATAAGTCTGCATTTCTGGATTTATATCATTTGAATAAAAAAAGGGCGTTCAACTGTGTTCACTTCTAATTACCGTCTTTTGTTTTTAATATTTCAGGTGGATAAATTTTATTGAAATGCAGAGCTCTCTTTATAAATTTGAAATATTAAAAATAGTTTAAATGCATCCGACAAAAAAGTAAAAAATATACGTTCACATTTAACTCTCCTGACCTTATTTTTGAACTAGAGAGTCAGTCTCAAATTAAAGATAAAAGATGCGTCTAGGCCAGGGGTCGGTAACCTTTTGAGACGGAAGAGCTAAAAGTTACAATTTACAAAATTTCCCAGTTTTTAAAGAGCCACTAACATTTTTATTTCAATATTATGGTATTTGATTAGGATTAGGTATATAAAAAAAAGTTCTGACTGCGACCGTTGACCGTTAACTAAACAAACAGAACAGTGTTGCCACATTTAAAAAATGTCAGCTGTCCGTATACGCTCTACTCCACCTATTCTCACTGTTCTCTGTCGAGTGTTTTTATCCTGTTTAAAGTTTTTTTTGCAGTATAATATTTTTTATGAGTTTTGAAAATAAAATAATATAATTATTAATATTTGCGCATGGAACTGGAGAGCCGCATCTTGACATCATAAGAGCCGCATGCGGCTCGCGAGCCGCATGTTGCCGACCCCTGGTCTAGGCGCTTGTAATTATAGAAAGTAAAAAATAAAATATATAAAAAAACAGCTAAGTAAAACGCTTTTGTTTTCAATAAAGTCTTACATAAATGTACTAAAAAGAAAAAATTATAATTTAGGTTCATAATTATTATAAAAGCGTGGGTCGTGTCTGTAATAAATTATCATAGAGTTTACGACCCACGCTTTTATATTATAAACCTAAATTAAATATTATTTTTTTCTTTTTAGTGGATACATTAATTATGCAAGACTTCATTGAAAATAAAAGCGTTTTGCTTAAAAACTTTTTCTTATTTATTTTATTTCGAGTTTTATTTTAATTACCAAGGAAGTTACATAACTGTACGTTAGCTTCCACCACATAGGGGTATGTGGTGGGAGCAAACGTACAATTACGATTACAAGATTTGATTGTTAGTTAGGTAGCAGTTACTTTGTTTACGCGAAGGTTAACAGTGGTTTGTTAAGAGTGATTTGCAAAAAATGTGGTAACCAGGTATATTCCATAATCCCCGCCTTTACTCTACTTATATTACACCTCGTCAAAGTTCTAAATGCAAAAGTTGTCAATAAATTAAACTGAAAACGCAATCTACTGAAAATTTAAGCTCTTTAGCAACATAAAGAAGATATTAAAAACGTTAAATAACATATTTTATGTATATAGCTTTGTGATCGCATGTCATATTGACTGGTGATATTTTCGATGCTCACCATTGGTATCTTGGGAACGGTTTAAGATACAAGGTCGGTGGAGGACAGAGTGGTGTAACGGTTAGCGTAGCGGTCTTTGGATCACACTGTCGTGGATTCGAATCCCGCCTCCGCTCATGGATGTTTTGTGATGTCATTTAGTTTTAAGTGAGTTGTTATTTAATGTAAACAAGACGCTAATGACCTAAGTTTTCGACGCGTCTATAATTTACAATAAATAAATAAAATAAATACAAGGTCGGTTAAATAGATTAGGAAAGGAAGGCGTGACGGAGTCACAACTGTCTTCTTCTAACTAGAATCTGCGTTAAACGTACGTTCACCCATTGACATGACACAACTGTCAAATTTCATTCATTCTACTGACATAACCTCGTTTTTTGAAACACGTCGTCGTTAATAATTAAAGCAATTTGTTATGGGCTGGTGTCTTGCACTTGACTGCAGTTATAATGAAAATTATGACTGCAAAAAGTTTAAATTTCAGACGACTTCAGAACACTTTTTCAACTCCAAATGGAAAGAACAAACTCAATTTCTAATTATAATTGCTTAAATTATACCTCGACAAACGTCAACAAGGTTAAGTTAGGTTAGAATAAACGTCCCTGGCTGAATCAAGTTAGGACATCCGTTTTTCATAAATTTTTAATTTCAAATAAAAAATTATTTCACACGAAATAATAAAGTTTTGTAGCCACTAATGATTGGATTTATTAATTATTTTTATGAAACAGCCATTGTTTTGGTAAGAAATGTGTTTTAAGAGAATAGTAATGAATATTCCGTTAAACCCCATACATTTTAGAACGCCAATCGACACCACTTTAAATTTCGCGCTCAAATTAGGACCGCCTACTTCTGTAGTCTATTAGAGAAAAGATGCGCTTTTTCATGACGATTCAGAATATGAAAAGAAATCCAGGATATTTTGATTGGTTCCTGATTTATCACGAAAAAACTAAAAATTCTTGTTTTAGAAAAACATTATTATTTTGATACATTTTTAGAATGTTGGGTCTCCAAGTCACTATTTGAATATTATGAAGTATTAGAAATACCTTGTTTATGTCAGTCTTGTGACTTCTTGTGATGTAACACGACGCGTTTCAGCAACGAGTTGCCATCTTCAGGTGTAGTTAATTAACCACACCTACCCAGCGATGTAGCTTAGTGGTACAGCACTAGACTCGCATTGGGGAGGTACTGGGTTCGAATCCCGGCGGGGGCAGATGTGGCTAGGACTTTTTCCTACTGCCTCACGCCGAGAAACGGTAATTCCTGTACCGGCCATCTTGTTTGAGGTTTTCCATGGTTTCCCTCAATAATTCCAGATGAATATCGATATGGTTCCTTATTTAAGACCATGGCCGATTACCTGTCAAACTCCTATGCTCCCAAAGTTGCCTACCTTATCCTAATGTGTCCTATAATTCCTCCATTCGCACATTGCTATTAAATAAGTTGAAGTATAATAAAAATGTATAAAACGGGAAGTGGTAAAAATGGAAAATAGTAATGGTGCGAATGGCGTCTGTTATGACATAATGTCGAGAAACGGACGTTAAACGCATTATTATTATTATTATTATTAATTAACCACACCTGAAGATGGCAACTCGTTGCTGAAACGCGTCGTGTTAAATCACAAGAAGTAACAAGACGGACACATAATACAAGGTATTTACTTCATAATATTATTATTTTCCCTACCATTGACGTTATTTCAATCAAACTTATTAACTCTATGTTTTTGAACACTCCGAGTTGAATGATGTCACCAGAAATTTTCTAGGCATTCTAGATTTTAAACTGAGATAGTTAACTGTTTCAAAGATACCAATGGTGAGCATCGAAAAAATCACCACCCTGCAGTACAGGAATATATAAATATTATCTTGAAAGGATCTGGAATTGCGTTTATCCATTTTCTATCTTCATCTAACCTTTTCAGTCGTTTTCATTTAAAATATAGAAACGTCACATACGAGTAAAACGGATGGCTGGACTCACAAAAGAAATTCTTCATAATATAAATATTTGCAGTCAACGCCAACTAAAGCAAAAATTTTTCAATATATTCAGTTCTGGGAATATTGTCAACTAGCCTTTGCCCACGACTTCGTTCGCGCGTAATCGGCTTTGTGACACCTAGTCTTTCTATACAGGGTGTTTCAAAGACATGTGCCATCGCTTGTGGAGTGGATTCCTTAACCAAAAATAAGACAAGTAATTTCTGTCAACACTTTTCAGCAGATGCTTTGTTTCAAATTTTTAACATTGGAAATGTTTATGTTCGTATATGGGAGCAGAGTTACGAGTTTTCGTTCAAGGCCAAAAGACAACGATGTCGCGATCAAGTGAGGAGCAATCATGCAAAATTGAACAAGTGCAATTTTTTCGAAATGTGTTTTATATCATGTCTAGTTAATTGAGAGGTATTTGCGACGATCTGCGGTGTTATTTTTGAGCAAATGTTAATAAATACTGTAGAAAAATCCATATAAAAGTTAAGTAATCAAGCAAAAGTGAACGCGTATATAACAGAAGAATAATAGGGTTATTCCTGACAAAACTAAACAGTGCATTGATAAATATTGTGTGTATAATAAACAGTTAATTATGTTTCATATATGCTGTTATCATTTCCAATGTCCTCGATGGTTGCAAGGATTGCGAAATCTGTGAATTTTTTTTAAATTTTAGCATGGCCTTCTCGATTCCTTGACCTAAATCCGCTTGTCAATAGACAAACGGATTTAGGTTAGGGATTCTATCTATCTGGATAAAAGTAATGGGTTTGTCTATGAATAAAGACTCAATTGCGTTTCTCTGTAAACAAAATTGATTTATATTTATCAATTAGTTTTTCTATTTTTGATTGTTGATTTATTTAATTTATTTATTGTAGATTATAGACGCGTCGACATCTAAGGTCATTAGCGTCTTTTAACTACACTAAATAACAACTAACTTAAAACTAAATAACATCACAAAACATCCATGAGCGCAGGTGGGATTCGAACCCACGGCAGTCCAGTCTAGAGGTTGCGGCGCCAAGCACGCTACCATCTAGGCTATACTGCCCTCTTTTTGATTGTTGACTACCATTTAGGTGATTTACGGAGATTTCAAAGTTATTTGTATTTAAATGTTCATTGAAATTTATTTGTTTAATACTTTCTATCACCTGAATGTTCAGGAATGTTGACATCTTTATTATTTTGAAAATTTTTATTCTGTGTGATTATTAAACACCCCACGTTTTTATTACTTATTCCGCTGACGCAGCCCCTTGGTTTGTGTCAAAATTATTTTCTAGTTTTTGGTACAGCTGATGATTTAAAATAAAACCGTTTAACTTAAAAGTTTTTTACCTATTTTTTTGTATAATTATTATATAAATTTGTATACATAATTTATTTGAGGATTAAATAATTTGGTTTTGAATCCAAACGAAATTTCTACTAATTTTGTTCGTGAAATTCATTCTATAGAAATAGATTGAAGATTATAGACGCTCAACAACTGCAGATATGTATTCATTCTTAAATTAAATTATGGTTCAGAGATAAACATAGCTATACCTTCAAAAACTTATTCTCAGTAAGGCATGAGACGCTTTTTGCAATTACAGTCTAAAAGCTTTCTAAAGCTGTGATGTTTGCGGTTTGAGTTAATTAGAAAATGATAGCACATTTTCATTTCGCTCGAGTTGCTTTATCCCTTTCTCTCTGTCAACTATCGCACAGTGGGCCACATTAACCGAAAAGTTGTTAAATATACAAATTAGTGTATAGCAAATGTTCAGAGGACAGGAGGACCAAATAATCAGTTCAAAACGAATTTTTACTAGCGACGTTTCGTAATCAATATTGTTACTTCCTCAGGCTCTACAAACAAATATAACACACCAGAACATAACAAAACATGTATTTAACCATAACATTTTATGTATTTAGTTTAGGCTTTCTTTCATTCATAACAAGCTTACCTATAATATAAATAAAAATAAAATGACAATGTTAAAACATTATAAAAGTGTATTGGGATCCGTCAAATGAGCATATGACATCTGGTGGCACAAAATTGTACTCAAAACGAGGGAAAATTTTACATGCTAACAGTGCAAATTTATCGTGAAATTGTTTATTACAAATATAAAACAAGTAAAATAAACAAAAAGTTTATCGAAAATGGTATTCGCGACGTTTTCTAATATCATGACATTAAACACTGTCAGTTATTGCCTTGTAAAACTTCTTTACAGCGAATTATTTTCTAATAAAATGTGGAAAAACTGTATTTATGAATTAAAAAAATATTTTATATTAATAATAAAATGTACTTATTATCATACTGTACTACAATAGTAAAATCATTTGATGATTGACAAATTTATAGGATTAACTTTGTATACAAATATTTTGAGGTTAGTAACTTACCTACTTATTACAATAAGTATAACATATTATGTTGCAGTTATGTGTTTACATTATTCACCTAACCCTGCCTTAAAGAAGCATTGAACGGATGATTAATTTCGTGAAGATTTTCTCCTAATTTTGATGTTTTTAAGCAATATGCCGTAAAGATTAGGTACTACTTTTGACATCTCAGTTATCTTGTTTTTTTCACACATTTGACAATATGTCCGGCTTTGAGAATCCGTCTCCTTCAACGAAATTTCTTTGTGTAGGATTCGTACCGGCCCAATTGCAAATTGCACTTATATTTATTATTTCTTATCACTTTGAAAATGACAAAATTACACGCAAAAGTATACCCCGTATATAAAATTTCCCCCCTTTGCGCCATATTTTTTAAGCTCCACCCATTTGACGGATCCCAATAGACACTTACTCACTAAATAAACACGTTTTTTTGAGCGCTCAAAGGCCAAACGGATTCTATATTTGACTGATTTGTCGATGCAGGTACATAATATTATGCTTTAAACATTCCTTGTTGACTATACGAAATAACATCTCTGTACTATGCCCCACTGTGCAATGCCCTAGAAAATGCAGTACCTAACTGATGACGTCAGTGTCGGAGCGGAGAACGATGTAGCTTTTTTATCAGCTCTTAAATATTTATGTGCATACGTTATATTGCCGCGATATGAAATTTACTTTTTTGCTGTCGAAAGTTTCTTGACAAAGAAAAGTGACACGTCTATTAATTTCATTAGTCGTTACCCGTCTTAAAGCGTAAGGAAATTTTCATTCATCTTCCAAACATCGACTAAAAATAAAATCCATCAGAAAAAGTTGCGAATAATTTGTGTATGTCCTGTAGTTTTTGCAATCATTTATTTCAATGTTTGAATAGGTTGACGGGAATGAAGCCAGTGTAATACTTTTACTTAAAAAAATAAAAAAAAAAAACAAAATAAAAAAAAAATAAAAATAAAAAAAAAATAAAATAAAATAAAATAAAAAAAAAAAAATAAATAAAAAAAAAAAACAAAAAAAACAAAAAAAACAAAAAAAAAAGTATTACACTGGCTTCATTCCCGTCAACCTATTCAAACGTTAATCAAAACAAGCCGTCATCTTAAACATGTATTTATTTCAATCTTTTTTTGACATTTTTGATAAGTATTTTTGAATAAAAATCTCTGAATTTTAGTGTTACATCACTTATCTCTATATTTATTAACTGGATATAGCTGATGCATATAGAAAAAAAATAAAAACATGGAACCAATTGATGTGGTAGCCAGCGCCGCACAATATCGGGCGGAGAACTAAAATGATTTTAAGTGCGCGCGCCATAAGCACTGATCTCCATGGAAAAAAGGTACATTTTAGTTACTGGCCCGATATTGTGTGGCGCTGATTACCCATACAAATTGGGACAATGGCAGACTACAGCTGATCAGCTATTATACAGGGTGGACCAGGTTATAGTAGCAATAATTCACCATTCGATGGTCCATCGAAAAATAAGTCGACATGCATAATTTTATTTTTTCCAAAACGTTTCCTAAGGGAGATACACCCCTTCAAAGTTCAGTTTTAAAATTCTTTTTTTGTCCTAACCCTCAGGTCATTAATGCGTTTTTGACCAAATTTGGTACAAGTATTTATGCAATAGATACTCATTACTTGACGTAAGTAACATTTGTCAAAATTGTCAAGTGGCGTAGATACTGGGGGGTTGTTTCACTTTTACCACCCTATTGTCTGCGCCACTGGATATTTTTAAAGAATAACATTTTTTTCGAATTCCCTGTTCAATTTAGAAAAAAAGAGTCATTCTTGCAAAATTTCGATTTGAGGCTTCGTTTACGAGATAATTAGAGTTGAAAGCTTAGAACACTTCTAAAATATCCACCTATGAAAATAATAGGTCTGGAATCTTGTACAACAATCGTAAACTTTTTACTGTTTAACGAATTTAAATAAATAATTCATTAATTAAATTAAAAACAACAAATAAATAACTTATGAAAATAACCAACAAAGTAGGCGATACTTGGTTTTGAGATAATTTATGACACTTGTCAATATTGATTTTTAAAACTGGACTTTGAAGGGCTGTATCTCCCTTAGGAAGCGTTTTGGAAAAAAATAAAATTATGCATGTCTATTTATTTTTCGATGGACCATCGAATGGTGAATTATTGCTACTATAACGTGGTCCACCCTGTATAATATTTTCATTATAAAAAAATAAATATAATATATAAAAAGCTTCCGGGATTCGAATCTGAGCTTGACGTTTATACTTGCCGATAGATTTGTACTTTTTCACATGGCCACCTGGCTTACTGTGTCTGAGACCTTCACATAGTTACATATGTTCTGTGTTTTGTTTCACATGTCAACCACTTGCGACTATTTCCGTTACATCTTATATTTCTAAAATGCCACCCACGCATGTAGACATTTAAGGTCGATTTGTATTATCCGGTCAGACACGGGGCGGGAACGTAGCGTTTCCGGCAAGACAAACATTTTTAATACGAATATTTATACTTAGCGAATCCCGTCCGTTCAGAGACGTATCAATACTCGTATTTGAAATGCATGTAAAAATGTTTGTCTTTCCGTAAACGCTACGTTCCCGCGCCGTGTCTGACCGGATAATATATATCGAGCTTAAATATTCGTATTTGAAATGCATGTAAAAATGTTTGTCTTTCCGTAAACGCTACGTTCCCGCGCCGTGTCTGACCGTATAATATAAATTGAGCCTTAAACGTTATTTACGTCAAAATGGGTTTATAAGTGGCCATGCCGTAAAAAAAACTTGAAAGAAATACTCTTATCTGTCTAAAATAAATAGACAAAATGTTTCTTTATTTCGATATTAGTTATCACGGCCTCTACGTCTAAAATATATATTTTCCGGCTATGTACTACATCTTTGGTGTTGGCCATTTCCACACTGGAGTTAGTTAAGAATTGTAGGAGGAAGGAAATCGTTGACATTTTGATGTATTGTGACTTGAAACATCTGCAACATTTATTTATATCAAACGTTTTTACTGCCAGTCTGAAGAAGAAAACTTTTTAAATCTTGCAATTCTAGTTACATTTTCATGTTTCTTATTCGTAATTCTCTGCCGTGATTTTCATTTGTCAGGCTTGCGTCTTAATTGGCAGACGAGATAATTAGTGTTGAAAATCAGCTGTGAAAAATGAGAGACGAGATGCAGTACGAAATTGGTTTTAAATTTCAGTCGAGTTAGTGTTCAAGATAAAATCAACACATACAATATAATATTTATATACTAGCGGCCCGGTCCGGCTTCGCTCGGGTGTTATGTATTTATGATTTATTAATACATGCTTCGCTCGTTCGCTCCCGGTTACTATGAATTTATGATTTATTAATACATTACTCAGTCGCTTCGCTCGTTCGCTCCCGAGTGCTATGAATTTATGATTTGTTAATACATGCTTCGCTCGTTCGCTCCCGGTTACTATGAATTTATGATTTATTAATACATTACTCAGTCGCTTCGCTCGTTCGCTCCCGAGTGCTATGAATTTATGATTTATTAATACATGCTTCGCTCGTTCGCTTCCGGTTACTATGAATTTATGATTTATTAATACATTACTCACTCGCTTCGCTCGTTCGCTCCCGAGTGCTATGAATTTATGATTTATTAATACATGCTTCGCTCGTTCGCTCCCGGTTACTATGAATTTATGATTTATTAATACATTACTCAGTCGCTTCGCTTGTTCGCTCCCGAGTGCTATGAATTTATGATTTGTTAATACATACTTCGCTCGTTCGCTCCCGGTTACTATGAATTTATGATTTATTAATACATTACTCAGTCGCTTCGCTCGTTCGCTCCCGAGTGCTATGAATTTATGATTTATTAATACATGCTTCGCTCATTCGCTTCCGGTTACTATGAATTTATGATTTATTAAAACATTACTCACTCGCTTCGCTCGTTCGCTCCCGAGTGCTATGAATTTATGATTTATTAATACGTGCTTCGCTCGTTCGCTCCCGGTTACTATGAATTTATGATTTATTAATACATTACTCAGTCGCTTCGCTCGTTCGCTCCCGAGTGCTCTGAATTTATGATTTATTAATACATGCTTCGCTCGTTCGCTCCCGAGTGCTATGAATTTATGATTTATTAATACATGCTTCGCTCGTTCGCTCCCGGTTACTATGAATTTATGATTTATTAATACATTAATACATTACTCACTCGCTTCGCTCGTTCGCTCTCGGGGTGTTATGAATTTATGATTTATTAATGCATTACTCATTCGCTTCGCTCGTTCGTTCCGGGTTACTATGAATTTATTATTTATTAAAACATTATTCACTCGCTTCGATCGTTCGCTCCCGATTACTATGAATTTATGATTTGTTAATACATTACTCACTCGCTTCGCTCGCTTGCTGCAATTTTTATAGTCCTAAAACAAATTATCATCTATCGAACAGTGAAAAAAATTTGAAATCGGTTTAGTAATTTCTGGGTTACCACCGATTGTCACTCTGACAATGCCGGGCTGGCCAGTTATTATAGCCTAAGGGAAAATATTACATCAATATATATCTAATCGTGAAAACCAGGAACAAAATCCGTTCAGTAGTTACGAAGAAAATCGGGCACAGACAGACAGACGCGGCGGGGGACTTTGTTTTATAATATGTACTGATATTTATTAAAAAAACGACATTAACGCAAGCGATGTCGCTGGTAAAAGCTAGTACTATAAATAAATCAAAACATATAAGCGTGAAATTATGTTTAATTCCAGAATTTATGTACATTGTACGTATAACATAGCTGCAATTATTGTTATCGTGCAATTTATTAGAGATCGGAAACATATTAACTATTGATGAATATCCTTGGTTTAGCTATCGTGGATCATAATTTATTATCACACAGTTAGTTATACAGAATTTATATCCACACACACGTCCGTCTACACATTATTTATTTATATTTATTACCTCAGTTGTTGAGCGTCTATAATCTACAATCTATAGTAGAGATTATTTAATATGTCCTAGGAAGGCAATAAAATTGGTGCAACAAAGAAAGCGACATCTTTTAATCATCTTTCTTCGTTCTAAACAAATCAAAGGCAAGAAATTCGAAAGTAACTAATTTTGTCAGGAGTACGAAATTGAAAAGAGAAAGAACCTTTGCGTAGCGTTCTTTGTTAAGCTCGATTTATATTATCCGGTCAGACACGGCGCAGGAACGTAGCGTTTCAGGCACGACAAACATTTTTATATGGATTTCAAATACGATCCGCTAAGTATAAATAGTCGTATTTGAAATGCATGTAAAAATGTTTGGGCTTGAGAATGGCCCAGCGTGTAGCGGTGTTGTTGTTTACATGGCGTTGCTATGGTTCCTCTATTACAAGTCCCCAGCTCCCGGGTTCTAGCCCGAGAGCTGGTAAAAGTGTCAATTGGATTTTCAATTTATTATTAAAAAAAAATAATGAATTGAAAATATGAATTGGTGTTAGGCCCAAATAACCTAACTGTTGGTGGTCTTTAAAACACAATTTGTAAAAATGTTTGTCTTGCCGGAAACGATACGTTCCCGCACCGTGTCTGACCGGAAAATATAAATCGACCTTTACACGTTTTATTGCCGTTCAGGACCTTTTAAATTATATCTACATTATTTATTTTTTTATCACGCTGTTAAGTGACGGTTGCTATGGTAACGATCAACAATTTGCCAAAATGTAAACGCGGCAACCAATGAACACGTAACAATCAAAATTTAACAGCGTGATTAAAAAAACAGCGTGTTAAAATTACATACGATAAATCCACCATTATCCCTACATTAATAAACGAGCAAATCTTGTATATAATATGTACCTATGTACCTATATAAATATTTTCTCGAAAACGGCTCTAACGATTTTGATCAAATTTATCGAAAAGGGGTTTCGGGGGGCAAAAAATCGATCTAGCTAGGTCTCATCCCTGGAAAAATTCGTTTTCTCATCGATTTTATCTTTTTAAAAAACAGTTTTTTAACGTTATAAAACAGTGCCGTATGGTGAGTAGGCTTTGGAAAAAACAAACTATTTTCATTATTTATGTCAAATTACTCTGACAGTCAATCTTTAACTTATTAAAATAATCAGTAATTATTTGAAAAGTAAAAAAATAACAACAATAAAATCTAAACATAATTATACTTACATAATTATGTTTAGATTTTATTGTTGTTATTTTTTTAACTAATATTTAAATAAATAGGTATATTACTTTTATGTTACCTATATAAAATATGTAGGTACATACGTTATGTAGTATGACGTATAATAATATTATCTACTTATAGGTATGTAATTTTTTTTCTTAAAAACGACTAACGATTTTGATGAAATGGGAACTTTAAGTACTATTTTTTTTGAACTCATCCGAGCAAAGCTCGGTCATCCAGATATTGACTATTAATAGCCAATTATAACACATATCTGTATAATAATAGAATGTGTGTTGATGCATATTTTGATCATATTAACGAAACTGAATAATTATTGTACTTCGATGCCATCAATTACGTCAAAACTCATTTGCCACCTGTCGATTTAATCTGTACAAATAGATACAAGTCTATTAACCTTCTACCCACGCTAAACTATTGACGTAGGTATCGGTCGCTGACTTGACTTTAATCACATTATTCAATCGTTCGGTAAAGGGTTCGGGTTACAATAAATTAATTGATAAAATGATATCGTATTTTTTTATTAAAATACTGGGTGACTATTAAAGATGGAACCAATGACCCTTTTTCACGAAGAACGAAACATTTCTTACTAACAGCGCAGTGGTACGGTGGGTATTGTTCACTGTATGAATGTCCATTTACGTACTGTCATACATGTAAAAACAGTATAAAAAAATTCAACGATTTCGCAATCCTTACAACCATCGAGGACATTGGAAATGATAACAGCATATATGAAACATAATTAACTGTTTATTATACACACAATATTTATCAATTGTTTAGTTTTGTCAGGAATAACCCTATTATTCTTCTGTTATATACGCGTTCACTTTTGCTTGATTACTTAACTTTTAAATGGATTTTTCTACAGTATTTATTAACATTTGCTCAAAAATAACACCGCAGATCGTCGCAAATACCTCTCAATTAACTAGACATGATATAAAACACATTTCGAAAAAATTGCACTTGTTCAATTTTGCATGATTGCTCCTCACTTGATCGCGACACCGTTGTCTTTTTGCCTTGAACGAAAACTCGTAACTCTGCCCCCATATACAAACATAAACATTTCCAATGTTAAAAATGTTTTTGACAGAAGACGACGAGCTAGGGGCAAAATTAAAATTTCCAAATGTCAAGGATAATAATGTAGCAACATTAAAACATTGGCAATCTTACCGTAATTTAAGAATTTCAGGGAAAAAATGAAATAAAACGAGGGGATTTTCGGGATAAAGCGAGGGCATTTTCGGGATAAACGAGGGGATTTTCGGAATAAAAAGAGGGGATTTTCGGGATAAACGAGGGGATTTTCGGAATAAAACTAGGGGATTTCCGGGATAAAACGAGGGGATTTTCGGGATAAAACGAGGGGATTTTCGGAATAAAACGAGGGGATTTTCGGAATAAAACGAGGGAATTTTCGGGATAAAAAGAGGGTATTTTCGGGATAAAACGAGGGGATTTTCGGGATAAAACGAGGGGATTTTCGGGATAAACGAGGGAATTTTCGGGATAAAACGAGGGGATTTTCGGAATAAAACGAGGGGATTTTAGGGATAAAACGAGGGGATTTTCGGGATAAAACGAGGGGATTTTCGGAATAAAACGAGGGGGCTTGCGGGATAAAACGAGGGGATTCGACAGGTCAAAATTTTATAGTCGTATTTTCGAACTCAAATAACAGACGTTCAAAATAATAATAAGTTAAAAACTTATTTTAGAACGAAATATGAGCCAAATATACTGATTTGGTAATTAAGACAATTCAATTAATAATGTAATTAAGAATTTTATTGTGTAACAAATTAAGGTTATATTTTTCAATCAATATACATTTATTAAAAGTCATTGTATAAAAAACACGTTTTTATCTGGAAATCGATTATATCCGAAATATAATTAGCAAAACTACAATGTTTTGTTGGCATTGTGGTTATTTAAAAACATTTTTCTATTTGTTTAATAATTTTAAACAATCTTTAAGTAATTATACCACAAAAATGAGACGACGCAAATGGAGAATAAATAATGTCTGTACCTACCACAAGTGCTGCCTCTCGTGGATAATTGAATGAACTACTCTCAGGAAAATGGCTCATTATTTTAAAAGATTCGAGATGTTAAATGTACCAGTCTGTATAAATCAATGCCGCTATGACGACACAATATTTCTGTGTAGCGGCGTGTTTCTGACCTAACAATCGGCTTCTCTTTACCCTGGCTTCCCGTAGGGTCCTTACAAGTTATACATACATGAACTGATTTCTGTTTTATAATTGGTTCACGAAAAGAAAATTTCACCATACGACACTGTTTTATAACATAAAAAAACTGTTTTTTAAAATGATAAAATCGATAAGAAAACGAATTTTTCCATGGATGAGACCTAGCTAGATCGATTTTTTGCCCCCCGAAACCCCTTTTCGGTAAATTTGATCAAAATCGTTAGAGCCGTTTTTGAGAAAATATTTATATACAAGATTTGCTCGTTTAATAATATAGGGATAGGGATAGGGATTTGTCTGATTCGATTTGGTTTGCCGAGTGCATCCGATATTTACATAGTGATGGATCGATTTACTTACTGCAGGTATATTTTGCACTAGTTTTATATCCCAACGTATTGCGTTCGCGAATCACGTTCGTTTTATATACCATCAGGATATCATAAAATTCTAAGAGGACGACATAAAGACTGATATGCTTTTGTCACAGACGATGGACACGAAGATAGTAACGCGAGATGACAGTTGGAAATCAAAACCAGACATTCCGCACTTCAACTTTTTTTCAACAATCGGGATTATAAAGCAGTATCCCCCTATATTATTAAACGAGTAAATCTTGTATATATGTTTCTATGTTTCTATGTATCTATGTACCTATATAAATATTTTCTCGAAAACGGCTCTAACGATTTTAATCAAATTTACCGAAAAGGGGTGTCGGGGGGCAAAAAATCGATTTAGCTAGGTCGTTTTCCTATCGATTTTATCATTTTTAAAAACGGATTTTTAACCTTTCAAAACATTGTAATATCGTGAGTAGGCTTTGGAGAAAACAAACTACTTTCATTATTTATATGTCAAAATACTCTGACAGAATTTTTAACTTATTAAAATAATCCGTGAACTATTTGTATAGTAAAAAAAAACAACAATAAAAACTAAACATAATTATGTAAGTAGTTTTAACTAATATTTAAATAAATAGGTAAGTATGTTATTTTTATATTACCTATATAAAATATGTATATGTACGTTAAATATAGTATGACGTATAATCTTACCTAGACTTTTTTTTCTCAAAAACGACTAACGATTTTGATGAAATTTACAGAATGAGGATTTTTTGGGGCGAGAAATCGATCTACGTAGGAATTTTGGTCCCAGAGGGGAGCAATTAAAAAAAGGAGTTTTTTGCTTATAACTCGGTCAATTGTCAGATCGTTTCGAAGCCTATTTCTACATAGATTTTATATGATATATCACAAGAGTTAAAACTGTAAATGAACACTAATATAAGAAGTGTCTTGCACAATATGTAAATAATGACAAACCGGCGGCCCGAAGGGCCGCACTTCTGGCGCCGCGAGTCTGTAAAAACATATCGATTTTTGAAAACTATTGTTAAGATATACATACAAAAAAGTTTTGCCTAAAAAATTGCACGGCGGCCCGAAGGGCCGCACTTCTAGCGCCGCAGGCATGCAGTATATCAAAACACATCGATTTTTAAAAACTATGGTGAAGATGCACGCAAAAAAGTTTTGCGCAGGTTTATAGTCTGACGTTTGTTATTAAAAGATATAATATGAATTCTATTTCTTCGAAAATCGATTTTTGTGAGTTTTTCAGTAGGTACCTCCTATGCAAAAAAAATATTTGAAATTTACTGGAAGTTGCTAAGATGACATCACAGAGAAAAAGTACTTCGATAAAGTTGATATTTGGTATCAATGTTTAAAAATGGATTATTGAAACGGCAACGGGCAAGCAAAATTTCATCTGATTCGAACATTTTTACAAGATATTCAATCTCTGAAAATCGGTTTTTGCGAGTTCTTCAGTCAACAAAACAATAACGGCGGTAGATTTGAAAATGGCGACCTAAGTAATATTTACAGGATTGATACTTAGTTGATACTTAGTTTTTACGCTTAAAAATACACATAGGTATTTAAAATATTTAACAGAAACAATTATTTTAAATTATGTTTCAGAAATAAATTCGTTTCGGAATAATATTCTGAGAAAATAATATCTCACAGCATACAAGTACTATTTTTATTGAACTCATCCGAGCAAAGCTCGGCACCCAGATATTTCCTATATTATTAAACGAGCGAATCTTGTATATATATATGTACCTATGTACCTATATAAATATTTTCTCGAAAACGGCTCTAACGATTTTGATCAAATTTACCGAAAAGGGGTTTCGGGGGGCAAAAAATCGATCTAGCTAGGTCTCATCCCTGGAAAAATTCGTTTTCTTATCGATTTTATTATTTTAAAAAACAGTTTTTTTAACGTTATAAAACAGTGTCGTATGGTGAGTAGGCTTTGGAAAAAACAAACTATCTTCATTATTTATGTCAAATTACTCTGACAGTCAATCTTTAACTTATTAAAATAATCAGTAATTATTTGAAAAGTAAAACGTATACTGACATATAAAAATAATATTATCTACTTATAGGTATGTATTTTTTTTTCTTAAAAACGACTAACGATTTTGATGAAATGGGAACTTTAAGTACTATTTTTTTTGAACTCATCTGAGCAAAGCTCGGCCATCCAGATATTAGTTAATAATGCAGTACTGATAGTCCAAGCTATAACCGTACAAAAGTCTACTAGACAACACCACTAAAATTTTATATTTGAAGGCGTGGCGGAGTCGCAACTGTCTCCTTCTGAGTCGCAACAATCTTCTTCTTTTTTTTTTTTTTTTTTGGCGGAGGAGGAAATCCATTTACGGACACCTCGGGATGAAACCCTTGGTAGTGTGAGACTCGAGTCGTAACTCCATACCCACTAAAACCCCCTCATTCACGCTCCTTGTATCCCGCCAGTCATTCCTTCGTGGGAGGGGGAGTTTCGGTTCAAGGCCGTACTATAGTCACGATGGGTTGCCACACCCTACGTGTTGCGAGGTTCGCATCGCCTTATTCTTTTCCTTCTTTCTTCTTCTTCCTTCAATCCTTCCATGATTTCCACCGCAAATGCACTTCCGGAGTTCCAATCTTCTCTAGATCGCAGCATGGTTGTGACATATTTGTCAACACTTAGTGTTGTCCCCATGCACCGTGTTACTGTATTTTTATCTTTATTGTAATACGTTCAAAAATGTTACATAAACGTAAAATTTAATTTAGCGGTCCCCTAATATACCAAATAGCGTTCACCTTGCTGCCCTTAAAAATATGCCACCTCAAAAACGTTCTTGTTTCGATGAGAGCAAGCTTTGAAATAATTTCTGAGTACTTCTGAACATCAACGCGTGAATATCGCATTTTTGAATCATAAAATACTGTTTAATATCGCCATATCTAATGTGGGACGAGTTATATCTGCATAAGCTTGTACCTTGTACAGTGGATGTCAACACGTGTTGACGGGTTCACTTCTATCCTCTTCTGAGAATTGGAAAGCATTTTAACATAATTGAATACGGTAATCGATATTCGACTAGCTTTTATTATGTGTTATGAAATTGAGATTTTCTTCGTATGTACCGACATAATATTAGACATACATTATTATATGTTTTTTTTATCTGTTTGCATGCATTTATAAATAAATAGCTTCTTATTTAATTGAATTCAACACACTGGATATTATAAATAACCACTAACATCTTTTCCTCGATATACGTTTCGCTAACCATGCAGCATCGTTAGGAAACCATTAAAATTTTGTTGTTATTTAGTGTAGTTGAAAGACGCTAATGACCTGAGATGTCGACGCGTCTATAATCTACAATAAATAAATAAATAAATAAACATTAAAATTTTAATCATCTCCTGATGGGTATCTATGCTAATATCATAATATGGTTAACGAATTTATTCATCTGATGCTAAAATGGTTATCGAATTTAATCATCTTCTGATGCTAACATGGTTAACGAATTTTATCATCTTCTAATAATGCTAAAATGGTTGGTAAATTTAATCATCTCCTGATCCTAACATGGTCAGCTGATTGCATCATCTCTTTTTTAATCATCACCTGACACCAGGTTAGCTAATACAATCATCTCCTGATGCTAATATGGTTAGCGAATTTAGTAATCTCCTGATGCTAACATGGTTAGCTAATTTAATAATCTGCTGATGCTAACATGGTTAGCGAGTTTAATCATCTCTTGATGATGCCAATATGGTTAACTAACTTAATCATCCCCTGATGATGCTAAAATGGTTAGCGGTTTTAATAATCTCCTGATGATAATATGGTTAGCGAATTTAATCTCCTGATGGAATATCTGAGAAAATTAAAATTTAGTCAAAAATTAAAAAGTTTCAAAGTGGTAGTATTAAATATCGTAAAAATTACATTTTTTTATTTTTTTTAGTAAAAAATTCAAAACATCCAATTGATACCTTTCCCAGATCTCAGATTATAATATCTGGGAAACTGGGGGCTTGTAGTAGAGGAAGCATATAAACGACTGCATTACTACTGCATTACTACTACGGAAGAAACATTTTATACAAAATGGAAGTTTTAGAAAACATAAACGGGTACCCAATATCTGACGCGGATAGTCTTTCTTTTCTAGACCAAACTGTATATTTTATGTTGGTGTTGAAGCATTCTAATGTATGTGCACGTTACATAATATATATCAACCGTGCACTACTTGCGGTTGCATAATAAAATGGCGGATGCTGGTTGCAAGTTGACGTCTGTAATCGATCCTTACAAATCTCACTAGCATCATCTGTATACACTGCGTAAACGGTTAACCCGACATAGAGAAAATAACATTGAGAACATTTACAATTTTGTTGTAGGCTATGGGTAAAGTGACCAAATTCTAAATATCAAAAAGCGGGACAAGGTCTATAAAAACCCGGTGCAGGCAACCGTTGGGTTCCACGCCCAAAAAAGTCTTAAACTCGCTAGCAACCCCCAAAAACTTGCTAGAAACCCCCAAAAACTCGCTTGAAACCCTCAAAAACTCGCTAGAAATTCCCAAACACTCGCTAGAAACCCCCAAAAACTCGCTAGAAACTCCCAAAAACTCGCTAGAAACTCCCAAAAACTCGCTAGAAACCCCAAAAACTGACTAGAAACCCCAAAAACTGACTAGAAACCTCCAAAAACTTGCTTGAAACCCCCAAAAGCTCGCTAAAAACCCCCAAAAACTCCTAGAAACCCCCAAACACTCGCTAGAAACCCCCAAAAACTCGCTAAAAACCCCCAAAAACTCGCTAGAAACCCCCAAAAACTCGCTAAAAAACCCCAAAAATTCGCTAGAAATCCCCAAAAACTCGTTAGAAATCCCCAAAAACTCGCTAGAAACACCCAAAAACTCGCTTATATTTTTATTTTAAATATTATTTATTTTTTAAGGTAGGTATAAATTATATAGGTAATTATTAATTATTGATAAATAAAATACTTTGATTGGGTCAAAATATCTAATGACAAAAAATAAACATTCTTAATGCACGTGATTTAATGAAAACGGGACAAAAGCGGGACGCTTGTTGAATCGGGACTCGTGGCTCAAAATCGGGACTGTCCCGCCTAAATCGGGACGGATGGTCACTTTAGCTATATGGGGTATAATATACAATGTAAATATGCAGTGGATTACATCGAAAAATAGTAGATACAGTGAATTTTTTTAACAAATTATTTTCGACAACAATGGTTGACTATTAAGAGCCTGAGCAACTCGGAACCTGCTAGATAAAAAAAGGGTGTGGGTATCGGGACCCCCGACAGATGTGAAACATCAAAGAAAACGTTATTGAACTCGGTGGTATTCTCTATGTAGTAGTATATATTTTTTTTAGCATAAATATTTTTTTTACCATAAAATTTTAATTTATTCATTATCATCGCATGCAACAATTGAAACTGTAGAATTTTCTGTTTCATTTTCTAGCATAGTAACAATTGGCACCCACTGTAAGATTAAGACAGAGCCTCGCCTCGTGTCATATTTATACGCACTCTCAAAAGAAGCAACTAATTGTTATGCTGACGTAATTTTATATACTGCACTGTAACACCGCGTGTGCTATACTGCACTGTAACACCGCGTGTGCTACATATTTAGTACATTTGATCTTATGGCCCATAGCCTACTACAAAATTGTAAATATTCTCAATGTTATTTGCCCTATTTTCGAGTTAACCTTTTTTTATTTATTTATTATAAATTATAGACGCGTTGACAACTTAGGTCATTAGCGTCTTGGTTACATTAAATAACAACTCACTTAAAACTAAATGACATCACAAAACATCTATGAGCGGAGGTGGGATTCAAACCCACGACAGTCTGATCCAGAGGCCGCGACGCTAACCACACTGTTTAAGCTCCGTTTAAACAGAAGAAACCCGTGGTAAATATCAAAAAAATTAGCAGAATTGTTTGAAAATTGAAATTTAACCCCTTAGTAAAACTTAAAATACGCCTCTAAAATTTTAGTAAAATCGGCTTGGCAGGACCGTACTTACAAATTTTATGAAAACTAGTTTGCAGATATAAATTACTGAGAGGTAGACCTCGCGCGGCGAAAGATGAAGCCACCGCGTCATAGTAACGTGAATGCATTGCGCCCGCCTTCTAGCTTGCTATTGGCAGTTTATTGTCATGAATAGCAGTTTGCCAAAATTGTACCTAACGTCATAAAACCCAATGTGCAGTTTTGTGTACACGGCACTGTCTGCGGGCAAGCCGGCGTTCACTAGCATATTATTGATGACGTGCCTGGCTTCATCTCTCACCGCGGGCCCTCTAGTATATAATTTGGTGCAGATATTGTATTGATAAAATCCATGTCGAATATTGGAATTTGGAAAAATTTAATTATTTTAAGGGATGTATTAAAGGGTTAAATTTTTTATTTTAGTCCAAAAGCAAACCCCCCAGAACAAAACCAAAACGCATACACTATTGACTATATTGTCGGCAGAGTTTGGCACTGCGACCCGAGTTTTTTTTTCGATTAAAAATAGTAAAAATGATTTTTACGTAAATGTTGTGCAGAAACGATGACTATAGCTACAACTTGAATTAAGTTTAAAAGCTCTTCGTATAACCGTGTTAATAGACAACCTGGAATTCATTATAATTCACCCCATTTTCGCCGAAGTTGAGCTTTAAGGATCGTGCCCTGGAGGCTTGAAACTGACTTCACTTACTTTAGTAATACGAGGGTGGTTTACTATTATAAAACATACAGGGTGGTGAACCTAACTGCTGTACATAGGGATTTAACCCGTAAAATCAACCTTCACGATTTCCTGCTTCCCTAATTAGTTTAGGAAAAATATCTTCAAATAATAGTTTTAGAACATAAAATTCTGCATCTCATTAAACAAAATTAATTTTGCATGCTTTGTAACGGCAGAAATTTGATATGAAAATGTCAAAATTACCTCAAAAATGATGACGTTTTACCTGTCAGAATAATTTCTAATCATTTTGTTCAAGTTCCATGGCTATCGTTATCTGTTTTTGAGGTAATTTTGACATTGTCATATCAAATTTCTGCCGTTACAAAGCATGCAAAATTAAAAACAAAATAAAATATAGTTACTTCTTACCACAACAGTTTTATTGATGGATGTACATTTCGAAAGCTAAGCTTTCGAAATGTACATCCATCAATGAAATTGTTGTGGTAAGAAATAACTATATTTTATTTTGTTTTTATTCCGACCACAGTGCTCATAAATATTTTTATGCAAAATTAATTTTGATTAATGATTTAGATACAGAATTTTATTGTTCTAAAACTATTATTTGAAGATATTTTTCCTAAAATAATTAGGGAAGCAGGAAATCACGAAAGTTTGATTTTACGGATTAAATCCCTATGTGCAGCAGTTACGTTTATCACCCTGTATAATAATTATTATAAAATAAATAATAAAACGCGAATTTTAGTACTTTTTAAGAGGAGGAATCCGACGGGGTGTCAACATTTGTATAAGAATGGAGCCACGGGTAACCGCTAGTCAAAGATTTTGAAAAAATCGACGAGTCAGTATGTGTATGAATGCTAAGGAACTAATAACTTACGTAAAATAACTCAAATAAGTGATGTGGGGTAAAGGTTAAAAATAACATCAATGCTAAAATACAGTGGGGTAGAGCAAGAAATAATACGCTCGATGCTTGGAACAGGAAATTTATTCTTTTCACGTTGGCATCATTTTCTACTTTATCATAGGAAAGTTGTGCTGCTGTCACTTTCGTTCGCTGAATTTTCAGACAATTACTGTTCTGAAATGTCAGTATACTGTTTCTCTTTACAAACATATTTGTAAAGAATCTTAAGAGGGGTGTAGCTACCTCCCCCCTCCCGCCTAAAACTTTATTTCACGTTCCCAAACGTAATTTTGATCCGATCATAGATCTAATAATACATCCATAATTATTTTGTATCTATACCCATGTCAAAACCATATCCAAACTGTTATATCGGTCACAGTCAATCGTCGACCGTTGTAGCGTAAATATCTAATGTTTTCAGTTATATGTATATTCTTACAGTCAGAATATACATATAACTGAAAACATTAGATGTTTACGCTACAACGGTCGACGATTGACTGTGCCCATATATAAGTTTGGACATGGTTTTGACATGAGTATAGATGGAAAATTATTATGGATGCATAATGAAAATTCCTAAATACGTATCATTGTTAACTTCCCATTGGAAGTTATTGTAATGGGTCCGAAAATCGAAATCAAAATGTATAACAAATTTTTATGTTTCAAGGTCACCACACTATTTTTAGAAAGATGTCTGTGTGTGTGTGTGTGTACGTACGTATGTGTACATTTCTTTCTAAGACGCAATCTCGAGAATGAAAAATGATATCGACTACGTTAGGGTGCCAATCGACGCGTATTAACGTAAATATGATATGAAAGAAATTTTTTCAAAATCGGTTCAATCGTTCTTTTTTCTTAACCAAATAACCTCCAAAAAAGTAGATTTTACACAATATCTCGCGAATAAAAAATTATATCGACTTCGTAAGGGTGCCAATCGAGGCGTGTTAACGTCATTTTGATCCGAAATAAATTTTATAAAAATCGGTTCAGCCGTTTTTTTTTTAATTATTGTTAAAAATAAATAATAATTATGTTTTAATGATTACTTTTCTGTGTAATATCTAATTTAATTATTATTATTAAATATTTATCAAACTGGGAAGTTCGTCGTGTGGACCTCAATGATCGCACTTTAGTCCTAATAAACGACCCACCTCACGGCTTGTTTATTATTCTTTCAGTCAAGTTAATTATATAATGTGTGATGGGGGAACAACTGAAAAAAGCTACAATGGATTAAGATAGGCGATACTCCATCTGTATATTGATCTGTGGATCCGAATTCCGATGATGTATTAAAGTTTGAACGATACAAAAATCAGCATTAACCGCTTGGTAAGCCATTCTGACTACCATAGTTACAAAACACAGCCGGGCACAGTAGTGACGCACAGTTGACTGTTTCTCCCTCGCTCGGTAAAACTCGACTCCCCCGAGTTTACCCGAATGAACGTTTCACCTCGGAGCCTGATGGATCAGATTTATTCACTGTCAAGGAAAGAAATGTTAGATAAAAGCTTGTAAAATGTAAACCTACTCTGTGAGCATTTTGAGCTCACATATAGAAGATTGTTTTTCTTTCTTTTATACCGAGTTTTATACAGAATCTCTTTCAAACGATTTTATATCCCTTTTATCTACACCCACTGCCCACATAACAATTAAGTAGTGAATGATATATCTGATAGCAAGGCTGCTGGTGCCATAATTGTTAGGCTATATCTAAGAAAAAAATCAAATGCCACTGTCGGAGAAACTCCTAGTTTCGGGCTGGATGAGTTACTCCACAGTGCCCTAATAGTATATTGTGCGACTAGTGGGAGAAAGAGGAGTTTCCTCGAGTGTGGATTTTGCCGCACGAGCGTAGCGACTGCGGTAAAACACACGAGTGGAATCTCCTCTTTCGACCAATAGTCGCACACAATATTTTGTTCAACTCCCGCAAGAAATATGTCATTTCGTGGCTCTGCTGAGCGTGGGCGAAATAATGGGTGACCTGATTGATTGCGTAAACGTTCCCCGTAATGAGCGTGGGCGAAATGCTATTTCGCCCACTCTGCCCTGATTGATTGCGTAAACGTTCCCCGTAATGAGCGTGGGCAAAATGTTATTTCGCCCACTAGTAGGCAAAATGGGATTTCGCCCACTCTGCCCTGATTGATTGCGTAAACGTTTCCCGTAATGAGCGTGGGCGAAATGCTATTTCGCTCACTCTGCCCTGATTGATTGCGTAAACGTTCCCCGTAATGAGCGTGGGCGAAAAGCTATTTCGCGCACTAGTGGGCGAAATGGGATTTTGTCCACTCTGCCCTAATTGATTACGTAAACGTTCCCCGTAATGAGCGTGGGCAAAATGCTATTTCGCCCACTAGTAGGCAAAATGGGATTTCGCCCACTCTGCCCTGATTGATTGCGTAAACGTTTCCCGTAATGAGCGTGGGCGAAATGCTATTTCGCTCACTCTGCCCTGATTGATTGCGTAAACGTTCCCCGTAATGAGCGTGGGCGAAAAGCTATTTCGCGCACTAGTGGGCGAAATGGGATTTCGCCCACTCTGCCCTGATTGATTGCGTAAACGTTCCCCGTAATGAGCGTGGACGAAAAGCTATTTCGCCCACTAGGGGGAAAAATGGGATTTCGCCCACTCTGCCCTGTTGATTGCGTAAACGTTCCCCGTAATGAGCGTGGGCGAAATGCTATTTCACCCACTAGTGTGCGAAATGGGATTTCACCCACTCTGCACGTCAACAATCAGGGAACTCATTATTTCGCCCACGCTCAGCAGGGCCACGGAATGATTTATTTCTTGCGGGTGTTGAACAAAATTCTTTTCCACAGTAACTCAAATCTTGTGTTTAGAATCTATTTCAAGTTTTTTAAAAAATAAATGTCTGTACTGTTAAAGCAAGCCACTGATAATAAAAATATAAATTTTGTTGTTGTTTTTTCAAACTAGCATCTAGTTGCACAATTTGCATAATAATAGCATGGAAATAGAATTAGACGTCGATTGCATACTAACAGAGTCTCGACCAACTTACCGGCTGCACTTTGAAGCACTCTCAAATAAATTGCATTTTAAATGACCAATTAAAAACATTGAAGTTCTTTCCTTTCGTAATTCTTCGTTTTATTTATTTGTTGTGATGCACAGCAATTGTTCGGTAGCAAAATATCACCAACAAAAACATTCTTTAATTGTCAACAAGAGAAAATCATTTGCAGGATTCAGCGTATATCGCAATTAAAGACAAAATAGTGGGTTTAGTGTTAGTTGAACCGCAGTGCTTTCTGTAGGGCTAAAAAATATATATATCAATATATGTATTGTTGCGATGTTTTTTTTTAAACTCTATATTAAATAAACTAACAAACGCACATTACAAAATTAAAAAAAAAAATGATCTCTGTAGATTTTATTTCAAATGACGCCTCAAAAATATCTTTATTAACTTCCCATTGGAAGTTATTGTAATGGGTCCGAAAATCGAAATCAAAATGTATAACAAATTTTTATGTTTCAAGGTCACTACACTATTTTTACACTGTTTTTAGAAAGATGTCTGTGTGTATGTGTGTACGTACGTACGTATGTGTGCATTTCTTTCTAAGACGAAATGTCGAGAATGAAAAATGATATCGACTACGTTAGGGTGCCAATCGACGCGTATATTAACGTAAATATGATCTGAAAGAAATTTTTTCAAAATCGGTTCAGACGTTCTTTTTTCTTAACCAAATAGACTCCAAAAAAGTAGATTTTACACAATATCTTGCGAATAAAAAATTATATCGACTTCGTAAGGGTGTCAATCGAGGCGTGTTAACGTTATTTTGATCCGACATAAGTTTTATAAAAATGGGTTCAGCCGTTTTTTTTTTTTTTTTTTTAATTACTGTTAAAAATAAATAATAATTATGTTTTAATGATTAAAATGATTACTTTTCTGTGTAATACCTAATTTGATTATTATTACTAAATATTTGTCAAACTGGGAAGTTCGTCGTGTGGACCTCAAGGGTCGCACTTTATAGTCCTAATAAACGACCCACCTCACGGCTTGTTTAGTTATAAGTTATAACGATTCGGTTGGTTTCATAAAAAATATTGCATAAGTAAGTCGCAGTAAGTGGCGTATACCCGAGAACATAGTCCTACGTCAAATTATTAAAGTCGGTTTTGACAGAAACCTGACGTTACATAAACATACCGTGACATCTAGTAGACGACGTAGAATATTGCTGAGAAAAAAATGTTACAATATATTAATATACATTTTTTATTGTACCTACTATGTAATTCATTACTACTAATAATTCATTGTTATCGAAATATAATTATTTCGATAACAATGAATTATTATTAAATAAATTTGAAGATGTTTACTGATTGTTAAACTTTTTGTAAAATAATAAGGTAAAAATTATTATTGAATAATAAAAAAATATTTATGAATAGCCAGTACTTATTCAGCTTTCAATAAATCCCTTCGTTATAGCGAACGAATGAATGAAGATTTTTTTTCTTGAAACTCCTTATTCCAGGGTATTACGTTGAAGGAGTTATTTGATGAGTGTTTTTCCGATATTTTCAATGAATATTTTATAAATAGCGAATAAAGATTTTAACTTTTATATTACATAATAAATAATAATAATGATTGATTATTATTTCGTTTCATTCATAAAAGTGTGTATGGTTGATTAATTTAAATTCAACAGTACAGTCGCGGACTTAAAAAAGTTTATACCTGTACAATCTAGTTACCGGTTTTTTTAATTTTTGCATATTGTAATTTGGCTTTTGATAGTAATGTATCAATTACTAAGGTTACATCCTAAAAATTCAATAAAAAATTATTGATGTGAAGAATCTGTTTTGATTAAAAACAGAAAAGTGGTGATCCTGATGATAATGGAAGAAAACGACTTTAAAGTGGCTTAAGGATCCAAAAAGAAGCAAATACTGTTATTATTGCATTTATTAGCTAACGTTTCGAAAATTTTCGAAACGTTAGCTAATAAATGCAATAATAATAATAATAATTTCGAGGATTTAAACGATGATTTTTTCTTTTAATTTTTGACATTTACATTTACCTATTAAAAACTAAGTTTGTTGCTAAGTTACTGACTTTTTGTGAATTTACACTGAAAAACTCAAGTGTAAGTTCACAAAAAGTTAGTAACTTAGCAACAAACTTAGTTTTTTTTAATATGTAAGTGTAAATGTCAAAAATTAAAAGAAATAATTGTCGTTTAAATGCCTCGAAATTATTAAAACGATGAACAGAAAAGAAGAATTATTGCAAGATTGGAGGAAGGAATTTGCTAGTATCAAATATTATCAAATCTTTTTATGTTTTAATTGAATAATATTGAGTAATTTGGATTGTATATTAAACAATAGAGGTGTTTTGATTATAATTTTTTCATTGATTTTTTAGGATGTAACCTTAGTAATTGATACATTACTATCAAAAGCCAAATTACAATATGTAAAAATTAAAAAAACCGATAACTAGATGATACAGGTGTTAAACTTTTTTAAGTCCGCGACTGTACATACGTATTATTTGCAAATAATTTATAAATTAAATTATTATTTATTTCTTTTTCACAACGTGTTTGTATTTTTCAAAATTTAAATATCACCGGAGTAATAATACATTTTAGTAGATAACTATAATGTATTATACTATGTTGGCAACACTGTACAGTGTGCACTTTACCTACAGCGTTCATTTGTCTCTTAAAACATTCACTGCACGAACGCGACAGCCGCATTGCCGGGAATACTAAATTTTCAGGCAGGTAATGTTAAGGACTATATATTATCAAATCAGGTTTTTCTAGCGTCGACGGGTCGAGATTTATTGTAGTGAATCGTTCAATAAAGAAGACTTTAATTGCATCTACTTATATGTATAAAAAGTCAGTTACTTGACTGACTGGTTCATTCATATATTCTCTTATCAAGACAGCCAAAGAAAAAACAATTGAACTGCGAATAATGATAATAATAATTACATTATTAAAAATCAAATAGACGCTGATGACTCCAGCTGCGGAGCGCCGACTACAGTCTATCTCATAAATAAAAATCTTTTTAATAATTATAAAAATAGACAATATTAGCCAAACCACAAATAAATACTTTTCTTATCTTAACGTAATCAGTCGGCGAACATGCCATCGTGATGTTAATCGTCAAACAATTAAGATATACAAGGAAAAAATCAAAGACCACTGTCAGGACTTGAACCCGAAATTCCCAGTTAACCAGCCGGAAACTGGGAATTTCGGGTTCATGTCCTGACAGTGGTCTTTGATTTTTTCCTTGTATATCTTAATTGTTTGACGATTAACATCACGATGGCATGTTCGCCGACTGATTACGTTAAGATAAGAAAAGTATTTATTTGTGGTTTGGCTAATATTGTCTATTTTATAATTATTATATTATAACCACAAAAAACTCAACTCTCATTGTTGTATTTAAAAATCTTTTTTTTAACAGCTAGGGTCATTTGGGTCTAATACCAATTAATATTGTTACGGATCACCCTGTATATAAACGACAGGCAACAGTTCCGAGAAAGCGGTGTCTGCTTACTGAACAACTAGTAACCGCGCGAAGATTCTAGACGTTCTGGAAAACGCTAGAAGAGCTGTGCTTAAGCCACGCAGCCTCTATATAAGCAGCGAGTCGACGGGAGTCAGTCAGTCTACGGTGACTCACGCAAGTAATCAGTTCAACGGAGATTAGGCAGTCATTAGTGACTCTTGCAATCAAGTGCGTCTGATATAAATATTAGGCAGTCATTAGTGACTCGTGCAATCAAGTACGTCTGATATAAATATTAGGCAGTCATTAGTGACTCGTGCAATCAAGTGCGTCTGATATAAATATTAGGCAGTCATTAGTGACTCGTGCAATCAAGTGCGTCTGATATAAATATTAGGCAGTCAATGGTGACTCGTGCCTTCAAGTGGAGTGGATATAAATAAATAGTACTGAAGTAACTGGGTAAATGACTGACAGAAATAAACGTTAGGAATAAATCTGAAATAAATACAGTGATGTAAATAGTCCTTGTATATAGTTAATTGTTACGAATTATTGTATATAGTTGTTGCGTTCATTGTTATGAATTTTTAATTATTGTAAATAAGTATTTATTCCGCCAACTCAGAAAACAGTTTTGTAACAATATTTTAATTTTTTTATTTTTTAATGGAAATCCAACTGACACTTTTACCAGTTTTTGGATTAGAACCTGGGAACTGGGGGCTTGTAATAGAGGAGCCATGAGCACGACGTATAAACAACGGCGTCACTACATACTCGGCTATTCTCAAGACCAAAAAATGATTAAATTTAAACAGTGGTAAATTTGTCTGTGGTGCCGGCATCTAAAACCCAAACCGTTCGATCGATTTTATTTAAATATATTTAAGGGCGGGCGGTCAAAAAAGCGATTCTCGCTCAAATGTAGGAAGAAGTGGGAAAACATGTTAAAACTGGATTTTTTTTCTTGAAAACAGCTGTTAACGATTTTGATTACATTTTACACATGGATATACTCCCTTTGTAGCTACTGTCATGACAAGTTCCTCCTGGAAAATGCAGGAAGAAAGATTGCGGTGGTAATGCGCCTACAGGACAGCTGTCTCCTCTTATATGGGAGAGTTATTTCGAATTGTGCAGAACCTCAGAACAGAGAAAGCTATAGAAACAGCATATCACGTCGCTTGTGAAGCCACAACTATACACTAAAGTACGATCTGTCAGGTATATTATGATCATTCGTTGCTTGTATTTCGTAGTCGTTGTTGTGTGCTTGGATGTTACAAGGTTCCAAAGCGCTTATTTGAGACGCTAATGACCTAAGTTGTCGACGCGTCTTTAATCTACAATAAATAAAATAAATAAATCCAAAGCGCTTATAAAAAATCAAGGTGTATCCTTATCATCAGTAAGTAAAAATATTTTATTATATTTTCATTTTTTCCCCGCACGTCTCGCCTGGCTTAATTTGTACGTAGTGTACCTTCAAGCTGTGATAGGCCATTTCTATAGCTAGAATTTATTGATTAAATCAGACAATTTTCATGTGCATCGAACTTTATGTGTATAATATTGTTACAGAACTGTTTTCTGAGTTGGTGGAATAAATATTTATTTACAATATTTATAAATACAATAACAATAAATGCAACAACGAAAAGTCAGTTCTAACAATCAACACAAGTAAACAATAATTAAACAGTAATTAACACTTAACTATATACAATTTACTATATACAATTGACTATATACCAGGACTATTTATTTCTAGTTATTAACTTCCCACTGGAAGTTATTGTAATGGGTCCGAAAATCGAAATCAAAAAGGAAAAAAAATTTTTATATTTCAAGGTCACTACACTATTTTTACACTACTTTTAGAAAGATGTCTGTGTGTGTGTGTGTGTGTGTGTACGTACGTACGTACGTACGTATGTGTCCATTTCTTTCTAAGACGAAATCTCGAGAACGAAAAATGATATCGACTACGTTGGGGTGCCAATCGACGCGTATTAACGTAAATATGATCTGAAAGGAATTTTTTTAAAATCGGTTCAGCCGTTCTTTTTTCTTAACCAAATAACCTCCAAAAAAGTAGATTTTACGCAATATCTCGCGAATAAAAAATTATATCGACTTCGTAAGGGTGTCAATCGAGGCGTGTTAACGTCATTTTGATCCGACATAAATTTTATAAAAATCGGTTCAGCCGTTTTTTTTTTTTTTTTTTTTTTTTTAATTATTGATGTTTTAATGATTAAAATGATTCCTTTTCTGTGTAATATCTAATTTAATTATTATTATTAAATATTTATCAAACTGGGAAGTTCGTCGTGTGGACCTCAAGGGTCGCACTTTAGTTCTAATAAACGACCCACCTCACGGCTTGTTTATTTTATCAATTTATATCACGAAAATAGTTATTTTATGCACAATTTATATCACGGTATTTATATCAGATTTATTTCGCTGTTCAACACTGTCACAGTATAATCTACACTGACTGATTCCCGTTGACTGATTGCGCGACTGACTCACTGTTCACTGATTTATATAGGCTGCGTGAACTGGAGCCCAGTGCTTCTCGCGTTCTCTAGAACATTCGGGCAGGTACTCGTTGTTCAGTATGCAAACCCCGTTTCTCGGAACTCTTTGTTTGCCGTTTATATACAGGGTGATCCGTAACAATATACTATGATGCATAACGAAAAGAGATGTTTCTTTGCCGCACGAAAAAGAGGCATCGTGTAAAGCTACCTTTAGTTTTCTGCGTCTATAATCTATAGTCTCTTTATCGCTTAATAGTTATGGCGCGGTTATATAAGTACTATAGCCTCTCCTATACCCCGATAACAAATATTATACATTGAATTGAATTGAATTGTAGATTATAGACGCTCGACAACAGAGATTATACATTGAAAACCGATCAGTACCGGTGCAGTAATTTTTTAGTTATCCTCTAAACTGTTGACCTTATGGCCGCTTTATCGTACATTTTAATCACGATGTTTTTACCCGACTGCGCACGCAAAGGAGTGGTAATGTGTTTAACAGCCTATGTATGTATGTATGTATGTATGTATGTATGTATGTATGTATGTATGTATGTATGTTTGTATGTTCCTTTGAAGCACTATACAGACCAAACGCCTGGACCGATTTTTATGATTCACACGTCAATCGATTCCCCTTGGTCTGGCGAGTGTCACTAAAGACATGACGTTAGTGGAAATTCAATATGGCGACTACAGGACGCCATATTGTGAAAATGAAAAAAATGAAATGTTCCTTTGAAGCACTATACAGACCAAACGCCTGGGCTGATTTTTATGATTCACACGTCAATCGATTCCCCTTAGTCCGGCGAGTGTCACTAAAGACATGGCGTTAGTGACAATTCAATATGGCGACTACAGGACGCCATATTGTAAAAATGAAAAAAATGAAAGTCAACAAACTATGTCAAGTGGGGTATCGTTGAATAGGTATTTAAAAATCATTTTTAGTTTTCCCTCAACATTTTTCGATTCGACATCCGTTTATGATCTATATCGATTTATTTTTAACTAAAAACATTTGAAATAAAAAATTTATTTTAAAAAACAAAAAACCCGACTACGTAAAAATCGAACTTAAAAGATGGAAACAAGATCAAATGATAACATGCAGTCGGAGGTATTTTTGTTCAATTTGTTACTACTATGCCTCCGACTGCATGTTATCATTTGATCTTGTTTCCATCTTTTAAGTTCGATTTTTACGTAGTCGGGTTTTTTGTTTTTTAAAATAAATTTTTTTTTAATCACACTGTTAAATTTTGACAGCTACGTGTTCATTGGTTGCTGCGTTTCGTTACTGTAGCAACCCGTCATTTAACAGTGTGATTAAAAAACATCGTGATTAAAATGGGCGATAAACGTCATAAGTCGATTTTGCTTTAATTTACAATATTACTTATTGCAAAGTTAAGTTTTCAATCATTTGTTCTGAAACTTGTAACAGTTTGCAAAAGCACATTTAAGTTCTTATTTATTTCATTCATCAGGTAGTAAAATTTTTGAGTTTATTGATTGTTTGAAAACGGAAGTGAATGAATTAATTAGTATATTAAAAAGTTATATACAAAGAAGTAATCTGAGAATTTTACTTGTGAATGAATTTATAATTCTAAGGAAAATGAAATAACTAATTAAGTAATAAGTTTATAATTTTGAAATACAGTAGGGAATAAAATATACGTTATTTGAAGTTCTGTCAATAAGAAACAAAAAAAACACTATATTTATTTTGACGGCTAGTAATGAGCAAAATTGGTCTTGGTCTTGGTCTTGCGAAAAAGCAAGACCAAGACCAAGACTATCATTAGACTAGCAAGACCAAGACCAAGACCGAATGAACAAGTGTGTTAAAAATGATGTAATTTTGATATTTTTTAACATTTTAATAAAATAAAGTATTTTGTTAGTTAATAATAGAGTGTGAATTATTTTTAATTTATAACTATGATGATCTTCAAAAGTAAAAAAAAAACTCGGGTCGCAGTGCCAAACCCTGCCGACAATATAGTGTATTTGCTAATACAGGCATTGTGGCATTATTATGTGAACATAAGTTTGTTTTTTGACAAAATAAAAAATTTAACCCCTTAATACGTCCCTTAAAATAGTTAAATTTTTCTAAATTTCAATATTAGACATGGATTTTATCAGTACAACATCCACACCAAATTAAATACACCTTTCCATAAGTAAATCCGTATCAATAAACTAGTGTTTTCATAAAATTTGAAAGTCCGGTCCTGTCGGGCCGATTTTATTAAAATTTTAGCAGCACATTTTAATCTCTACTAAAAAGTTAAATTTCAATTTTGAAACAATTCTGACAATTTTTTCGGTATTTTTGGGCCCAAAAACTTTTTGGAACCCCTAAATACAACCCTTAAAATGGTCCGATCGGGCCCATTTTAAATAGGCTTCGTGCGGTGACGGATTCCAACGTGCCTACCAAATTTCGTTAAAATCAATTAACTCTTTCGAAAGTTATTGCCCGCACACACACACACACACATATATATATATATATATACATACATATATATATAAACATTTTCAAAAATGGTGCCAAAGTGTTCAGGAGGCTATGAAACGTCGAGAAATTTTGGTCCGACCCCTAGGTCCCGCCATCCGACCGACGCCAATAGTGTATGTGCCATATGGCAAATACACTAAAAACTAAAAAAAAGACAGATAAAATGAGCAAGACCAAGACTTGATACGCAAGATCAAGACCAGACATATTTGAGCAAGATCAGACCAAGACTGAATCAGCAAGATCAAGACCAGGTCCAAGACCAGACATATTTGACCAAGACCAAGACTGAATCAGCAAGACCAAGACCAAGACTGTCCAAGTCTTGGTCTTGGTCTTGCTTTGCTCATCACTATCGACGGCTTGTTTTTTTTACCCTAAACCGGCAACCCGTCGTTATCATCCCAATGTTATCTTCCAACTCTTTATCGAAATTGAACCGAATTATTCCGATAAGCAGACCTCGCGCTAAATCGGCTGCATTCGGCACTAAGAAAACACATGAATAAACTCTCACTGTATTGGATCCGTTCGTAACAGAACCGATCTGATTCGTGAACCTTCGTTATTCCAAGTTTCGAGTGTTTAAAGCCGAATAGAGTCGATTTAGTGCGAATCTGTTTCATTGGGATCATTTCGGCTCGGCTCGGTTAAGACGAAGAAATTGTTTTTACAATCTTTTATTTAACTTGCAATGTTTGTATGTTAGTTTGTTTGTTTGGGTCAAATTTTGCAAGTCAATTTTGAGCGACTTCCACGTATCCGATCGATTTAAAATTTGGTACACATATGCATTTCCGCTGACAATACATGAATCAATCGTTTTTAGAATTAAGGGGGTCAAACGAGGGAGTAGAGTTTTTTGACTATTCAACGCCTAGGCAAAACCGCTAAAGCTAAAAACTTGGAATTTGGACAGTAGATTTCTTTTGTGACGTAAGCACCCACTGTATGAAAGGATTTTTCGAAATTCAATCCCTAAGATCGTCAAAACGGGGATAAACTTTTGAACGACTAAAAGGAACAAAATAAAATATTAGTAAAAAAAAACTTTTTAAAGAGACGCTTTTATTTAAATGTAATAAACAGGAACGAATAAGTTTTAATAATTTAGTTTCATAATATTATAAAAGCGTGAGTTGTAAACTCTACGATATTTTATTAGTCACGACCCACGCTTTTATAATTATGAAACTAAATTATTAAAAAAAAAATATGATCACTGTGGTTGGAATAAAAACAAAAATAAAGATAGTTACTTCTTACCACAACAGTTTTATTGATGGATGTACATTTCGAAAGCTATGCATTCATCTTCAGCAAACACTATACAGTATAGTTACTGAAGATGAAAGCAAAGCTTTCGAAATGTACATTCATCAATAAAACTGTTGTGGTAAGAAGTAACTATCTTTATTTTTGTTTTTAAATTATTAAAACTTATTTTTTCCTTTTTAGTACACTTAAATAAAAGCGTGGCTTTAAAAAGTTTTTTTACTAATATTTTATTTTTTGCTATAAATATCGATTAAAAAGTAACGATATTAAAGTAGATAAATAATGAAGTTTGCAGTTTCTAATTGGAAAACTTGAACCTATATTAATTACTTGTAGCTTAAAGATATAAATTATCTGCTATCGCTTTTATAACTTTCCTAGCTGAGCCTAAATCAACAACCTAACATCTCTCAGATATTTTTCAAATTGTCTCTGCTTCCAAGTCTTCATGTGTGTTTTTTTAAACACACACAGAATTTCAACCGAAAAGATGAAGGCCTCAGTCTCAGTAAAACCTGGACACCAACACTCCGACATACAAAACCAATGACCAATCGTACAAGGACGGAATACGACCGAGTAGAGAACTTACCCCCCCACCACTACACACTGCGCAGTTGACCAATTACAGAGAGACAGACTACGACCGAACAGAGAACACACTGGTACTAGGCATAAAAGAAGGAAGGACACCAGTCACTGACACACTGACCTGTGAGCCGCCAAAGAGGACACTTCGACTGCTGCCACATCGCCTTTGAGAATGTATACCGCAGTTGTAGACGAAACGTCAGGTAGAAATACCACCGGACCACGGCCAACAAGCCCGGAAACCATGAAGACTTGGAACAATGCCGGCCGTGAAAGCTTGCACACCTGACTCTGCTTGCTCAAAAAATACTAACTGTTTTCGATGGGCTAATAAAAAGTGTTGTATGAGTTAAAAAGATAGTATGAGACAATCATGGATTTTTTAAATTTGGGGTAGCTCCGTAACTGCCTGTGGTTCACTGAGCCACGACTACTGGCAATCTGTTTAAAAATATTCCACAGCCTGCTTGGAAATGAAATGTTAGAATTTAATTCGTGTATCGCATACAAACACATATACAATATATAAGGTGTCCCAAAAGTAAGCCGTCATACGGCAACCATAGATAAGAAATAAATCCAGTTGCACACCAGTTCTCGAATTAGATCCTGAGAACTGGGGGCTTGTAATAGAGGAGCGATGACAACGCCATATAAACAACGGCATCGCTACACACTCGACTATTTTTAAGCCTGACATGCTTTGTTATCACATATTTTTTACCGACTTCAAGAAAAGGAGGTTCTCAATTTGGCGTGTATTTTTTTTATTTATGTACACCGATTTCTCCTGCATTTGTGAACCGATATTCATGATTATTGTTTTAGTTAATATGGCATAACTTCAGAGTGACCCCATACAAATTTTACTTAAATCGGTTAAGTAGTTCGACTGATTTTTTTATTATGTATTTTTTATGTATATTATGTATGTATGTATGTCACCTCATATTTCCTGCATTTGTGAACCGATTTTGATTATTCTGGTTTTATTTAATAGGGCATACATTCAGGGTGGTGTCATATAAATTTTAATAAAATCGGTTCAGTGGTTTCTTTTTTTAGTTCAGTAATCAAATATCAAGATAGATGTCGGTTAATAACGTGCAAACTGTGTATTGTAAAGCCACTAAAAAGTAAAAAATAAAAACATCCTTCAAAAAATCCACTAAAAAGAGGAAATAATAAAATTTTGAGGTCGACGCCAATTTAATAAAAGGAGATATATAAAAAGTTTTAGTGCCTAATTAAATTGACGCCGATTTCAAAATTTTATATTTTCCTCTTTTCAGTAGCTTTTTTGAACGGGAAATATTATAAATTTTATGGTTGACGTATGACGATTTATTTTTGGAACACTACATTTATTTTTATTTATTGTGGATTATAGACGCGTCGACAACTTAGGTCATTAGCGTCTTAAATACAACAAAATATTATAATATATCACTCAAAAACTAAATAACATCACAAAACATCCATGAGCAGAGGTGGGATTCGAACCCACGACAGTCTGATTCAGAGGCTTGTCCTCTTGGAACACTACAATGTTCGCGACCTTACATAATAGGAAAAGCTTCAGTTGGAAGACACACATATGAAAAATTTGTTAACCTCTTGTGTGTCGAGTGGCGAAAAAGGTTTATACGTGACCTTTACTTTGTTCGAACTTCCGCATCGTGCTTATTCGGGACGTGCCAATGCGAAAATCGATAAAATTAAATTATATCTTTTTATACTTCCATATAGTGACAAGTCAAACTTAGGCTACTTCAACACTTAAGGTCAGTGCACAGTATCACGATTGTGCGATTAAGTCTAGTGATGGGCGATTGTAAGATGTTTTTACAATCGAAACAATTGCAATCGTTCATAATAATAATCGAGTCGACAATCGACTCGGAGTTTGATTTTACAATCGAAATGTTCGATTGTTCAACTCGATTATTTGCCTACGAATGAGAATACATATAATCGCGATTCAAGGTTATTAGCGCACTTGTGAACTACAAATAACCTATTACCAACATACCACAAATACCTTTTCAATTAAGTTTTAGTGTCATCTAGCACTTATGAACTACATACAAATACCTTTTCGTGTTTGAGCCGAGTAAACCGGATTCAGCGTCACCGACCCGAAGCGTGACGGTTCACTTTCGTTCACTACTCAGGCAAAGTGCGCCTAAGGAAGTTTTCACTTCAAAAATATTTTAAAAAACATACAAATGAATGCAAAGTTTGCATTTGTGTTAGAAACACCCATCGAAATGACGTAACAATATGATGCAACAATGGAAAAATTCATTCTTCAAACCTATGTCACCGTCGGGACTCTAACCCGATACTTCAACTTTCGCGGTGGCTGAGTTGACAATTACTCTACAGTGACACGGGAGGACAGTCGTGGTCCAGTGGTTAGCGTCGCGGTCTCTGGATCAGACTGTCGTGGGTTCGAATCCCACCTACGCTCATGGATGTTTTGTGATGTTATTTAGTTTTAAGTGTTGTTATTTAATGTTTATAATCAAGACGCTAATGACCTAAGTTGTCGACGCGTCTATAATTTACAATAAATAAAAATAAATACAGTGACACGGAGGGCAGTATAGCCTAGTGGTTAGCATGCTTGGCGCCGCAACCTCTAGACTGGACTGCCGTGGGTTCGAATCCCACCTGCGCTCATGGATGTTTTGTGATGTTATTTAGTTTTAAGTTAGTTGTTATTTAGTGTATTTGAAAGACGCTGATGACCTTAAATGTCGACGCGTCTATAATCTACAATAAGTAAAAAAATAAATAAATACAGTGACACGTTTTTAAGCAATCAATTATTTCCTAATGAAGCAATTTGTCACTGAAATATCACTATCTGCGAAAGCTGATTTAAGCTAGATACTACTGTAGGTTGTACCACCTCACATGTGGGAGCTAATATCACGGGTGAATCTAAGATGAAGATAAAAATTCACAGATTTCTCGCAATCCTTGCAACCATCGAGGACATTGAAAATGATAACAGCATATATGAAACATACTTAACTGTTTATTATACACACAATATTTATCAATGCACTGTTTAGTTTTGTCAGGAATAACCCTATTATTCTTCTGTTATATACGCGTTCACTTTTGCTTGATTACTTAACTTTTAAATTGATTTTTCTACAGTATTTATTAACATTTGCTCAAAAATAACACCGCAGATCGTCGCAAATACCTCTCAATTAACTAGACATGATATAAAACACATTTCGAAAAAATTGCACTTGTTCAATTTTGCATGATTGCTCCTCACTTGATCGCGACACCGTTGTCTTTTGGCCTTGAACGAAAACTCGTAACTCTGCCCCCATATACGAACATAAACATTTCCAATGTTAAAAACCTTAGGATAAAATGTGTGTGTACAAGTAAATTGATTACAAAGAATCAAAGCAATATCAGATTTAAAATTACAGTTGAAATTTTCTTGATTGAAATGTTTCCATGTTGCGCTACCTGTAAGGAAGTAGTTTTATTTGCAAAGTCGCTCGGCAAAGGCAGTTTTTTCACAAAAGATACTTCAGAGAGAATTTTTCAACTCGCTGTTTGAATTATCTAAGGTAGAGACATTTCATATTTTTAAATTAAAATTGATATTAATCTTCTAGTATGTCCATTGTAACGAATATCTCGTCGGAGCAACTTTATTATATTTTTAATTGGAAATTTTATAGATACATTATCGTTCAGCAGGATTCCACGTTACATTTTTAATTGGAAATTTCACAAATGCTTTTAATTTTGCAACGCTTTAAAACGTTATATAACACTGCATTTTTTATTAAAACTTTTTTCTTTTTTTCAATCCACGGAGAAAAGACATAGATAAAATAACTCCAAATATTTAAATGTGTTTAATTAATTTTTGCCATACCCACTATAAAATATCTGCTTTACATGCATGTAAAGTGACTTTTGACAGACCGGTATGCGGGAACGTATCTTTCCCACACTAGTGTGGAAAAGTAAGCCATTTTCATAGTGATTCATATTTATTCGCCCTGATAAGGTACTCTTGTGCGTGCCTTGGCCTACATAAGAGTGTCAAATGTTTTGAAAATATCTTTTACATTTAATCCAAGTGTCAATTGGATTTTCAATTTATTATCTTTCAAAAAATAATAATTAGCTGTTCGTGGCCTTAATAAATAAATCTCGATAAATTATTTTTTAAACTCATTTCGAGGTTCAAGACGAAAAAAATGGTTAATCTCGATAATCTAAAAAAATCTCATTTCGAAGGACAACACTAGTTCTTTATTTCTGATGAATGATACGTGACATGATAAATCTCTCTACATTCATGGTAGAGCAGACATCAAAAACTTTCTCGGTTGACCATTTATTTACCCTGACATGACATTAAATCTTTACCATTTTTCTTATTTAACCAAACACACTTCTCATGAACTGTTTTTCATTCCCGCTATTTGCATAAGAACCTCGAATGTTTTTTCTATATTTTTAAAAAGACTGTTTTACAATAGAAAATTCTTCGTCCGTACACGACGTAATATTATATTATTATTCTTCACCTGCTTGTCATTGTTACAGATGTCAAATAAAACTGTGAATGAGGATTTGATTCAAGAAGATGTGAATAATGATATTTCTGAACAGATGTGCTCCACCCACTGATCTCTATACTTACTAGCTGGATAGCTGATCATGTAATCCGCCATTGTCCCAATTTGTTCCAAGTCTTCATGGTTTCCGGGCTTGTAGGCCGTGGTCCGGTGATACTTCTACCTGACGTTTCGTCTACAACTGCGGTAGACATTCTCAAAGGCGATGTGGCAGCGGTCGAAATGTCCTCCTTGGCGGCTCACAGGTCAGTGTGTCAGTGACTGATGTCCTCCCTTCTTTTATGCCTAGTACCAGTGTGTTCTCTGTTCGGTCGCAGTTGACCAATTACAGAGAGACGGACTACGACCGAACAGAGAACACACTGGTACTAGGCATCAGGACACACTGACCTGTGAACCGCCAAGGAGGATCGCTGTCACATCGCTGTTGAGAATGTCTACCGCAGTTGTAGACGAAACGTCAGGTAGAAATACCACCGGACCACGGCCTACAAGCCCGGAAACCATGAAAACTTGTATAAATGTCATTTGATCTCGGAGATCAGTGATCAATATGGAGGTCTTTATCACATGACGCACGCACGCGCTGTTCAATAGCTTTTAGTTCCCGGCCCGATATTGTGCGGCGCTGGCTACCACATCAATTGGTTCCATGTTTTTATTTTTTTCCATATGCATCAGCTATCCGGCTAGGAAGTATAGAGATCAGTGACTCTAACAAACATTTCCAATGAAAGTTATCTGATAAAATCATATCGGAGCTTTCAAAGGTACTTCGCGTTGTCTGTGCTTATTTTCTCTTTCCTTTGTTGCGATATTTTTTATTATTTTTTTGTATCTTAATGATATTATTTACTGAGTTATAAAAATAAATGTGTAGAAAAAACATCGAACCGAGAGATTTTACTAAATATCGAAAGATTTTACTAAAATAGTAGAGGAGGACAGTGTGGTGTAACGGTTAGCGTAGCAGGCCTTTGGATCACACTGTCGCGGGTTCGAATCCCACCACCGCTCATGGATGTTTTGTGATGTCATTTAGTTTTAAGTTATTTGTTATTGGATTTGATGTAATTAAAAGACGCTAATGATCTAAGTTGTCGACGCGTCTATAATCTATACAACAATAACAATAAAATAGTAGATTGTATATCTACAGGCGTAATGCGGTATCTATATGTATTACTGACGAGTGGTGACATGTTTAAACGAGCATAGCGAGTTTCAATTGTTACACGAGTCATATTACCATTACGCACGCGGTTGATGTTTTTTATTTACAGCTGGAAATCGTTTGCTTTCCTGCACTAGTGTGGGAAAGATACGTTCCCGCACACCGTTCTGTGAAGTCACTTCACTTGAATGTAAAGCAGCTATTTTATAATGGGTATGGCAATAAATACTTAACAAATCAACTTATTCTAATGTTATACATAGTATAATATTCAGAAACCCTGCACCATATTTTATGTATTTTACCTACTAGTTGAAGCGTAGACAATTGCCCCCCAGGGGGGACATTGGAATGTGGTTGCAATCGCAAATTGCACTCCAATGTTCTTTGGGAATTAGCGCTCCCAGGGACCCGAGCTCGTACCAGTCGGTTTGTGTATGCCGGCTGGCGGATTCTAATACACAAATGGATTATTTGTTGTGTTGAAGACGCTAATGACCTGACTTGTCGACGCGTCTATAATTTACAATTAATTAATTAATTCACGTAGGCAATTGTTTATAATATGAATAAAAACGAATTACACGCATGAATTTAACGCTATTCCAGTATATTATTAATCTGTATTCAACTTGCTTTTAATCGTACAGTTCTGGAAAAATAAAGCATCCCTAGAATTGACTTTTGTGACGTCATTATGGTTAGCACCGCCACCTTGCCAGATAAACTTATTTTTATAGAACCGGAAACTGCGAGATATTTTGATAGTATAGTAGGCCGTGGTTCGATGGTATTTCTACCTAACGTTCCGTCTACAGGAGAATTTTTGAAAAAAATTTTGGCTACGTGTGAAAGATTACGTAATTTTTTTCAGGAATTTTTTTTCAATTTTTCGCCTGAAAGATCTACTCTGTGTTTCTAGGCTCTTAGCTTTAAAAATAGCGTCGGGAGAGCGGTAACCATTTTTAGTTGAGGGGAATGGATTTGAGATGAAGAATGTAGGAGGTAACTTGCGGTAGCGATAAATAAAAACATTTTCCAGGGCTGTACATAAATTGGATTTATTGATTCATGTACACATTTAATTGAAAGTTAGGTACATTGGTGATGACAGTATTTACACACGGACGTGGTAAAATAGGGTGGAGTTTGATTGATAGTAGAGAAACATAGTACCTACAAAGCTTCTGTTAAAACGATGAATTATGATTGTGTCCTGAATTTTATCAATAATTTTTATTATTGTTGTATTTCTGTCTCATTTATAACCATAATTGATTGAAGTAAATCATTCAATTTCATTATTATTAACTAGTTAGTACCTGCGATTTCTCTCGCGTTTGTGTCAGTTTTTGACAAAAACTTAAACTTAAATACCTTATAGTTATACAAAATGCCCCCAGAAGGAACATTGGAATGTAGTTGCTCTCGCAATTGCATTCCAATGTTCTTTGGGAATTGGCGTTCCCAGGAGCCGGAGCTCGTACCAGTCGGTTTGTGTATGCTGGCTGGCAGATTCTAATGGATTATTATTATTATTAATGGATTATTAATTGTTGTGTTGAAGACGCTAATGACCTAGTTGTCGACGCGTCTATAATCTACAAAAATAATAATTATACTTAATGTTTTAATAGTCTAATGATCGGTTTATCGTGTATGTGTGTGCATATCGTGTTTATATGCATTGAGATAGAAGTTTGGATTTTTTATAGACCTTAGAATTTGATATTAATTTCAACTTGATATCTCTAGCCGTTCCTGAGAAAAAGGGTTTTGAAATTATAATGATATAACATTTTATTTTTATTCCTTACTGTAATATTACCTATACTTCCCGGAGATACGTATTTTAAAGTAAAAAGTTACTCCAATATCGAATCACTTAATTCCATAATCGTTACAATAAAGAAAACAACTTTCAACAAATTACTGAAGATTTACGAAAGATTATTAAATGCTTGGAAAGCATAGACAATAACGATGGGTACATATTTGAATTTATAATTATTTATTGTTTCAGGTCTTCTTAAATATCAAGTTTATCGTTTCTCATTGTCATTCGACAAGCACTTTTAAAACTTTTAGTACAGCTTAGACTGATTTAATCTCACTTGTTTTTTAACCGACTTTGAAACGAGTGATAACGAGTTTTAACAGTTACACGAGTCATAATATCTATTGAAAAATTTTTTCGTTGGAGAGCAGCCAATTATATAATTGTTTCGAAACATATTGGAAAAAATCATTTTACCAACCAGTGGTCACAGTCAGGATTCTAACCTGAACCTTTCTACTTTCGCGGCGGAATGAGCTTACAATACTCAACCGTGTGGTAAAAAGTGGAAAGGTTCAGGTTAGAATCCTGACTGTGACCACTGGTTGATAAAATGATTTTTTCCAATATGCTTCGAAACAATTATATAATTTTCTGCTCTCCAACGAAAAAATTTTTCAATTGCATTTCAGCCGTATAAAACTATTATTTAAAATATCTATTAATTTATTGTAAATTATAGACGCGTCAACAACTAACTTAGGTCATTAGCGTCTTGATTACATTAAATAACAACTCACTTAAAACTAAATGACATCACTAAATGAGCGGACGCGGGATTCGAACCCACGACAGTCTGATCCAGAGGTCGCGACGCTTACCACTGGACCACACTGTCCTCAGTCATAATATCAGTATGCACGAGATACATATGGCATTTTTTGCCAAATCCACAATAAAATAGCTGCTTATAGTACTTCATTTTCAGTAATTTCAAAATTTTTTGACAGTTCATTTTGTGTCGCTAACTTCACTTCATAGACATAGAAATTATAGGGACGTAGTACAAGCGAGTGGGGTGTTTTCTGTTAAGGGGGAGGGGGCGGTGAGGAAGCAAGTGTGCCTACATTCTATTGGTCGCTTCAGTTGTGCAAGCGTTGTACGAGCAATTGAGCATGCGCAAAGACGCGACCAATAGAACGTGTCCATAAGACAGGCATGCACTCTCCCCTGAATAGCTCCCCCCCACCGTCTAAAGTGGGACTTTATACTACATCCCCAGATTTCTATATCTATGCTTCACTTCTATAGTAGGCCGAGAGTTGCTGTCAGTTTGTAATAGCGGGCGAATCTGGGCGAATCTTCGTATAAAATATTTCAACGGTATCCCGAAGATTATAAAAGAAAACGTGTAGCTAAAGGTGAAAGATATTTTGATTTATTATCAAAATACTAGAGGTTTACGAACTAAAACATGTGATTTTTATATTAAAGTTTTGAGTAATTCCTATGATCTCATAGCAATTTCTGAAACCTGGTTACATTCTACAATTTCTGATTCTGAACTTTTTGATAATAGATATACTGTCTTTAGAGCCGATCGTTGCTCAGTTTCTACTAATAAAACATAGGGTGGTGGAGTATTGTTGGCCATCAACTCTACATTTACTTGTGCAAAAATAAACATAGATAAAATTAACCCGTATATAGATATAATCGCTGCGAATGTGCTGATGTATCATAAATGGTACACTGTGATCGTTGTGTATATAACTTCAGGACATTGTCCGGTTGACGCGTACAAACAATTTTATGATTACTTGATAGTCATTTCTGCAAAATTTAAAAATGAATTAATTATTATTGGTGATTTTAACATTTCATCTTTATCGGGAATTGATTCCAATTTAACAAATAACGCACTATCCACAGATTTTAATTACTTTCTATCATACCTTAATTTAACCATGTATAATAATATTTTGAATTTTTGTGGAAAGACGTTAGATTTAGTGTTGTCCACTTTCAAATTAACTGTAAATAGAGAGATTCTGCCATTAATTAATGAAGACGCCTATCATCCGGCATTAGTTATAAGCTACCCTGTGAAACACGGAAAACATTCCAACAATGACGTGAGAACTAATACGAAAAGATATAATTTCAAGCGGGCTGATTTTGAGAATATTTACAAATCACTTCGTGAAGTTGACTGGAATATATTAAATTTATCTAAGGATGTTGATACAGTCACACAATATTTTTACGACATAATTTACTCCATATTTGACAAATATGTCCCGTTAAAAATTTGTAAGAAAAGCAAATATCCCGCTTGGTTTACATTAGAAATAATCGAATTAATAAAAGATAAAAAATATCATCTAAAGAAAATGAAATCTCGTTATGTCCTTAATAAATCTTATCATAATACAAAATATATATACGCGCGTAGACAAATTAAATCTAAATTAAGAATTGCTTACAAGAATTATGTATCTGATTGTGAGAATTCCATCATTGCTAATCCTAATAAATTCTGGTCGTTTATAAAACATAAAAAACAACCCCACCAATCTTATCCTAATTTAATGCAGCATAATGACGTTCAATATCAAGATAATCAACAGATTTCCAACGCTTTCGCCGCCTACTTCAACAGTGTCTTTTGCAGCAAGGCCTCTACTTCAACTTCAGGTACTAATTATAACAACTACTGTTTATCGTTTAAGCCAATTACAGAAAAGGAAATTTGCAAATCTATTAATAAACTTAAGCCAAAATTGACTTCCGGTCCCGATAATTTACCCAACTGTGTGTTAAAAGGCTGCAGTGAAGTTCTTATTTATCCATTGATTATTCTATTTAATCTTATTGTCAAATCGTCGACTTTTCCGCAAACCTGGAAACGTGCAAGAGTCGTTCCCATTCACAAATCTGGAGATCCAATCTTGATTGACAATTATAGGCCAATTTCAATTATTTCTGCACCTGCGAAGATTTTGGAGCAAATTTTATATGATAGATTGTATGAACATATCTCACCATATTTATCGAGTTCCCAGCATGGATTTATAAACAAAAGATCAACGGTAACAAATCTAATTAATTTTACTCAATACACTTCCGAAGTACTGGATAATGGTGGTCAAGTTGATGTAATTTACACAGACTTCTCCAAGGCATTTGACAAAGTGAATCATCAAGTGTTATTACAAAAATTGGACTCATACGGATGCTCTTCTTCGGTTATTAGTCTGTTTGCATCTTATTTACATGGAAGAGAGCAATTCGTTTCTTACAATGGTGCCGTTTCTGAAGATTACTATCCTATTTCTGGAGTTCCTCAAGGTTCTAATTTGGGACCTCTTCTATTTTCAATTTTTATTAACGATCTACCATCAACTATTATGTATTCACAGTGTCTTCTTTATGCTGACGACATGAAACTATTCAGATCAATTAACTCTATTGACGATTGTAAACAACTCCAGTGCGATCTTGACAGTGTTAGTGAATGGTGTATCGGTAACGATTTAAACCTTAATGTTACAAAATGCAAATGTGTTACTTTTTCAAGAAAGACAACTGATATTAATTACCCTTATGATATACAAAATTTAGTATTAATAAGTCAGGACAATATTCGTGATTTAGGAGTTCAATTTGATAAAAAACTGTTGTTCAATATGCATATTGACAAAATAATTAATGATTCGTACAAAATACTTGGCATGATTATACGTTTCTCTAAAGAAATGAACAATACCGATACAATGTTTGTTCTATTTAGATCTTTTGTATTAAGCAAACTTGAGTACGCTTCTATTGTCTGGTGTCCTGCATATCAGATGCAAAGTAATAAGATTGAAATGATTCAAAGTAAATTCCTAAGGGCAGTAATGTACAGAAAAACCAAACAGTATCCTACTTTTACCCCATATGTTGAGTTGCTTGACATTTTCAATATTGCTACTCTAAAATCCCGACGTGATTTACATGCTGTTATTTTCTGTTATAAGTTATTTAACAACTACATTGACTCAAATCAACTAATATCTTTTTTTCAATTTAAAGTCCCTATTATCAGCACCAGAAATAGAAATACTATATTTCATATACCTTCTTTTAATACAAATCACTTCGCTAACTCGCCGATAGTTAGAATGTGTATTTTAATTAACAATATCGCTGAAAAAAATCCAGACTTTGATATATTTTTTACCAAATACGGCCAATTTTTACAAATAGTTCACAAATGTCTGCATAGTTAACAATTTTTGTATCACTATGTTTTTTTCTTTTGCTTATTTTAATATGTTTTTGGATAATATTTTCTTTGAAATTGACACCTATTTTTTATATATCACGTGTACATTTAATGCTCTCATAATTGGACTTTTATAGTCTGTGAGAAGCAATCAAACAAATAAATAAATAAACATAAATCATAATGGAAAAGGATTGCTTTACCACACTAGTGTGGGAAAGATACGTTCGCGTACACCGGCTTGTCAAAAGTCATGTGCATGTAAAGCAGCTATTTTATGGTGGGTATGGCAAAAAATATAAACTCGATTTTTTTGTCATATCTCGTGGACTAGAACCATAGAAGTCAAATCTTAAATATTACAATTTTAAACGGCAATTTCTATTTACGAAGTATTAAAGAAACGAACAGTTCGTATCTACGAACATTGCACATCGTATAAACGAAAAAGTCACGAACTATTCAGCTCTACTGAGGACGTGATAGCTGAACTGTTTTCGTAAAGCCCCCGCGGATATTTTTTTAAGTGCGACGAACGCGTTTCCTGATTGGTTGAGTGTGTTCAGGAAATGATCGATAAAATACACCGGCATTGTTTTTTTTTTGAAGTTATTTTTCTTTTGGCGCGTTATGAAAAAATCACTCGAAAAATGATGAGAGTAAATTTTTACAATGCGCGCCCATCGCGTCACGAAAATTTAACAGGATGAAGTTGCAGCATTAATGATTTCCATAGTTACCACATAAACAAATGTAAATAAATTCACTCCAGTCCTTATATTATTTTATATTTCAATAAATTATTTGCATGCAAATTAAAAATTAGTTCTTAATCACGCCAAAGAAGTATAACTTCTAACGCGCGTACAAAGTACACGCATCCATTTTTAACTTCCCACTGGAAGTTATTGTAATGGGTCCGAAAATCGATATCAAAATTTTTAACAAATTTTTATGTTTCAAGGTCACTACACTATTTTTAGGAAGATGTCTGTGTGTGTGTGTGTACGTATGTGTCCATTTCTTTCGAAGACGAAATCTCGAGAATGAAAAATGATTTCGACGCGTATTAACGTAAATATGATCTGAAAGAAATTTTTTCAAAATCGGTTCAGCCGTTATTTTTTCTTAACCAAATAGACTCCAAAAAAGTAGATTTTACACAATATCTCGTGTATAAAAAATTATATCGACTTCGTAAGGGTGTCAATCGAGGCGTGTTAACGTCATTTTGATCCGACATAAATTTTATAAAAATCGGGTAAGCCGTTTTTTTTAAATTATTGTTAAAAATAAATAATAATTATGTTTTAATGATTAAAATGATTACTTTTCTGTGTAATATCTAATTTAATTATTATTATTAAATATTTATCAAACTGGGAAGTTCGTTGTGTGGACCTCAAAGGTCGCACTTTAGTCCCAATAAACGACCCACCTCACGGCTTGTTTTTAGCAAATCAACTACCACACAAAAATAATGTATGTACATAATTGTACATAATAATGCATTTTGATTAGTGACACTACACAGTGAATAATTATACACATATAAAATACTAATTAATAAGCTATCATATGGCGTTGAAATTTAAAGCTAGACTTTTCACGGTTCTCGGTTCTATAAATGTTGTCAATAGACGTCATTATTACAAGCTTTTATTTAACTTGCAATGTATGTTATATAGTTTGTTTGTGTGTTTGTTTGTTTGTTTAGGTCAAAACTTGCAAGTCAATTTTGAACGACTTCCACGTATCCGATCGATTTGAAATTTTGTACACATATGTATTTCCGATGACAATACATGAAAAAATCGTTTTTAGAAATAAATTCAACCGCTAAGGGGTGCAAACGGGGATGCAGGGTTTTTTTGACTATAATCAACGCCCAGGCCAAATCGCTGAAACGTGACCCTTTTTTTAGGAATATATTCTCAAAAATCAGCTTTGTTTCTGGAACATTCCGTAGAGCGATGACATAACAACAGCACTGCATAAAAGTAAAATCGATTATGTCAAAAGAGAGTCGCAACAACAAAACAACAAGTCGACTGCTGTTGTTACGATGTCCTCGTTGTAATTTAAAAGCGCGTCATGAGTTTTCCAGAACACGTCAAGGGAATACAAAACACGGGAATACCAAGGGCTCACCGTTGGGTCTCCTGTTGACCTCGCGCATACAGAAATTATTGTATATAAGATGTAACAAAATATGGTACTTATATGAATAATTAAGATCAGAGGTTCCCTAACTGTACGTCGTGACGCCCTGGGGCGTCTCGGCGCTATTCTAAGTGAGTCGCGAGACGATACGCACGGGTCAAATCGAAATCAAATCGAAGTACAGATCGCAAATAAATTTAGAAAAAGAAATTAGGGTAGAAATTTCAAAACTTCAGCCCCGATTTGAGAATTTATGCTCAGAAAAGCAAGCTCGTCCTTCTCATTAATTCTATTGTTTGTAAGACGCTAATGACCTCAGTTGTCGAGCGTCTATAATTCACAATTCAATTCAGTTCTATTGTTTGTAGTTTATGTTTTATAATTATTAAAATTATAATTTAATAAATAATAATTGAGACTCGCACTCGATATTCTTTGGAGTTTTCTTTGAATAATAAAGTAATTTTATTGTCTGCTAGAGCTACACACAGGTATCTTCTTTTAGAACATTGATTCCCAAAGTGGTCCAGGTGGACCCCCAGGAGTCCACGGGAGACTCGACGAGGGTCTACGTTGGCGTGACAAAAAAATGGTGGTTCACAATTCGTAAGCGGGGGTCCACGAAAATTTATCTGGTTTCGATAGTGAAGAACTAAAATGTTGGCTTGACTTCACCTATCAATGTAGGCAGATTACATATTTGAATAAATACAACACAAGAAAATATAATATTTTTATTTTTACCACTCCGAATGGGGAGTTTTCTAAATAAAATAAGTAAGAATTGATTGGTTTCTTGTGCTGTGAGTAGATGTCAAAAAAGTAAAATTGGATGGAATCACTTTTTTGATTGGCCAACTTTACTTTTTTGACATCCACTCACAGCACAATCAATTAATTAATTAACCAATCAATTCTCACTTTTTTCGAAAACTGTTAATTCGTGGTTGGAACTCAGCCGCAACGCAAATTTCCATAGTTAGATCTAATCTTCACATTTTTTGTCGAGTTTTGGGAATATGGTAGAAATGTAGCTGCAGGGGGTCCACCGGAACCAGAAAAATTTTTAAAGTGGTCTATGAGAAAAAAAAGTTTGGGAACCTCTGTTTTAGAAGAAATTGCAACCTGTAAAGGAAGTCGCAGTAAAGAAGAGATTGGGAAACTCTGCTTTAGACTAAATGTATGTGATGAGTGTTTTTTTACTAATTCGTGTTTTTCTTGTTGCAGGTAAGCAATTTTAAAATCAAACAAATACTAATTTAAGAAGATTCGTGAATTTAAGTTGTAAGTAAAATCTATTGTTTAATATTTAAATTATTCAGGTGTGCAAGCTTTCACGGCCGGCATTGTTCCAAGTCTTCATGGTTTCCGGGCTTGTAGGCCGTGGTCCGGTGGTATTTCTACCTGACGTTTCGTCTACAACTACGGTAGACATTCTCACTGCACAGTTGACCAATTACAAAGAGACGGACTACGACCGAGCAGAGAACACACTGGTACTGGGCATAAAAGAAGGGAAGACACCAGTCACTGACACATTGACCTGTGAGTCGCCAAGGAGGACACTTCGACCGCTGCCACATCGCCTTTGAGAATTGTAGACGAAACGTCAGGTAGAAATACCACCGGACCACGGCCTACAAACCCGGAAACCATGAAGACTTGGAATTTAAATTATTGTTATAGATTATTGTTATAGATTATCGCTGGTCCATTTGTAGCCAGCGATTAATCTGGTAATAGGCACACAAAGAGACAATGGCGTCGCAAACAGGTATCGTCTGCACATCGCGTAGATTCCATAAAAACACATTGCGCATGCGTGGTTACTAATTTTACATTAATTTGTTTTGTATTCATCCATTTATATATGTAACTATACATTTTATTTTGTAATTTTTACACACTTTATTGGAATATTACACAAATTATGTAATTTTAATTTACTTTATGTAAAAATCACAAATTTGTTTAACTTTACAGTAACAGTCCAAGTTTTTATGAAGTTTTCTGTGTAAAAATAAATAATAATTTAAAATCACTTAGAAAATCAAGCGAATTCTACCTTAACTTTCAAAGTATTTTTACATCCATTTTTTACAGTGTATAAGTATAAATATAAATTTGGAAGGAGACTCGAACTAGAAGAAGTTACCCGATTTTCCCTTATCGCGCATGAGTGGTTACTAATTTTACATTAATTTGTTTTGTATTCATCCATTTTATATATGTAACTACACATTTTATTTTGTAATTTTTACACACTTTATTGGAATATTACACAAATTATGTAATTTTAATTTACTTTATGTAAAATTCACAAATTTGTTTAACTTTACAGTAAAAGTCCAAGTTTTTATGAAGTTTTCTGTGTAAAAATAAATAATAATGTAAAATTACTTAGAAAATCGAGCGAATTCTACCTTAACTTTCATAGTATTTTTACATCCATTTTTTACAGTGTATAAGTATAAATACGAGTATAAATATAAATTTGGAAGGAGAATCGAACTAGAAGAAGTTACCCGATTTTCCCTTGTCGTGCACTTAGCGGCAGTCTACTGTATTTCTTGACGTAGCAATTTGAAGATTGATTTTAAACTTTCCTTTTACGCTCATACGTGCAAGTAGAATTTAATTTACGGAAACTTAACTAAATTTTTCATAAAAGAAGAGTGCTTTACGGCTGAAAGATCAAGTTGTTGTTGAAGGAAATAATCTCATAAGTCAAGTGAAAATTTTGCAAAGATAACGTTTCTCCCGGTGATGCTTCGTAAAGCCCATCACAGACTCGCAGAACCGGGTCCTGATCAACAATGAATATTTCCAATAGTCAGAGGACAGAGTGATGTAACGGTTAGCGTAGCGGCCTTTGGAGCACACTGTCGTGGGTTCGAATCCTACCTGCGCTCATGGATGTTTTGCGATGTTATTTAGTATTAAGTGAGTTGTTATTTGTTGTAAACAAAACGCTAATGACCTAAGTTGTCGACGCGTCTATAATAAATCCAATAGTCAAAAGTATATTTTTTGCCGCCTCAACAAAGGTTAGTTGGGCTTATAGCACAAACTACCAATTCATTCTTTATTTTTTTAATAATAAAAATATCCGATTGATACTTTCACCAGTTCTATAGAACCCGGGAGACTTGAAAATAGCCGAATGTAGCAAAGCCGTTTCCTCTATTACAAGCCAGGTTCTAATCCAAGATCTGATAAAAGTAGGTATAATAAATTGGATTTTCAATTATATTATTGAAAAAAATAATAATAAATTAATTATTTCTATAAAAGTCGATCAATTTTTGACATTTCAAAATAAAACCTCATTTAATATTATTATTTGAGATATTAGGATGTCCAAAATTTATACAGTAACAGTCTTCTTGAGGAATTGTAATGGAAAAATAAGTTTTATTTTGAAATCTCAGAAATTTGATCGACTTTTATAGAAATAATTAGATTACAAGCCTTAGCTGAAGTTTTCATTCTAATTTTGTGAACATTAATGCCTGTCTTGAAGAATATGTATTTGAACATTCTCCACATACAAATGCCATTTTTTAATCGATGTCAACTATCCATATTAGTATACAGAGTTCACTAGTTAAGTTGTTACGTTCGTTTAGGTGCGTTTGTGTGTGTCAAACGACATCAAGATGGGGTATTCGACCAATCAGAATGGACCCTGACTGCAGGGTCTAGTCGCTTGTCCCTAACATATATTTTTATTTTTTAACAGGTTTATTTCTTAATAATTTGGTTATTTTAATAATAAATTGAAAATCCAATTGATATTTTTCTCAGAATAGAACCTGGGAACTGAGAGCTTGTAATAGGCGAACCATGGAATAAAAACGACGGTATCGCTACTCACTCGGCTATTTTCAAGTCAATTCCAAATTTTATGAGAACCTATTTGCTTTTATTGTTTTTTTATTTGATAGAATTTCTTAGAAATTCGATTAAAATGAAGTCTTTGATGATTTTATAAATGACATGCTTCAAAGTACCTCACAAATGAATTCCAGCAGAATGACGTACGAGGCGCTGATTGTACCTGCTAGTTCTTTTATTCCTTTATTTATTTACTGTTTGTAAAATAAACACATTCGTTAGATTTCAAAAAAACCGGCGAAGTGCGAGTCATACTCGCGCACCGAGGGTTCCGTATAATAATAAAAATAAGGAGGTAGAGGTAAAAAATTAAACAAATTTTTAACTTCTCATTGGAACTTATTGTAATGGGTCCGAAAATCGAAATCAAAATGTATAACAAATTTTTATGTTTCAAGGTCACTACACTATTTTTATACTATTTTTAGGAAGATGTCTCTGTGTGTGTACGTATATGTCCATTTCTTTCTAAAACGACATCTCGAGAATGAAAAATGATATCGACTACGTTAGGTTGCCAATCTACGCGTATTAACGTAAATATGATCTGAAAGAAATTTTTTCAAAATCGGTTCAGCTGTTCTTTTTTCTTAACCAAATAGACTCCAAAAAAGTAGATTTTACACAATATCTCGCGAATAAAAAATTATATCCACTTCGTAAGGCGTGTTAACGTCATTTTGATCCGACATAAATTTTATAAAAAAATCGGTTCAGCCGTTTATTTTTTTTAATTATTGTTAAAAATAAATAATAATTATGTTTTTATGATTACAATGATTACTTTTCTGTGTAATATCTTATTTAATTATTATTACCTATTAAATATTTATCAAACTGGGAAGTTCGTCGTGTGGACCTCAAGAGTCGCACTTAAGTCGTAATAAACGACCCACCTCACGGCTTGTTGTTATTAAGTTTGTGTTATTTATAGAGGCATTATTTAAGACGAGATGTAATTAAGACGCTAATGACCTAAGTTGTCGACGCGTCTATAATCTACAATAAATAAAATACAAATATTTAATTCTAATTATTATTTGCCGCAATAACACACAATCTGTGAAAATTTCAACTAGCTATCTATTACCGTTTGTGAGATAGAGCTTTGTGACAGACGGACGGATGGACGTACATATTTATTTATTGTAGATTATAGACGCGTCGACATCTCAGGTCATTAGCGTCTTTCAACTACACTAAATAACAACTATCTTAAAACTAAATAACATCACAAAACATCCATGAGCGCAGGTGGGATTCGAACCCATGGCAGTCCAGTCCAGAGGTTGCGGCACTAAGCACGCTAACTACTAGGCTATTCTGCCCTCACGGACAGATAGATATCGTAGGCTCAGTAATAGGGTTCCGTTCGGAGGTACGGAACACTAAAAAGCATTTGTAGTAATTCAGTTCAACGAAGCTTCTGAAAGCGTGGAGTTCGTCCACAGACGACATTTCACGTCATTGTTGTCGACATGAAGTCTGTAAGCAACAATAAAAATTGATTTATTTCCTACTTCACCGCACAAAAAACGCATTAAATGTATTTTGTGTTATAGATTTTTCTAATGTTATAAATTTTTCACAATGAATTGTATAACTGTACAGTCGCGGACTTAATAAAGTTTACACTAGAGTTTTTCAGTGTAAGTTCGCAAAAAGTCAGTAGCTTAATAGCAACAGATTTAGTTTTTAATAGGTACATGTAAATGTCAAAAATTAAATGAAATAATTGTCGTTTAAATGCCTCGAAATTATTAAAACGATGACCAAAAAAGAAGAATTATTGCAAGATTGGAGGAAGGAATTTGCTAGTATCAAATATTATCAAATCTTTTTATGTTTTAATTGAATAATATTGAGTAATTTGGATTGTATAATAAACTACTGAGGTGTTTTGACAATATTTTTTTATTGAATTTTTAGGATGTAACCTTAGTAATTGATACATTACTATCAAAAGCCAAATTACGATATGGAAAAATTAAAAAAAACGGTAACTAGATGATACAGGTGTAAACTTTTTTAAGTCCGCGACTGTACAGTTGTCCAAATCAGTTTTAAACGTTTCTTATATTCGTTGCGTTAAAAACTCGGTTTGGATGATTTTTAGCTTCAATAATTTAAGTCGATGAATGATGATGAGTTTCTATAGAATTGTTACCTAAACAAAGAGATCACAATGTGTTCGTTCATCAGAAATACATTTTTTAATAGCTTTAATGTCAATTGAATCAAAACTCAGAATAGAGATAGCTTTAGAAGGAGCATATCACAGCTTGTAGGTATGTACATTGTACAACCGGTTGAAACGTCCGGGGAACAAAAAGTCACATTGAGATCGCATGATTTTAACTCCATTTTAAACAGCTTGCTTTTTCATAACCGCTTTGCAACTTTTATTGTAACATCTAGGTACACAACATGACACCATTTTTTTCAGTAAAACACAAATTTATCAAATAAAGAGTAATTAACACTACGGAATACAAGTAACGAATAATCATAATATATCTGACAGGTCGTACTTTAGTCTACAGTAAGTTGTGGTTTCACAAGCGACGTGATAATATGCTGTTTCTATAACTATCTCTGTTCTGAGCTGCAAAACAATGAACAAAGCTAGAGAATTGTTCATTGAAATCCTGACGAAAATATCTTTTTGTTTAAAAAAAATTCACGTATTCTTTTAGTTTAGAAGCAAGGAGCGTTAAAATATTATACCTAAATATCTTTTTTCTACATGGTGTTTCAGAAAACATGTGCCTTCGATTGTGGGGTGATTCCTTAACCAAAAATAAGACAAGTAGTTCCTATCAACATTGTTCTGCAGATGCTTTGTTTCAAAGACACAGGGTGTTCAATTTTTACAAAACCCATTTTTTAATCCCTATCAACTATCCATATTAGTATACAGAATTCACTAGTTAGTTGTTACGTTCGTTTAGGTTTGTGTGTGTGTGTCAAACAACATCAAGATGGGGTATTCGACCAATCAAAATGGACCCTGACTGCAGGACCTAGTCGCTTGTCTATCACATTTTGTAAATTTTATTGTAGTTTGATTTTGAGTAAGTGGAGAATGGGGACTTCGGAGCTATATAGCTCAGATGCACATTACACAATATAATACGGAGCTTTCTACCTGAGCTGACATGCTTTTCCACCGTGTCTACTGTTTATCTTTCGCATAATACACTGTCTCATGTTTATATTTACAATTTTGTGTATACAGAGTTAAAAAAGCGTTATTTTTTATTAGTTTTGCCGGAATCGTTCTACCATTCGAGGCTTTTAACCGAAACGTTTAGTTATAATACGTTAAAATCACAACCATGCAATATGACTTTCATTTCCAAAATTTTAATATACGTATAGACAAGTGTCAATATTTAAGATAGTGAGTCATGCACTTTTATTTCACTATTTATATACCTAAGCGGCATAGTTTTTATGCATGAGACGCGTATGCTTACATTGTTTCATTGCTTCTCACACTCCATTCCTTGTTACCTTGTTACTAACTAAAGGTACGTGCAGCATGGAGCTGGGATTCTAGATGGTAGCGTAGATCATAGCAGGGCTTGCTTAAATTAATGCATTGTTATATATGCGAGCGTACACAACGAAGCAGTGAGTGTAGCAGGTATAAGCGCTGTTACAAGAGATGCTAGATACAAGAATGTATCTCACAATAATTTCAGCGCGCTGACTACTACAATCAACGTGTGACAACTGTCAAATGGCCGTTACAAGTTTCGCAATGGATGTGACTAGTTTAATAAGTGAAATTTTGCCAGTTTTTATTTAATTTGTTTTGAGTTTTTTCTAAGACGGATTTAAAAGTGTTAGTTTCCATATGTAAATATTCAAAAAACCGGTTTGGATAAAATTTTAATTCTTGGTATAAATGATGAAATTCGCCATGTTTAGATCGTTTTCTATTAATAGGGTGGACATGATAGCTCCTACCCAAAATTGTATTTAAAATATACCACTTTGTAGCAGAAGAACACAAATATTCGTCTTCGCTATCTGACATTTCAAACGCGATTTAAGCTTGTATCAATGCTAGTATCAAAGCTTCGTTGTGCAAACCTATAAGCGCTTATAATTTCAGCCACCATCTACCATGCATCCTACCACCTAGAATCGCAGCTGCGTACTGCACGTACCTTAAGTGAGTGAGGGAGTTTCATTTATGGGTTTTAACCACACACACTTTTTTGTTTAATGAAAAGCCTACTTACGTGGCATATTCTAAAAAAAATATCCACGAACAAAAGGTCCGTTTCTATTTTTATCACATATAAAATATGAAAATCTCCTTAAGAGTCTTCAAGCCATAATCGATCGATTGCATCTGTTTTCGTGGAACTATGTAAAACCTCTAGGGTGAGCTTTCTTTGAATAAGAATAGCGTCGTTATTGTGTTTCGCTGTGCTGAAAAGCCTTCAAAGAATTCCACGTTACAATTTTGGTTGGTCATAATATACCGGGTGCTGATTTGCTTTGCGGGTAATAGGGATTTTAGAATATGTAAAATCTTGTTTATGAATTTTCCTGGTTCCCTATATATTGTGGTGAAAAAAAAGCAAATACAAAATATTTTTTTTTATTTTTTATTTATTTTTTTTTATTTTTTTTTAAATACAAAATTTGTTCATAATTAAAAACTATATCGGACACGTATGTTTGCAAATTACCAATATGCAGCTTTTAATTACAAAATAGTTATTAAGGAACTGTGATTAAGTTTAAATTAGACTCGCATTGGGAAGGTACTGGGTTCGAATCCCGGCGGGGGCAGATGTGACTAGAACTTTTTCCTACTGCCTCACGCCGAGAAACGGTAATTCCTGTACCGGCCATCTTGTTTGAGGTTTTCCATGGTTTCCCTCAATAAATCCAGATTAATATCGAGATGGTTCCTTATTCAAGGCCATGGCCGATTACCTATCAAACTCCTATGCTCCCAAAGTTGCCAACCTTATCCTAATGTCCTATAATTCCTTCATTCGCACATTGCTATTAATTAAGTTGAAGTAGATATAAAAATGTATAAAACGCGAAGTGGTAAAAATGGAAAATAGTAATGGTGCGAATGGCGTCTGTTATGACATAATGTCGAGAAACGGACGTTAAACGCATTATTATTATTATTAAATTAAAAATATTTTATCCGAATAGCCATGACTTAAACAAAATCATGGCTATTCGGATAAAATATGATAGAACCTTTGGATATACAGTCAAAATTGACGGAAATTCCATTCCTCAATTCAAGAGATTTATCGATAAACTAGGTGTCAAAACAAAATAAGAATTCTTTCACATCTTGAGTGAGACATTTCATGAATCATTCCAATTTACTGCGACCTCTCAACAAGATAACAGGTTTTGATTCCCTTGAGAGATGACTGCACATATTTTTCCTTCTTTGTTTTAAATTACATCAAATAATACGTATATCTATATCGCCTTTAATGTTTTGGAAAAATTCTGTCTTTTGCATCTGTATGTCAGGAAAATTCGCTTTGTTGTTAATATACTGCGAAATATACCTACATTACATTTTTTTACATCTCGTCTTAAATAATGCCTCTATAAATAACACAAACTTAATAACAAAAATAGGGCTTGAGAATGGCCGAACGTGTAGCAGTGCTGTTGTTTACATGGCGTTGCTATGGTTCATCTATTACAAGTCCTCAGTTCCCGGGTTCTAGTCCGAGAACTGGTAAAAGTATCAATTGGATTTTCAATTTATTATTAAAAAAAAATAATGAATCGAAAATATAAATTGGTATTAGGCCCAAATAACCTTAGCTGTTAGTGGTCTTTAAAACACAATTAGATAAATATAGATAGATATATATTTAACAACATTTGGTACAGTTAGTACAATAGTTGCAAAATACAAAATATACAATTAAAATGTATGAATTAAAAATTCTTCCACAGAATAGAAGCAATTATCAGTCAGCAATTTTTTAACATAGTTTTTAAATTTTTGTAAATTATATTCTTTTATTAAAAATGGTAGTTTGTTATATAGTTTTAATAACAAAAATAATAGGTATATTATACAAAGCAAAATGATCAAGTGGTCAAAAATTGCAAAATTTTTGTATAGGCTAATATTTTGCGATTAGTTCGTATTTAGAGTGTAAATCTCAGAACAAAGATAGCTATAGAAGTGGCATCTCACAGCTTGTGAAGCCTGTCGAGACGTGCGGGGAACAATCTAATGTTCTACAAGACAGGGAGTTTCCCAACGACATTAGACTGCTCCTGCATGTATAAAAACTGTAATTAAATGATCACAATCTAAGGTCATTGTCAAATCAAATTTTTTGACAACACTTTGTGCAACCGAGCATAACAGGCTCATGCTGGATTTATCGTACAATTTTAACAGGCTGTTAAATTCTGATTGCTACGTGTTCATTGGTTGCTGCTTTTTAACCGACTTCAAAAAAAGGAGGTGGTTCTCAATTCGGTTATATTTTTTTTATGTTTGTTACCTCATAACTCCGTCATTTATAAACCGATTTTGAAATTTTTTTTTATTTGAAAGGATATACTTTCAGATTGGTCCCATAGAAATTTCATCAAAATCGGTTAAGTAGTTCGGCTGATTTTAATAAAAGTGAGTAACGGCGTGTGATTCTTTAAGGTAAATGTCACTTTTTGACATATCAGACAGCGTAAGAAAGTCGGTTTAATAAAAGTGAGTAACGGCGTGTGATTCTTTTAAGGTAAATGTCACTTTTTGACACTAAAAAGTAAAAAATAATTAATTTTGGCAAATTGTTGATCGTTACCATACCAACCGTCATTTAACAGCGTGATTAGACGCTAATTACCTCTGTTATCGAGCGTCTATAATTCACAATTCATTCATTCAACAGCGTGATTGAAAAATGAAATTGTACGATAAACCCAGCATCTAATCTTAATTGAATCGAGTTTTGTTAGATTATGTTTGACGGACACGTTTGCTAACAGGGCTAATCATTTTCTAAGATATTCCTGTTTGAGATAACAACACCAAGATGCTATATTTGAAAGGATTAAAACACGATGGCGTCTTGTAGCTGTCAGAAGTTAGTTTCGCATAATTAATCCCTTTGAGGACCTGAACAATCTACTATGTCGATCCACCGAACGTCGGTTAACACACTCCGCTCCAAGTGCTGATGGAATTAGTGACAAGTGACGTCACAACGCTCGTGTTTGCTATCTCTCGGTACAACAGTGCAACGGTGGTCCCGCTGGGATAAGTTATCCTGTACTATTAATTACTCAGTTCCAATTCACCTATTTTACTCTACGTACGATTATACAGGGTTTACCAAAAAGTCGCAGTTAAAATTCAAGTTTCAATTAACGCATTGATATTTTGGTTGGATGTAACGGTTTCCGGTCTTTAGCAGACAAAGAAATAAAAAATGTTTAAAAACCCTCGAAATAAGTGCTTTCAAAAGAAAAAATAATCTGTCGATTTAGTCTCGCACTCTTTGCGGTAAGTAGGAAGGTACTAACCCAAGAACCCACTGGGGCAAGACAAACCTATTTTTTATCATTTTAAAGGAGTTTTATCGTTTTTTTTAACTTCCCATTGAAAGTTATTGTAATGGGTTCGAAAATCGAAATCAAAATGTATAACATTTTTTTATGTTTCAAGGTCACTACACTATTTTTATAAAGATGTCTGTGTGTGTGTACGTATGTACGTACGTACGTATACGTATGTGTCCATTTCTTTCTAAGACGAAATCTCGAGAATGAAAAATGATATCGTCTACGTTAGGGTGCCAATCGACGCGTATTAACGTAAATATGAACTGAAAGAAATTTTTTCAAAATCGGTTCAACCGTTCTTTTTTCTTAACCAAATAGACTCCAAAAAAGTAGATTTTACACAATGACTCGCGAATAAAAAATTATGTCGACTTCGATGTGTCAATCAAGGCGTGTTAACGTTATTTTGATCCGACGTAAATTTTATAAAAATCGGTTCAGCCATTTTTTTTCTTTTTTTGATTATTGTTAAAAATAAATAATAATTATGTTTTAATGATTAAAATGATTACTTTTTTGTGTAATATCTAATTTAATTATTATTATTAAATATTTATCAAACTGGGAAGTTCGTCGTGTGGACTCCAAGGGTCGCACTTTAGTCCTAATAAACGACCCACCTCACGGCTTGTTTTAATTTTTATTTTAATACTTTTTAAGTGAAGTTACAGTAAAACCTGCTTATTACGAGTGAACGAGTAAACAGGAGAACGTCTTATGTAAGAAGACTATCAAAAACTAATTTTGATTTTTAAATATTTTAAACAGTCATAACTCCTAAACTAAAGGATATTTGAACTTACGCCTAGGGTTAATCAATTCATTATAGACGCTTGACAACAGAGGTCATAAGACCAACAGTTAAGGGAATATTTTATTCAGTGCACGTTTGCTCCCACCACATACCCCTGTGTGGTGGAAGTTAACGTAGAGTTATGTAACTAAAAAGTAAAAAAAAAATAAATAAAAATGTTTTTAGTAAAACACTTTTATTTTCGACAAAGTCTTGCGAAAATTTACTAAAATGAAAAAAACAAGCAGTGAGGGGGGTCGTTTATTAGGTAAAAGTGCGACCCTTGAGGTCCACACAACGAACTTCCCAGTTTGATAAATATTTAATAATAATAATTAAATAAGATATTATACAGAAAAGTAATCATTTTAATCATTAAAACATAATTATTATTTATTTTTAACAATAAATTAAATAAACGGCTGGACCGATTTTTATAAAATTTATGTCGGATCATAGTGACGTTAACATGCTTTGATTGACACATACACACACAGACATCTTTCTAAAAATAGTGTAAAAATAGTGTAGTGACCTTGAAACATAATAATTTGTTATACATTTTGATTTCGATTTTCAGACCCATTACAATAACTTCCAATGGGAAGTTAATAACCTTCTCAAGTGTAAATAAATTAAACAGCTGTATTTTATTTCATTTAAAATGTATAACGACCGAATCATTTGAATATATAAAAAATAATATTCTGTCTTGTATTTACAAGATTCGTATCTTCCTACTTAAGGCTCAAGTGTCGCTTCGCTCGGGTGGAAAACTTCACAACTCGTCGCAAACTCTAACTTTCTGCCCTAGTAACACAATGCACTATTTGTCCAAACATGTGTATAAGTTATTCAGCGGCAACTTCAGGTTGTTCTGAAACGGAGTTAATGGTCTTGAATTTTGTATAACTCAAAGTTTATATAGGTACAATTTACACATTTACTACAATTGCTTTTTCATTTTACATGAAATATGTTTGTTTCTACTGAATAAGAGCACCATTTTCAAAGCTGTGTTTTTTAGTGTATTTGCCATAATGGCACATACACTATTGGCGTCGGTCGGATGGCGGGACCTAGGGGTCGGACCAAAATTTCTCGACGTTTCATACCCTCCTGAACAATTTGGCACCATTTTTGAAAATGTTTATGTGTGTGTGTGTGTGTTAGCACGATAACTCTCGAAAGACTCAATCGATTTTAACGAAATTTGGTACACACGTTGGAATCCATCACCGCACGGAACCTATTTAAAATAGGCCCAATCGGACCATTTTAAGGGTGGTTTTTAGGGGTTGAAAAATGTTTTTGGGCCCAAAAATACCGAAAAAATTCTCAGAATCGTTTCAAAATTGAAATTTGACCCTTTAGTAACGATTAAAATGTGCTTCTAAAATTTTAATAAAATCGGCCCGGCAGGACCGGACTTACAAATTTTATGAAAACATTAGTAGCGGATACGGATTTACTTACTGAAGGGTGTATTTAATTTGGTACAAATGTTAGGAATGATAATAATATTGCAATTAAGAAAAAAAAATTGTTTTAAGGGATGTATTAAGGGGTTAATTTTTTTATTTTGTCCAAAAACAAACTTAAGTTCACATAAGTTAAGAAAAAACTCGGGTCGCAGTGCCAAACCCTGCTGACATATAGTGTATTTGCTAATACTGCCAGTATTAGCAAATACACTATATGTCAGCAGGGTTTGGCACTGCGACCCGAGTTTTTTCTTAACTGGTGTCGTTTGTCCTGTCGACATTTTCGCAAGCTGCAATATTTTGTGAAAAAAATTCTTTCACGGAATAAATTACTAAAACTATGAAATACAGTTTTGAGATCTCTCAAATGGGCATATGACATCTGGTAGTAGAAAATGTTACTTGGATAAAGGAAAAATTTACCTGCTAAAATCGTAAAATTGTTTATTACAAAAATAAAACAAGTAAAATAAACAAAAAGTTTATCGAAAATGGAATCCGCGACGTTTTGGCAATAAACACTGTCAGTTATTGCCCTGTAAAACATACCTACTTTACAGCAAATTATTTTTTTTCTAATGAAGTGAAAAAACTGTATTTATGAATTAAAAAATTCGACTGATGACCAGTCCTATACTTCCCACCTAGTAAATATTTGCAAAAAATAAACACTCTTTTTTTTTCTTTTAAAAAAAGCATGGTCCTCTTTTTTGTTTAGTGACCTACTAATGGCTAGCTTAATATAGCAAAAATCATGGTTACCTTGATTTACGTACAATTTTTATTTTTTTTAGTAAAATATTTTTTTTCTCGAAAACTGTACATTTTAGAGAAAAAAAATATTTACATTTTTTTCATATTATAACATCTAGAATTCATTTATATTTTTTTTCCTATGTTAATACGTGACATTGAGAGCGTTTTTTGAATATCTCAGGATCCACTGAACCGATTTGACTCAAAATCTAATCAGATCTAAGTTAAAGCCTGATAAATACAATAGAACAATCGGCATGGCCGTATGTTGTTCCGTTTTTACAATATCGAAGGCGAAAAATTGACCACATACACACACACACACATCATACACACACACACATACAGACATCAGTCATAAAATGATTTTAAACGATTGCTAGGGTCTCAAAACGTGAAGATCAGTTAAAATCTCTAAATATTTTTTTCGGACTAAATCCATTACTTCCCTACCATAGTAGAGGTGGGAAGTAAAAAATGGTCACAATTGTTATTGCTTCAAGGCTGAAATTGTTTGTATATCTTGTCGGTGACCCAATAATGCCATTATAATATTTGCAGATCGATCGGTCAGTATTAAAGGGGTGGCAGATCACCCTAAACGTGTCATGTACCCGACGAAATTTATATTCTTAGTTCAAGGTTCAAATTTTAATATGTTATTACGGCGACTGTTTTAAACATATATTTTAATTTGCAGAACAAAATGTCGGAGAATTAGTCGGTACGACGAATAATTCACTTTTAGTAACTCGGTCTCCTACACAAACATTAGTGTGGTCTGTGAATACTATAGTTACTTTCTATTGTGTGTCCGGGAAAGGTTTTGTTACACTCGCTTTGCTAAGCCGAATCCCGTTTTAGTCGCCAAAAGCAGTCGGAGTCAGTAGGAACAATGCACGATTGTTCATTTCACATTATGTGTATAAACAGTATATATCTCTGACCACGAAACAAAACCGTTCATGTCGAATTTTTAAGTGAAACTTTTAGCCTAATTTTTTTTCGTTCGGTTACGCATGTCGAAGTCGCGTCACGTCTTAATAGAGGCGATCGACCAAACCAGTACTCATCGAAAAACAGCGACGTTTATGTCCATATCTATATTGTACGTCTATATCTCTACATAATATAAATTGAAGTCGCTTTTCGCGTCTGTCTGTCTGTTTAACCGCTAACTCCTCCTAAACCACGCAACGGATTTTGATGCGGTTTTCACCATCAGTTAGATAATTTTTCACGGAAGGCTTATATATATATAGCGTAATTAATAAATAATAATAATAATTAATAATTAATTAATTAAATTCGTAACCTGACCGTAACAATTCGCAACATACTTATATATCATAAAAACGACCGTACTCAACTGTTCCACTCGTACCGCAGAGGTTACATCGCAGCGCTCTATGCACAGGGACCCGGGTTCGGAAACTGATGGCATCGTAGAATTTCTGGCTTTTTTTCTAAATTCTACATAATATTTATTTATATATTTTTATTTTTGTTATATTCTTTCTTTGACAATAATTATAATTTTTTTAGTTTAGCTTGCGCTCATAGTTTTACAGAATTCCGTCCGATGTCACTATCCCTGTAGTAATCCGTCTATCTATCTTCTTTACATAGTATAACGAGCGTAGCGAGTGAGTAGTGTATTGCACTCGAGCTTTCTTAACACCCGGACGAAGCCTTTTGAGAGCTTGCATTGCGTGCGCTGCGTAAACGGTTAAAATTACGCAAAAATCATGTAAGTATGACGGAATTGTTCCCCTTAAAAAGTTCTAAAAAAAGTCCGCGACAGCATATGTCTATCTTTTAAGGTTGACTCACTATAACTTTTTTATGGTAATCAAATTTTTTTGTAATTATAATATTCAAGCGAACGAGCGAAGCGAGTGAGTTGTGTATTTATAATATTCAAGCGAACGAGGAAAGCGAGTGAGTAGTGTATTTATAATATTCAAGCGAACGAACGAAGCGAGTGAGTAGTGTAATTATTATTCAAGCGAACGAGGAAAGCGAGTGAGTAGTGTATTTATAATATTCAAGCGAACGAACGAAGCGAGTGAGTAGTGTAATTATAATATTCAAGCGAACAAGCGAAGCGAGTGAGTAGTGTATTTATAATATTCAAGCGAACGAGCGAAGCGAACGAGTATTGCACCCAGGCGAAGCCGGACGGGTACCTAGTATATTATATTTTTGGAATCCAAAAGTTAGCATAAACCATTTTTCCATCATGCCAAGAGATGTAGCCGTATGAAGTTGTTTCTTCTATTCCCTTCATTCAAAAACAGTTGAATGAAGTATTCATAGCTATCTTTATACTTCCAGCACTGTTATTCTATGTGTCTGTCTACAATAACACTGGTGCATATATTTAATACTGAAGAAGTGACTTTAATTAATTTTAGATTTTTAATTATTAGATAACATCGTTTTCCGTTATTCATTCCTCAATTTTTTTTACATATTTTTTTTTCAATCCCTATATTATTAAACGAGCAAATCTTGTATATATGTACCTATAATATAAATATTTTCTCGAAAACGGCTTTAACAATTTTGATCAAATTTACCGAAAAGGGGTTTCGGGGGGGGGGGGGGCAAAAAATCGATCTAGCTAGGTCTCATCCCTGGAAAAATTCGTTTTCTTATCGATTTTATCATTTTAAAAAACAATTTTTTTAACGTTATAAAACAGTGTCGTATGGTGATCAGTAGGCTTTGGAAAAAATAAACTATTTTCATTATATGTCAAATTACTCTAACAGTCAATCTTTAATGTATTAAAATAATCAGTAATTACTTGAAAAGTAAAAAATAACAACAATAAAATCTAAACATAATTATACTTACATAATTATGTTTAGATTTTATTGTTGTTATTGTTTTAACTAATATTTAAATAAATAGGTATATTATTTTTATATTACCTATATAAAATATGTAGGTACATACGTTATGTAATATGACGTATAATAATATTATCTACTTATAGGTGTGTAATTTTTTTTCTTAAAAACGACTAACGATTTTGATGAAATGGGAACTTTAAGTACTATTTTTTTAACTCATCCGAGCAAAGCTCGGTCATCCAGATATTTTGTTTTTAAGGCTACTTTATGTGCCATTAATTAATTATTTAATTGTAGATTACAGACGCGTCGACAACTCAGGTCATCAGCGTCTTCAACACAACAAATAATCCATTTGTGTATTAGAATCCGCCAGCCGGCATACACAAACCAACTGGTACGAGCTCGGGTCCCTGGGAGCGCTAATTCCCAAAGAATATTGGAATGTAATTTGCGATAGCAACCACATTCCAATGTCCCCCCTGGGGGGCTTTAAGTGCCAGGGTTATTTGATTCATTTTTCAGTCTCCAAATATCCTCGCTCCATCGAACTTTGATAATTATTTATGTTTTTTCCGATCTTTATAATACCAATATTAAATAGTTGTCCGAGAATAGAGGATGATTTAATAATTATCCAAGTGTGCAAGCTTTCACGGCCGGCATTTTTCCAAGTCTTCATGGTTTCCGGGCTTGTAGGCCGTGGTCCGGTGGTATTTCTACCTGACGTTTCGTCTACAACTACGGTAGACATTCTCAAAGGCGGAAACCATGAAGACTTGGATTTAATACATAATTGATTATTATATCAGCGCAACGTTTCGTAATATATTCTTAGTTCATCAGGCGATCTATAAATAAACACAATTAATTACAATACAACAGTAATAATTAGAATTATTATTATTAATTTTCATAAAACGCCTTGTGTAGATATTATTATTATAAATAGTAAATTAAAAATATTGACATATCATGAAGTATTAGAAATACCTTGTATTATGTCCGTCTTGTGACTTCTTGTGATTGAACACTACGCGTTTCAGCAACGAGTTGCCATCTTCAGGTGTGGTTAATTATTTTTTTTAAAACACACACAAGAAATCACAAGACGGACATAATACAAGGTATTTCTAATACTTCATAATATTCATATAGTGACTTGGAGACCCAACACTCTAAAAATGTATAATATTGACATTGTTAGCATTTTTAGCTTAGAATTTGAGAACTGGGGAATAGACAAAGCATAATTTTATGTTTAAACTATATAAATTTGCATTGAAAAAGTGCACACTACCGGTAATATGTATTCGACGAATCAGCCTCGGGACATATCGAGTATTATAATTATTATCTCACTCTGAGAATATCACATGCAATATGCGGCATTTTAAATACACGATAATAATTGATAATTCTAAAAAGAAAAATAATAATAAATCTGGCCCTGGGAGGAAAACCTGTTAATAGAACTAATCAATTAAAGTGTCCATAATAACATAGCAGTGTGCAGAGTGTAATTTATAAATTTGAATTTCAAATGAATGCTCGTTTGTTATTAGTCATATTCTAATATCGTATCAGCAATGGGGTCTCCCGCATTTTTTTTTAGAAAATCTACGTTACAAATAGATAATAACAATTTTTTGAGAATTTTTCGGAAGCTTTTTCTACAAGAAAAAAATTCTCAACAGTATTTTTCAATGTAATTTTAAACATAGCATTATACCGCTACGGAAAATTACGTCAATCACAGTCAGCCTTCACTGATTGGCTGGCTGTAGTTGAATGTACTCTCACGTCCACTGATCCACAGATAATAACAATTTTTTGAGAATTTTTCTGAAGCTGTTTCTACAAGAAAAAAAATCCCGAAAGAATGTATTTTCAATGTAATTTTAAACATAGGATTATACCGCTACGGAAAATTACGTCAATCACAGTCAGCCTTCACTGATTGGCGGGCTGTAGTTGAATGTACTGTCACGCCCACTGATCCACAGATAATAACAATTTTTTGAGAATGTTTCGGAAGCTTTTTCTACAAGAAAAAAATCCCGAAAGAATGTATTTTCAATGTAATTTTAAACATAGGATTATACCGCTACGGAAAATTACGTCAATCACAGTCAGCCTTCACTGATTGGCTGGCTGTAGTTGAATGTACTCTCACGCTCACTGATCCACAGATAATAACAATTTTTTGAGAATTTTTCGGAAGCTTTTTCTACAAGAAAAAAATCCCGAAAGAATGTATTTTCAATGTAATTTTAAACATAGGATTATACCGCTACGGAAAATTACGTCAATCACAGTCAGCCTTCTCTGATTGGCTGGCTGTAGTTGAATGTACTGTCACGCCCACTGATCCATAGATAAAGAGAGATAGTACACTGATCTGCCATAAATTGAAAACAAATCATATGTGTTTAATATACACCTCTCTTTCCATAGACATACCTCTCTTTATCTATGCGCGGAAGTGTGTCTGGCTCAAGGTTAGTACTCTGGTCTGGCTTTGACGTCATCATATTATGGCGGCTATGCTCAACCGTTTGAAATGAACACATTTTTTTTATTCTTATTTGCAATTAAGAGGAACAATATAAGAACGAAAAAGTTGGTTTATATTATTTGTTTATACAGGGTGGTGACCGTGACTGCTGCAAATAGGGATTTAACCCGTAAAATCAAACTATCGCAATTTCCTGCTTCCCTAATTATTTCAGGAAAAATATCTTCAAATAATAGTTTTAGAACATAAAATTCTGCATCTAAATCACTAACAAAATTAATTTTGCATGCTTTGTAACGGCAGAAATTTGATATGAAAATGTCAAAATTACCTCAAAGACAGATAGCGATAGCCATATAATAGAACTTGAACAAAATGATTAGAAACTATTCTGACAGCTAAAACAAGTTTTCATATCAAATTTCTGCCGTTACAAAGCATGCAAAATTAATTTTGTTTAATGATTTAGATGCAGAATTTTATGTTCTAAAACTTATTATTTGAAGATATTTTTCCTAAAATAATTAGGGAAGCAGGAAATCGCGAAAGTTTAATTTTACGGGTTAAATCCCTATGTGCAGCAGTCACGGTCACCTCTCACACTGTTCAAAATGATCAAATTTTGATACGAGGGACGACCCTATTGACAATGATGTAAAATAGACACTATAAATTACATTGCAGTGTGTGGCGGTGTTAATTTTATTGTATATTATCGTTGTAGATATTAGATGCCATTTGTGATCGTGTAATAACAACAGTGTCACGCTGAGAACAATCCAATTAATATGTAACTGGGTTAACAGCCGACTTGGACCGCTCCAAGCTGCGATTTGATTATTCCTTCGTGTTTAAAATTGAACGTCTCCATCGACTAAATGACTGATCGATTCATATTTCGATTCGCCGCCTACTCCGTGCTATTTACGTGCCGACATCTCAAACAGCAAAGGTCTTCTAGGACACGTGCAGGGCTAATTGCTCCAGCCTTTTGTGGCGGTAATTTTGATTCGACTCAATCAGTTCAACAAGACTTGAAGGCTGGAGTCTAGCCCCCGCGGGCAAAGTTTTTAAAATTTTTAGAAAATAATGGCCATAAAGGCGCAGAAATCGAAGATTGCATTTTAAAGGTATTATCTGATTTAGATATTAATTTGCGAAATTGTAGAGGACAAATAATGCCTCCAATATGTCGGATATATACAGTGACCTCCAAGCACCCTACTCCCGCTTCCAATCCCGTGTGTTTTCTTGTGAATTATTGTTAGTAGCCCACGGGCGCCAAATATCTTAAGACGGTCCTGAACACGAATCGCTGAAAAGTGCGAACTAACTCGCTCTTTCGCAAAATTATAGAAAGTGTATCAGGTCGGGATAATCTGTACCAAAACTACTCAAAATTACTACGGCGGAACCTTCCCAAATACGTCCTGAAGGCGAAAAAAAATTGTAAAAAATGTGTTTTTCCATCTCCCACTCAAATTTGTGTGAGAATCATGCTAGATAGGGGAAAATTGTATACCAGTAATTTTGTAGAGCATAAAATTTCCTACTAAAAAGTTCTCAACGGCAGATGTCTAAAGTTAACAGTTTAGATATTCGAGGCGCTCGAAATTTTCGCACTAGACATGTAATTTTTTGTCGATTGCCATATGCGCGAAAAATCATATTTAATTTTAACGTCAAATAACAAATAAAAAATTCGAAAAAAATCATGTCTATCACCCCCTAACCTGTTCAATGGAATAAAAACTGAACCAATACATGTTTTAGGCAATTTTATTCTCTCCAAAATCAATCTCGTACTATCTTGTCATAAGTGCAAAGGGTCTATGGTAAAAATCATTACAGAGCAGCAGAGAGGGTAACGGTTATCAAGCAGGCTGATGACATCACTGTGTCATTCTAACAGTAGTCGTACATCTTGAAATAAATCAGTATTTATAGACGCCCGACAACTAAGATCATGAAATAAATTATTGTTGTTTTTTACTTGCAGAATGTAAGTTTATAATAGCGGTAGTTCGCGAAATCAGTACCGCATTTCTAAATTTATGACTCTTTCAGATATCCGCATAGCAAGTTCTATAATAATTAATAAGAAATTATATAATAACTGCATTTTCTATAGGCTTTGTTCTATACGTTTAAAATGGAAGTAAAATATCGTATTTTGAATTAAAAGACGAAGAAATTGTAGATTATAGACGCTCGATAGGTTAACTATCACAGCGGCATTTTTTTAAATTATTAAAAATTTTGATTTCTTTAAAAAGGGGCCTTGAAATCTGGTTGCTCTTGACTTAAAAATGTTTGATTGCTCATATTTTATTCGAACACTTTATTTATTTGTTTGTTGGACGTAAATTCGGCCCTGTATTAACAGTATGTGTATGAAACTGCTTATTATCAACCATTGTTTTATTATAATTTACCTATTAATATCGGTATCACATCAAAGATTGCCTATTAGTCCAGTAATTTTAGATTTCCACTGCAGAATAATTCCCAGTTAGCTGATTTTTAACTTCCCATTGGAAGCTATTGTAATGGTCCGAAAATCGAAATCAAAATGTATATCAAATTTTTATGTTTCAAGGTCACTACACTATTTTTACACTATTTTTAGAAAGATGTCTCTCTCTCTCTGTGTGTGTGTGTGTACGTATGTGTCCATTTTTTCTAAGACGAAATCTCGCGAATGAAAAATGATATCGACTACGTTAGGGTGCCATTCGACGCGTATTAATGTAAATATGATCTGAAAGAAATTTTTTCAAAATCGGTTCAGCTGTTTTTTTTTAATCGACTTCAAAAAAAGGAGTTGGTTCTCAATTCGGTTGTTTTTTTTGTATGTTTGTTACCTCAGAACTCCGTTATTTATAAGCCGATTTGGAATTTTTTTTTTTATTTGAAAGGATATAGGTACTTTCAGATTGGTCCCATAGAAATTTCATCAAAATCGGTTCAGTAGTTCGACTGATTTTAATAAAATCTAGTAACGGCGTGTGATTCCTTAAGGTAAATGTCACTTTTTGACACATCAGACAACGTAAGAAAGTCGGTTTAATAAAAGTGAGTAACGGCGTGTGATTCCTTTCAGGTAAATGTCACTTTTTGACACTAAAAAGTAAAAAATAAAAAACTTTTTAACAAAAAAAAACCTCCTTCAAAAAGCGCCAAATTAATAAAATATGAAGCTGGTTAAAAGGAAGATAATAATCACTATACTGGTACTTTTTAATCGACTTTATTAAATTGGCGCAGACCTCGAAATTTCGTTATTTTCCTCTTTTTAGTGGCTTTATGAAGGAAGTTTTTTTTTTGTTAGAAGTTTTTTTTTCTTAACTAAATAGACTCCAAAAAAGTAGATTTTACAAAATATCTCGCGAATAAAAAATTATATCGACTTCGTAAGGATGTCAATCGAGGCGTGTTAACGTATTTTTTTTCCGACATAACTTTTTAAAAATCGGTTCAGCCGTTTTTTTTTTTAAATGTTGTTAAAAATAAAAAATAATTATGTTTTAATGATTAAAATGATTACTTTTCTGTGTAATATCTAATTTAATTATCATTATTAAATATTTATCAAACTGGGAAGTTCGTCGTGTGTACCTCAAGGGTCGCACTTTAGTCCTAATAAACGACCCACCTCACGGCTTGTTGAAAAATAAATTCTAGCCGATTCGTTTAAGTCTATTTATAGAAAAAATAACGCTGAATCGACTCCAACACACCGGACTTTTAGTTTCAAAGATACAAACAGCATTTGAGAGATTTTTGTGTTTTCTTAAAAATGCCAAAAGTAAGAAGACCCCCCTCTTTGTACTAATTTGCGAAATTTTTGAAAAATAAATTCGACCCGATTCGTTTGATATTAAGTCTATTTATAGAAAAAATAACGCTGAATCGACTCCAACACACCGGACTTTTAGTTTCAAAGATACAAACAGCATTTGAGAGATTTTTGAGTTTTCTTAATAATGCCAAAAGTAAGAAGACCCCCCTCTTTGTACTAATTTGCGAAATTTTTGAAAAATAAATTCGACCCGATTCGTTTGATATTAAGTCTATTTATAGAAAAAATAACGCTGAATCGACTCCAACACACCGGACTTTTAGTTTCAAAGATACAAACAGCATTTGAGAGATTTTTGGGTTTTCTTAAAAATGCCAAAAGTAAGAAGACCCCCCTCTTTGTACTAATTTGCGAAATTTTTGAAAAATAAATTCGACCCGATTCGTTTGATATTAAGTCTATTTATAGAAAAAATAACGCTGAATCGACTTCAACACACCGGACTTTTAGTTTCAAAGATACAAACAGCATTTGAGAGATTTTTGGGTTTTCTTAAAAATGCCAAAAGTAAGAAGACCCCCCTCTTTGTACTAATTTGCGAAATTTTTGAAAAATAAATTCGACCCGATTCGTTTGATATTAAGTCTATTTATAGAAAAAATAACGCTGAATCGACTTCAACACACCGGACTTTTAGTTTCAAAGATACAAACAGCATTTGAGAGATTTTTGGGTTTTCTTAAAAATGCCAAAAGTAAGAAGACCCCCCTCTTTGTACTAATTTGCGAAATTTTTGAAAAATAAATTCGACCCGATTCGTTTGATATTAAGTCTATTTATAGAAAAAATAACGCTGAATCGACTCCAACACACCGGACTTTTAGTTTCAAAGATACAAACAGCATTTGAGAGATTTTTGAGTTTTCTTAAAAATGCCAAAAGTAAGAAGACCCCCCTCTTTGTACTAATTTGCGAAATTTTTGAAAAATAAATTCGACCCGATTCGTTTGATATTAAGTCTATTTATAGAAAAAATAACGCTGAATCGACTCCAACACACCGGACTTTTAGTTTCAAAGATACAAACAGCATTTGAGAGATTTTTGAGTTTTCTTAAAAATGCCAAAAGTAAGAAGACCCCCCTCTTTGTACTAATTTGCGAAATTTTTGAAAAATAAATTCGACCCGATTCGTTTGATATTAAGTCTATTTATAGAAAAAATAACGCTGAATCGACTCCAACACACCGGACTTTTAGTTTCAAAGATACAAACAGCATTTAAGAGATTTTTGAGTTTTCTTAAAAATGCCAAAAGTAAGAAGACCCCCCTCTTTGTACTAATTTGCGAAATTTTTGAAAAATAAATTCGACCCGATTCGTTTGATATTAAGTCTATTTATAGAAAAAATAACGCTGAATCGACTCCAACACACCGGACTTTTAGTTTCAAAGATACAAACAGCATTTGAGAGATTTTTGGGTTTTCTTAAAAATGCCAAAAGTAAGAAGACCCCCCTCTTTGTACTAATTTGCGAAATTTTTGAAAAATAAATTCGACCCGATTCGTTTGATATTAAGTCTATTTATAGAAAAAATAACGCTGAATCGACTTCAACACACCGGACTTTTAGTTTCAAAGATACAAACAGCATTTGAGAGATTTTTGGGTTTTCTTAAAAATGCCAAAAGTAAGAAGACCCCCCTCTTTGTGCTAATTTGCGAAATTTTTGAAAAATAAATTCGACCCGATTCGTTTGATATTAAGTCTATTTATAGAAAAAATAACGCTGAATCGACTCCAACACACCGGACTTTTAGTTTCAAAGATACAAACAGCATTTGAGAGATTTTTGGGTTTTCTTAAAAATGCCAAAAGTAAGAAGACCCCCCTCTTTGTGCTAATTTGCGAAATTTTTGAAAAATAAATTCGACCCGATTCGTTTGATATTAAGTCTATTTATAGAAAAAATAACGCTGAATCGACTCCAACACACCGGACTTTTAGTTTCAAAGATACAAACAGCATTTGAGAGATTTTTGAGTTTTCTTAAAATGCCAAAAGTAAGAAGACCCCCCTCTTTGTACTAATTTGCGAAATTTTTGAAAAATAAATTCGACCCGATTCGTTTGATATTAAGTCTATTTATAGAAAAAATAACGCTGAATCGACTCCAACACACCGGACTTTTAGTTTCAAAGATACAAACAGCATTTGAGAGATTTTTGAGTTTTCTTAAAAATGCCAAAAGTAAGAAGACCCCCCTCTTTGTACTAATTTGCGAAATTTTTGAAAAATAAATTCGACCCGATTCGTTTGATATTAAGTCTATTTATAGAAAAAATAACGCTGAATCGACTCCAACACACCGGACTTTTAGTTTCAAAGATACAAACAGCATTTGAGAGATTTTTGAGTTTTCTTAAAAATGCCAAAAGTAAGAAGACCCCCCTCTTTGTACTAATTTGCGAAATTTTTGAAAAATAAATTCGACCCGATTCGTTTGATATTAAGTCTATTTATAGAAAAAATAACGCTGAATCGACTCCAACACACCGGACTTTTAGTTTCAAAGATACAAACAGCATTTGAGAGATTTTTGAGTTTTCTTAAAAATGCCAAAAGTAAGAAGACCCCCCTCTTTGTACTAATTTGCGAAATTTTTGAAAAATAAATTCGACCCGATTCGTTTGATATTAAGTCTATTTATAGAAAAAATAACGCTGAATCGACTCCAACACACCGGACTTTTAGTTTCAAAGATACAAACAGCATTTGAGAGATTTTTGAGTTTTCTTAAAAATGCCAAAAGTAAGAAGACCCCCCTCTTTGTACTAATTTGCGAAATTTTTGAAAAATAAATTCGACCCGATTCGTTTGATATTAAGTCTATTTATAGAAAAAATAACGCTGAATCGACTCCAACACACCGGACTTTTAGTTTCAAAGATACAAACAGCATTTGAGAGATTTTTGAGTTTTCTTAAAAATGCCAAAAGTAAGAAGACCCCCCTCTTTGTACTAATTTGCGAAATTTTTGAAAAATAAATTCTACCCGATTCGTTTGATATTAAGTCTATTTATAGAAAAAATAACGCTGAAAAAGCATCTGAGAGGTTTTTGAGTTTTCTTAAAATTGCCAAAAGTTAGAAAATTACTTTACGAATGGTCTTTATAATTTATGTCAAGTATAAATATCGTATTTTCGAAAAAAAATTGACTGTCTGTCTGTTTGAGCGCTGTCGATTTGTATGTTTGGTTGCTTATAACTAGAGATCTACTGCATTTATTTCAATAAAAATTATAGTTAATCGTTAGCTTAAAGTTTAACTTAAAATAAAGCTACAAATCATCATGTTAGGCCCTCGGGAAGCAGCATAATCCCGTTATGTAAAATCGAAAGGGAGAAAGCCACGGGTTCTTAAATAAGAAAAACTATAAATCGTAGACAAAAAATGTATATATAAAAGTTGTAGATAATTTCGTCCTCTACAAGATTGATAATAACCATGCATTTTTTACAAAAAATGGAGCGAAACCGAGAAATTCGCCAAAAAACCGTCTATCGTGAACTTGAACCTCGAATATCTGGCAACGCCGGCACGATATCGATGGGGCCTTTTTACTCGTTTTTTAAAACACCGTAACGAAGGTAAATAAAAAAAAATCAGCTAACTGGAAATTTTTCTGCAGGTGGGCCATTTTAATATCTAAAATTACTGGAGTATATTGCGCTCAATTATGTCGCAATTTTTTAAACTCGATTCGTTGCAGGCAAATATCCCATGTTTGAATAAATAAATATCCCATTATGTTAAAAAATAGTATGTGAATAAATCTGTTTATATTTTTCTTTTTTGCTAAATAATATTACAACATAATATTGAGTTGGTTTACCAGCAGAATTTTAAAAATATTGTAAATTATTTATTTATTCACTTAACAGTTTTATAACTCAACGATTATATAAATATTGTCAATGCATTTAAATTTGGTTTAATCAACTGTAGTGCACAGGGGCGGATCTAGGTTTTTCGGGACCTAGGACTTATTGAAGTCCAAAGGGGCGCCATATTTTTATAATTAATAATATTAAGTATGTATAATAATTCAATTTTTGTGGGCTTCTGACACTTGGGGACCCATAGCTTTAGCCCCATTATTCCCTATGCAGATCCGCCCCTGGCAGATGAAAACGTGATTTCCACAGCAATTTTTTTAAACATTTTTCTCGAACTCGGTACATTTTAGAAAAAAAACAACGATTAAGATTTTATTCATATTTTATCTTCTAGAATTTATTTACATTTTTTCAACATCTTAATACTGTTACGGATCACTCTGTATATAAACGGCAGGCGAGAGTTCCGAGAAACGGGATCTGCTTACTGTAACAACGAGTAACTGCACGAACATTCTAGAGAACGCTAGAACGCGCTGTGTCTAAGCCAAGTGGCCTATATAAGTAAGCGAGTGCGAGGAAGTCATCAGTCAATGGTGAGTCGGCAACCAACCGGATTAGTGATATAAATATTAGTCAATCAACGGTCGAATCAGTCAGTACAGTGATATAAATAGTGGAGTGGATATAAATAAATAGTACTGAAGTAACTGAGTAAATGACCGACATAAATAAACGTTAGAAATAAATCTGATATAAATACAGTGATATAAATAGTTCCGTGATATAAATTCACCTGATAAAATAAATATTAGTGTGGTCAACTGTATTTAGTTAAGTGTTAATTACTTGTGTTGATTGTTAGAACTGACTTTTGGTTGTTGTATTTAGTATTGTTGTGTTTTTAATTATTGTAAATAAATATTTATTCCGCCAACTCAGAAAACAGTTTTGTAACAATACGTTACCTTGAGAACATTTCTTCAATTTACCAATTTTGCATCAATAAAAATGAGTTCAAACTATCCTAGGATATCAAAACGTGAAGATCCAATAAATCGGACTGATTCTAACATTTTCCTAGCATAGTGGGTAGTAAAAAAAGGAAAAAATATAATTCTAGAATATTTATATTATAAGAAAATTAGTACCTAGCGTTAAATAACGGAAAACAAAAGTAAATTATTACAAGTCATATGAAAATTTACTTCAACGTTGTTGACACTTTTTGATTTTCCTAGGGTTTTCCTGTTAATAAATAGGCTTCGTAAGCACCAACTGACAGATTAGTGGAAATTACTTTGTCCCTGAAACAATAAAAAATAATAATCTTTCAACATAATTTCTTCTTCAAATTTTAAAGGTAGGTAGGTATTTAATATCTACCTGGCGAACGAAAAAATCGACCTAAGATTATGGTTTTTGGAAGCTATATTTTGACCAACTAAAGAATGCCGATCAAGAGAGAGAGAGATTGTAGATTGAGCGTCTATACCTGATATACACCATCTCTCTCGACCGACGTTCATTCATTGATGAAACAATAATACGAGCAATCTAATTCAGGATGTCACTTTTCGATTAAATAATTATTTAAAATAATTTTTAAATGATAGATTTATCAGTTCAAAAACGATTGCCCGAATTATTGGTTTCCAATGGCGAGGGCAGTATAGCCTAGTGGTTAGCATGCTTGGTGCCGCAACCTCTAGACTGGACTGCCGTGGGTTCGAATCCCACCTGCGCTCATGGATGTTTTGTGATGTTATTTAGTTTTAAGTTAGTTGTTATTTATAGTGTAGTTGAAAGACGCTAATGACCTTAGATGTCGACGCGTCTATAATCTACAATAAATAAATAAAAGGTTTCCAATGGCATATCTTGAGTCCATCTTTTTGCTCGCCAATATATTTTTGAAGTGAAAACTTCCTTAGGCGCGTTAGGCACTCTTTGCCAGGGTAGTGAAATAAAGTGAACCGTTCGCGTTCGCAACCCGACGGTGAGATTGGCTGAATCGGGGTTACTTGGTTCAAACACGAACACGTATTTGCAGTATGCTGTTAATACACGTCTGGGTACTGACTGGTCACTCTCTTACAACCGTGCCCGGCTGACATACTTACATCATAAAAACGGCACGCTACACAGTTGCACCGATAGCTAAGTAAGCATCGTCTTTGCGTTGTATGCATAGGAACCTCGGTTCGAAACCTGATGGCAACGTAGAATTTTTGACATATTTTTGAAGTGAATACTTTAGAATCGTTGTGATTTCAAACCGGATTCAACGGAAAAAACGACAGGTAAGAGACACAAATACAAAAATGAGACAGAAATATACATACTATTTTATATTATCGGTCTCTCCTCTTTGTTCCATGCTTCGTAGCATCCCCACTCCCGTCTTCTAAGCATAGTCGCCTGTGATTAGTGAGCCAGAGCGAGAGAGCAAATGTCGGTGTGTATGTATATTGCACACTGTTTAATACTTGCTTGTATTTGAGCATTTAACGTGTGTTAGTATATGTGAAAAGTACGTGAGCTAATACTACCACTGTATGCGGCTGCGTATTACAGCTTTTTAGTAAGAAGTCAGCGTAGTGTGTTATTATTTAACAGTGTTTGTGAGTATTTTTATTATGTCTTGTTGTGCTAAATAATAAATTTTATAAGATGCCGAAAACTAATGCCGAAATGTGTCGTCAATATCGACGCAAAAAAAAATGAAAATAAAATTAAAATTAAAAAAAATCCAGGAAAAAGTTCAACAGAACGTAGTCGCGAGTTTCGTGCGCGTATTCACTTCTATCGTGTGTGAATCGCACACACACCTTTTTTTTCTAAATTCTACCTGATATTTATTTATATATTTTTTAATTTTTGTTATATTCTTTCTTTGACAATAATTATATTTTTTTTAAAACCAAGGTGGAATTAATTAAAAATACAATTTTAGTATTTTAGTAATAAATTATTTTTGGTTCATAAATGCGCTAATAGATGACACCAAAAATTAGAAAATCTGAAGTTTTCACTTCTATCGTGTGGTCATAAGCACACACCCATTTTTTTTAAACGAAGGTTTAACTCTGGAAAAGAATATTATACCCTTTTTTGTGTTTTGCTCCTGCACTAGAAATAAGAACGTTCATCTGACGTGGAATTGTGGGCTCTACTTTGGTCAGATCGATTGTTTCTTGTTTATTCTTAACGTTAAATACCATTACGTAAGTATCTTCGCCCTTCAGCTCTCTGCAACGAAACAAAAAATATAATTATTTGTGTTATACATACTCTTTTTAAAAATCATTACACAAAAGTTCCGAAGATTTTCTTGTGTTTCTCTTCTCTAAATAGTGAAAAAAAAATCGATGTCTGCATCTGTCTGTTTCTCCGCTTACTTTTTCTAAACCACGCAACGGTTTAATCATAAATTCATAGCATTTGGGCGTAGCCGGACCGGGCCGCTAGTGACCCGTACGTCACACAAAAACTCTCTAACGGTGAGCCCTATAGGTGTCACAAAATTTACAGTTTATTGTGCTTTGCAAATTCGGATGAATGTGACTACCTGACAATGGTGAACGTATTATCGGACTGTTTTTTGATACTCGCACTGCCATACAACAAAGTTGGTGATTTTCTGGCTTCCAAAATGGCTCGATAAACATGATAATGGCTTTCAATGCCCGATTTGCTTTGCAATTCCAAATTTACTTCCTTGTATTTATCGCTAACGGGTAACCAAGGTTTTCCTGTAGTGAAACCAGCATTCGGTGACGAATCCCACTGGAACGGTGTTCTTTCCGGATCGCGATTGTCAGTTATTATTTCCGGTGGTACGTATCCGTTTTCCATGCCGATCTCTTCCCCGTTGTAGGTCACGCCGATTCCCGGTAAGACAGACGTCATCATGTTAGCACCGTCTACTTTTTCGACGCCAATTCGTGTGGCTATTCGTGGTTGGTCGTGATTCCCGAGCTAAAAATAAATTAATTTCGTAATTTTTAAGTGTCAATTTCATCTGTCAATAAAACGAACGAAGAAACATTCAAAATCGTATTAAAATTCCACTGAAAATTTGACCCAAACCGATTTTCCTCACAAAAGTTTTTCAACTGAAAACTAAATAAAATTTAAAAAATGGACTGTGTATAAGCGCTCGGTCGAAGTTATACTTCATACATTTTTCATTAAAATACGTTGAAGTTTTCGATATTTTTACTTTAACTATACATATTTACTACTTTTATTTTTGACATATCATGATAATTTATCAAATATTCTTTAAGCCATGGAAACATATCCAAAACCTGCTTATAATATTACACTATTTTGAAACGTCAAAAATTTGATTTTCAAATTATAAAATCTATAAGAAAACGATTTTTTTTTATGAAACCTAGCTAAATCGATTTTTTGCCTCCCCAAAACCCCTTTTCAGTAATTTTCATCCAAATCATCAGAGTTGTTTTATCCCTGTCAGCGTTTCATTAATTTTTGAGTCGGTCATTTTTATGTCGGTATTTTTGACTCAAGATCATTCCAAATCACCACCCTCACTAAAGAAGTATAACTCTAAAAGCTTACCACCCAATTCGATGTCAAATTTTTAGGTAATTGATTGAACCAATAATTTATCGTATTAACGTAATGTTCTGCGTCAGAATCCTGATTTAAAGCAAAAATTCCAAAATTAAAAGTAAACGATGCTCCGCTGTTATAGTACTTAATGTTGGTAGCCATGTCTGCGTAAGCCTCTGTCATCATTACTCTATAAATTAAAAAAAAAATGCCGTTACTAATAATTTCTACATTTTTTTAGAACTTAAGCGCACTGAACCGTAGAGTGAACAATTTTACTCAAGGGTTCGTCCATATGTAAATTATAGACGCTAGACAGCTTAGATCAATAGCGCGCCACGCGTTCAGTTGTCGGCAATCAATCCAGAAGGTTTCTTTATATTCAGTACCAACCAACGAGAATAGATGCTAAAAAGAGGTAAGAGAGAATATTACAAAAGACTGGCAAATAACGTGGCAGGAAAACGAATTGGTGGGCCAATGGACAAAAAAAATAATTCCCGACGTTGATACATGGCTGAAGTGTAAACATCGAAATGTCGATTACTATATGACACAAATATTGACTGGGCATGGATGTTTCAAGAGCTACACTTTGAGGATTGGGAAAACGGAAATGGACGAGTGCATGTACTGCGGAGAATCGGATACGGCAGAACATACCCTCTTTCATTGCCCAAGGTGGGAGAAGGACAGGCAGGCTGCTAATATGGAAATAGGCACAAGGCTTACGGTGGAAAATTTGGCGACAACAATTACGGACGAAAAACAGGCGTGGAAGATAACGAAAGAGCTAATAAAAAATATCATGGTTAGAAAGGAGAAAGACGAAAGAGAGATAATGATGGAATGAAGAGAATACAGACAGCAGCCATTTTGATGCGATGCTTAATTGATCAGTTCCGGAATGGCTCGCGGAGAGATAGGGGTTTTTTTAGTGAGTGGAAATCCCACACTATCACTATCAGGTGATGTCTTTAAAAGATTTTTTCCTCTATCGGCAAAAAAAAATAAAAAAAGTACCAACCTGGCATGCCGGCACTGAACGAAAACACCCGAGTGGTGTCGAATAGGAAAAAAAATATTCTCCAGATCTGTGAGGTTAGGATAAGAATAACAATTTTTTCGGCGGTGCGGCGAGACTAATTAGACGACAAACTTAAGAAAATACCAACTCTTGATAGTTTCCTGGCTTGTGGGCCGTGTTCCAATGCTATTTCTACCTGAAGTTTTATCTACAACTGCGGTAGATACTTTCAAAAGCGATGTGGCAGCGGTTGAAGTGTACTCCTTGGCAGCTCACAGGTTTACTTGTGTCCTCCCTTCTTTGTATGTCAGTCTGTTCTCTGTTCGGTCGTATTCCGTCCTTCTTTGATTGGTCATTAGTTTTGTATGTCGTAGTGCTGAGATTCAAGTCTTCATCTTTTCGATTGAAATTCTGTTTTTGTATTTCTAAATGTCTACCGCAGTTGTAGACGAAACGTCAGGTAGAAATACCATCGGACCACGGCCTACAAGCCTGGGAACTATCAAGGTTTGGAACAACGCCGGCCGTGAAAGCTTACACACTTGGATTAAGAAGATACATACACTAATGAGTTGCCAAACGTCTATAATCTACAATCTACTTATCAAGAACATACCTCGATACATTGTCGGTTTGACTTGCAAACTCGTCTAGTACATCACGCCATCCCTGAAGAACTTCGAACACTTCTGGTAAATTGAATGTATAAATGTGATCTAAATAGTTCCAACTAGTCGGATCCGTGGTTGAATGGGATAACGGTTCATCACGCAGTTGTGGATCTTCAAATAAATGTGGAACAGCGTCCACTCGAAATCCGGCTGCTCCTCTTTTTAACCAGAATCGTAGCACATTCTGGAATAATTTGGAAATAAATTAATTTATCTTGGTAGCAAGTGTTTCCGGGCTAGGTAGCCGTGGTCTAATGGATTTTACTCCGTACGTTTCGCCCAAAGCTCCGTTGGGCATCTTCAGCGGCGATTGGCGATTGACCGGTCGACTGGTGGTCGACCAGTTGACCGGCAAGAAGATCATAATATCGTATTGCCAATCGCCGCTGAAGATGCCCAACGGAGCTTTGGGAGAAACGTACGGAGTAAAATCCATTAGACCACGGCTACCTAGCCCGGAAACACTTGCTACCAAGATGTCTACCGGCCGTGAAAGCATGAAACTCCAAAATTAATTTATTCTAAGTATTAACAAAAAAACTTCTTCCCAATTAAATTTTCTTTATTTTATTTTATAGGCGACGTTTTTATAGGCTTTTATATTACCTAAAATGATATTGTATACCGATCATCAAATAATTAATAATTGTTAAAATTATTGTATTCTTTAGTGTAACACAATTGGAAAAAAAACAAAGAATGCCCTTTCCCGTCTGTGTGTACGCGAAAATCTTGTAGACAACTGGGCCGATTTCAATTCGGTTTTACGATTGTATATAGGTAGAGGATTGTGCTGGTAAGTGCTTTAGGCTAAGTCGTGGAGGAACGTGAGCAAATCTAGGTTTAAAAGCTATTACAGTGTTAAGTATAAAATATTTTCTGCCCAATTTTAGGTAGGAGAAATAAAACGTGTTGACATTCATTTATCATCGTTAAAAAAACTACTGACAGAACAACTGGGATAGTAATTTTTCTTTTAATATATTTTTAATTTTGCAATTTTTTATGGGCTAAGTGGAAGAACAACGTCAGTTGAACCATGCCTTTTGTACGTTTTTTATGTGCAATAAACATTCATTCATTCATACTATTACTATATCTTCGATCTGCGACATTTTCTTTTATGGTTGGATTGACTCTAAAGGTTTTCTAGAATAGAAAGTGATCCTTAGAATCGATATGAAAATTGAAGGAAAATCTCCGTGGCTCAGGATCATTGAATAGCAATACTGATGTTTAAATTAATTTAGCATATATTTACTAACGTTTCGCGCATGGGAAGAAAATGATCGCAGGCCCCTCCCCCAGGCTCACTGAGGACCTAATCAAACTCAGCAGACCAACACTTAGAAAGGTGATTGGGCTTTTGACCGGTCACGCTTCTCTAAGGAAACACCTACATGTGATGGGGATACGACAGGAATCAACACTATGTAGATTCTGCGATATGGAGGATGAAACAGCCACCCATATCGTGTTCGAATGTGAAGCACTAGCCTACAGAAGGACAACCATCTTTGGATATATAGACGAGGATGGAATTATTCCAAAGGATAATCTAGTCCCAAATCTTCTGGAGCTCATAAGAAGATCCAGGCTATTTGAGGACTAGATCTAGCTAATGGGGAAGCACAAAAATCCTTCTAGGATGCGGTGCAGTTTATGGGCCATTCTAGGACCACCCCTAATTGTTTTTAATCTTTAATCTTTACTAACGTTTCGGCAACTCTTCGTGCCATCTTCAGAGTATCAATGCTGTCTATATTTTACAATTATGATTTTGCTAGTGAAAAAATCCTATGTCGCGTTTGCCTGTGCTGAGAATGGAACCCGGTGCCTTCTAAATGTGAGTTTAATCTACTCTTACGCTACTTCATTTTACGCCATGTACAATGAAAAGCAAATGAATTGAAAATCTTCTACTTACATGCATTTCTTGAACAACGGCCTGATCTCGGTAATTCAAATCAGGTTGTTGAGGATAGAATTGGTGATAATAATATTGTTTCCGTCCTTCGTGCCACGTCCAAGCTGGCCCTCCAAATACACTCAACTAAACAGTAAAATAATTAATAATACCTTTTTATCACAAATATAATGAAAAAAACTAAAAATATGAGCACTGTGGTTGGAATAAAAATAAAAATAATAGTATATTGTGCGACTAGTGGGAGAAAGAGGAGATTCCTCGAGTGTGGAGTTTGCCGCACGAGCGTAGCAAGTGCGGTAAAACACACGAGTGGAATCTCCTCTTTCGATCAATAGTCGCACACAATATTTTGTTCGACTACCGCAAGAAATATGTAATTTCGTGGCTCTGCTGAGCGTGGGAGAAATAATGGTTGGGTTGATTGCGTAAACGTTTCCCGTAATGAGCGTGGGCGAAATGCTACCTATTTCGCCCACTAGTGGGCGAAATGGCATTTCGCCCACTCTCTACGTCAACAGTCAGGAAATTCATTATTTCGCCCACCCTCTGTAGAGCCACGAAATTACATATTTCATGCGGGTGTTGAACAAAGATAGTTACTTCTTACCACAACAGTTTTATTAATGGATGTACATTTCGAAATGTACATCCATTAATAAAACTGTTGTGGTAAGAAGTTACTATCTTTATTTTTACAAATATAATGCTTTCGAAAATTATAGATTGAGAGAGAATGTTAAGATTTTTCAGAATTGCCTCACAAGAAGTTATGGAGAAAGAGAGAGTCAATATTCTGATATCTCGTTTCTGATTAAGAACCAATCTCTTTAAAACAGATGAATGGCTCCAAAATATAATGCCGTAAGTAGATTTCGAATAGAAATAGCGTTTTTGTTTTAAGTTTCAAATGAATGCAATTTAAATATTTTGATAAAAGTTTGAATTATTTCCATACCCAGTTGTTTGGAGGTTGTCTCGTTCCGTTTGGAGCACTTTTTCCATCATGCCAAATATAATAATTTTCGTAACCTTTTTCACGATTTGCTGACTTGATAAACCATTCGTGTTTATCACTGGAATGATTTGGAACGAAATCCAACACGATTTTGATACCTAACTGATCAGCTTTTTTAATTAGTTGATCAAAATCGCTAAGTGTACCATACTGCTTGTCAATGTCTGTAAAATTGCTTATATCGTATCCAAAATCAACTTGCGGTGATGAAAAAACTGGAGATAGCCATGTCCCAGTAACTCCAGCATTTTTTAGGTGTTGCAGTTTTTCTATTATACCTGTGAGCAAAAATAGACACGTAGTGATGGTCGACCCTTTCAAAAAGTAAATGATTATTTGTAAATTGGGAAATAAAACATTGATTTATGCCTGAAGATGATATCACAAATGTCATAAAAAAGCGCACCTTTCCACTAATTTAACCGACCTTGTATCTTTAACCGTTCCCAAGATACCAATGGTGAGCATTGAAAAAGTCAATACTCTGTATACTACCGAGAAACTCTACGTCAAAATTTATAAAAATAAAACTTCAGCAAATCTTGATGAGTTACCTTGAATATCTCCAATTCCATCGCCGTTACTATCCTTAAAAGATCTCGGATAAATTTGATAAAACACTGCAGTTTTCCACCAAGTTTCATTCAAATAATTTGCTGCAAAAGATTCAGCAAAAATTGACACAAATAATACAAGATATAACTTCATTTTAATTAAAACTTTGATTAAACTTCATAACAGCAATCGCTGCTGTTTTATACTATAATATTATTATAAATAAATCAATAATAAAATCACTTAAAAAATATTTATCTATTATCTAGATTCACCTTTCAAATTTTTCCAAACCAAGGTTCTTAAACCAACAATAATTTGCCTGATTATTTAGATATACAGGGTGGTGAACGTAACTGCTGCACATAGGGATTTAACCAGTAAAATCAAACTTTCGCGATTTCCTGTTTCCCTAATTATTTTAGGAAAAGTATCGTCAAATAATAGTTTTAGAACATAAAATTCTGCATCTAAATCATTAAACAAAATTAATTTTGCATGCTTTGTAACGGCAGAAATTTGATATGAAAATGTCAAAATTACCTCAAAAACAGATAGCGATAGCCATGGAACTTGAGCAAAATGATTAGAAATTATTCTGACAGCTAAAACGTCATCATTTTGTTTAAGTTCCATGGCTATCGCTATCTGTTTTTGAGGTAATTTTGACATTTTCATATCAAATTTCTGCCGTTACAAAGCATGCAAAATTAATTTTGTTTAACGATTTAGATGCAGAATTTTATGTTCTAAAACTATTATTTGAAGATATTTTTCCTAAAATAATTAGGGAAGCAGGAAATCGCGAAAGTTTGATTTTACGGGTTAAATCCCTATGTGCAGCAGTTACGTTCACCACCCTGTATGTATTTATCTTTTAATCGTTATATTTACCAAACATTAATAATTTTTATCTAAATGTTATCTGAAGGGCCGGCTTTTCGAATACGTACTTATCGATAATTCATTTATCTTCAACACAATAATATCAGTAGTCCAGTAATCTTAGATTTCCACTGCAGAATAATTTCCAGTTAACTGAATTTTTTTTATATACCTTCGTTATGGTGTTTTAAAAAACGTGTAAAAAGTCCCCATCAATATCGTGCCGGCGTTGCCAGATATTCGAGATTCAAGTTAACAAAAGACGGTTTTTTGCGAATTTCTCGGTTCCGTTCCATTTTCGGTAAAAAATGCTTATTACCAATCTTGTAGAAGAACAAAATTCTCTACAACTTTCGTATAAACATTTTTTGTGTACGATTCATAGTTTTACTTATTTAAGTACCCGCGACTTCCTCCCCTCGATTTTTCATAACGGTGTTATGCTGCTTCCCGAGGGCCTAACATAATGATTTGTATCTTTATTTTAAGTTGAACTTAAAGCTAACGATTTATTATAATTTTATCGAAATTAATGCAGTAGCTCTCTAGTTTTAAGCAACCAAACATACAAATCGACAGCAGTGAAACAGACAGACAGACAGATAATTTTTTTTTGGAAAATACGACATTAATATTATTATACTTGACATCAATTATAAAGGCCATTCGTAAAGTAATTTTGTAAAAAAAATTTACTAGGATTGAGAGAGTGCGGTTTAAGTAAGAGTATGCATTCGCATACCTTATAACGCACTCTACTAAGAATAGCCCGGAGTAGCTTGTGAACTTGAACCTCGAATATCTGGCAACGCCGACACGATATCGATGGGGACTTTTTACACGTTTTTTAAAACACCATAACAAAGGTGTTTACAAAAATTCAGCTAACTGGGAATTATTCTGCAGATGGTTCGTTTTAAATGTCTAAAATTACTAGAGTACTATAGTATCTCTGTCAATTATAAAAATTTTGATTCACAAAAAAATCAAGAATTAACGGTAGGTATATTTATTGATTTTTAAGGCCACCAACAGCGATGGTTATTTGAACCTAGTACCAATTCAAATAGTCAATTTATTATTTTTTAATAAATTTAAAAATTAGTTGATACTTTTACCAGCTCTCAGATAAGAACTGGAACCTAATACCTCTTCAAATTTTCAATTTATTATTTTTAATTCTTTTTTCTTTTGTTGCAGGTAAGCATTTGAAATGTAAAGAAAATACTAATATAAGTAAGAAGATTCGATTTTTACATGTTTACAAGTGGTAAGTACAAAAATACGTACAAGTAACAGACGCCACTCACACCATTACTATTCTGTCCTTGTATGAATAAAAAAAACATTTTTTTGACATAAATGCAAAGATTATTATACAACTTAGTTTTATTATAGCAAAACTATTTTTACTTTCTTTACATAATAATTAAAAAGTTATATTTGATTAAAAATTGATTTTTAAACTATTGTCATATAAAATGAATATAGCACATCCCTACTGTGACACTGGCTACATACTATGTGTGTGTGTTGTGTACCAACACAGATAATATTATGTATATCATTGTAACATAGGCATAGGTTCTCTTTATCAGTACAACCCATATATGTATGTGAAAGATAGAGAGAGAGCATTCAATTCTGGTAGACCACAATATATTAATTGTACTATTGTGAATGGAATGTTTCAAAATGTTTCCTCACCACACACCGCAAAACACAATTTCCCCTTGGAGATCGGGAAACGAGCTCTTAACAGTAGGTACTTACGAATCCATTTGTATAAAAATGTTCGTTTCAGCTATTAATATCAAAACTAGCCCTGGCTAATTGATAGTCGAAGCAAAGGCCAATCCGTTAAAAACCGGTCAAGTACGCCTGCCAGACTCGCGTGGAGAGGGTTCCGTACTATTCAGTTTCCCGTGGAAATTTAGAGACAGGATTTTCATTTAGATATTCTTGTAAACTAAGTGAGGCCCTATATTCCCTATTTTTTCAAAATTTTTGACTCGGTAGTTTCGGAAATAGGGGGGAATGCTCGATTTTCGTATATTATCTTTAATATCTTTTAAACTATGCATTTTAAAATTATAAAAAAAAATAGGCCCCAAAATCAGAATTCGTTTATTTACGCTATACGTCCGTGATTGGGTCACCTGACTCTATTTATGTACCAAATTTCAACTTTCTTCGTTCAGTAGATTCGAAGAAAATAAGCTATGACAGACGGGCGGACAGATAGACAGACAGACAGCTAGACATACACGAGAGTGATTCTATAAGGGTTCCATTTTTAAAAATTGTATCAATTTTAAGCTTCACAAAAATGGATACAATATCTAAATCGAAATTTCATTAAAAATTACAGGCGAAGTTATGATTTTATTTTTTTGATAAAAAAAAAATTAAAACCGAGTTATAAATTTGTACCTAATCTGACCCTGTATTTCTGCTTGCTATTCATTATAATATTATTAATTAAAGATTATTTTCAATGGACATTTGAGAGATGTTTTGTTTCCATGTAAAAGTTGTTATTATAACAATTAAACAATTACATTGCGATAAAATTCCGATAATCTATTAGCCCAGGAAATGAAAGGAAAAAAACACCCGATGTCGCAAATAATTCCAAAGGAGCTGGATTTTTCACAGATGGTAGAACACCTTTAGACATGTATTTTTACAAAAGTCCCCGGTTATCCCCCTTGTGCTTCCCCCGCCATCCCCTTTTGAATATAATTTTGCAAGCCTTACGGAAAACGCTAATATCTCCTTAACCAATGTCTGAAATCAGACGACTTTTTTTTTGTTTTGTTCCTAATTAGTTACTCTAAAAAATTTGCCCTCTTCAATTTTGCGATAAAATCAATATATGCTTTGCAATTTATTAATAAAGAGAAAATATCAGTTTTTAAAAGAATATTTCACAAAATATTTCCATATAACTTTTTGCTAAGCCTGTTAGGGTAAAAGTTGTTCAAGTAAAATTTGTAGACAATATTTGTAGCTTTAAAATGATGTATATATTGATAGACTTTAGTTAATTATAGGGCAAGTGGGCTGTTAATAATGAGCGCAGCGGTCGGGCAGCATAGCTATAAAATTAAAAAAACTTATGGATTGTATTTATTTATTTGTAATAAAATTATTTATCTAACATTGAAGCGTTTTTAGGGTTCCGTAGCCAAATGGCAAAAGGGGAACCCTTATAATTTCATCCTGTCCGTCTGTCCGTCCGTATGTCACAGTCATTTTACTCGGAAACTATTGGCACACTATAGATGAAATTTGGAAGGTAGGTGTTTTCTATGAACTGCTATACAATGGTTAAGTGAAATTACGAAAAAAATAGTGGTGGCACACCATACATGTAACTGAGGGATAAAAAAAATTCCAGTGCACATAAGCGTGTGGGGTATCATTAGATAGGCCTTCAAAAATGATGTAGAAGTTTCAAAATGACTTTTTTATTTAAGTCAACAGTTGGTATGTAAATGAAGTAGAATTTATAAAATACTTCCAACGAAAATCGGTTTGAATAAGAAATGTTGTGTAGTTTTTGACATACATTGTACCTTGCAAAAGGTGGGGTATAAGATATTTTTTGCCATACCCACTACAAAATAGCTACTTACGATGTATGTATAGCGGCCTTTAATGAGTCATTTCACAGGCAGGTGTGCGGAAAGTGTTTTACTTTCCGCACTAGTGCGGGAAGTAAACGGTTGCCATAGGAACTTCTGTTTATTCGCTCTAAACGCCTGCGTGCGTCTGCCATTACTTTCTCACGAACTTCACGGCATACTGTAGAAGTAAAGATGGCAACGCAAATGAACTGTCAAATTTTTTTGAAAATGAAGTGAAAAGTAGGTATTTTGTAGTGGGCATGGCAAAAAATTCCATATATATTATATCTCGTGCGTAATGGTATTACGGCTCGTGTGACTGTAAAAACTCGCTATCGCTCGTTCTTACATACTGTCATCACTCGCCGTAATAGTCCATTACACATCTAGATATACAATCTACTATTTGTTTGCATATATTCGTGCCAACATGACACCGGGACAACTTTTGGCAGCCAAAAAACCACGAAATTTTAACATTGGTTTTGTTTTTTCGAAATATCTCAGAAACGGTCGACTTAAGCGATTCTTTCGTTATGTAATGTTTTAAATAGGATTACATTTCCTACAATTTTCATCCCCACACATTTTCCGTGGTAAGAATAGTAAGCGCGCTACAGCTTCTTGAAAATCACGCGGTTTTTGTATCCTTAGAAACCAATTGTTAAGATATAAGGTCCTTTTCAATAGCTTTATTTATTGTGTTCTTCATCGAATTTTAAGTTGAAAATACACATGTTCATAAAGCAAAGAACACCCTAAATTATGATTTTTGTCCCATATCGATATCTTCAAAAATTTAGAAGCTATAGCCTGTCAAAGCTGAAATCATCATAGAGCCTTACATTTTTTTTTGACACGCGTTACGAGTACTTTCTATACCGAATAAAAAAATGTCCGTCTAGGAACCTATAGGAAATTTAATGCCATAAACAATTATTTACGTCCAATCTCACTAACTTGCGAAATTTTCAAGTTATAAGCATTTATGTACATGTTTTTACCTTTTGACATAAAATTGAAACACTTGTTGCGAAGTGCTCTGTAGAGTGACCACTTTCAAATTTTTTAATTTTTTTACTCACTTAGATAACCCATGAATAGGTCTACAGCTTCTATATGTAAACTTAATATTTCTCGAACACTCTTCTTAGTAGAGCACTTCGCGTCAAGTGTTTTAATTTTATGTCAAAAAGTAAAAACATGAACATTAATGCTTATAACTTGAAAATTTTTCAAGTTAGTGAGATCGGACCTTAAATTTTTTATAGGTTACTAGACGGAAATTTTTTTATTCGGTATGGAAAGTACTCGTAACACGTGTCCAAAAAAAAAAGTAAGGCTCTATGATGACTTCAACTTTGACTGGCTATAGCTTCTAAATTTTTAACGATATCGATATGGGACAAAAATCACGATTTAGAGCGTTCCTTGCTTTATGAACATGTGTATTTTCAATTTAAAATTCGATGAAGAACACAATAAATAAAGCTATTGAAAAGGACACTACGTTTTAACAATTGGTTTCCAAGGCTACAAAAAGCGCGTGCGATTTTCAAGAAGCTGTAGCGCGCTTACTATTTGTACCACAGAAAATTTGTAAGGATGAAAATTGTAGGAAATGTAATCCTATTTAAAATGAAAGAATCGTTTTTGAGATATTTCGAAACAGGCTCATCAAAAAGTTATATGCAAATATTTGGTGAAATATTCTTTTAAAAACTGATATTTTCTCTTTATTAATAAATTGCAAAGCATATATTGATTTTATCGCAAAATTGAAGAGGGGAAATTTTTTAGAGTAACTAATTAGGAACAAAACAAAAAAAAAGTCGTCTGATTTCAGACATTGGTTAAGGAGATATTAGCGTTTTCCGTAAGGCTTGCAAAATTATATTCAAAAGGGGGTGGCGGGGGAAGCACAAGGGGGATAACCGGGGACTTTTGTAAAAATACATGTCTAAAGGTGTTCTACCATCTGTGAAAAATCCAGCTCCTTTGGAATTATTTGCGACCTAAAACCTTTATTTCCCGGGCTATATATTCTATATTTGAGTATCATTAATTATCATAGCTAATTATACATAGTAATAATTGTACAAAGTAATATTTATAAATTACGATTTGCGAATAAACCTATTTTAAAAATTATTCTGTTTTTAACACGCTTATATTAGCTTCACCTGTATGCGGGCTTGCTTGCTTGCTTGTTTGTCAGTTTGTAACCGACTTCTTTGAACTTGATTTTGACCAACTTTGAACGGTCAGATTTAGTTTAAACTTTGCACACTTATCAATGACCGACAACAATATAATAATTCAATAAGTTTGTCCCATTATCCTGACCAGGATCTCCAGGACTAAAAAAAAAGCAAAAACTTCAGATTGAACTGAAACTTTGCACACTTATCAAGGACCGATGACAATAAAATAATTCCATAAGTTTGTCCCATTATCCTGACCAGGATCTCCAGGACTAAAAAGCAAAAATAAATTATAATTTAAAAAAAGTAAAAAACACGCTTTAATGAACTAAAAAGTAAAAAATAATTAATTTTATTGTAAAAAAGCGTGGGGTGCTTTGTATCATATTTTCATACTACCCCACGCTTTTTTGCAATAAAATTAATTATTTTTTACTTTTTAGTTCATTAAAGCGTGTTTATTAGTTTTTTTAAATTATAATTTATTTTTTTCAAAGCTACGAGTATTATATCATTCTGTAATTTGATTACTATAACACGACATAAAGAGTAATAATTAACATTACGAGATACAAGGAACTCATGATCATAATGTACTTAACACGTCATACTTTAGTGTGCAGTTGTGGCTTCACAAGCGACGTGATATGCTGTTTCTATAGCTATCTTTGTTCTGAGACTAAATCTAATAAGCGCACCCTCAGATCTGTAGCTGATATTGACATTTTTAGAATAATTTTTTTTATTTTTATGTAACTTCTGAACTAAGTAAATAAATAAAAATTTGTTAATACTTACTCGAGTCAGCCTGCATTATTTTGAAAGGTCTTTTGAAATATTTTGAGTATTGAAAATTTTACTTTTTTAAAAAAAGTAGGTAGGAACAGGAAATATTACAAACTTATTAAAACAATGTATAACATTTTTTTTTATTTTGAATATAAACATATTTTTGAAATTTTATTTAAATAATATTATATTTTTTTATTTATCTACCGTCATTGGTCCGGAGTCGATTTCATTATTTGTTCTTGAGATATACGAGCCGAAAAAAAGTTCACCAACGTACGAATGAACGTACATATGTACACACACACATACATCTCTCTAAAAACAGTAGATTCGGACTCTAGGGACCTCAAAACGTGCAGATATGGCCAAATTTTCCGTTCGCAAAATCGGACCCATTACAGTAATTTACAATAGAAAGTTTAACATTTCCTTGAAGTCTAGCCTAATTAAAATATACGTACCTTTAAGATCTCCCACCCCATCGCCGTCACTATCTTTAAAAGATCTTGGATTAATTTGGTAAAACTCAGCCGTTTTCCACCAACTTTCATCCAAACTATTTTCTTCAGCAAAAACGAGTATTAGCAGTGACGTTATTAAAATAAAAATCTTCATTTTGGTCAGTCTTATTGCGATGATTATGAAAAAATAAAAATAATAGTAATTTATGCAACATAGTCGCAAAACTGACGGATTATATGACAGTCGCGATTTTGCGATACGAGCCTAAGGTTATGTTGCATTTATACCAGAACTAGTGTGATTACCGCACTCGCCTTCGACTCGCGCGGTAAACACACACTCGTTCTGGAATAAATGCAAAATAACCTTAAGAGAGTATTGTAAAATCGCGACTGTCAGTTTCGTCACTTTAAGACACGCGTTACATACGATATTTTTTGCAACAACTGCTTCAAAAGTTCAATTTTAAGCAAATAAAATACAATTTAGATAAATATTTTATAAGGTATATTATAGCAAAGTAATCTATAAAGTACTTTATTACGCACGTGTGTTATAAAGTAAAACAAAACGGTATTACTTTATAGAACGGAGTGCGTTAAAATTTATTTTAAACACTACCGTTCGAATGCAGTAGAAGTTTCCATAAAGAATCACTTTTCAAACGGTACACAGCCATCTAAAATTGTACTTTTGATGCAAGTCTTGCAAAAAATTAATTATTGTAGATGAAATTTAAAACAGTGATATAACTATGCTAGGTTGCATAAAGAATTGTAAAAAAATTTGATTTGACCATGACCTTAGATTGTTATCATTTAATTACAGTTTTTATACATGCAGGAGCAGTCTAACGTCGTTGTGAAACTCCCTGTTATCTAGAACATTAGGGGTGCGTTCCACTTGGCGATCGCAACGCCTACAACGACCAAACGTAATGAGCGCGGCCATAAGACGCGAGCGTAGTGGGCGCAATGGTCGCCAAGTGGAACGCACCCTAGATGTACTCACACAAAAACAAATGATTGATCTAGCTAGAAAAAAATCGCTTTTCAAGTTAAATTTTGATCAAAATTCGTAGAGAAATGTTGTTTCGAAGTGGAAATTGTACAGAAAATTATGCTAAATAGATGTGTACACAGTTTTAAAAAAAATTAATGAAAACACAAAAATAATACATGCACAAAAATATTTTCCAAAAATAAACTTACAAAAAGCTTCATGTGGCGTCAACAGTGGTCATCGCAGTACTAAGCTTCAACCTTGTAATAAACATTGAATTTATACAACAATTTTTTGCATTACAATGTAAAATTATTGTACAGTTGATCATAAAAAAGCTTAAATTTAGCTTGAGTTTTATATTCAATTCTTTTGGAAGAACCCTGAAAAACAATGAGAATGGGCACTGCTAAATTTGACCGCTAGGGGCGCCAGCTATGTAACTACCGTGGTCAGTGGGCAGTTTATAGTTGGAACAGAATAAGTTTATTTCAAACAATAAATCAATGATGTGCTGTGTTACCAATGTTCAAATCATAGAGGTTTTATCCAGGTGTGCAAGCTTTCACGGCCGGCATTGTTCCAAGTCTTCATGGTTTCCGGGCTTGTAGGCCATGGTCCGGTGGTATTTCTACCTGACGTTTCGTCTACAACTGCGGTAGACATTCTCAATGCCCGGAAACCATGAAGACATAGAGGTTTTGTATTTCCAAGGGATCTGAAACTGAAAAAAAGTGGTTGCAGCTATCAGAAGGGGAAAAACTTGATTTCTCACGGGTTTTGTTGATCGACCTGTGTATAAAAGTAACTAAAGATATTTTGTTCGACCGAAATAATAATTAAACGGTGTAACTGACAGTTGACCTTACTATATTAAAGTAATTTATTCATGGTTTAAATCGTTTAATGGCAGAAATAGAAGATGTAATTAAAAATTGTTCTTGTCATCCATTTATTTTTTATAAACGCATTTTCAATGATCCTAAAACGTGTATGTAATTTCTGTTAGTTCGGAGAACTAATTAATTTAAAAACAAAATAAGATTGACTTGAGAATAGTCACGATGTTGAGAGAGAAAGAGAGATGGAAGATTATAGATGCTTGACACCTGAGGTAATTAGCGTTCACAGGTTCTAATTTAAGAACTGGTAAAATTTCAGTTTTCACAAAAATAATTATAAATTGAAAATATAATTGGTACGAGGTCTAGATAAACCTAAGTCCAAACGGATTAAAATTGGTCTATTTTTCTTTCCAGAAGCTCTGGAATTCTGGGTAACATAGAAGGTTGAAATTCGGCGTGGAGGTTACAATTACAAAATGTCCTAAGTTTAAATCCTCCAGTACACATTAAGTTTGACATGGATCTGACAGATCTAATATTTTTGCAGCTTTTTTGCGCGCCCGAATTGTCAATAGAGTTGTTGAGAAAAATAATATGCAATTACTCGGAACGAGTGTGTTCACTGCCCATTGTGACTGGTGATAATAGGGTATTAAATCATGAACTTCCGACTAACTTCATGGTGTTAAATTTTCGTGACGCGATGCGCGCGCATCGTAAAAATTCACTCTCATAATTTTTCCATAACGGTCCAAAAGAAGTATAACTTTAAAAATAAATTGCGTAATCTTTCACACGTAGCCAAAACTTTTTTCAAAAAATTCGCCTGAGAAATGTAGTGTGATTCTTGGTCCTTCATTTGGCGTTTACCCAATTCCTTTAGCTTTAAAAATAGCGTCTGGAGAGCGGTAACCGTTTTTAGGCGAGTGGAAAGGATTTAAGATGAAGAGTGCAGGGGGTATTTGTAGGTATCCAATTAAATGTGTTGAAAAACTCCATGCAAATGCATGAAACCACTCTGTTCTTCTATCATCGTGTTCGCGTGATCATAGAAATTATACATAAATTTGCGTGAATCTTAATTGCATTTTAATGAAAACAATTTTCAGATTAATTCCATCTCTCCGTGCGAAAATTAACACTCGTGTTTTATCTACCTTAACCCTTTCACGTCTGTCACAAAAAAAGGTAAACACTGAAATGATAATGATAAATTCAACATTTACTTGCGAGTTGTTCAGATTTTTATGTATAACTCTCCTCGGCTTTACCAAAGTCAGATGAACGGCTTCTCTAAACAACTTCTTTAGGGACGTATCTATTTGAAATCTTACGTAACGATAAAGGGGAAATGCTTCAATAGAGGAGAAATTTGTATCATCTAGGTAACCTGTCCATTTTGACATTATTTATATATACAGCAGATAGAGGGGAAATGCTTGAATAGAGGGGAAATTTGTATCACCTAGGTAACCTGCTCATTTTGACATTATTTATATATACAGCAGATAGAGGGGAAATGCTTGAATAGAGGGGAAATTTGTAACACCTAGGTAACCTACCTATTTTGACATTTTTATTTATATGAACAGCAATTTTTTTTTATAATTTTTCTAAAAAATATTCTGATGAAGTTTTCACTTCCCCCGTGAGCTTATGTGGATGAGACTCACACCTTTTTTTATTTAAATTTTTCTTAATTTTTAACTTCCCATTGGAAGATATTGTAATGGGTCCGAAAATCGAAATCAAAAAGGAAAAAAAAATTTTATGTTTCAAGGTCACTACCCTATTTTTACACTACTTTTAGAAAGATGTCTGTGTGTGTGTGTGTGTGTACGTATGTACGTACGTACGTATGTATGTGTCCATTTCTTTCTAAGACGAAATCTCGAGAAAGAAAAATGATATCGACTACGTTAGGGTGCCAATCGACGCGTATTAACGTAAATATGATCTGAAAAAATTTTTTTCAAAATCGGTTCAGCCATTCTTTTTTCTTAACCAAATAACCTCCAAAAAAGTAGATTTTACACAATATCTCGCGAATAAAAAATTATATCGACTTCGTAAGGGTGTCAATCGAGGCGTGTTAATGTCATTTTGATCCGACATAAATTTTATAAAAATCGGTTCAGCCGTTTTTTTTTTTTTAATTATTGTTAAAAATAAATAATAATAATATGTTTTAATGATAAAAATGATTACTTTTCTGTGTAATATCTAATTTAATTATTATTATTAAATATTTATCAAACTGGGAAGTTCGTCGTGTGGACCTCAAGGTTCGCACTTTAGTACTAATAAACGACCCACCTCACGGCTTGTTAATTTTCATTTTAATAAAAAATACAATTACGTAACAAAATATAATATTATCTATAATCAATATTATTTCATGCTCGAATAACGTATGCTTCATATGCGCTGAGAGTAAAACTTCTAGTATCAATAGTCTCCCTGAAAACAAGTTTAAAAACGAAATAAATTATTTCTTGTACTTTCCTTCTCGAAATATTTTAAACTTACCCGACTTTATGCTTAGCTCCAACGCTGGTGATCCTTATTTGGGCTTTTTCTGGTATTGTCAAATACGAACTCAAATTCGCCATTTCTGCGTCTTTGCCGATATTAAAAAGGACAACGTACGTTGTATTCTGCGGTAGTTCTCTAAAAAAAGGTAGTTCAATTTTATAGAATATTTTTCAGTAATTTAAGAACAATTCTCCCGTTCGCCGGAGTATCAATTTTCGTGACTTTTCGAGTTACAACCCTTTCATTTCCTAATATTTTTTTCTCGGTCTTTTTAGAATTCCGTACCTCAGAATGACAAAACAGAACCCTTATAGAATCACTTTGTTGTTCGTCTTTCTGTCTGTCCAACAAGACTCTTTTTCTCAGGAACGGCTAGAGATATCAAGTTGAAATTAATATCAAATACAACGCTAATGACCCTGGTTGTCGAGCGTCTATAATTCACAATTCAATATCAAATACTAAGGTATACAACCTCATAGCTCGACTGTAAAAAATTCAAGTTTCTAACCCAATACATTAAAAATATTTTGTTCAACACCCGCAAGAAATAAATCATTTCGTGGCCCTGCTGATCGTGGATGAAATAATGAGTTACCTGATTGTTGACGTGCGGAGTGGGCGAAATCTTATTTCGCCCACGCTCATTACGGGGAACGTTTACGCAATCAATCAGGGTAAAGTGGGCGAAATCCAATTTCGCCCGCGAAATAGCATTTCGCCCACGCTCATTACGGGGAACGTTTACGCAACCAATCAAGTCACCCATTATTTCGTCCATGCTCAGCAGAGCCACGAAATGACATATTTCTTGCGGTAGTTGAAGAAAATATTGTGTGCGACTATTGGTCGAAAGAGGAGATTCCACTCGTGTGTTATACCACTCGCTACATTCGTGCGGTAAAATCCATACTCGAGGAATCTCCTCTTTCTCCCACTAGTCGCACAATATACTATTTTTTAAATCACGTATTTTGTGACTCACTCGACTGTGATCAAAACCTATAGGGTACTTCCCGTTGACCTAGAGTCTTGAAATTTGGCACGAAGATCTCCTAATACAAGTAAAGGAAAACATCCAAAAATCATAATTTCTAATTCTTTGTGGAATTTTCAGCTATCATAAACAAATTTTGATCAAATTTAAACGAGCTTACATACCTACCTATAATATGATAGCTATGCTTTTAATGGTTGCGTTTTTTGCGGTTATTAATTTAAAGAAAAATAATGTGGTTGATGGTAGGAAACCCTCGGCACGGGAGCCTAAAGCGCTCCACACATTTCGTTTTTTTTCATTACTCCAAAACTGCTAATGTAGGTCCGCATCGTCGGTTAAAACGTCTGTCGAGTTTTGATATTTGGACCGCCGGTTCGTCGGTCTTCGGTCCGATTTGCAAGTGTATTCGAATTCCGATTCAAATCGACGGTTTCTAGTCAGTACCGGACTGGATTTATCTAGTTTATGGTGCGTAAATAATTATTGTACCAATCTCTTGATTCAAGGTTAAATTCAATCAATAAATTTATATGGGAGAACCGTCTTCTTTGTATTTATTACCACTTGTTTGCCCAAACTGAACTTTTACTTCTGTTTTTTTTTACTGAGAACAGCAACTGCCGCTTCCACTGCTAACAAAATATGTACCCGTCTCATAATAAAACTGACGATCAAATGAACTTTATCTGAGCAGTATGTGGGAAGAACGTTCCGGCGATGGTTACCGGCGGTCCGAATCGCGACGAATCGAACGGATGATAAAGAACAAAATGTATGGGGCGCTCTTACACCTGCAAGGGTTATTTGAATGTTCTATCAAGTATTAAGCTAAGGATCAATTAGAAATTAAGCTTACCTCACAAATGTAACCAAATTATCTGAAAGTGGTTTAACCCTAACATCACCGTATTTAAACGTATCTTCCTTTCTAATTTCCAACAACTGTTGATAGACGTGGTAATGACTGGCGATTCCGTTGACTTTTTGTGCCGCCAAATTAATCTCCAAATAATTATCGTTAACTGGTAGCCATGTTGTTTTATTGGTACTAAAACCGGCACTGGTCGAATTGTCCCACTGGAATGGAGTTCGTTCTGGATCTCTAGTGAATAGCAAATATCGATCCGGACCGGCGTTGATCGCCTGAGGATCCTGGCTCTGCTCCCAACTGACGAAGCCATCGACCATGCCGATTTCTTCGCCGTTATAAGTCACCCCGATCCCAGGCAACAGTTGTGCGATCATGTTGAAACCGTCAATTCTTTCTTTACCAAATCGCGTGCCCACGCGATGTCTATCGTGATTCCCTAGCTGAAAGATACGATTGCAGTTGCTTTATACAGGGTGTAAACGGTTTTGTCGAATATAGGGCAAATAACATTAAGAACTTTTACAATTTTGTAGTAGGCTGTGGGCTATAAGATCTAGTAAATAATAAAAAATAAAAGAAGCTACATTTGCATATCTATAGTGAAGAATGGCAACCTTCCATGTTATGATTTGCAGAAATTCAGCAAGCTTCTATGTCAAAAACAGACACTTTTCAGAGGGAAGATAACAATGTTTTGAACCATGATGCTCTAACATTTTCTTTCATATTAGATTAAATTAATACACTGACAGGAGGTTGTAACAAACTCCTATGTCTGACATCGGAGGTTGTCGTTCTTCACTTGACACAGGAGTTTTGTTGTAAAGGGTTTTCCAATTTGGGCGGGTCGATTTTGAAATGGAATAAAACAAGCTGTGTGTGAAATATTAGCGAAATTCTTTATTTATTTGAAAGGCCCATGTATGCCATTATATTATATGAAATATGACATCATTCAAATCTCCGCCGCGGATTCTCACGGTGGCACGGATCCGAGAGGTCTAATTTTCAATGACTCTGCCGCATAGATCCGGCTGAATTTGAGCGATGGTCTGGGTTATGCTGACTTTGAGGGCATCGATCGATGCCCTCAAAGTCAACATAACCCAGGCCATTCAGCCGGATCTATGTGGCAGAGTCATTGAAAATTGGACCTCTCGGATCTGTGCCACCGTGCGAAGCCGCGGCGGACATTTGAACGATGTCATATTTCATATAATATAATAGCATACATGGGCATTTCAAATAAATAAAGAATTTCGCTAATATCTCACACACAGCTTGTTTTATTTGCATTTCAACATCGACCCGCCCAAATTGGAAAACCCTTTATTCTTCATTGACATGGGAGATTTTGCCAGCAAAAAGAAGGCTAGTTTGTAAATCGTTTAATTCATAATTTTTAAATCTGCAGAAATTGACATAGAAGGTTATTGTTTTGCTGTAAACGGAGACCTAGGAGTTTGCTGTTCTTCACCATCGATCCAAAAGCCTGCTACGCTAACCGTTACACCACACTGTCCTCCAGTATAATGTCGTTGCCAAATTCTCTGTCATATGTAGAACATTAGATTGTACTCACACAAAAACAAATGATTGATCTACATACAAAAAAGATCGCCTTTCGAGCTAAATTTTGATAAAAATGGGTAGAAAAATGTTGTTTCGAAGTGGAAATTGTACAAAAAACTATGTTAAATAGATGTATTAACAGTTTAAAAAATCAATCGATCAATTTTTTTCGAGCAGGATCGATTTAAAATTCTACAGTGCTTTTTTTATGAAAAAAATGTGTGGTCACAATCTAAAGTCTGCATTGTCAAATCAATTTTTTGACAATACTTTCTGCAACCATATTTTTACTTTTTGTGATTTTCGGATTTTTTCCTTTACTTATACTGCGAGGCCTCGCTTTTTGCCAAATTTCATGATTCTAGGTCAACGGGAAGTACCTTATAGGTTTTGATAATTGAGTTTGCGAGTATATAAAAATATCCAAGTGTGCAAGCTTTCACGGCCGGCATTGTTCCAAATCTTCATGGTTTCCGGGCTTGTAGGCCGGAAACCATGAAGACTATATAAAAATTTTTCTCGCAAATAATTGAAATTATATAAAAATAGTTGACAAAATGGCAGTATCTTTTGATTGCGTTGACTTAGAAGCTTGAATTTTTTACGCCTCCAAGGGACCGTAGACTCTAGTATTTAATATTAATTTCAACTTGATATCTCTATCCGTTCCTGAGAAAATGGGTCTTGACAGACGGACACCCATGCAACTAACTAATAAATACTTACAACCCAGTTAGCTGTGTATTGAACCGGCATATAGTCGTACCATTTGTGAATGACATAGGAGATATCGTGAGCTGTGCTGTTCTCATTTAGATCGGCGATGAGGAGGAAATTGAATGAAAAGTGCGCCCCATTTCTGCCTTTTCCGTCGCCGTAATATTTCATTACAGATGTGATATTCGAATAAGCTTCTGTCATCATAATTCTGAAATATGTCAGCAAAACGTTTTTAAAATCAATCAATATTATGATAGATTGCATAATATCTAATGGCGTAACAAGTAGTGACACTGTGTTAAAACTCGCTATTGCTCGTTTTAAACTCGATTTATATTATCCGGTCAGACACGGCGCGGGAACGTAGCGTTTCCGGCAAGACCAACAAAAGAGAGGCCATAGAAATAGAACCGAAAAGATGAAGGCCTCAATCTCAGTAAAACCTGGACACCAGCACTCCGACATACAAAACAAATGACCAATCGTACAAGGACGAAATACGACCGAGTAGAGAACTCACCCCCACCACTACACACTGCGCAGTTGACCAATTACAGAGAGACGAACTACGACCGAACAGAGAACCAACTGGTACTAGGCATAAAAGAAGGGAGGACACCAGTCACTGACACACTGACCTGTGAGCCACCAAGGAGGACACTTCGACCGCTGCCACGTCGCCTTTGAGAATGTCTACCGCAGTTGTAGACGAAACGTCAGGTAGAATTATCACCGGACCACGGCCTACAAGCCCGGAAACCATGAAGACTTGGAACAATGCCAGCCGTGAAAGCTTTCACACCTGGATAAGACAAACATTTTTACATGCATTTCAAATACGAGTATTGATACGTGTCTGAACGGACGGGATCCGCTAAGTATAAATATTCGTATTTGAAATTCGTGTAAAAATGTTTGTCTTGCCGGAAACGCTACGTTCCCGCGCCGTGTCTGACCGGATAATATAAATCGACCTTTTAACAGTCACACGAGTCATGATATCAGTACACACGAGATATACAGGATGTTTTTTGCCATACCCAGTATAAAATAGCTGCTTTTCACTTCATTTTCAGTATTTTCAAAGAATTTTGACAGTTCATTTGTGTCGCCAGCTTCACTTATATAGTAGGCCGAAAGTAGCTGTCAATAATAATAAAAAGTTTAGTCACGTCTAACCACAATAATTTTATTAATGATTGTACATTTCAAGAGCTATGCTCACATCTTCAGCAAATACTAAACAGTTTAGTATTTGCTGAAGATGGGAGCATAGCTCTTGAAATGTACAATCATTAATAAAATTATTGTGGTTAGACGTGACTAAACTCTTTATTATTAAATTAAACCACAGTGCTCTTAATTATTCTTAGCTGTCAATAGGTAATAGCGGGAGGATCAGTGCGAATAAACATAAATCACTATGGAAATGGCTTGATTTCCCACACTAGTGTGGGAAAGATACATTCCCATACACCGGCCTGTCAAAAGTCTCTTTACATGCATGTAAAACAGCTATTAGTGGATATGCAAAATATATTTATAATCTTACTTCGTCTCAGTTTTGGAATATTCGTCCAACAGATCGCGCCATTGGTAAACCATGTCAAAGGTCTCAGGCTGATCCTTGGTATAAATATGATCCAAATAGTCGAAGTCTGTCGGCAAGGCATTCGGATCGCCTGATAACGGTTCATCGAGTTCTCGGATGTCCTCGAACAATGCTCGAATTGCGTCGACTCTAAATCCAGATACTCCTCTATCGAGCCAAAATCGGAGCACATCCTATTTTATCATAAATTATTACTTTTATCTTTCTCAGAGGTGTACGAGTAGTAGATTTTCTGTTTTCTGTATTTAGTAAACATAAATGTGCAAAAGGGGCCTTAAGTTTATTTTAGGTTTATTTTAGGAAAAATATTTTCGAATAAAAGTTTTAGAATATAAAATTCTGCATCTAAATCATTAAACAAAATTAATTTTGCATGCTTTGTAACGGCAGAAATTTGATATGAAACTGTCAAAATTACCTTAAAAACAGATAGCTATAGCCATGGAACTTGAACAAAATGATGACGTTTTAGCTGTCAGAATAATTTCTAATCATTTTGTTCAAGTTCCATGGCTATCTCTATCTGTTTTCGAGGTAATTTTGACATTTTCGTATCAAATTTCTGCCGTTACAAAGCATGCAAAATTAATTTTGTTTAATGATTTAGATGCAGAATTTATGTTTTAAAACTTTTTATTCGAAGATATTTTTCCTAAAATAATTAGGGAAGCAGGAAATCGCAAAAGTTTGATTTTACGGGTTAAATTCCTATTACCCGCAAAGCAATTCAGCACCCTGTATAGACAAACTGATATTATAATTTAAACCAGTAAATGAATGGTATTATAACTCAGTATGTCGTTTATAATATCTGTAGAAATCTCTCGATGACTACATTGTCAGATACATACTAGTTAAATAACATATAATTATATTATCAAATTGATTTGTTGAAGATTTTTGATAATGTTGAATTTTGTGAATTTTTTTAATAAAAGTTATCAATCGTGGTCATAAAATTTAATTCATACCTTCATTTCCTCCACAACTTTCGGATTTCTATAATTAAGATCAGGCTGGGCCGATGCGTATTGATGATAATAATACTGTCCACGTTTTTCGTTAAATGTCCACCCCTTTCCTCCAAAAGTGCTTAACTGCGGAAAATAAGTTAAATATCAAATAAATCAATGAAAATCTTAAAAAAATAAAAAATATCAAAAATCTTTTGTCTATTGTCAACAGGTTTTTATTATTTTTGAAGTTATACTTCTTTAGCGGGGGTACCTAGTGAATTAAAATGACCTCGAGTCGAAAATTACTGACTCAAAAACAAGGATAAAACGGATTTAACGATTTGGATGAAATTTACTGAAAAGGGGTTCTGGGGGCAAAAAATCGATCTAGCTAGATCTCATCCCAGGAAAAATTCGTTTTCTTATATAAGTGTTACATATTTATTTTGAGTTAAATTATTTCATTTTCCAAAATACTAACCCAATTATTGGGGGGTTGTCGGGTGCCATTCACAAGTTTTCCATCGCGCCAAACAAAATAATCTTCATATCCCGGTGTTCTGTTGACAGATTTTAAGAACCATTCATGTAAATCGCTTGTATGATTTGGAACAAAATCTAAAATGACTTTAATTCCTGAAATTAAGAAAAATTACAGTTTAATGAAGTCGGTATTCTTAATTAGCCTAGGTTAGATGGACAGACTTCAGTTTATTACAAGCTTTTATTTAACTTGCAATGTTAGTTAGTTAGTTAGTTAGTTTGTGTGTTTGTTTAGGTCAAGAGTCTTGTAAGTCAATTTTGAACGACTTCCACATATCCGATCGATTTGAAATTTTGAACACATAATATGTATTCCCGCTGACAATACATGAATAAATCGTTTTTAGAAATAAATTCAACCCCTAAGGGGTTCAAACGGGGATGTAGGGTTTTTTTGACTAATCAAATCTTCAAACTTTAGAAAAATAACATTATCTGCCGTTACTGACTTGAAATCTGTACCTTTTGTTTTTAAAATAAACAGTACCTAATTCTTTAGCCTTTTGAAAAAGTTGATCCAAATCAGCCAATGTTCCAAAGATTGGATCAACGTCTCTAAAATCGCTGATATCGTATCCCGCATCAACCATTGGTGATTTAAAAATTGGAGAAAGCCATGTTGCATGAATTCCAGCGTCTTTCAAGTGATCCAGTTTTTGAATAATTCCTACAATAATTAATATTACATGTTATTCAAGTTATTTTTACTCTTCTCGAATCAGAATAGGGTCGTCTCTGTTATCAAAATTAACAGTGCATATTATTCCTCTTACTTTATTTATTTATTGTAGATTATAGACGCGTCGACATCTAAGGTCATTAGCGTCTTTCAACACAACTAAATAACAACATACTTAAAACTAAATAACATCACAAAACATCCAAGAGCGCAGGTGGGATTCGAACCCACGGTAGTCCAGTCTAGAGGTTGCGGCACCAAGCATGCTAACCACTAGGCTATACTGCCCTCGATTCCTCTTACTAAACAATGTAAACCAACTTATTTGTTCTCATCTTCTTTCTTTTAATTGCAAACAAGATTTAAAGAAATATACATTTTTTAAACACTAAGCATAATGTAGAAGACAGTCACACTTCTTTATCTTTAGAAAGAGATGTTTACAAATTATCTTCTATTTTATAAATTGTGTATATTTAATGTGATGTCGTTTAATATAATTTGATGTAATTAGATACTAATGGCCTTAGTTGTCGAGCATCTATAATCTGAAATCAATTTTAAAAAATTACCTTGTAAATCTCCTGTTCCATCTCCATCGCTATCTTTGAACGATCTTGGATAAATTTGATAAAATACGGAAGATTTCCACCAGTCTAAGTTAGAATTGCTAATTTGCTGGGAGTAACATTTGGAAATTATTCCAAAAGTTGCAACAGAAATTATCATAAGTATTATCTTGCAATGCATGATGTCAAATGATATTTTTTCTGATGTTTTCTGATATATAAAATAATTTATTTATCTATTTCTACAAGTGCCGACCACGTGCTGCTTCTGTGATTTTATTTTGGAACAATAATAAATTTCAATTGGCGAATTATTCCACCTCTGAATAAGATAATTTTTTAATAACTTAATCGTAATTATTATTATAATATAATCGAAACATTATCTCTCATACAATAATTTTTAAAAAATCAAATCGATTGTTTAAACTAGATTTTAAAAATCGGCCAGTTAGCAACCATGTTTGTACGCCGAGGGTTCCGTATTTATAGCTTATAGTTTATAGTTTATCGCGATTATCTGAGAAACCACTAGACCGATTTTAATGAAACTTAGGTATTTGTCGTTAGTTGTCATCGTGAAGACTACATATCTACCAAATTTCATGTTTCTAGATCAAATATAGTTTCCAAATGCGACCGGTGAAACATAAATTGTACGAAAATTGATCATTTCTCGGACGTCCCATATCAAAATTTTTGATTAAAAAAATAACTAAACAAGCCGTGAGGTGGGTCGTTTATTAGGACTAGTGCGACCCTTGAGGTCCACACGACGAACTTCCCAGTTTGATAAATGTTTAATAATAATATCTAAATTAGATATTACACAGAAAAGTAATCATTTTAATCATTAAAATATAATTATTATTTATTTTTAACAATAATTTAAAAAAAAACGGCTGAACCGATTTTTATAAAATTTATGTCGGATCAAAATGACGTTAACACGCCTCGATTGACACCCTTACGAAGTCGATATAATTTTTTATTCGCGAGATATTGTGTAAAATCTACTTTTTGGAGTCTATTTGGTTAAGAAAAAAGAATGGCTGAACCGATTTTGAAAAAATTTCTTTCAGATTATATTTACGTTAATACGTGTCGATTGGCACCCTAACGTAGTCGATATCATTTTTCATTCTCGAGATTTCGTCTTAGAAAGAAATGGACACATACGTACACACACACACACACACACATACACATACACACACACACACAGACATTTTTCTAAAAATAGTGTAGTGACCTTGAACCATAAAAATTTGTTATACATTTTGATTTCGATTTTCGGACCCATTACAATAACTTCCAATGGGAAGTTAATAATGTTTCCTTACTCTACTAGAGTAGACGTATTCATAGATACCCCACATGGCTATCTTCAAAAATTTTGATTTTTTGCCCCCTTTTCGATTTGCATTAAATTAAATCGTTGCTTGTTTTTTTTCTGTAAATAATAACAATAATAATAATAATAACAAGCCGTGAGGTGGGTCGTTTATTAGGACTAAAGTGCGACCCTTGAGGTCCACACGACGAACTTCCCAGTTTGATAAATATTTAATAATAATAATTAAATTAGATATTACACAGAAAAGTAATCATTTTAATCATTAAAACATCAATAATTAAAAAAAAAAAAAAAAAAACTGCTGAACCGATTTTTATAAAATTTATGTCGGATCAAAATGACGTTAACACGCCTCGATTGACACCCTTACGAAGTCGATATAATTTTTTATTCGCGAGATATTGTGAAAAATCTACTTTTTTGGAGGTTATTTGGTTAAGAAAAAAGAACGGCTGAACCGATTTTGAAAAAATTTCTTTCAGATCATATTTACGTTAATACGCGTCGATTGGCACCCTAACGTAGTCGATATCATTTTTCATTCTCGAGATTTCGTCTTTGAAAGAAATGGACACATACGTACGTACGTACGTACGTACGTACCACACACACACACACACACACACACACAGACATCTTTCTAAAAGTAGTGTAAAAATAGTGTAGTGACCTTGAAACATTAAAATTTTTTTTTCTTTTTGATTTCGATTTTCGGACCCATTACAATAACTTCCAGTGGGAAGTTAATAATAATTCTTTATTGCTTAGCGCAAATGTGCAGAAATCAGTCTTCACAAACTGGTCTGCCTTTCTGACCAATTAATACATAGATTTAATAAATAGTTCGGCTGATTTTAATAAAAGTTAGTAACGGCGTGTGATTCCTTAAGGTAAATGTCACTTTTTGACACATCAGACAGCGTAAGAAAGTCGGTTTAATAAAAGTGAGTAACGGCGTGATTCCTTTAAGGTAAATGTCACTTTTTGACACTAAAAAGTAAAAAATAAATAACTTTTTAACAAAAAAAAAACCTCCTTCAAAAAGCCACTTAAAAGAGGAAAATAATGAAATTTTGAGGTCTGCGTCAATTTATAAAAATATGAAGTTGGTTAAAAAGAAGATATTACTATACTTTTTAATCGATTTCATATTTTTTTAAATTGACGCAGACCTCAAAATTTCATTATTTTCCTCTTTTTAGTGGCTTTTTGAAGGAGGTTTTTTTTTGTTAAAAAGTTTTTTTTCTATTAAAAAAACCAAGTTTGGAGATTATTTTAAAAAAATTATGTTTAGGAATTATTTCTGTAAATAATAAAACAAATATATCCATCAGTTATTTGAATAATAATTAAAGTACGCTACTGAACGGCGTTGCAAATTATTCAATAAGTTATAATTATATAACTATCCTTTATAAATTTTTGTTCGGTGTCAAGATAGAGCATGTTGTAAAAACAGTTTGTAGTAAACGGTGCATAAAATTTGTCAAGCATTTTACGAGTAAAAATTTAAAAACATGTTCTAATATTGGGTCTGTCAAATGGGAGAGGCTTTAAAAACATGGCGGAGTTGGAAGTGTATTGTATTTTAAAGACCACCAACAGCTAAGGTTATTTGGGCCTAGCACCAATTCATATTTTCAAGCGGAGTTGGAATTTCAATAGGTACTTGCTATATGTTTTATAAAATATAAATACTTACGTAATTTTTTAATTCATAAATAGAGTTACTTCACATTTCATTATACAATATTTCGCATTTTTAAGTTTTACCGGCAAAATTAGTGATAGTTTTTAATGTGTGTGTGTTTTTAAAGACCACCAACAGCTAAGGTTATTTGGGCCTAGCATCAATTCATATTTTCAATTCATTATTTTTTTTTTAATAATAAATTGAAAATCCAATTGACACTTTTGCCAGCTCTCGGACTAGAACCCGGGAACTTGTAATAGAGGAACCATAGCAACGCCATGTAAACAACAGCATTGCTCAACGCTCGACCATTCTCAAGCCCCGATAGCGTTTAATGCCATGATATTAGAAAACGTCGCGGATTCCATTTTCGATAAATTTTTTGTTTATTTTACTTGTTTTATATTTGTAATAAATAATTTCGTGATAAATTTGCAGTGTTAGCATTTGTTCTAGTAACATTTTCTACCACCAGATGTCATATGCCCATTTGAAAGATCCCAATACAATCGTTTGATAATTTCGACTTTATTGGTGCTGTTGCAATAGTTACCTCATAAAACTGTTATAACAGACTTTTTCGCGAACTTTAAATTCTTGTGTAGGTACACTTTTTTCACGAAAAATTACCGCCTCGAAATATAGATTAATGTGAAAGATAATATCAGTGTATGAAAAAAGATTTCAGCCGGTGCATCGGGAATATAGTTTGTGTGGACCTGTAAACGTCGAATAGACAAAACTGTATCTGGAATTGTCGCTACAGCTCCATTTTTTTTAAATAAGTGTTTCGGCGCCAATGGTTACTAACATCGGTTCAGCCGTTGGACTGTTTTTTTTAAATTAGTGTAATCCGGTGACAACCTCTGACTCGATGAAGAATGTAAGTAGTTTTTTAACTAAAAATATTTCTTGAGTTTTGTTTCAATGTAAAAAGTTCTTTTTCTGTCTCTTTTTCTTAATAAGTTTATTCTTTTTGACATGAATAACGTCTCATGTCTCATACTAGCGTGGCATTTCAGAAATATTAGATGTTATAGAAATAGGAGGAAACAAAACACAACATGTATATGAATATGATAAGGTCTATGTTGAGTTAAGCCAGGTGGATATGTGGTAAAGTACAGGTACGAACGCCAAGCCCAGGTTCGAGACCCGAAGGCTTTTATTTTATTTTTTTTAATATAATGAAATTATAAAGTTATTGGAAATCAATTTAAAATATAAAAAAAGATCGGGTGTGTCGTGGGACACCCTACAGAAGCTATGCTTCTTACGCATTGTATTTAAAACTGAATTTATTTACAAAAGCTATAGAAACGGCATTACACTCTTTCGTGACGTGACGTGATGTTTCATTTTTTCTGTGTTAGGTCCCCATCTCTTATTTATTGTAGATTATAGACGCGTCGACATCTAAGGTCATTAGCGTCTTTCAACTACACTAAATAACAACTAACTTAAAACTAAATAACATCACAAAACATCCATGAGCGCAAATGGGATTCGAACCCATGGCAGTCCAGTCTAGAGGTTGCGGCGCCAAGCACGCTAACATCTAGGCTATACTGCCTTCGTCCCCATCTCAAACGTGCCTTAAGAAGCATAGCTTCAATAAAATTACAATCATTTTATTTATTATATTTTACGAACATTTGATTGTATAAGAAAGTGGATATATTAATACAATTATTTGTATTTCACGGTATTAACGTCATCTATCTGTACCCGCGATACAGATATACCCATTTTTTCGTCTCTCTTTATTAATAAATCTAAATATATAAAAACTCGGGTCGCAGTGCCAAAACCCTGCCGACAATATAGTGTATTTGCTAATACTGGCATTGTGGCTTTATTATGTGAACTTAAGTTTGTTTTTGGACAAAATAAAAAATTTAACCCCTTAATACATCCCTTAAAATAATATTTTTTTTCTTAATTTCAATATTTTTATCGGTACCAAACTAAATACACCCTTCAGCAAGTAAAGCACTATCCGCCAACTAGTGTTTTCATAAAATTTGTAAGTCCGGTCCTGTCGGACCGATTTTATTAAAATTTTAGCAGCACATTTTGATCTTTACTAAAAGGTTAAATTTCAATTTTGAAACAATTCTGAGAATTTTTTCGGCATTTTTGGGCCCAAAAACATTTTTCAACCTCTAAAAACCATCCTTAAAATAGTCCGATTGGGCCCATTTTAAATAGGATTTTAAAATGGATTTCAACGTGCCTACCAAATTTCGTCAAAATCAATTAACTCTTTCAAAAGTTATAGCCCGCACACACACACACACACGCACACGCACACACACACACACATATATATTATATAAACAGACTTTTCCAAAAATGGTGCCAAACGTCGAGAAATTTTGGTCCAACCCCGCCATCCGACGCCAATAGTGTATGTGCCATATGGCAAATACACTAATAAATAGGGCGCGTCATTTGAAGTTATACATTTCAAAATTAAATAAAATGTTTTAATATTACAATTAAAAATTTAGTGTTATAACAATTGTTTAGTGGCTTCTTCAGACAAATTTAGTTAAAGATCATTGTCTGACAAGGCCACTGTGCGAAACAATTTATTATAAAATAAAAACAAACAGGAAAACCTTATTTTTATAATTTTTTTTATAAAAACCATTTTATTTTTATACAATATAAATACAATTAATTAACAGATTTTAAATAATGACATTTCTAAGCTACGACACATTTTAATTTTCAGTATTGTTTAGAGAAGACACCAGCGTCATACATGCGCGCAAACGAGTTCAGTACTGGGCGAGTCCATATTCTGTTTAAAGGGGTAGCGCGTGGCACACAACAGACTTGACAGACGTATTTCGTGCCAGATGAGTCCATATTCTACCACTGATAGCTATCCCCACTACTTCTACTGCGCAGATCGGCCATCTTGCTGGTGTCTTCTCTAATTAATACTACTTTACAAATGAGATGGCTAGCGCTTAAGGAGTGTAGCTTCTTGATTTTAACGAAAAAACATGACAATTAGTAACTAGACTGCTCTTGATAAACTCAAGACGACACTAGCAATTATGAGGAAAAGACAAGAGGTAAAGAAACCAGCGCCTGAAATTTCCACGAGATAAGCATCTCCAGGTTTCAGTTCTATTTTATCAAAATTCAGTTTGTCTCTGAAATAAAAAAAAACATTTTATTAATAATCACTACTTTAACCACAATTTGGAAAGGGTTACAAATTTAAGGCTTTAAAAAAACTTTTTATAAAAAACATTGAACCTTCTTCAGAAAAAGGCACTAAAAAGAGAAAAATAATAAAATTTTGCGGTCGGCGCCACTAAATTTTTTATATACTTTTATGAAATTTGTCCCGACCTCAAAATTTTATTAATTTTCTATTTTTAGTGGCTTTTCGGCCGTACAATTTTTTTATAAGAAGTTTTATTTTTAGTTTTGGTGGCTTTGAAGTATGTAGTTTGCACGTTATTTAGTGACTTTTTTCTTGATATTTGATTACTAAAACTGAACCGATTTCTTATGAAAAAATTATACAGAACTACCTCTACACCTTCCTGAGCACAACGGAGTTAAAATCATTCAAATCGGTTAACCCCTAGAGAAGTTGGGGCTAAACGTGCATTAAAAAAATGATATTTGATTTGTAGAAAAAAAAAAACCACTGAACTGATTTAAGTAAAACTTATATGGGACCATATCATCTTCTTGAACAAAATGGCGTCGAAATTATTCAAATCGGTTACCTCCTCGAGAAGTTAAGACTGAGCAAACATTTTTAAAAAAATTATAAATATACTAGACCAGGGGTCGGCAACCTTTTGAGACAAAAGAGCCAAAAGTTACAATTTACAAAATTTCCCAGTTTTTAAAGAGCCACTAACATTTTTATTTCAATATTATGGTATTTGATTAGGATTAGGTATATATAAAAAAAGTTCTGACTGCAACCGTTGACGACACAGTGCACCAATAACTAAACAAACAGAACAGTGTTGCCACATTTAAAAAATGTCAGCTGTCCGTATACTCTCTACTCCACCTATTCTCACTGTTCTCTGTTGAGTGTTTTTATCCTGTTTAAAGTTTTTTTTGCAGTATAATATTTTTTATGAGTTTTGAAAATAAAATAATATAATTATTAATATTTGCGCATGGAACTGGAGAGCTGCATCTTGACATCATAAGAGCCGCATGCGGCTCACGAGCCGCAGGTTGCCGACCCTTGTACTAGACGTGGAGGTAACCCCCGTTTCTTGAAATGGGTTAAAAATAGGAAGCCAACTTACCCAGTCGATTGTTCAGCATTCTGACTCCTCACCAAAATTTTACCACTACTGGGTTCCGAATCCAAAAGTGTTGTCAAATCTACAGAGCTGTTCTTGGATCCAACATTAAAAACGTAGAGTAAAGAATTTTCTTTTTCATGATGTCTGTAAAATTGAATCGTTAAATAATATTAAAAAATATATATGAGCACTGTGGTTGGAATAAAAACAAAAATAAAGATAGTTACTTCTTACCACAACAGTTTTATTGATGGATGTACATTTCGAAAGCTATGATTTCATCTTCAACAAACACTATACATGTATAGTGTTTGCTGAAGATGAAAGCATAGCTTTCGAAATGTACATCCATCAATAAAACTGTTGTGGTAAGAAGTAACTATATTTATTTTTGTTTTTTTTGTTAAATAATAATTTCCAAAAAGAAATAAATTTGCAAGTTATCAATAAATTACCTGGTCACAATCAAAACGTCGCCTTTCGATTCAACAATGGTATTATTTCGTGCTTGTAAAACTTCTGAATTAGCACGAATTTCCAACAATTTTTTATATATTTCGTAGTGACTGTCTTCTTCATCTTCTTGAAATTTGAGGTTATTCGTCAGGTATTTTTCGCTGACTGGCAGCCAAGTATCATTAGTAGTACTAAATCCTGCACTGGTTGTGTTGTCCCAATGGAACGGTGTGCGTTCAGGATCTCTGGAATATTTCTCATATTCTTCTGGTCCAGCGATTATTCCTGGTGGATCGACTGTTTCTTCCCAGGACACTTTTCCGTCTTCCATACCAATTTCTTCTCCATTATAGGTGACTCCAACTCCAGGAAGAGTCATTATTAACATGTTGAGGGCATCGATACGGTCAGTTCCATAGCGAGTAGCGACGCGGTGGTTGTCATGGTTACCCAACTATAAATATCAACAAATACCTATTAAATACTTATAGACCGAGAGCTAGTGACAATTTTTTGGTGTTATTTATTCAAGGCCTTATTTTTGTGAAGATGTTGAGGGAGGATATTAAAGTGCTCTGAGTAAGAGATTTTGCTAGATAGCGGTATGAGAGGGATGCAGACCGCCCCCAACATATCACAAAAAAAAGTCAATTATTATTGCTTCAAGACTGAAATTGTTTGTATAGCTTGTCGATGACCCAATAATGCCATTATAATATTTGCAGATCGATTGGTCAGTATTAAAGGGGTGAGAGATCACCCTAAACGTGTCATGTACCCGACGAAATTGATATTATTTGTTCAAAGTTCAAATTTTAATATGTTGTTACGGCGACTGTTTTAAGCATATGTTTCAATTTGCAGAACAAAATGTCGATATTAACCCCCTCTCTTAAAGAGAAACTTGCTCGCCTAGGTGTTTATATCGTTATGCAAGGGGGTTAATATCGACATTTTGTTCTGCAAATTGAAACATATGCTTAAAACAGTCGCCGTAACAACATATTAAAATTTGAAGTTTGAACTAATAATATAAATTTCGTCGGGTACATGACACGTTTAGGGTGATCTCCCACCCCTTTAATAGTGACCAATCGATCTGCAAATATTATATTGGCATTATTGGGTCACCGACAAGCTATACAAACAATTTCACCCTTGAAACCATAATAATTGTGACCATTTTTTTGTTACATGTTGGTGGCGGTCTACATCCCTCCCATATCGCTATCTAGCAAAATCCCTTACCCAGGGCACTTTAATATGCCTCCCTTAACATCTTCACAAAAATAAGACCTTGAATAAATAACACCAAAAAATTGTCATTAGCTCTCGATCTATTAAAACACAATCAATTACATTCAAGTGTGTAAGCTTTCACAGCCAGCGTTGTTCCAAATCTTGATGATTTCTGGGCTTATAGTCCCGTGGTTCGATGGTATTCTGACGTTTCATCACAACTGCGGTAGACATTTTCAACGGCGATGTGGCAGCGGTCGAAGTGTCCTCCTTGACGGCTCAGGTAAGTGTGTCAACGACTGATGTCTTTTATGCTACGTGCCTGCGTATTTTTTGTTCGGTCGTAGTCCGTCCTTCTGTGATTGGTACACATCACAACAATTGACCATTCACAGAAGGACGGAATAAGACCGAACAGAAAACACACTGACACCAGTCGTTGACACATTTACCCGCGAGCCGTCAAGGAGGACACTTCGACTTCTGCCACATCGCCGTTGACAATATCTACTGCAGTTGTAGACGAAACGGCAGGTAGAAATAAACATAGTGTTTTGAGAAAATTAATATGAATTATTTTATGAATTATTTTATTATAAAACATACCACCCAGTTTTCAGTATATTTTTCCGGCATGTATTCTGTCCACTTGTTGATAGTGTTTTTGAAATTTTCCGCGGTGCTGGTTTTATCGAGATCGGTAATCAACAGAAAATTGAATGTAAAATGGGCGCCGTCACGGTCTCCGTCGCCATAATATCTCATCGTATTTTCAATATCAGCATACGCTTCCGTCATCATTATCCTAGAAAAAATATTGACAATTTTTACTCTCCTATTGAACTTTCCAAATCTTATATATAAAATTCTCGTGTCGCGGTGTACGTTATTGAACTACTCCGAAACGGCTGGACCGATTTTGATGAAATTTTGTGTGCTTATCGGGTAGGGTGGAGAATCGGACAACATCTATTTTTCATCCCCCTAAATGTTAAGGGTGGTCCACCCCAAAAAATTTTTTTTTATTTTTTTGACAAAATTTTTTGTTTTAATTTTTTCATGATTCAGCATTGAAAAATACATACAACTTTAAATTTTCACCCTTATACGATCAACCCCTGATTTTTAATCGCGATTTTTATATTAAGCTTTAAAAAATACATATATGGCGAACGAGCGAAGCGAGTGAGTAGTGTATTTATAATATTCAAGCGAACGAGCGAAGCGAGTGAGTAGGCGAAAATATTCAAGCGAACGAGCGAAGCGAGTGAGTAGTGTATTAATAAAATTCAAACGAACGAGCGAAACGAGTGAGTAATGTAATTATAATATTCAAGCGAACGAGCGAAGCGAGTGAGTAGTGTATTTATAATATTTAAGCGAACAAGCGAAGCGAGTGAGTACTGTATTAATAAAATTCAAACGAACGAGCGAAGCGAGTGAGTAATGTAAATATTCCTAGAAATTATTAACAACGTTTGCCGGATCAGCTATACTAAATATACGTGAGCGGAGTAATGGGTGACCGCTATTAAATCATAATTTCATACCACCCGAGCGAAGCCGGGACGGGTCCGTTAGTTAATTTTATATTTTTCCGTTAATAAAGAGACAATAACGTATAATGCCTTGCCTACTACTAACATCCCCCTCCTCAAATTTCTTTTAGAGTTACTCAATGAAATGTAACGAAATTGTGTCGCGGAAGTGACGCTTGTGTTTCTATCGTATCTAATAATTATTAATTAATCCAACAATGAATTTTTAATCCACAAGGCATCCACTAGGTAGTGAATAGTATTTCTTAACATATCAGTCAGCATATTATGCCATCATGATTGATAAACGTCGAACGATTGTTATAAGATATATAAGGAAAAAATCAGAAGCCACTGTCAGAACTTAAACCCGAAATTCCCAGTTTCCGGCTGGTTGAGTTACCAATTACTCACAGTGCCCCGAGAGTGGAATCTGTTCCTTCCCTATATAGTGATGAAATAGGTATATATAGGGAAGGAACAGATTCCACTCTCGGGGCACTGTGTGAGTAATTGGTAACTCAACCAGTCGGAAACTGGGAATTTCGGGTTCAAGTCCTGACAGTGGCTTCTGATTTTTTCCTTATATATCTTATGACAATCGTTGGACGTTTATCAATCATGGTGGCATAATATGCTGACTGATATGTTAAGAAATACTATTCACTACCTAGTGGATGCCTTGTGGATTAAAAATTCATTGTTGAATTAATTAACAATTATTATATTGTTGTCCACAATTACCTAACTCATATATTGTTATCTATCTTATCTGTATTCTAGTGCCCCAAGCATTAAACTAGTAAAGCACGGCTTCATTACGCCAACTATATTATAACCTCCTTGGTCCGCTGCCTTTCTGGGCTTTCATAGAGAAGCTTTTATCTATTATACTCCAAATAGTGTTTTGTTTAATTGAATGAGCCATTTTCCTGAGGGTACTTCTTTCAATTATCCACGAAAGGCAATACTTGTGGTAGGTACAAACATTATTTATTCCCCATTAGTATCGTGTCAGTTTAGTGGTGTAACTTAATTATTTAATTAATTTAATAATAATAATAATTTAATAATTAAGTTATACCACTAAAATGACACGACACTAATGGGGAATAAATAATGTTTGTACCTACCATAAGTACTGCGTCTCGTGGATAATTGAAATAACTACTTTCAGGAAAATGGTTCATTCCAAGTGTGCAAGGTTTCACGACCGGCATTGTTCCAAGTCTTCATGGTTTCCGGGCTTGTAGGCCGTGGTCCGGTGGTATTTCTACCTGACGTTTCGTCTACAACTGCGGTAGACATTCTCAAAGGCGATGTGGCAGCGGTCGAAGTGTCCTCCTTGGCGGCTCACAGGTCAGTGAGCCGCCAAGGAGGACACTTCGACCGCTGCCACATAGTCTTTGAGAATGTCTACCGCAGTTGTAGACGAAACGTCAGGTAGAAATACCACCGGACCACGGCCTACAAGTCCGGAAACCATGAAGACTTGAAATGGTTCATTGTTTTTAACTATACACTTACATCTCTGGAATGTTTTTTAATTACCTTTCAGAATCATCAAACTCATTCAAAACTTCGCGCCATTGATAAATCATATCAAACGTTTCGTCAAGATTTTGTGTAAGATTGTGTATCAAATATCCGTGTTGTTCTTCGTTAAAATCTTCGTCACCCGATTCTGTTTCATCTGCCAACTCGGCGTCTTCAAACAAAAATGGCACAGCATCTGCCCTGAAACCGGCCACTCCTTTTTTCAACCAAAAACGCATGATATCCTGAAAGTTAGTATGTTAATATTTTAGTGCGCTATTGTGTTAAGGTACGTGCAGTATGGAGCTGGGATTCTAGATGGTAGCGTAGATCATAGCAGGGCTTACTTAAATTTGCATTGTTATATATGCGAACGTACACAACGAAGCAGTGAGTGTAGCAGGTATAAGCGCTGTTACAAGAGCTGCTAGATTCAAGAATGTATCTCACCATTCTTTCAGCGCGCTGACTACTACAATCAACGTGTGACAACTGTCAAATGGCCGATATAAGTTTCGCAATGGATGTGACTAGTTTGATAAGTGAAATTTTGACAGTTTTTATTTAATTTGTTTTGAGTTTTTTCTAAGACGTATTTAAAAGTGCTAGGTTCCATACGTAAATATTCAAAAAACCGGTTTGGGTAAAATTTTAATTCTTGGTATAAATGATGAAATTTGCCATGTTTAGATCGTTTTCTATTAATAGGGTGGACATGACAGCTCCTACCCAAATTTGTATTTAAAATATACCACTTTGTAGCAGAAGAACACAAATATTCGTCTTCGCTATCTGACATTTCAAACGCGATTTAAGCTTGTATCAATGCTAGTATCAAAGCTTCGTTGTGCAAACCTATAAGCGCTTACAATTTCAGCCACCATCTACCATACGTGCTACCGTCTAGAATCCCAGCTGCGTACTGCACTTAGGTCAAATCTTGCAAGTCAATTTTGAATGACTTCCAAGTATTCGATCGATATGAAATTTTGTACGTCATGAATTAATCGTTTTTAGAATTAAATAATCAATTAATTTTACTAAATTAATGTTTTAATAGTAAATGTTTTAAAAGTCCAAAAAGAACAAAATAAAATACTTATTAGTAAAAAAAACTTTTTAAAGACAAGCTTTTATTGAAATGTACTAAAAAAAAAAATAATTTTAAATAATTTAGGTTCACAAATTATAAAAGCGTGGGTTGTAGATTCTATGGCTAGTCACAACCCACGGCTTTATAACTATAAAGCTAAATTATTTAAAATTATTTTTTTCATTTTTAGTACATTTTAATAAAAGCTTGTCTTTAAAAAGTTTTTTTTATTGATATTTTTTTTCTTATTTTATTTTAGTAATAGAGAGACCAAAATTTCTGAAAAAATTGTCATTGAATAAAATCTATATAGTTCACAAATTTTCAGAAAAAAAGATTTTCCCAAGTTTAAATAATCGTCTTCATGAATCACTCTATACATTTTGAACTTTACAATGATGGAACAATAGTATATTGTGCGACTAGTGGAAGAAAGAGGAGATTCCTTGAGTGTGGATTTTGCCGCACGAGCGTAGCGAGTGCGGTAAAACACACGAGTGGCATCTCCTCTTTCGACCAATAGTCGCACATAATATTTTGTTCAACTACCGCAAGAAATATGTCATTTCGTGGCTCTGCTGAGCGTGGGCGAAATAATGAGTGACCTGATTGATTCACGATACTATCAACGCTTGCGTAAACGTTCCCCGTAATGAGCGTGGGCGAAATGGCTATTTCGCCCACTCTGTACGATCAACAGTCAGGGAATTCATTATTTCACCCACTCTCAGTATAGCCACGAAATTACATATTTCTTACGGGTGTTGAACAAAGAAAATACCTTCATTTCCTTCACAACTTCTGGATGACGGTAATTCAAATCCGGTTGGCCCACAGTAAATTGATGTAGATAATATTGGCCTCTATCTGGAACATACTCCCATGCTGAGCCTCCAAAAACGCTGATCTGAAATAAATATAAAAATCATTATAAAGTCGGTTGAAAACATATCTTAAACTTTAACATGTGCGTCACTTGTAAGTTGTAACACAAAAAACAGATATTCACTATTTACATTATCCCGACCTTATTTTTTAATTTAGATTTTCCGATCGATTTGAAATTTTGTACACATGTGTATTCCCGATGACAATACATAAATAAATCGTTTAAAGAATAATTAAATTCGATCCCTAAGGGGTTCAAACAGAGGTGTAGATTTTTTTTGACTAATCAACGCCCAGGCCGAATCGCTGAAGCTATAGAAATTTAGACAGTAGGTTCCTTTTCTGACGTAAGCATCCACCAAGAAGGAATTTTTCGAAATTCAACCCCCACGGGGCTCAAAAGGGTGTAAAATTTTGGAAGACTAAAATAAACAAAATAAAATATTAGAAAAAAAAATTAAGAGGCAAGCTTTTATTGAAATGTAATAAAAAGGATAAAATAACGCTTAATAATTTAGGTTCATAATTATTATAAAAGCGGGGGTTGCCACTAATAAACTATCATAGAGTTTTTATAATAATTATGAACCTAAATTATTAAATATTGTTTTTTCCTTTTTTGTACCTTTCAACAATAAAAGCTTGACTCTTAAAAAGTTTTTTTTTCTAATATTTTATTTTAGTACAGCTGGCGTAAACCAGTTAATATTCTGAAAGGGGTTGTGGTGTCCTAAACTCAATCTTTTTTAATTTGATGCAAAAAAAATCTATTTTGGATAAAAAATAAGATCGGAAGTGTGGAAAAAGTTTGAAGCGGGAAAGATGGAGCCAGGCCCTTAAGTAATTTACTGCGTATTGCTTCTATCATTATTTAAAGATACTAAAGTGTTTTTTTTATTTTTTTTTTTTATTTTTTTTTTTATTTTTTTTAATAGTTATTTTTGGACGCATCAACATCGAAGGTCATTAGCGTCCGCAACTATAAATATCAGAGGTATCACTTGGAGTTGGTTTGAATCTTACCTTGGTGGCAGATCACATTTTGTCCAATTAAAAGATATGCAGTCCGAGCATTTATACCTATCTAAAGGGGTTCCTCAGGGATCTGTTCTAGGTCCTTTATTATTTATTATATATGTAAATGATATACCACTTAATAACACGATAATGTTTGCCGATGACACATCTGTTTTTGTGAAATCTGATTTAATGTCTGATATTACCTCTATTGCTAATGAGGATTTATCTATTCTACACCAATGGTTTTCCAGTAATGAATTGTTCCTCAATAATAAAAAATCAGTTATGTTAAAATTATTAATCTAATAAAACTATACGAGCGTATACAATCCTGTTGAGTGGAGAACCAATAGTATGCGATTAATTCCGTTTTCTGTATCTTTAAATATATTAGGGAGATCTATTTTTTGACCACTTTTCATATAGATGGTAGATTATAGACGCTCGACAACTGAGGTAATTACCGACTTTTTCATTCATGAAACATATTTTGTACTAATTTGAGTTAGTGCCTCGTCGACTTTTTTATCTTTTACTAATTATTTACGTGGACAATTTTTCCCCTAATAACTGTAAATTAATATACACTATAATTCCTTACCCAATTATTTGGTGGTTTTCTTTCTGCACCTTCGACCTCTACGCCATTCGCCCAAACGAAATATTCATCATATTTCTCATCCCTGGCCACAGATTTTAGGAACCACTCCGACTCGTTACTTGAATGATTTGGTACAAAATCCAAAATTATTTTGATACCTTAAACATACAATAGTATATTGCATTACAAGGGACGAAACACAGCGTTTGCAACTAGTGTTAAGTTTGCTGCATTCGCTGTGTTTCATTCCGAGTAAATGCATATTATTTTTCACAACAACTCTATTGACCATTCGATTTGAGGTACCTGCAATTTGGGCGCGCAAAAAAGCCCCAACAATATTTATAGATCTGCAATCAAATTCATGTGAAATTTATGTGGGATTATGTCTGTCATTTTGAGATTTTCGAATATTATATTATGCGAATTGACAACGTTAAAAAACAGAGAAAACAGACAACTAAAAAGTGTCAATCCTAGGGTTGAACAGGTACCGAAAATTGAATTTCCAATAGAGGCGTTGTGAAAAAATAATTAGATGATCTTTAATTTAATAATTTTTAATTAATTCAACAATGAATTTAATCCACAAGGCATCCACTAGGTAGTGAATAGTATTTCTTAACATATCAGTCAGCATATTATGCCATCATGATTGTTAAACATCAAACGATTGTTATAAGATATATAAGGAAAAAATCAGAAGCCACTGTCGGGACTTGAACCAGAAATTCCCAGTTTCCGGCTGGTTGAGTTGCCACTTACTCGCACAGTGCCCCGAAAGCGAAATCTGTACATGAAATAGGTATATATGGGGAAGGAACAGATTTCACTTTCGGGGCACTGTGCGAGTAAGTGGCAACTCAAGCAGCCGGAAACTGGGAATTTCGGGTTCAAGTCCCGACAGTGGCTTCTGATTTTTTCCTTAAATATCTTATAACAATCGTTTGACGTTTAACAATCATGATGGCATAATATGCTGACTGATATGTTAAGAAATACTATTCACTACCTAGTGGATGCCTTGTGGATTAAATTCATTGTTGAATTAATTAATAATTATTATATTGTTGTCCACAATTACCTAACTCATATATTGTTATTGATCTTTAATTTATTGTACTTTTGGTATATTTTGATTTTTAACGATTGCATACTTTGTCTTTAGATAATAAAATAAAAAATTATGATTGACAATTGATCTTAAAAATACTCATCAGTAAATAAACACATAACCCTTTGCGGATAATTACCTAGTTCCTTGGCTTTCTCAAGAAGTTTCTCAAAATCTTCCATTGTACCAAACACCGGATCGATTTCTCTGAAATTCGAAATGTCATAACCGAAATCGTTCATGGGCGATTTGAATATCGGAGATAGCCATGTAGCAGTAATACCAGTTTTTTTAAGGTACTCCAGTTTTTCAGTAATTCCTATAAAAAATAGAAAACATTTTATTAAACTATTTTCATATTTTTTCAATCATAAAAAAGTAAAAAATATATAGTAGATTGTATATCTAGTGGCGTATTGAGGTATATTACTGACGAGTAGTGACAGTATGTTAAAACGAGCGATAGCGAGTATTAACAGTCACACGAGTCATAATAATATTATCGTGTGTGTGTTTTTAAAGACCACCAACAGCTAAGGTTATTTGAGCCTAGCACTAATTCATATTTTCAATTCATTATTTTTTTTTTAATAATAAATTGAAAATCCAATTGACACTTTTACCAGCTCTCGGGCTAGAACCCGGGAATTGGGGACTTGTAATAGAGGAACCATAGCAACGCCATGTAAACAACAGCATTGCTACACGCTGGACCATTCTCAAGCACGAGATATATATGGTATTTTTTGCCATATTCACTGCAAAATAGCTTCTTTTCACAATATTATTCATTTTCAGTATTTTCAAAATTTCATTTTGTGACACCAACTTCACTTTTATAGTAGGCCGAGAGTAGCTGTCAGTAGGTAATAGCGGGCAGATCAGGGTGAATAAACATAAATCTCTAGTATGGGAAAGATACGTTTCCGCACACCGGCATGTCAAACATTACTTGACATGCATGTAAAGCAGTTAGTGGGTATGGCAAAAATAATTTTTAACTTCCCATTGAAAGTTATTGTAATGGGTCCGAAAATCGAAATCAAAATGTATAACAAATTTTTATGTTTCAAGGTCACTACACTATTTTTAGAAAGATGTCTGTGTATGTGTGTGTGTGTACGTACGTACGTACGTACGTATGTGCCCATTTCTTTCGTTAGGGTGCCAATCGACGCGTATTAACGTAAATATGATCTGAAAGAAATTTTTTCAAAATCGGTTCTGCCGTTCTTTTTTCTTAACCAAATAGACTCCAAAAAAGTAGATTTTACACAATAATCGAGGCGTGTTAACGTCATTTTGATCTGACATAAATTTTATAAAAATCGGTTCAGCCGTTTTTTTTTTAATTATTGTTAAAAATAAATAATAATTATGTTTTAATGATTAAAATGATTACTTTTCTGTGTAATATCTAATTTAATTATTATTATTAAATATTTATCAAACTGGGAAGTTCGTCGTGTGGACCTCAAGGGTCGCACTTTAGTCCTAATAAACGACCCACCTCACGGCTTGTTTGGGATTGTTTTAATTCAATTTCGTAAGTTGCTATTTTTTTCCCTGAAGTAATAAATTTAATCACTTAATGAAATAATGCTTGAGACATTATTACGTTGCAACGATTCCAAGAACAGGTAAAATTTAAACATTGTATCTCTGTTTGTCCTTATTTTTGATAACAACAAAAGTTTTATTTTTTGATACGCCGATAATTGTAGTCTAGCTATCATCCAACGATTCATCAATCCAATAGCGTAGCCTGCTGGGCTGCAGAACACACCGTCAAAAAATCTAGTTTGACAATGACCTTAGATAATATTGTGATCATATAATCACATTTTAGATTTATGTAGGAACAGTCTAATCCCGTTGTCAAATTCTCTATCATGTCGAATATTAGATTGTACTCACAAAAAAATGAATGAATCATATACATAGAGAAAGATTGCTTTAAAAGCTCGATAAAAATTCGTAGAAAAACATTTTTTCGAAATGGAAATTCTGCAAAAAACTATGTCAATGTTTCAATCGATCAATTATTTTTCGATCGATTTCTAAAATTCTTTTCTTCTTAAAAGACAAAATTTTATATTTCAATTTATTATTCTAAAGATTTAAAAGGCCACTTAAGAGTCATATTTTTATAGCATCGACAATTAAGAAATTATTAAGATTATAACAGTTCAATTAAAATTATTAAATTTTGATAAGAACAGATTTTTTTTATTGTCAGTGAAATTTGTTGAACTTGACAACACAGAAGTATTTCAAGTGGAACCTAATCTTTTAATCAATACATGATTTTCACGTGAAACATTATTTCACATGAAGTGTTTTTGTCCAAAAAATTGCTGATTACAAATAATGAAAAACAATTTTTCATTGCGTAATAGATTCGTGTTATTGATCAATTTTTTTTATCTAGCATTCTAGCATATCGCCTATGAAAAGTAATTTTAAATTTTTAGTGTATTTGCCATATCGCACATACACTATTGGCGTCGGTCGGATGGCGGGACCTAGGGGTCGGACCAAAATTTCTCGTCGTTTCATAGCCTCCTGAACAATTTGGCAACATTTTTGGAAATGTTTATATAGTTCGCGGCATAACTCTCGAAAGACTTAATTGATTTGAACAAAATTTGGTACGCACGTTGGAATCCATCACCGCACGGAACCTATTTAAAATGGGCCTAATCGGACTATTTTAAGGGTTGTTTTTAGGGGCCCGAAAATACCGAAAAAATTTTCAGAATGGTTTCGAAATTGAAATTAAACCTTTTAGTAAAGAGCAAAATGTGCTGCTAAAATTTTAATAAAATCGGCCCGACAGGACCGGACTTACAAATTTTATGAAAACACTAGGTAGTTTGCGGATAGTGATTTACTTACTGAAGGGTGTATTTAATTTGGTACAGAGGTTGCATTGATAATAATATTGAAATTAAGAAAAAAAATATTATTTTAAGGGATGTATTAAGGGGTTAAATTTTTTATTTTGTCCAAAAACAAACTTAAGTTCACATAATAAAGCCACAATGCCAATATTAGCAAATACACTATATTGTCGGCAGGATTTTGGCACTGCGACCCGAGTTTTATTTTAACATGGATATGACAAGAGAACCGTCTAAATTCATAAACGGATGCCCCCAAAACAATCATTGCCAGCGTTGAATAAAATGAAAAGATTTATTATATTTTAATTTTTAATCTTTTGAAAAGAAAATCGTAATCCTGAACTGTCTTCCGTATTTTTAATTTAAAGCAATTAGAAATATATTAGTAAAACACTTCACCAATAATCACAGGAATCGACCCAATTTGATAAATTCCGTTTTTAGTCTTAAGATAGCGTAGCTGCAAACACCATTTGCGAATGTAACCTTACTAAAGTTATTATTTTGCAAAAAAAAATCGACACTAAATTCGTTGAATTTTTTTATGTTTTGTTTTATTTTTATTACACAACGCTAATGGCCTCAGTTATCAAGCGTCTATCATTTACAAACTCTATCTCTCTTGAAAAAATAATGAATGTCTATAGTTTGTAAATTAGCAACGAAAAAGATTTACGACCAATTGCAAAAGAATAATTTTAAGTATAAAAAAAAACATTTAAAAAAATATATACGATATGTCGAATTGATAACCTCTGTTTTTTTAAGTCAGTAAATAAACTAAACAAGTCACCAAAATTATGGATACACACCGATCAAGTCCCCAATCCCATCACCATTGCTGTCTTTGAATGACCTTGGATAAATCTGATAAAACGTCGCAGTTTTCCACCATCCCTTATCGGCTGGTTCTTTTTTAAGTTCCCTTTTGGCAGGGTTGGCTTGAACGCACACTATTGCACAAAACACCACACAAACTAATAATCCTTTCCACTCCATTTTGTTTCGCTTACGAGATTATTTTAGTACAGTTACCCTATTTTATACTTTTTTATTATCAATTTTTGGCCATATGGAACATACGTGCGATAATGATAACAATAAACTTTGTTTGAGATTAGATTTCAAATTAATATCTGTTAATTAATTTTTTATCAGATCTACATATTAAACTATGTGTTATTTATTCGAGGCAATAAATTTAATCAATAAAAAATCAAACGTACTAGAAGAAACAATCGTACTTATTGCGCTGAGATGTGAAATTTTTTACTTTTCACGTATTGAAATGGAAAATTTTACTTAAAATAAATACTCGAGATAATCAAAGTCTAACCAATTAAAAAAAGAATCGTTCAAAACAAACAGAAGGGTTCGAAAACAACTGAACTCGTTGAAACGCCGGCGCTTGAGAATAGCCAAGCAATGCAATATGTCGTTTCATGGCTCCTCTATTACAAGCCCCCAGTTCCCAAGTTATAATCTGATTAATCAATTGAAATTTCATTTTATCAAAAAAAAATAATAAATTGAAAATATGAATTGGTACTAGATCCATATAACCCTAGCTATGGATGGCCTTTAAAAACGTCTATGGTTCCTCTATTACAAGTCCCCAGTTCCCGGGTTCTAGCCTGAGAGCTGGTAAAAGTGTCAATGGGATTTTCAATTTATTATTAAAAAAAAAAATAATGAATTAAAAATATGAATTGGTGCTAGGCCCAAATAACCTTAGTTGTTGGTGGTCTTTAAAACACAATTTACAATTTACAAATTTAAAAACCTAAAAATTCCATTGTTTATTCCAGTGGCTTTGCGGGTTCTAACTGGTGAAAGTATCAATTGAAAACTATTTCTTACGGATGGTTTAGGTCTATGATAACTGTCCGACCCAGCTTCGTCCGAGTAAAAATACGAATCGAATCCGCTATACTGAACAGATTTGAAAGCAGTTTTTACCATTCGATAGGTTCTTTTTTGAGGAAGGTATAGGATCTATAATAACTGTCCGGTCCGGCTTCGTCCGGGTGCAAATCGGATTGATCCCGAGTTGGATTGAAAATTCAAAATCGGTATTAAATATAATATTAATAATAAAAAAACTCGGGTCGCAGTGCCAAACCCTGCCGACAATATAGTGTATTTGCTAATGCAGGCCTTGTGGCTTTATTATGTAAACATAAGTCTGTTTTTGGACAAAATAAAAAATTTAACCCCTTAATACATCCCTTAAAATAATATTTTTTTCTTAATTTCAATAATATTATCAATGCAACCTTTGTACCAAATTAAATACACCCTTCGGTAAGTAAATCACTATCCGCAAATTAGTGTTTTCATAAAATTTTTGTAAGTCCGGTCCTGTCGGGCCGATTTTATTAAAATTTTAACAGCACATTTTAATCTTTACTAAAGGGTTAAATTTCAATTTTGAAACGATTCTGAGAATTTTTTCGGTATTTTTGGGCCCAAAAACTTTTTTCAACCCCTAAATACAACCCTTAAAATGGTTCGATCGGGCCCATTTTAAATAGGCTTCGTGCGGTAATGGGTTCCAATGTGTGTACCAAATTTCGTTTAAATCGATTAAGTCTGTCGAGAGTTATCGTGTACACACATATATATATAAATATATATATAAATATATATATAATTATATATATATATATATATATATATATATATATATATATATATATATATATATATATATATATATATATATATATACATACATATATACATAAACATTTTTAAAAATGGTGGCAAACTGTTCAGGAGGCTATGAAACGTCGAGAAATTTTGGTCCGACCCCTAGGTCCCACCATCCGACCGACGCCAATAGTGTATGTGCCATATGGCAAATACACTAATAATAAGACGCGGGCAGTTAATTATTGTAAATTCGAACGAACGAGCGAAGCGAATGGGTAACGAGTTATTCAATTATAAATTCGAGCGAAGCCGGACGGAGGATCTAGTTATTAACTTCCCATTGGAAGTTATTGTAATGGGTCCGAAAATCGAAATCAAAATGTATAACAAATTTTTATATTTCAAGGTCACTATTTTTAGAAAGATGTCTGTGTGTGTGTACGTATGTGTCCATTTCTTTCTAAGACGAAATCTCGAGAATGAAAAATGATATCGACTACGTTAGGGTGCTAATCGACGCGTATTAACGTAAATATGATCTGAAAGAAATTTTTTCAAAATCGGGTCAGCCGTTCTTTTTTCTTAACCAAATAGACTCCAAAAAAGTAGATTTTACACAATATCTCGCGAATAAAAAATTATATCGACTTCGTAAGGGTGTCAATCTAGGCGTGTTAACGTCATTTTGATCCGACATAAATTTTATAAAAATCGGTTCAGCCGTTTTTTTTTTTATATAATTATTGTTAAAAATAAATAATAATTATGTTTTAATGATTAAAATGATTACTTTTCTGTGTAATATCTAATTTAATTATTATTATTAAATATTTATCAAACTGGGAAGTTTGTCGTATGGACCTCAAGGGTCGCACTTTAGTCCTAATAAACGACCCACCTCAGGGCTTGTTTCATATAGACATTGCGTTCAAAACAGTTCGTTCAAAACATAATATTTGAAAGCTTATCAACACTGCGATGGAATCATCTCAGTACACGTGATGAAAAAAAGTACTTTTACAGCAATTTAAATGTCATTTCTTTGAAGGTTAATTGTGGGAAAAATAATTCTGATAATGATAACTTGTAGATGCGTAGAATATTAACACAATTATGTGGCCACTTTTAAAGGTACGCGCAGTATGGAGTTGTGATGGGCGATTGTAAGATGTTTTTACAATCCAAACAATTGCAATCGTTCATAATAACAATCGAGTCCACAATCGACTCGAAGTTTGATTTTACAATCGAAATGTTCGATTGTTCAAGTCGATTATTTGCCAGCGAATGAGAATACATATAATCGCGATTCAAGGTTATATGGTAGTCGATTGAAGTCTGACGTTTACGCTACTCGTTCATCGTTGATTCACTGTTCACACTGTTCAGTCGGTCTCAAAGCACTCGATTACTGCATAATCGACCATCTATCGACTCGACCACAGTTGTTGAGTGATGAACGATTATATATTATGTGGCTCTCGACAGTGTACATCGTCTGTATTATTGAGTACTATGCAACTTGGTCTCGGTGAACTATGAAACAACAACAATCGAGTCCAAGTGAAAACCATCGAGAGTCATCGAGATGTTTGAACAATCGACTAAAATATCTCGTAATCGCCCATTACTAGTATGGAGCTGGGATTCTAGATGGTAGCGTAGATCATAGCAGGGCTTGCTTAAATTAATGCATTGTCATATATGCGAGCGTACACAACGAAGCGGTGAGTGTAGCAGGTATAAGCGCTGTTATAATTAAAAGCTGGTAGATTCAAGAATGTATCTCACCATTCTTTCAGCGCGCTGAATATTACAATCAACGTGTGACAACTGTCAAATGGCCGTTACAAGTTTCGCAATATGGATGTGACTAGTTTAATAAGTGAAATTTTGCCAGTTTTTTTAAAATTTGTTTTGAATTTTTTCTAAGACATATTTAAAAGTGTTAGGTTCCATACGTAAATATTAAAAAAGCCGGTTTGGGTAAAATTTTAATTCTTGGTATAAATGATGAAATTCGCCATGTTTAGATCGTTTTCTATTAATAGGGTGGACATGATAGCTCCTACCCAAATTTGTATTTAAAATATACCACTTTGTAGCAGAAGAACACAAATATTCGTCTTCGCTATCTGACATTTCAAACGCGATTTAAGCTTGTATCAATGCTAGTATCAAAGCTTCGTTGTGCAAACCTATAAGCTCTTATAATTTCAGCCACCATCCACCATACATGCTACCATCTAGAATCCCAGCTGCGTACTGCACGTACCTTAAGACGTAATGTTTAGGAGTCATTTGGTTCAAAAAGTGTTACATTCGCAATCGGTCGAATTTCGATTCAGAATGAGCCGTTTTCCTAACAGTAGTTCTTTCAATTATCCACGAGAGGCAACACTTGTGGTAGGTACAAACATTATATTTTATTCCCCATTAATGTCGTGTCATTTTAGTGGTATAACTTAATTATTTCATTAATTTAATAATAATAATTATTTAATAATTTAAGTTATACCTACCACTAAAATGACACGACAGTAATGGGGAATAAATAATGTTTGTACCTACCAGAAGTGCTGCCTATCGTAGATAATTGAAGGAACTACTCTCAGGAAAATGGCTCAATGAACAATGAAATGACTTTCTTTTACATTTAATATTTTTTTGTAAATTTTCCTTAAAATTTGATGACAAATGATTTCATTTCAAAATTGTTAATTACCTGAAAGTATGAATAATCGTTTCAAGCGGGTATTGTATTTGATAACAGCTATTTAATCATTTATTTTATCAATAATAATTATCATATACGTAAACAAGCCGACATGTACTGTTCATCAGTAGACAAACATGCTACGAGAACAAAACAGATCCGAACTTTATCTGACTGATTTTAGGGGTACCTCCGAACGGAACCCTATTAAGGTCAATTTATACTATCCAGTCAGACACGGCGCGGGAACGTAGCGTTTCCGGCAAGACAAACATTTTTACATGCATTTTAAATACGAATATTTATACTTAGCGAATCCCGTCCGTTCATGTATTTGAAATGCATGTAAAAATGTTTGTCTCGCCGGAAACGCTACGTTCCCGCGCCGTGTCTGACCGGATAATATAAATCGAGCTTTACTAAGCCAACAATGTCCGTCCGTCCGTCTGTTACAAGGCTCTATCTCACAAACGGTAAGAGGTAACTAGTTGAAATTTTTACAGATTGTGGGTTGTTGTGGCATCAATCCTGGCAAATAATAATTAGAATTAAATAATCAATTAATTTTAATAAATTAATTTTTTTATTTTACTACAACACTGACTCCAGCCGTACTTATACATCATCGTTTAACTGGCTCAGTTGCTAGAGCATTCGACTGGTTCAATCCCGGGTTTTGGATCGCAATATTTTTGTTTTTTTTTTATTCATCAAATATTGTGTTAATATATTTTTTTACTTTGAAAAGTAGTTAAAAAATAAATAAATTTTTTATCCCTAAATCCTATTATTGTACAGAACCCTCGGTGCGCGAGTCTGACTCGCACTTGGCCTGTTTTTTTATACGTAGCATACATGTATGTCGCCGTTTTGAAATCTGACGCCATTTTATTTTTTTGTGTCCTATAAAACCGTCAAATATCAATTTTCAAAAAGATCGGATAATTTTTACAAAAGTACCTACATATGGCCACCATTTTGAAATCTGATGCCATTTTATTTTTTTTGTGTCCTATAAAATTCGCAAATATCAATTTTCAAAGGGATTGGATAATTTTTACAAATTGTGTTTGAAGTGTAATTGTATTATCAGTGATGCATGTTTGATTAATTTTAAAAGATTTTTATTAATTCCATTTATTAAATTAAAGAAAAAGTCGGATTCAATTAAGCCCCCAGCACCTACGTCTGTGTGTCAGAATCTATTTTACGTACACCACTAACTACTTCTCCCACCAGTTTTTGTGCGCAGGTTTTCGTTAGGATTTGGTTTTCTCTAAATGTATGAACTCTATATATTTATTTATTGTGGATTATAGACGCGTCGACAACTTAGGTCATTAGCGTCTTAAATACAACAAATATCATAATATATCACTTAAAAACTAAATAACATCACAAAACATCCATGAGCAGATGTGGGATTCGAACCCACGACAGTCTGATTCAGAGGCCGCGACGCTACCAACTGAGCCATACTGTCCTCTGTATACGAACTCTATTTTGTAGTGAAATCGGTGCTCGGCGCGCGTAAAATTGGTATAACTCGGGATCCACTTAAGAGTCACGAGATGTCTTCCACGCTCAATAGTCGACCTGCGATCGTAGCTCCGACACAGCCCCGCCCATTTTTTTTATTTTTTTGAAATGTAAAATTCGGACCTGTTTATATTAATTTCTCACGGCTGCTTGTTTATTTCCATCGATAGAATTTATGACTGATGATAATTAAATCAGATACCGTCGTACGCACATCTGAAAACTGGAATTATGAAATAGAGAGTTTTATTATTTCGCAAATCTTATCGAAATTAGGAGTCGGTAATAAATAACTTCATTCTTCTTTCGAAATACTTTTTTAAGACGTCAAACTTTATATAGCCTCATTTTTTTTCGAGGGCAGTGTAGCCTAGTGGCGCCGCAACCTCTAGACTGGACTGCCGTGAGTTCGAATCCCACCTGCGCTCTTGGATGTTTTGTGATGATGTTATTTAGTTTTAAGTTAGTTGTTATTTAGTGTAGTTGAAAGACGCTAATGACCTTAGATGTCGACGCGTCTATAATGTACAATAAATAAATAAATAAAATCATTTTTTTCGTTCGGTTATGCATGTCTCGTCAAGTCACGCCCGTCACGTCTGCAATCAACAAGCGACTAGGCCCTGCAGTCATCAGGGTCCATTCTGATTAGTCGAATACCCTATCTTGATTCTTGTTGTCGTTTAACATACGCATACACTCCTAAACGAACGTAACAACTAACTAGTGAACTCTGTATACTAATATGGATAGTTGATAGCGATTAAAAAATAGCTTTTGTATGTGGAGAATGTTCAAACATATATTCTTCAAGACAGGAATTAATGTTCACAAAATTAGAATGAAAACTTCAGCTAAGGCTTGTAATCTTATTCTTTCTATAAAAGTCTATCAATTTTCTGAGATTTCAAAATAAAACTTAATTAAAATTTATTTGTCCATTCCAAATTCTCAAGAACACTGTTACTGTATAAATTTTGGACATCCTAATATCTCAAATAATTATAATTTTAAATTAGGTTTTATTTTGAAATGTCCAAAAAAAGATCGACTTTTATAGAAAGAATTAGATTACAAGCCTTACCTGAAGTTTTCATTCTAATTTTGTGAACATTAATGCCTGTCTTGAAGAATATATATTTGAACATTCTCCACATACAAAAGCCATTTTTTAATCGCTATCAACTATCTATATTAGTATCCAGATTTCACTAGTTAGTTGTTCCGTTAGTTTAGGTGTGTGTGCGTATGTCAAACGACATCAAGATGTAGTATTCGACCAATCAGAATGGACCCTGACTGCTGGGCCTATAGTCGCTTGTCTGCAATCACATCCATTTATTTATTTATTGTAGATTATAGACGCGTCGACAACTTAGGTCATTAGCGTCTTAAATTATACATTAAATGACAACTAACTTAAAACCAAATAACATCACAAAACATCCATGAGCGCAGATGGGATTCGAACCCACGACAGTATAGTCTAGAGGCTTTAGTACTAAGTACGCTATCCACTAGGCTACACTGCCCTCCACATCCATTTATATTATACGACTGCATACAAGTGTGATGGTAGTCGAGCAGACCACTACTCATCGAAAAGCAGCGACGTTATGTTCCATAGCTATACTGTACGTCTACATAACTATAATAGCTATTTTATAGTATACTAGCCGTTACCCGTGGCTTCGCCCACGTATTTTTCGATTTATGATTTATTATCCCCCCGCGAAAAATTCTCCTTCTGCGAAGCGAAGCCGGGCTGGTGGTGTTTATTCGCTCGAATTTTATAATACATAACTCACTCGCTTCGCTCGTTCGCTCGGATTTTATTAATACAATACTTTCTCGCTTTGCTCGTTCGCTCGAATTTTATTAATACATTACTCACTCGCTTCGCTCGTTCGATCGAATTTTATTAATACATTATTGCTCACCTACGTTATATAAGGAACTCCTGTGCAAAATTTCATGCTTCTTACTTCAAAAATGATGAACTTCCATACAAACTTTCATCCCCTATTTAACCCCTTTAAGGGATGAATTTTCAAAATCCTTTCTTATTACTCATCTACGTTATATAAGGAACTCCTGTGCAATATTTCATGCTTCTAACTTAAAAATTACGAACTTCCATACAAACTTTCATCCCCTATTTATTTTTAAAAATCCTTTCTTATTGCTCACCTACGTAATATAAGGAACTCCTGTGCAAAATGTCATGCTTCTAACTTTAAAAATGACAAACTTCCATACAAACTTTCATCCCCTTTTTAGCCCTTTTAGGGGATGCATTTTCAAAAAAAAATTTCTTAGTGCTCACCTACGTTATATAAGAAACTCCTGTGCAAAATTTCATGCTTCTAGCTTCAAAAACGACGAATTTCCATACAAACTTTCATCCCCTATTTAACCCCTTTAGGGGCTGAATTTCAAAAAATCCTTTCTTAGTAGGTGCCTACGTCACAAAAGGAACCTACTGTCCAAATTTCAAGTTTATATCTTCAGCGGTTTGACCTGGGCGTTGTATGTCAGTCAATCAGTCAGTCAGTCAGTCAGTAACGGAACTGTTTTGTATATTATATATAGATAATTGCGAAAAAATTTTGAGAGCCTTTTTTATTTTATGACTTGACAACTATTTTAAGACGGTTAGTCAGGCTTTAATCACGTTCAGCATTTTTTATTTAAGTGTGTCAATCTCGCAGAAAATCTCTAAAGTAATCAATTCCGCGATTTCTATGAATTTATCTGCCTGATAACATACTATCGGCCTTTATCGTGAATGTACTAACAAAGCAAACATATAGCTAGATAGTTCATACTGTAGGATTGTAAATCTGCAAGTCGTTCCCTAAATTAACTCGGTTATAACTCGAAACAATCGAGACTTTCAAAAAGACGGTCAAGTGCGATTAAAACTCGCGCCCTGAGAGTTCCGTACCGTTATAACAATTTAACGATTACTTTGTTGAAATTGACAATAATTATTACAATAAAAATTAAGTTTGTGTCGTAATAATTTCACTTAGAATTAGAAATTAATGTTTTTCGTATTTTTTCCCACTTCCCGTGATCCGATTGAGCTGAAATTTTGCACACATGTGTAGCTCCGGTGACAATACAATATTATGGTAACTAGCTGACCGACCCGGCTCCCGTCCGGATGCAAATCTCATTTTTAAATTTTCACAGGCAAAAGGTTACGTTTCAGTGGATCGGATAAATGTAATAAAATCAGACTAAGCAAATAATTTAAACACACTAAAAAATTAAAAATAACTGAGGAGGGTCCACGTGGACCCTCGTTTATTCTAAATTTTTAGGATTCCGTACCTCAGAATGAAAAAATAGGTAAAAAAACGTTTAAGTTAAACGCTTTTATAAATGTGCTAAAAAGAAAAAAATAATATTTAATTTAGGTTCATAAGTATAAAAGCGTGGGTCGTGACTGTAATAAATTATCATAGAATTTACGACCCACGTTTTTATACTTATGAACCTAAATTAAATATTATTTATTTCTTTTTAGTACATTTATAAAACCGTTTAACTTAAAAGTTTTTTTACCTATTTTTTCATTCTGAGGTACGGAATCCTAAAAATTTAGAATAAACGAGGGTCTGCAAGGACCCTCGTTGGTTGACGAAACGTACGTCGAGAATTAAACGTTTTGGTGTTTTGTGGTTATTTTTAATATTTTGTATTTTCACACCAAAAGGTTCCATTACTATTCTTAGTCCATGACAGCAGGAAAAAATGAACAAAACAATTATTTATTATAAAATTTTTAATAAATAGATACAGAATATCACTTATATTAGCTTCTACCGACAGCCAAAAAGATTACTTTAATAAATAAAACACACAAAAACTGGCTATAGCTGTCCAACTTTATTTTTAAGTACTAGGTACGTTTCGGTCTGTTATAAGAAAAATAAAGTTGGGCAGCTATAGCTAGTTTTTTGTGTTTTATTTATTAAAGATATAGAATAATATGTTGATATAATTTACAATTTAATGTATTGATTTCAGGATTAATTAATATACGAACTAATTTGTTGTAATTATAACTACATATTTGATTAAATATAGGTATATACAATATACATATATCTATTTTCTAACACTAGACAATAACTATTAAGCGACTAGCAAGAATTGTAACAATACGTCAATAGTTACAAGAATTACTCATTTTGTCTAAAAATCTTGCGTCATATTAGTATAAACCTATTATAAAATAGTATCTATGATTAATCTGATTATATAGAATTTCAACTATGATAAAAATTTAATCTAGCTATTTGATTTAAAAATATAGGCCTCAAAGGCTTTTAAATTGACTGACGCTGTTTTTATCGCATTTCTGTAACAAATATAAAATATAATTAATAGGAGGCATAAATTATAAAAAAAATAATTCACTCGGTTCATATCCATTTTTTAATAAATTCAATACGGTTCATGGGTTCTTGGATTAAAATAAACTGTTATTGATTAATGACTCTTTTATTTATCTTCGTACGACGTTTCGTCTCTTTCGAGACTTTATCAAGTAGGTACTGTAACAAAAATATAAACGAATACATCAAGTCAATAGTTGTCTATCTTGGAGAATAACAATTATAATTAGAAATAAAAATTTGTTACCTCAATAACGAGTCATTAGTTGTCAAAAATTGTATTTAAAATATCAAGACATGAAAATAATAAACTATAATTATAGTAACATCGTTCCATCCTTAATCAATAAAATAAATAATTTTAAAAAATACCAATAATAATGCAGTAAGAAAACAGCTACCCGTTCTTTCTAACTATTCTAACCAAACTGAACTCATTTCACTGCCATGTGCACTAATGACTCGTTATTGAGGTAACAAATTTTTATTTCTAATTATAATTGTTATTCTCCATGATAGACAACTATTGACTTGATGTATTCGTTTATGTTTTTGTTACAGTACTTGATAAAGTCTCGAAAGAGACGAAACGTCGTACGAAGATAAATAAAAGAGTTATTAATCAATAACAATTTATTTTAATCCAAGAACCCATGAACCTTACTGAATTTATAAAAAAAATAATTTTCTAATTTGCCCACCAAAATAACCCCCACAATCAGAATTCGTTTATTTACGCTGTACGTCCGTGATTGGGTCACAATACCTATTATGTGTACCATGTTTCAACTTTTTTCATCCAGTAGATTCGGAGAAAATACGCTGTGACAGACGGACGGACAGACAAACAGACACGAGAGTAATCCTATAAGGGTTGCGTTTTTTCATTCTGAGGTACGGAACCCTAAAAATTGATTAAATTTGTCGGTTTAACAAACAAGATGTTCTTTTTGTCTTACTCTCCAATCACTGAAAAATTCCAATCTCATTTTAGATGTTGTCGACAAGAAGTAGTGCAATTAACGGTGAGTAAATGATAACTCAACCGCCGCGATAGAGGGTTCAGGTTCGAAGCTCGACGGTGACATAGGTTTAAAATGAATTTTTCTGATATTGCATTGTAACGTTACGCTGCTAACAGGAATGCTAACTTAAACAAATTCATTTGTATTTATCTATACTAATATTATAAAGCGGAAGAGTTTGTTTGGTTGGTTGAACGCGCTAATCTCAGGAACTACCAGTCCGATTTGAAAAAAAAAATTTTTGCTAGATAGCCCATTTATTGAGGAAGGCTATAGGCTATATAATATCACGCTACGACCAATAGGAGCGGAGCATCAATAAAAAATGTTGCAAAAACGGGAAAATTATTCCTATTGAGAGCTTCCGCTGCGTAAACGGTTAAAGTTACGCAAAAATCATGTAAGACGGAATTGTTCCCCTTTAAAAGTTCTAAAAAAAAGTCCGCGACAGCATATGTCTACCTTTTAAGGTTGACTCACTATAACTTTTTTAGATGTTTGCAAAAACGGGAAAAATTATTCCTTTTGAGAGCTTCAGTTGCGTGCGCTGCGTAAACGGTTAAAGTTACGCAAAAATCATGTAAGACGGAATTGTTCCTCTTTAAAAGTTCTAAAAAAAAGTCCGCGACAGCCTATGTCTATCTTTTAAGGTTTACTCACTATAACTTTTTTTAGGGTAATCAAATTTGTTCGTAATTATAATATTCAAGCGAACGAGCGAAGCGAGTTAGTAGTGTATTTATAATATTCAAGTAACGAACGAAGCGAGTGAGTAGTATATTTATAATATTCAAGCGAACGAGCGAAGCGAGTGAGTAGTGTATTTACAATATTCAATCGAACGAACGAAGCGAGTGAGTAGTATATTAATTATAATATTCAAGCAAACGAGCAAAGCGAGTGAGTAGTGTTTTGCATCCGGGCTTTCTTAGCACCCGGGCGAAGCCGAATAGGGCCGCTAGTTAATTATATGTGCGACTGCATATTTTGCCAGACTCTTTAAGTCTTTAACTTTATGATAAAGAATTTTTACTCACCCTTTCTTATATGTAGACCCCACACTAGCAGCTGCCACAATCAAATTGTCTGGAAGTGTCTGGAAAGCTCGGAGATCGATTGTGACAGCCTTTGATCCCAAATTCAATGCAAGAACGTAAGAATCGTTGCCTGGCAAAGACCTATAAATTTATTGAATAAGTCGTTAAATAAGACAAGATGAAGCAAACAGTCTAAAAGAATTTTCACTATAAAGATAACTTTGTGCATGAAATAGGAGGCTAAAAACCATTCTTTTTAATTTTCCACTTTCCAGTTAAAATTCTAACAAAATGATTTCTTCATGGTTTCCGGGCTTGTAGGCCGTGGTCCGGTGGTATTTCTACCTGACGTTTCGTCTACAACTGCGGTAGACATTCTCAAAGACGATGTGGCAGCGGTCCAAGTGTCCTCCTTGGCGGCTCACAGGTCAGTGTGTCAGTGACTGATGCCTAGTACCAGTGTGTTCTCTGTTCGGTCGTAGTCCGTCTCTCTGTCATTGGTCAACTGCGCAAGGTGTAGAAGAAGACTTGGAACAATGCCGGCCGTGAAAGCTTGCACACTTGGATAAAACGTCTCTACGGGGAGAACACCAGTCACTGACACACTGACCTGTGAGCCGCCAAGGAGGACACTTCGACCGCTGCCACATCGTCTTTGAGAATGTCTACCGCAGTTGTAGACGAAACGTCAGGTAGAAATACCACCGGACCACGGCCTACAAGCCCGGAAACCATGAAGACTTGGAACAATGCCGGCCGTGAAAGCTTGCACACTTGGATAAAATGATTTATTTATTAATTTCCCATTTGAAGTTGTTTTAATGGGTCTAATTTTGCGGAGGACAGTGTGGTCCAGTGGTTAGCGTCGCGGCCTCTGGGTCAGACTGTCGTGGGTTCGAATCCCACCTCCGCTCATGGATGTTTTGTGATATAATTTAGTTTTAAGTGAGTTGTTTTCAAATACATATAACTTTGTTGTTGAAATACAGATATCAAAATTGTGATATACAATCGTAGGACACCCTGTATATATTTTCCGGCTTTAATACCTCATTAAATTACATTTAGATTAACGAACCTTACACTCTACCTTCTTGATCAATCGATGTTACACAATATTACGTTACGAAACAAAGTAGAACCTTCAATATTAGTATAGAACACGAACCTCAACAAGAACTAAACTGTGCCAAACACAATATAATAATTACTGTATACTAACTGTTATCATTATATATGTTATCCAAGGTCTGAATCCTGTGTTTGTTTGGGATCCTAATGCTGCGAGGGCCTGTGGCGAGAAAAGGTGTTGGTATCCTTAATCCCTGTCTATGTTATTCCTATAAAATGTTTGTGTTTGCTACATGGGGGTCCACCCTGCAGCCATATGGTAATTGAGAAAGAAAAAAAAATTCGACTGATGACCAGTCCTATACTTCCCACCTAGTAAATATTTGCAAAAAATAAACACTCTTTTTATTCTTTGAAAAAAAGCATGGCCCTCTTTTTTGTTTGGTGATCTACTGATGGCTAGTAATATAGCAAAAATTCGACTGATGACCAGTCCTATACTTCCCACCTAGTAAATATTTGCAAAAAATAAACACTCTTTTTTTATTCTTTGAAAAAAAGCATGGCCCTCTTTTTTGTTTAGTGATCTACTGATGGCTAGCTTAATATAGCAAAAATCATGGTTACCTTGATTTACGTACAATATTTATTTTTTTTTAGTAAAATATTTTTTTTCTCCAAAACTGTACATTTTAGAGAAAAAAAATATTTACATTTTTTTCATATTATAACATCTAGAATCCATTTATATTTTTTTTACCTATGTTAATACGTGACATTGAGAACGTTTTTTTTTAATATCTCAGGATCCACTGAACCGATTTGACTCAAAATCTAATCAGATCTAAGTTAAAGGCTGATAAACACAATAGAACAATCGGCATGGCCGTATGTTGTTCCGTTTTTACGATATCGAAGGCGAAAAATTGACCACATACTTACACACACATACAGACATCAGTCAGAAAATGATTTTAAACGATTGCTAGGGTCTCAAAACGTGAAGATCTGTTAAAATCTCGAAATATTTTTTTCGGACTAAATCCATTACTTCCCTACCATAGTAGAGGTGGGAAGCAAAAACTAACCTGTGAACTGTCAACGTATATTCAGACAGAGCTTTAACGTTCGTTTCGCCGTATTTCAGCGTCGCCTGTTTGCGCAATTGGATCAGATCTTTATAGACGTTGTAATGACTGTCAACTCCCGGTTTGTTTTCAGCGGCAAGATTAACAGTTTTATAATTATCGGCAACAGGTAGCCACGGTTTCGAACCGTTCGTAAATCCGGCGAATTTAGAATCGTCCCACTGGAACGGCGTTCGTTCCGGATCGCGCGAAAACAATTGGTATCTGTCAGGTCCGGCGATTTGACCTTGAGGATCAACGGTTTCGTTCCAACTTATGTAACCATCGGTCATTCCGATTTCGTCGCCGTAATATGTTACGGCGACTCCGGGAAGGATCATGAGCAGCATGTTCAAGCCGTCTGCAAGCTCTTTGTGGTAGCGAGATGTGAATCTGTGGTTATCGTGGTTTCCAAGCTGTAAGAAAAAAATCGTAACTAAAAGGGTAGTGATTGTTTCACCGTTGGTATCTTGGGAAAGGTTAAAGATACAAGGTCGGTTAAATTAGAGAAAAGTTGCGCTTTTTTCAGAATCTGAAAAGAAATCCAGGATATTTTGATTGGTTCCTGATTTATCACGAAAAAACTAAAAATTGTGGTTTCAGAAAAAAATTATTATCTTCCCTACCAATTGTATGGAAGCTATTTCAATGAAATTTATTAACTTTATGGTTTTGACTACTCAGAGTTGAATGATGTCAGTAATGTTAGTATGTTTAGGTCAAATCTTTTAAGTCAATTTTGAAACACTTTGGTTGAGGCTTTCGCGGCCAGTTGATGAGCTGGTGTTGCCCTGATTCGGGCCATCGTTGGTTGGAATTGCTTCCTAACGTTTCGCTAGCACGAGTGGCAAGTTTCTTCAGAGGTCCTTCCATTTCCGATGCTGGATGCAGCATCGAAGATGGAAGGACTTCTGAAGAAGCTCGCCACTCGTGCTAGCGAAACGTTAGGAAGGAATTCCAACCAACGACGGCCAATAGACCCGAATCAGGACAACACCAGCTCAATTTTGAAACATTTCCACATATCCGGTCGTCAATACACGAATCAATCATTTTTAGAATGAAATAATCAATTAACTTTAAAAATAAATAAATAATAATAAATAAAAACTTTTTAAAGACAAACTTTTATTGAAATGTAGTACTAAAAAGGCAAAAATAATATTTAATAATTTAGTACGATTAGTAGAAGAAATATTTCGTTGCATAAGATCAAAATAAATCAATACTTACTGATATTAGGTTCATAATTATAAAATCATGGGTCTAAAAATTTACGACCCGCCCTTTTTATAATTATAAACCTCAATTATTAAATACTATTTTTTCCTTTTCAGTACAAATCAACAAAAACTTGTCTTTGAAAAGCTTTTTGATGTAAAACATCTTATGTCGGGCAGTGAACAGCCGCGTGAGGGGAAATATGCAACGACATTTCTGGCCCGTTCCTTCGCTGCTGTTCTCCCCACCACTGCAGCACTCTCTCTCTCTCTCGGCTTCCGCGCGCTCGGGCACGGGAAGAGAGAGAGAGAGAGTATACATACGAACGTACTGTAAAGCAAAAGTATATGTATACACGTGTAGGTATGTAATATAGATACTTCGCTGTGTATTTAGTTGCGTTTTTGGCTCAGGCGTGCTCAAACGCCGCAACCGCGTGTGTTACAGTGCAGTATAAGTATAGGATTACGTCAGCATAACAGTTAGTTGCTGCTTTTGAAAAAATATATACTACTACATAAAGAATACCACCGAGTTCAATAACGTTTTCTTTGATGTTTCACATCTGTCGGGGGTTCCGAGACCCACACCCTTTTTTTTACTTATATTTTATTTTATTAAATACTTACAACCCAGTTGGACGTGTATTTTTGCGGCAGATAAGACAACCACCTATAAATAGTGGCGGCAAAATCATGGGCGGTTGAATTTTCATTCAAATCGGTGATCAGTATGAAGTTAAAAGTAAAATGTGCACCGTCACTTGTTTCGTTTCCGTAATATTCGATTTGGTGTTTTATGTCAGCGTAGGCTTCGGTCATCATAATCCTGAAATGAAACGACAAGCTTGAAAATTTAGATATAGACGCTCAACAACTCAGGCTGTTAGTGTCTATTTTAAAAATACTAATCCCTATATTTTTAAACGAGCAAATCTTGTATATATGTACCTATATAAATATTTTCTCGAAAACGGCCCTAACGATTTTGATCAAATTTACCGAAAAGGGGTTTCGGGGGGCAAAAAATCGATCTAGCTAGGTCTCATCCCTGGAAAAATGATTTGCAAAAATTCAACAAGCTTCTATGTCAAAAACAGATTCTTTTCAGGGGGAAGGTAACAATGTTTTGAACCATGATGCTCTAACATTTTCTTTCATATTAGGTTAAATTAATACACTGACAGAATGTTGTAACAAACTCTTATGACTGACATAGGAGGTAGTCGTTCTTCATTTGGCATAGGAGTTTTGTTGTATAAGTCCGTATTTATTCTTCAGTGATGTGGGAGATTTTGCCAGAAAAAAGAAGGCTAGTTTGTGAATCGTTTAATTCATAATTTTCAAATCTGCAGAAATTGACATAGAAGGTTATTGTTTTGCTGCAAACGGAGACTTAGGAGTTTACTGTTCTTCACCATCGACTACCTAATTTTGAAAAATGTTTAGTTTTTTTTGTCTGTAGTGTTGGTATGTGTAATAACGTCAAATTTACAAGTTGATATTCGCGGAGTTTCATAATAAATAGACCCATCAAGTAACGCAATTAATTTTTTTAACTAACTCATGAATTATTGAAACCAGAGCTATCTGCACACCTGCTAATGTTATCCTTTTTCGAATACTCGTCAAGAAGCGCACGCCACTGGTAAACCATGTCGTACGTTTCTGGTAAATTGTTTGTATAAATATGGTTCAAATAGCTATAATCTTGTTCTTGAGCGTTTGGATCAAAAGATCGCGGTTCATCTTTTAAATCCTCGGATTCAAACAAAAATGGCACGGCGTCAATTCGAAACCCGGACACATTTCTGTCAAGCCAAAACCGTAAAACGTTCTACAAAAAATATAAAAGTTGACACATTTTTTTTTTGAACTTTAAATATATTTTCAAAAAATTACCCAGTAATAGTATAGGTACTTATAATTGAAGAGCCTTGTTGTCGAGCGTCTATAATTCACAATTCAATTCAATTCTATAATTGAAGACATTGGTGGATCCAATAGCATATTTAAAGTATCAAATCTACTTTATTACATTTAGCATTTGCAAGTAATATTCGACAATTAATGCGTATTTTTTCTAAAGTTTACCTTCATTTCTTCAACAACTTTTGGATTACGATAGTTCAGATCTGGTTGAAATACTCCAAATTGATGCAAATACCATTGTTGTCTCACATCATCCCAACTCCAGGCACCCTTTCCAAAATTGCTTAACTAAAAGGAATAACAGAAATAGTAAAAATAGACAAAATTTTCTTTAAATCTTTGAAACAATAAATTTCAATTAGAACTTTTACTTCTAAATCTTGAAAATAAACAGAAATATAATTTAAAAGAAAAAAATATATCGGATAAACGCTAAATAGCTTTGTTGTCGAGTGTCCATAACCAACAATAAAGTTGGAAAGTTAAAATAAATTAATAGATTTATACGGCTAATCTGCAATTGAAAATGTTTGTTAAGCTCTCGCTAGTACGAAGATTCACACCTACAACCTAGCCATAATGAATTAACAGTCGCATGTAGTGAAAATCAATTGATTCCGAAGCATATAAGGAGAATCTTAGATTAGTAATCATGTCACGGTTAAGTAATGTAAGCTCATTCCGCCGCGAAAGTGAAGAGGTTCAGGTTAGAATCCTGATTGTGACTTTGGTTGGTAAAATGATTTTTTCCGATATGTTTGGAATCAATTATATAATTGGTTGCTTTCCAACAAAAATTTTCAAACGTCATTGTGTTTGTTGCAATGATTTCTAATAACAGTCGTATATTAATTATTTTTACAGTTTCATTGGCGCTTGGCAATTTTTTGAAATAAATATATAAAGAAGAATAAAAATTAATAAACAAACACTTGAAAAATTCTACACATTTATTTATCTCCTAACCCATCTTCAGGAGTTTAAACTAAAACTAACCCGAAACGATCGTCGAGATAAATAAATGTGTAGAATTTTTGAAGTGTTTGTTTATTAATTTTTATTCAATCATGTTCTACCAAGTGCCTAGCGATAATTCTATAGAATTTATATAAAGAAGACTTTTATGAGTTTTTTGGTCACTGGGTTACTTTTTGGTAACCATTTTATGGTAGATATTTTGGTTCCATGTAACATTGGTTATTGCAGATTATGAGGACGGTTGATCACATGATTCACTTTAATAAATAAGTTTTTTTACCCACCCAGTTGTTGGGTGGTTGTCTCGTTCCATTTACAATTTTTCCATCGACCCAAACATAATAATCTTCATATCCTTTTGTACGGTTTCTGGACAATTGGAACCAAATACTTTCGTTACTTGTATGATTTGGAACAAAATCAAGAATTAATTTGATTCCTAAAAAAAATTAAAAATCTCAGTGGGTAGTCTCTCTTATATATTTAGAGTAACAAGCATTTCTCGTATGTGATTTAATATTATCTTGCTTTTATGATGTATTAGATAAGTTATTTATTTCTTAAAATTAAGGTTATTTCCAAATATTTGGTCTTGACGATGTAGAACAATTCTATAACTCTTGGCTGTAATATTGCAAGTGGAAAAATTACTATCACCCGTAATTATTAGTTCTCGCATGCGAGAGGGTTCAATTCTAATCCATGTGTTGAGTCTCATCTATGTCAATTTAATAAGTATTAATAATTTACTCGGGAACTTGGATAAAAAATAAGTTAATGCTAAATTTTGTACATTGGCATGTTGCAAATTTTGAAAATTTAGCATCAATTTATTTTTATTGTCTGGTTCCCGAGTAACTTATTAATACCTATTAATATTCAATTCTAACTTTAAAAGTTTATCAATTAGCTCTCGCATACCTATATGAAACAAAAGGGACATTTAGACGTGTCACCGTGGAAGTAATTGTTAACTCAGCCAGCGCGAATCTGGAATTTTCGAGTCCTGACGGTGACGGGTTAAATGAATAAACTTTTTAACTTCCCATTGGAAGTTATTGTAATGGGTCCGAAAATCGAAATCAAAATGTATAACAAATTTTTATGTTTCAAGGTCACTACTTTTATTTCACTATTTTTATAAAGATGTCTCTCTCTCTCTCTCTCTCTCTCTCTCTCTTTCTCTCTCTCTCTGTGTGTGTGTACGTATGTGTTCATTTCTTTCTAAGACGAAATCTCGAGAATGAAATATGATAATCGACTACGTTAGGGTTCCAATCGACGCGTATTAACGTAAATATGATCTGAAAGAAATTTTTTCAAAATCGGTTCAGCCGTTCTTTTTTCTTAACCAAATAGACTCCAAAAAAGTAGATTTTACACAATATCTCGCGAATAAAAAATTATATCGACTTCGTAAGGATGTCAATCGAGGCGTGTTAACGTCATTTAGATCCGAAATAAATTTTATAAAAATCGGTTCAGGCTTTTTTTTCTTAATTATTGTTAAAAATTAATAATTATGTTTTAATGATTAAAATGATTACTTTTCTGTGTAATATCTAATTTAATTATTGTTATTAAATATTTATCAAACTGGGAAGTTCGTCGTGTGGACCTCAAGGGTCGCACTTTAGTCCTAATAAACGACCCACCTCACGGCTTATTTGATATTGCATTGGGTGTCTCTTATATAAAAATGACATTGTGCGGAGTTTTCTGAATTGAATAAAAATGAAAGCAAATGTGTACCCAATTCTTTTGCTCGTTTAGATAATGCTTCAAAATCTTCCATGGTTCCAAAAACAGGATAGATTTTAGTGAAATTGCTGATGTCATATCCAAAATCAATCATCGGGGAATCAAAAATTGGAGAAAGCCATGTCGCATTTATTCCAGCATCTCGTAAATGATCTAATTTCCTTCTGATACCTATAAATAAAACATTAATATTATATTCTGACACATTTCGTGTCCAATTATTATTTATTTAGTCCCACAAATAATAAAAATAAAAATTAATATTATATTTTGTAGATTGAAAGAAGAAACCTCGGTTGCATAAGATCAATAATTCAGTCTCAAAAGTCAAAGCATTTGTAATTTGAAAAGTTTCATTCATCATAATGTAATAAAGTATTGTTATAGAGCCCTGAAGAAGTTGCAAATTCGCAACGAAACGTTGGCGAATAATAAAGAATTTATACATTTAACTGGTCCTTATTACCCAATACTTTATTATATTAACATATGTGATGGACGTAAAAAACAGAGATTCATAATAATTTCATATCTTTGATAATTTTTCTAGTTAGAAATTTTTGGATTCATGATGTTAAATATTATTCTTTCGTTTCAACAAAATACTGACAAAAAGATAGCATTAGTAAAAGTTGTGTCACTGTGTGAGTAATTGTCAACTCAGTCCGCCGCGATAGTGGAAAGTGTAGGGTTAGAATCCCTCCGGTGACACAGGTTTGAAATAATGAATTTTTCCTGACTACAGCATTACGTCTTTGTCAAAATGGGTGTTTCATATATACTGATGCAGTCGTTATGCATTCATTTTTACAGACGCTAATGACCCTTGTTGTCGAGCGTCTATAATTCACAATTCATTCTTTCACTCATTCATTTTTATTATATTTAATACGATATAAATTTAATGGTACCTGGTAAATCTCCTATTCCGTCATTATTACTATCGAGAAATGACCTTGGATAGATCTGATAGAAAACTTCATGCTGCCACCATTCTTCAGCATAGCCGGTTGAAGCAAACAGCGCCACCAACAATCCAATCAACGTTAGCTTCATTGTTTAGCAATGTTTATTTTGCTATAAAACTAAGTGCAGTTATTCTTTTATATAATATCTCCAAAAAACAACCAAATATTTTATCAGAAATACAAGTGTCCATAAATTATTCACCTCGTTATAATTTTACAAAAATACTTTTTATTAAAAAAAATATTCTGATAAAATTAGCCGGGCAATCTTGTGAAGGACCGTTCATGTCAAAATATTAATTATTACTAATTATTTTATAATGCAGCATAACCTTAAGAGAGTATTGTAAAATCGCGACTGTCAGATCTGTCACTTTTGCCACTCGTTACATACAATATTTTTTGGAACAACTACTTCAAAAGTTCAATTTTAAGCAAATAAAATACAATTTGGATAAATATTTTAATGACATCATATAGCAAAGTAATCAATAAAGTACTTTATTACGCACTTGTGTTATAAAGTAAAACAAAACAGTATTACTTTATAGATCGGAGTGCGTTAAAATTTACTTTAAACACTACCGTTCGAACGCATCAGAAGCTTCCATAAAGAATCACTTTTCAAACAGTACAGCCATTTAAAATTGTACTTTTGATGCAAATGTTGCAAAAAGTATATTTATTTTATAAAAAATTGTAAAGAGTTATAGCAAATATTTTATGAATACCCGTATACATTTCAGATACTTCAAGAGTATCAAAAAATCTTACTCAAATAAAAAATTATTATTGTCAGATAATAATATATATCTGATGTAACGATTTTTTGCAAACATTAAAGTACTTGTACCTATATCGAACACTTAAAAGAAATCATAGGTCTTTATTTTCTCAAAAACAATGAGCAATAATATTTACAAATTGTTCCACGTATGCCAAAGATAATTACCGGTTCCATTGGGATGTTTTTTTTTAAGTTTTAAAAAGACTATGGTCGCAGTGCCAAGGCCTGCTAACGAAATACTTCCAAGTATATGCATTACATTAATTATAAAGGGTGTCTCAGCAAGAACTTGAATTTTGAATCGCGCGCCATTTTCGACTGTTAATTGTTGAGTCAGCCATATTTGGTATTTGTTTAATTTAAACATTGACATTTACGAAAATGGTGCGTTACAGGTTAGAAGAACGTTTGTTAATAGTGAAAACCCATTACAAAGAAATTGCACGCCAAAATGTTTCAGCAAGAAATTGAATTTTAAAAACTTAAAAAATATGTTAATTTAATGATTTATTTACATTTTTCTTCATAAATGTAGATACATTTACACATGAAACAAAATATCGGTTAAATGACCACCGTTGCTCCGTTGGTAGGAATATACTCTTTTGACGAAATTTTGCAGTAAGGGCTGCTGGATGTCACGAATTTAGCGTGCAATTTCTTTGTAATGGTTTTTCACTATTAACAAACGTTCTTCTGACCTGTAACGCACCATTTTCTTAAATGTCAATGTTTTAATTAAACAAATACCAAATATGGCTGACTCAACAATTAACAGTCGAAAATGGCGCGCGATTCAAAATTCAAGTTCTTGCTGAAACACCCTTTATTATACAATTTATGTGAAATTAAGGTGACAGTTCCTTCAGATTTCTGGTACTACTTGTAGCTATGTAGACGCTAATGAACTCAGCTGTTGACCGTCTCTAATATACAATCAATTCTTTAAATCTACATTTCAAAAATTGTCATTTATTTTCAACTAACGAAGATCTCCATTTCGTTAAAAACAAATGACATTCTTAAATTTAGATTTAAAGCTAAAAGTCGTACTGGAAACCCAGTTTCAGTAGTACGTTTAAATGCCGCAGGGCGCAGTGGTTAATATAAATAGTCTTGGCAAGGTTTTGGATTGCGACCAGTGTGCCTATTTCATGTTTTTATCAAAAATAATCTCAGATAACGTCTTGACGTAAATATGTATTTCTTTTAGAAGTTTGAGGACAGTGTGGTCCAGTGGTTAGCGTCGCGGCATCTGAAGCAGACTGTCATGGGTTCGAATCCCGCCTCCGCTCATGGATGTTTTATGCTGTCATTTAGTTTTAAGCGTGTTGTTATTTAATGTATAATCAAGACGCTAATGACCTAAGTTGTCGACGCGTCTATAATTTACAATAAATAAAAACTAAATATTTTAGAAGTCGAATTTCCATAATCATTTATGTTTATTCGCCCTGATCCGTCCGTTATTACTAGGGTTCATTCCCGGGAATTCCCGAGCCGAGAATTCCCGGGAAATCGTTGGGCTTTGTTCCCGGGAAATTAAGCTCGAGAAAAGTCGAGAACTCGAGAAATCATATTTTAGTCTATAAAATTATAAAATAAAACTATTTGCCTTTGATCTAATATTTTTGTATGTATGTACTATGTTCAGATGTTGTTTTATTGCAGATCTTGCAAAGTTTTAAGTTGATTTTTTTCCTAATTAACCTGCCAAAATGGTGCTGTGATTGTAATTATAAGTCAGCGTAGTATTAACGTTTTAATGTTTAAATTTTTAATTTTTTTATTTTGTTTGGGAGAAGCTAATTTTGTTGAAAACTGTCAATAAAAGTTTTATGATTATTTTGATACTTTTATTTGACAGGAAAACCACTTAATTTATTGATTTAAAATAAGATATTTTTTATGATACACATTTTTAATTTTGTGACGACTTTTTTCAGTATTTGAACCGAAAAGATATGCAAAAACATACGTAAATGTAAATTTCTCGACAACCCGAGAAGACCCGAGAAATTAGCCTCGAGAATTCTCGAGACCCGAGAAACTGATAAGCTCGAGAAATCATGAACCCTACGCTGAATCGACTTCAACCACCCGCACTTTTAGTTTCAAAGATATAAACCGCATCTGAGAGATATTTGAGTTTTCTTAAAAATGCCAAATGTGAGAAGACCCCCCTCTTTGTACTAATTTGCGAAATTTTTGAAAAATTAATTCGACCCGATTCGTTTGATATTAAGTTTATTTATAGAAAAAATAACGCTGAATCGCATTCAATAACCCGCACTTTTATTTTCAAAGATATAAACAGTATTTGATAGATTTTCGAGTTTTCTTAAAAATGCCAAAAGTGAGAAGACCCCCCTCTTTGTACTAATTTGCGAAATTTTTGAAAAATTAATTCGACCTTATTCGTTTGATATTAAGTTTATTTATAGAAAAAATAACGCTGAATCGCATTCAATAACCCGCACTTTTATTTTCAAAGATATTAACAGTATTTGATAGATTTTCGAGTTTTCTTAAAAATGCCAAAAGTGAGAAGACCTTTGTACTAATTTGCGAAATTTTTGAAAAATTAATTCGACCTTATTCGTTTGATATTAAGTTTATTTATAGAAAAAATAACGCTGAATCGCATTCAATA